>JAJJWW010007981.1:1499143-2248715 GCA_023531295.1 Papaver armeniacum
GAACAAAAAAAGTGATATGATCATTTTAAGTAAAAATCTGCATCAATACACTCAAGTTGCAACATCAAAGGAAAGCTTTAAGTATCTGGATCCTACCCCTTTAGCAAACTCCACTACAATACGACTTCCATCAAATTCTCGACCATTCAGACTGTATCGTGCATCATCAGCATCCCTGGGATCACTAAACTCCTATAACAATTATAAAGGAATAGACCAACAAAATTAATCTCATAATTACATATCAATATCCAGCATTTTAATGGATTCACCTCTACTGTAAAGTCTCATTGAGGCCACACAGAACAAGCATCTAGTAACGAAAGAAGAGACATTATACTTACAACGAAGGCAAAATCATGCTTCATATCCACATCCCGTACTCTGCGACAAGGTTTGCCAGAAAGAGTAAGGCCATGATGACTAAATACCAAAGGGTGGTGATACTTCGCCCCTCGGAAGAACTAAACACCAGTTTGAGAAGGTTGCCAATGCACAAACACGCAATAACATTACAGAAAGAATCGCCAAAGTCGCCTATACAATTCCACCAGGACACCATCTCACCGTATAGACCTCCAGGTCAGGCAAAACCCCGGAATCCTTCGATAAGATCATTCAAGTTAAAACACACAACACATGGGGTGCAAACGTCTGGGTCATCAATTCCACCATGGCACCATTTCACCATAGAGACCTCCAGGTCAGGCAAAACCAGGGAAACCTTCAATAAGATCATTTAAGTTAAAACACACTACATGTTGGGGTGCAAACATCCTCATAGAGGTGTGATAATGTTTGCTGAACATAAACCCTAGCACAAAGTGGCTGGGCTTAGGCCTGAATGTCTCTTCATTGGAACTACATCACTCACGATATTGACAACTAACCTAGGCAAACATCAACTCCCAACAGATGACATCATCCCATCCAACACCTACATGGTGTCTAGAGCATGTTTGATTCCTATCACAATTTCCGGACAGCTGAATTGCAAATAGATAAGTTCAGTTGATTGGGGGTTTTAGATCAATGAATTGTTAACTCGAATATAGTGGAGTTATACTTAGAATTTTGCAGTTTATACGAAATACAAGCGACAAAGAAAGACACCCAGCATTCAAATAGCATAACAAGATGCTAACTATATCAATCTAAAATTATCATGCATTTACCTTCCGTATTTGCCAAAGAGGTCATCCAAATCGCGTGAGCGTGTTCTCGATGATAGATGACCAACATAGAGGCGGGTGGTTTCCCTTCCATAGCGATCCCCATACCGATCACGATCATCATATCGAGGCATTCTTGAACCTGCTCACAACAATATGATACAACCAAAAGGGATTTAGACACAATTCAAGAAACCACTAGTCATGAAACTCAAGGACACGAGAAACCCCATGACCCATAACTTTCAAACAACATGTTATTATAGTTATATATCTACCCATCGATAACTGCTTTCAACCTTCAGCCATAACATATTAAAATTTCACAATTTGGAATACCTATTAAATTTCTTTCAAAACCGATAAAATTTCCAAACCCTTTAATATTTTCAAATATAAAACCTGTATATCATGCTTCTTAAGTATGAATGACAAGATTAGAGAAAGAGAAGACAAGGCGTGATTTTTCTAGTTTATTTCAAGGATTTCACTAATAAACGATTTTTTAAACATAAAAATCAGATAAACTACAAGCAAAAGAACGGAATTGAAATCTATCAAAAATAGAAACCCTACTTTAAATTACCTGAAGAAGAAAGTTAACGGAAGACAAGTCGACACCGGATAAACCCTAGAACTTGGACACTGTCTTTCCTGTGTTATATAGATGGCATACTCTTGGACGGTCGAGATACGCTTGTTTATAGTAACGGTAGATTGACTTACTTTACTAAACCCAATCTCTGGCCCAGCAAATAGCTTTTTAAGCAAGCTTGGTAAAGGGGCGGCACATAATGGTAGGGGGCCGGCAAGTGTGATAGCAATGTCCCTCTTATTGGTTAGGGGGTGTTCTATAGGGGGTGTAGATTGACTAGATTACCCTTTCACCTTAAATTAACCAAAATCAAATCAATTTTTTTTAAACTTAATGAATCAGAAAAAATCAAATCAGTTTTTTTTCATCTTCTTCTTCATCTTCTCTTCTCCTCCATCAACCCTAACCTCCATTAAAACCGAAAATTTCATCGCCTTCGATTAATTGGCGATTTGAAAAATGTTTGGAAAAACCCAGTTAGGGTTTAGTTTATCGTGTTGGATTTAAGTTAATTTTGTATCAAAAATTAGGGTTTTGTATGAAAATTGAAATTGAAATTTATGGGTTTATGTGAGTTACGGTTGGTAATAACTCAATTACAAACCGTAACTGGAGATTTGAAGAACATACGGTTGGTAATAGTTCAATTACCAACCGTATGTTCTTATATCTCGAGAATTTTCTTGATTACGGTTGGTTTCGAGCATTTAATTACCAACCGAATCGAGTTACTGATTGGTATCGAGCATTTAGTTACCAACCGTCAGAATCGGGTTTTACGATTGGATCTTCCCCAAATTTAACCGATTCACGGTTGGTATTCGATAACTTACGAACCGTAACTAAGAGTTACGGTTGGTAACAAGCAAAATTGCAACCGTAAGTTCTTCTGAAAATTCAAAAGTTTTGATTTTGTTATGTACTTTAGATAATTTTGAGCAAGAAAAAGCTAATGGGAACTAATTTAGAAGTATCGAGGTCTTTGGAATCACTCATTTTGGTGGAGTGAATCAAAATCTAGGGTTTCACAAATATCACATAAGTTTTCTTTTTCTTCTCCTCAATTTTTTTTTTTTTATAACTCTAAAAATCTGATTTTAGAGTTATAATAAGTGAAAATTAATTATCAACATTAATCTTGATTATCAACACTAATCTTGATTATTATTACTAAACTTGATTATTAACAATAAGGGCTAATTAGTCATTTCCAGATTTTCATTGATAAGGGGCACTTGAATTTCCTTGTAATGACCTTTTTTGTCTTATTAGATTGCCGCCCCTCTACCATTTCATGCCGCCCCTTTACCAAGCTTGTTTTTAAGGCCCTTGTCATTTTCTAAGAAGGATCTTACATTTATAAGCGGTGGTCCAAAGTTAGGAAATGACTAACTTATTAACACAACATAATTTCAAGAGTATAAAGCACAGTTTGGCTAACTTTGCCTGTGTAAGTGGCGGTTCAGATTTGTCCTCACAAGAGATAAATCAAGGGATGTAATCGCTTGTCATTAGTGATGGTTGTGATTGGGATTAGAAATGCATCTAACGAACAAAATTGATCATGTCATTAAGGTTCCATAATTCTTCATAATAAATACTCTATTAATTTGTCATGATAATATTTTATTAAATGTCAAATTAAAAATGATAATATATAAATGATTCTACTAATGATGGTAATAAATATACTTTATTAACTAATACTTAGGATTAGTTTGGTATTGGTGTGGGCTTTACAAAAGTGCTTTTCCGATTTACGTTACTGTGCCAAGCCATGTGAAATAAGCAATTGAATGGTTGCCGATGTATGTTACTGTGCCGAGCTCTGTTAAAAAAAAAACGATTGAATGGTTGCAAAGTATAAACTAAAGCTAAAACTATTTAAAAAAGCGGTCAAATTGTGTTTGTAGTTAGTGAGAAAATGACAAAAGCAGCCATATATCTCTGAAAATTATTTATTATATTTTATTGTGCTTAAAAAAGGAAATTTTTCTACTATTAGAGTGCATATATGTAATATTAAATTTATGTTTTAGGATAATCAGGGGTGAAGGGAGAAGATATAGAGACAAGAAGAAGAACCATCATATTAGAGATTAGTGATCATATTACATAGGTTACAGTACTATATACATATAAAAGGGTAAGTGGATGGACCGCACATCCATGGGCCATAAGCCCTGTAACACTCCCCCTTGTGCGGTTCAATAACAAAACTTTATACATAGTGCTTCACATATAGTGCTTTGAATGTATTTCTTCAAATGACGTCCTGTCCTTGATGGCTTGTGTCGAAATCAATCGCCTCATTAAAACTTTGACAAGTAAAAACCCAGTGGGATAAAACCTTGGTACAACTCTTCACATGTAGTACTTCACATGTTGTCTCGTACTCTACATGTAGCTCATCACATGCAATACGATCTTCAAAGATCGATGAGTCTAAGTTAATTGCCTCGTTAAAACTTCGTCAGGAAAACCCAGAGGATAAAACCTGAACTAAAGAAAAAGAGTACAATATTAATTAACCTTAGAACGTAGTTGGATGCGTATACGTTGCCTCATTAAAACCTTGACAAAGAAAACCCACTAGGATAAAACCTTGACGAAGGGAAAAGAGTACAACGTGACAGATGCAGGTAAAGGTGACCCGTTGCGGATGATCACGTTGCTCCGTTGAAGTTGACTAGTTGCTTCACAACTCCTAAGACAGAAAATCTTCGTGGGAATAGCCTTAGCTGGGAAATTATATTTCCGGTGTTTGTTGTTGTCTCATTAAAAACCTTGCCGAGCAACAAAACCCTGTGGGAAAAAGTAACCTCGGTGAAGGAAAAGAGTTCAACACACCATTAGATGCTCCCCCTGATGTTAGACAATTTTCATTAGTCTAATGCAGTCAAAAGGAGTTTATCACACTGTACCTTGGTGACTTGAAAGCTTATAAGACCATGTTGTTGATCCTGGAAGTTACGTTTCTTAACAGACTATCGCGTTTCATTTCTTTGATTTAGATATTTTCAGTAATATCAACGCGATCTTTATGTCTTCAACGTTCAACATACTTGATGTTTTTAGTGTTGTCTCGCTAAAAACCTTGTCGAGTAACAAAACCCTTTGGGAAAAACTATTCTCGATCGAAGAGAAAAAGAGTACAACACAGCTTCAATTTCGAAGTAAAATATGTCGACATCATATCCTTGGATCCTCCCCCGATGTCGGCATCTCCCCGATTACTTTCGAGTTGTTCCGCAGTTCCTTTAGTCATGTACTTTTCGAAACCGAATATCGGTAATAACCTAGAAAATAATCTACCATATCTCCCTCTGATTACTTTCGTTGGGGAAGAGATTATTGTTCCTTCATAATCAACAACTTTTGGATTGCACTTTCATTAGAATTCCTTTTAATGTCTTTGTAGGGATAAAACCAATTTATGTCAATGGTTACTTTTAAGTACATGATTACATTCACTATACTATTCCAAAGACGTTGCGTTGGCGCGTAGCTATATCTAGCTAACAAGTTCCCTGAGGATGTAAAATTTAATCGAGTACATTATTATACTAAGTAAAACAATGCGTCTATTGTACTTAGATATGGGAATTTCATCTCCCAACACATATTCGTCATCTTCCTTTAGACGAAATGGTCACTTACTTATATTTGAACCTCGACTAATCATGGGAGTGTTATCAGGATGCATGTCTTTGTTAAATTTCCTGACAACTTTAGACATATGCAAACTGGTGGAATAATATCTGATAGACGCATTTATGTGTCTAATTTGTCCTCAATGTTTCGTATTGCCGGTACACGTTTTCGTCCTTATTATGGTGTTTTGTGTGTTTGTAGGTATTTTTTGGAAATAAATATTGTTGGAAAACTCGGCTCGAAAAGTTGCTCAGAGCACCCTCGGAAGACACGTGTTATTCGGACTCTCGCTTTTGGATAAGGGGCACCTTAAATTATAAGGGGCATTTCGGTTAGCACCGCTAGTCGCACCCTGGTTTGGTTAGGGGGACACCCTTCTTTTACTTGATTTTTGGCGGGAAAGTGCAAGTTTGAATAGTGTTCACTGCGGAGTTTGTTGTTTCGAATTTGGAGGAGGCGTGGCGAGATTCAATCACTCCAATTGACTCATTCCACTGTTACTCTCACACAGGGTCGGTAAGTCCTTCGATTCGAAAAACGTGGGTTGAATACATGGATTTTCTACACAACAGGCAAGATTTGTGCGGATGAGAGAAACACGGGATTACGGCGTGGTTAAACGTGTCTTTGGTCGTGTTTGGATTGAGGTGGGTCTCTCTGCAAAGCGTGTAGGAGTTAAATAAGGAAGATTCAGTAGCTGTATACGCATGGAAGAGCTAAAAGTGGAAGAAAATATTCTAGAGAAGATATTATTTACTGTCGAGCAATGGCAGAATTTTGAGGAGTTATTGTCGTGATTTCTTGCCCCTGTCGAGTATAAAAGAAGCTCTTGGAGGTCAGAGAAGGGTTACGGAGAGATTGGGAGAGTTGCAGAGCATCATAAAGTCGAGATAATAAAGTGGCAGGAAACCACCATTTCTGCTGCTGTGAAGAACACGAAGAACATCGACCCACACCCTTCTGTCGTTCATGTTACAGTGACAACGACACAGATACGTGGGTCTTAAAACTACAAAAACAGCGACAATTTACATTTATCGTTCTCTGTAACAGTCCGTTTGTAACAATTATAACTGTTACAAATCAGGCTTTTCATCTTTTCTCCCTTGTTCATCATTTGTAAACCATTTTTGAGCATTAATAATGATTTTTGAGCGTGTTTCCAACATGATGATGAGCTAATTCTCCCACAACCAAGGCAATGAGGAAGCTATTTACGCATGAATAAGTGGTAACCATTTTATTTTCTCTAATTTATAATTTATAATTCACTCAATCACTGCTTTTGCAGAGCTTTAAATTGTTTGCATAATTTTCGTCATTAGTTGTGATTCAATTAGATAGGTTATACTTTATTTAGATAATCTATGCTTAGGGGATACAATTGATTTTTGGGAATTTGCCTGATTATTTGTGGATTAAGAAATAAGGACTTAAAAAGATAATTAGAGTTTTGTGTTATTCACCATAAATTATTCATGTGTAATAGTGGAATCAGTGTCTTGGTTATTTTCTCATATCTTGAATCAATTTTGTGTTAAGTTTTCTTTATTTTTAAGTTTTATAAGTCTAAAATCCATTGCTTTCACAAGTCTCAACGAACCTTTCACTACAACATTATTGAGATCACATCAATTTTTGGCGCCGCCGACGCGGACTTGTCTTTAGGCTAGAGTTTTTAGATTTTCTTTTAGGTTTTTATTTATTTGTTCTTCTTTACGTTTTTGGGTTTTTGTCTTTTCCTTTCAGATTTTGGGATTTGGAGCGAAAGAAAAATTTGCCAAAGCTTTTGGTGGATACTTAAAGATTTGGAGTTAAATACAAAGCGAAAGGAGCGAAAGAAGAAGATTTTATTATTATTATTATTTATTAAAAAAAGAGAGAGAAAAAAAAAAAGAGAGATATTTTTTATTTTTTTAAGACTTTCCTTTTCTTTTGTACTTTATTTTTGGACTTTGGACTTGGACATTTGGACATTCTTTTATTTTTAAACCCTACGGAAGGGTAGTATTAAATATAAACTGTGTGCAGAGAAGGACGATGATTACGATATCGTCTCGGCCCCTCGGGTTCGTACATGACATAGGAGTTGTGGCCCGAGTCGACTGCAACGGTTCATCCCCCGTCTGGAACGGGAGGTAAGTTTGTTGAAACACTCGCGAATCCCCTGCCAGCGAGTTACTGTCTTCCTTCGTGTGAATATATGATGAGGACTTGAAAACGACTGCTTTAATTTCCTAGTAAAGGGCAAGGACTGGCCATACAAGATAAGGGTTCGGATTTCATCACTGACCGCTGTCGTAAGCGTCAAAAATAATTCACACTTTCTTACTACTCAAAATATAAATATAGCAAGGGCAAGAAAGGATCGATCCCACAGAGAGGTCTAGGTTGTCAAATTGTTATGGTTTCCTATATAAAACACCGAGGATTTTCTGATTTAAACGGAAATAAATAAAAGCAAAACAAATAAAAGTAAACACGCAAATCAAGGATGTGAAATTATTGGATAAAGGTTTCATCTTCAATTGTAAACAAGTTTATGAATATATGAATAGAATTCGTATTTAATCTCGCTATCATCAAAAGCCATAGAATACCTTATTGCAAGAATACTCCGTAAATTTCCAAAGTTATCAACACACACATTAGAGCTGCGTATGTGAAATCTACCTAAAGAATAACCTAACGCCTTGCGCTAATCAAGTTCAATTCCTAGGAGCATTAAGTTTCAGAAATAGGCTAATCAATGCAATTGTAATACATTGCGCAAACAATTCGAACAAAGGTCGATTTCTACATATGACTACGAGGATGTATCACTACAAACCCTAATCATATCATGCTACTCGTATTCAAGGTTATCGCTCGATGAAAACCCTAAAATAGCTATAGATATGGATGTGAGTTCAATCAATTCTATACTTAACTAAACAAACATTCAATCATATTGCAATCCATCAATCATGCAATTATTGTAACCCGTAGAAATCATACGATAATATTGAGAGAAAACTAATTCATAAAAATCATAACTTGGTTGCAAAATCCAACTACATCTTCACCCAATAATAAAAACTTAGTTAATATTCATGGAGTTCATCACAAGAAGAAAGAGAAGTCTCATGTTTCTAAACCCTAGAATAAAGTAGAGGCAAAGATAATAGATAAAAAGATAATCCCAATTCTCTCTAAGCTTCCCTATATATATAGTTTTGTAACCTCTTCTTGAAGAAACTAGGAAACCTTGTAAAAATAGGAAAGTGTCCGTGCATCACACCCCGTGCAAAGTGAGAATTTCCAAAATAAGCTACGGCCAAATTCACACGTCCAAGGCTTGGCCGGAAAAAGAATTAAGAGAACCAGATGGGCTCACGTCAAAACTGGAGAAAACCAGCCCGTTATAACATTAGCCTGTCAGTCCATTGGAACTGACAAGGCATTTTTCTTACGCTTCCCAAATTCTCTCAGGAACTCGTGGATATGGTCGCCGTGAGAAATATTTTTCCTGGGTTATGTAGAACTCGATCACTTCTCAGCTCCTTCTTTCTCTCGACTTCATTAACTCCCCGCACAGCAACTCGAACCCGATCACCAACCATTACTACCATCACTCATCTGTGCTCATCTTCCATTCTCTTCGCGTCACCATTGTCAACATCGACTGCAGCAGCTCCATCTTCTCTCTGTAGTTGAGCTCGTCCATAACTTCTCAAACTCTGATCACCAGAGATAGCTAAAACCCGTGATCAATTCCATAACACAAACTGCCATAAACAGCTCCAACTCCAATGATCGCTGCCATTAATGTACAGCTCCAGCTCTCATGGCAGCAGCAGCCACCAGTTCATTGCCGTGACAACGGCAACAGTCTCATCATCTCCCTGCCAACAGTCCACCAAACTCGAGCTTTCATCACCCAAGTGCTTCAACTGCATCTCACTCCAGTCACATCCAACGATGGTATGGCAGCAACCGCGACTCACTTTTCTCTCCATTCTCAGACTCGGCCTTCTCGTAGTTCCATCGAGCTTCAGTTCGAACCAACAAAACCTGTTCGTTAACTGCCTGCCAAGACTCGACCTGTAATACCACATTCAATCTAAACCCAAAGTCGAGCCATCCTTCCCACTTCTCTTTATCTTCTGTCGATCACCATGACATCTTCTAACTCCATCTCTCACTCGTCCCTGCCATCTTTCTACCATCGACAATCCACAACAATAACCACCACAGCTCCATGTATTACTCGAGCACATCATACTCCTATCGTTCTTGACTCAACAGCGCCTCAAGCTCCACCTGTTCATCCGCTCCTCATCCACGTCAACGATCATCACTGAACCATTGCTATTATCTCCTTTAGCTCTAACTCCATCAACCAACGTCACTGCTTCCATCATCAGCAACAACACTCATCCATATCATATGTTCACAGCTCCGTCACCCGTCTTCATCAATCGAACACAGCAGCAGCATCATAACCACCGAGTACAGCTTCATCAACACTTTCTGTTTTGAGTTATCAGCATCACCGTCGCTGCCATGCCATTCTTCATCACCCACAGCAAAGCTCGAGTCACAAGCATCAAACACTCCAAAATCCTCGTGAATCAAACGCAAAAGCCGTGGTCTTCCTTACACCGAAATTAGTCAGAATGACAATACGAGAATGGTTCGGAATCGGATGTGAAACTCGACCAAATTCTGTTGTGTTGAGTTTGCATGGGAGAAGATGGTAGCCCTGAGTAAATAGGCCGGCTGCACTTAACACTATTTGAATTCTGGCTTCCCCCAAGTAAAGAACCTTACTGCCTTTAGCAGTTCCCTTAAAACAGTCCACCCCTTAACAGAATGACTGCCCCTTAACGTACGGTGGGGTGGCAATAGCACTTGGCCTAGAGAATGACCATTTTGCCCTTTTAGTCTTTCGAGTTCTTCTTTTGCTCATAACTTCTTCATACGAACTCAGAATGACTCCGTTCTTTCGCCATCGTCTTTATCTTCTCGTCCTCTACACAATGAAAAGTAGAAATCTTGTATTTGAACGAGTTCCAATTGGTCTTTTTGCTCCAAATGACTCCATTGCACCTAATAAACTCAAAAGCACACATAAGATACATAATTTACAAGAAAACTCGCAAAGAAAGCATAAATACTAGATATTAAATACGGTGTATTCTACACCTATCAATCACCGTTCTCTTCTTGCCCGCCTTAGAAAAACGATACTTAACGCGAACCTAAGCTTTAAAATTTGGAATAGAACGAGACCGATAGGGTAGCGAGCTTAATAGGAAAGTCATTCGAAAAATATTGGTTACTCTTTTAGCATACTTCGAAGTTCATGATGGTTTCTGTGAAGTTGAATGCATGACTGCGCCGCCTTGTAATAGCGGTGAGGCCTTGGGTATCAAAGCTCCACGGAGCTTCCCTCGCCTTGATTCAACTTACTTTGACTCGGATTGATCTAGAGGGGTTTGCTTAAATTGTAACGAATTCCCTTTCAAACGATTAGATACTGGTCTAGAAACAATCTAAGTGGAGCCATCATGCTTTTTGTTTGCTAGATATCATTAGGTTTGTTGTGGTGGAGTCAGCCTTGTTTGTGTTTGCATAGAACTTCCCTTCCTTTTAGGATTTTTCTTTTTCTTTTGTTTTTCTAGTGTATGCCCGAGGTCATTAGAGAACGGGCTTGGAAAAGAAACACTCTAGGTCGTTTGATTAGTGAAAAACCTAGTAGTTCTTCTTGTGAAGGCGGGGAACTCGAAGACTCTTCTTTTGAGAGCTCCGTTTTTGGAAACTTCAGTTTTGAGAATCTGTCCCTTCGTGAGGGAAGTACCCCTAGTACTTCAGTTGTGCCAGCGATGGCAACTTTGAAAGATTACATGTTCCCAACTGGGACCAACCGAGCTTCGTGCATTAAATTGCCAGCCAATACGGCTAACTTCGATATAAAAGCTAGTATTCTTCAGATGATCCCTATATTCTTAGGAAAAGATAATGAGAAACCTTATTTTCATATTAGGGACTTTGAGGAAATTTGTGGGACAGTTAGAATAAAAGACCTTACTGATGAAGTTTTGAAACTTAAGATGTTCCCCTTTTCCTTAAAAGATAAAGCCAAGACACAGCTAAACAACCTACCATATGAATCCATTGAAACATGGCAGGAACTTATTCTTTTGCTTTCTATATGAAATTCTACCCTAAGCATAAAACTGCAGTTGTTAGGCGTAAAATTAGTGCTAGTGTGCAACAAGAGGGAGAGTCTCTTTATAGGTTTTTAGAGAGATTCAATGATCTCCTATCTCGGTGTCCTCACCATGGATTTGATAAGATGAAACTTGTAGGGATTATTTATGATGGTTTAGACTATTCGACCAAAGCCATGGTCGAGTCTATGTGTCTTTGGTGAGTTTACTAATAAAAGTCTTTGAGGATGCCTTTACCTTCTTAGGAGTTGTTCTTTGAGAAATCCCAACAAAGTGAGAGTCTTGTGTTGAACCCCTAAAAGACTCTTGGTCAATAGAAGTAGCACCAATATGGTAGATACAAGCTTTGGGACAGATGCTAAGCTTGCTGCTTTATCTAGAAGGTTAGAAGCTTTGGAATTGAATCAACCTAAAAATAGGCCCCTTGTTGAACCTAATAGAACCTCTCAAGTTTCTAGTTGTGGAATAGAGCCCGATAACTCATTTTGGGAAGGTCAGGTTAGTGAAGAGCAAGCTCATGCTGTCTATAACAATGCTAGGTTTGAGAACCGTTAGAAGTTTGACCAATACTCAGAGACCTACAACCATGGTTGGAGAAACCATTCTAATTTCTCTTGGTCTAAGGGCCAGAATCAAGGTCAGTCTAGTAATTCTCAGCCTCCCCCAGGTTTTGGTTATAATAAGAATTATTCAGGTCAAACCCAGTTCTATAACCCTTCTGAGAATAGAATGACTAGCTTAGAGGAATCTCTTAGTATACTAAAAAAGAGCCAAGATATGTTAACACAGAGCCAGGAAATGTTAGTAAAGAGCCAGGGTAATTTTCAAGAGGAAACTGATGCGTGTCGTAGGTGCAATCAAATTAATCAATATTTCCACTCAATTAAAAATAATATAATGGAAGTCAAGTTCGTTCCCACGAGGAGCAAGAGATTCTAGTTGTAAAAATTGTCACGAAAGGGGGGTGTAAAAAGCAAAAGAAAATAAACAAAGCAATTAAAAGATAAAGTTGAAAGCAATAAGAGAGATAAGATCAAGGAATCCTTCTTCGTTGCAAAACAATGATTAAAGTTATGTTCTTTTCTACTTGTTATTAGTCACGATTATCACCAACCGTAGGATAGCAGGTCCGCTTAGCTAGCCCCAAAATCCCTAATTTCACCGAGTAACAAGTCCGCTTAGTTATCGATTCTATTCAAAAGAACCACCTTGAGGTTCGCTTACAAGATGTAATTCCCCGAATGCATTAAGATCTATGAATTTAGGTTTAGTACTAGTAGTTAAACTCGGTTCGCTTGGTTCACTTTCTAGCGTTGTTTCTACACACAATTGCTCCACGGAATCCCTCCGCAAGGTCTCGTGTTTGCTACTTATGTAAAGAGTCAAGAAACGATTACTTATCCCCTAACTTTCACTAGCATTAGATTAAATCGACAAATCAATTTAGTTGGCCACCCAAATAATCTATCAATCAATCATGAATGTCTTTAAGATCATTCCTATTAGTAAAAACAAACGATAATCATGTGAAAAACTTCAAGATAGAATTGAAAACAAAAACTCAAAACATATATTAAGAACTAGGAATTCATCCTCAATCAATAATTAAATTAGCTACTCATGTTAAAGAGTTCACACAAAGAATAAGAAAAGAAAAGTGTTGTGTGTGTAGAGATGTGTATAAAAGATGTAGAAAACTTATCTATTTATAGGCTTCAATATTCTCCAAATCTTCCAAGGATTAGAATCCTTTTCCTTTAGCAATTCAATTTCCAAATTCAAGTCTTTCTCTTCTTCCATCTTGTCTTTCCAAATTTGAGCCCAATTCTCCATCCAATTCCTAGTCCAAGTCTTCACACCCATGAGAAAAGTCCATAGAAAATTCTGGAATTTTTAGCTCGCCGGAAAACTGGTATTATGGCCGGAATTTGACCGGAATAGTCGACGCCGGCCACCTGAAAATTCTGTCCGTCGAGGGAATATGCGACGGAATATTCCGTCAGTCCACCGTTAGGACTAACGGTCAAATGGGTCAACCGTCAGTCAACTGTTAGTCAGCGGGTCAAGGGAGGCGTCTCAGTCAGCTTTGAGTCAGCTTCTTACTCGGCTAACTGGTCTTACTCGCTGAGTCATATATAAGGATCGGTCATCGGGATCGCTGAGTCAACTCGCCGGAATATAAATCCGGCCGAGTTTCGGCTATTTCTGGACTTCCCGCCGAATTCAGGCCTCACTTCGCTTCATTTCTGTTAAGAATTCCTAGCATACATCTAATAAGCACAACACCACCACTTTCTTCCCTTTGCTGTGTTTTCTCGTCTCAATCCTGGTTCCCACTGGCTACAATTCCACCACCATCTCTTCCATTAGAAACATCACTACCATTTCAGCACAATTCCTAGGCATTCATCTAATTATAAGCATTCAATCATTCCAATTGCAGCTTCATTCTCATAACAGACTTCAAGCTCCAACAACATCTCTTTATTTCTGTAACCTTGCTCATTACAAACCCATTCACCATAAGCTCAGAACCACTTTCATCCACATCTCGGCTCGAATTGAACATCAACATTGTTGCTTCCCTTGAATCTCTGCTACTAGCCTGACTCAGACAACCATTTCTTTCTTCCCCTCTTATCCCATCTCTGAATATCGAGCCTCAAAGCAGCATCCTTATTTCTGTCAGATTCAACCTAATCACACAGCCACATACCCATCTGCTACTCTGTCTAATTTCTCAACTCGATTCTCAGCAGCGACTTCGATTCCATCTTCTTCCATCTCTGAATATCGAGCCTCAAAGCAGCATCCTTATTTCTGTCAGATTCAACCTAATCACACAGCCACATACCCATCTGCTACTCTGTCTAATTTCTAGCTCAATCCAGAGAGTCCCAACAATACCATGGCTAACACACACATCGTTTACTCAGCAGCATCACCTCCCTGCTTCAAACCCATTCGATCGAATCAAACCCAGGCTTAACAACAACACCAAACTCTTGAAGTTCAACACTAAATCGAACCCTGTTGCTTCTTCTATCTAGTTCACTGATTCTATGGATATCTTGATTTATCCTTTCTTGAGCTCAAAAACCTTAATTTCATCTGCTCTTTCCGATCTCCATCATCTCGCCTCTGTCCGTCATACAACCAACAACAGCGACAACCAAAACCCATCTTCAATCAATCTTGCTCAAACCCAGTCTCAATAGAATCGGCGGCAACAATTCCTTCTCGACCTCAGTCCGTTACCATCAAACTCTTCCCTGTATTTTCAATCAACTTCTGCCATTAACCCATCTCTGATTTCTCGAACCCATTTTCTTCCCTGTTTCTCGATCTCAATTGATTTCAGCAAACCCTAAGTTCCTTCCTCTCCAACATCGATCTCTGTCAGCAGCAATCGATCCCATGAATTTCTCTCGATTTCGGATGCATCTCTCATGAACTAACAGCAGCGAAGTTCATCTCCTTCATCACTCGTTTTTGCATCATCTCAGTCGATTCTCACTTCCATCTCTCGGTTTAACCAAAGAAAGAATGGTGCTCTCCTTTTCTTTCAAATGATTGAGAAATCAATTCTCAATTTTAGGTCGAGTTATAATTACACGGATCCGGGTCGGGTCGGATGGATCGAGCTTCGGTTAGGGTATGGAGCGGGGTATGGATGGATGGGCTTAGGTTAGGGTATGGGTGGATTGGACATGTGGGCTTGGGTATGGGTCGAGTTTAGGGTGTGGGTGGATTCAAACACCCACCATAAGTACACCCCAATTGTGCTATTCTCACTCCCTTCTTTTGGATAAGGGACACCTCTTTGACCTCCCCTTAACCTTGGCTGGGCTCCATATAGTATTCCCTCCTTGGTGAAATGACAATTTTACCCTTTTGCTAAAATATGGTGATTTCTTCTCCTTTTCCTCCGTGTGACTCCATAGTAGCTATAAAACTCAAAACAAGCGTAAAATACATAATTTACAAGAAAAATAGCAAAGAAAGCATAAACAATAGATAGTAAATAGGATGTATTCTACACCCTATCAGAAACCAAGCAGAATTTTAAGAATAATTCCCAGTCTCTTGCTAAATTAGAACTTCAAGTCGGCCAAATAGCTAAGTTCCTTGGTGAGAGATAAGATGGAAGGTTCCCTAGTCATACTGATCCTAACCCTAAAGGAGAGAAATCGTACAATCATGTGAATTCTATTACAACCCTTAGGAGTGGAAAGAAAGTTGACAATAAGGTCGCCATGCCTGAAAGTGAACATGCTGTAGTTCACCCTTTTGAGCCAGAAAATGAGGAGACTGATAGAGTCTCTAATGAGACCAATGAGGGTGATATTGAACCAGGCTTTGGTCCCAGAGCCCCATTCCCCCAGCTGCTAGTTCCAACTAAGAGGGAGTCCAACTTTAATGATATATTGGAGGTTTTTAAGCAGGTTACTATCAACCTCCCATTGTTGGATGCGATTAAGCAGATTCCCGCTTATGCCAAGTTTCTTAAGGACTTGTGTACACAAAAGCGTAAGCTTAGTGTTCAAAAGAAAGCCTTCCTAGCTAGTCACGTGAGTTCTATTATTCATAATACCACTACTCCTAAGTATAAAGACCCAGGGTCCCCTACTATTTCTTGCACAATAGGTAAATACCGTGTTGAGAAAGCTTTGCTTGACTTAGGAGCCAGTGTGAACTTACTCCCATACCATGTGTACCTTAATCTAGGACTTACTCCCATACTATGAGATGAAACCTACCCAGATGACTCTTCAGTTAGCTGATAGATCCGTTAAAATTCCTCGGGGTGTGACCGAGGATGTTCTCATAGAGGTCGACAAGTTTATTTATCCGATGGATTTTGTTATCCTAGATACCCAACCTGTACATGACCCAGAGAACCAGATACCGGTAATTTTAGGTCGCCCGTTTTTAACTACATCCAATGCGATCATTAACTGTCGAACTGGTATTATGAATTTGTCTTTTGGTAATATGACTATTGAGCTGAACGTCTTCCATATTAATAAGATACCCTCTGAACTAGATGACTCAAGCATAAAAGAGGTGAACATGATAGGAACATTAGTCGAGGAGTCATTACCAAACACTTTGTTAGAAGATCCATTAGAGAAATGCCTAGCTCACTTTGGGATTGATTTTGATGATGATGATGTGATTAATGAGGTGAATGCTTTGTTAGATTCAACCCCTTTGTTAGACACTAGTAATGGATGGAAACCTAAGTTCGAACCACTACCAGTTTCTAAGTCTACCCTAGTTCCTTCGTTAGAAGAGCCTCCTAAGTTGGACCTAAAACCATTGCCGGATACCCGAAGTATGTGTTTTTAGGCCCATCCGAAACTTTTACCGTGATTGTTGCTTTAGACTTGGATAGTGATCGGGAAAGTAGGCTAGTGACCGTCATTCAAAACAACAAGGAAGCTTTAGGGTGGACCATAGAAGAAATTAAGGGTATAAGTCCTACTTGTTTGTATGCATCGATTTATTTAGAGGAAGATACCAAACCTTCTAGGGAGATGCAACGAAGACTAAACCCTAATATGAAAGAAGTAGTTCGAACCGAGGTTCTTAAGTCGTTAGATGCGGGCATTATCTATCCCATTTCGAGATGACAAGTGGGTCAGCCCCGTTCGGGTTGTTCCCAAGAAATCCGGTATTACTGTAGTCCAGAATGATAACAATGAATTAATCCCAACTCGAGTGACCACGGGTTGGCGTGTTTGTATTGACTATAGGAAATTTAACAAGGTCACTAGGAAGGACCACTTTCCCCTTCCCTTCATCGACCAGATGCTAGAGATATTAGCTGGACATAGTCATTACTTGCTTTTTAGATGGCTACTCGGCTATAATCGGATCGTTATTTCCCCGAGAAGACCGGAGAAAACCACTTTTACATGTCCCTTTGGTACCTTTGCGTATAGACGCATGCCTTTCGGGCTATGTAACGCCCCTGCGACTTTTCAGCGTTGCATGATGAGCATATTTTCTGACATGGTAGAACGGTTCTTAGAGGTCTTTATGGATGATTTTTCAATGTTTGGTTCATCTTTCGATGAGTGCTTGCATCATTTGTCATTAGTTTTGACTAGATGTAAGGAAAAAAATTTAGTGCTTAATTGGGGAAAATGTCACTTCATGGTTCGTTCAAGAATTGTTCTAGGGCATATCGTATCTTCTAAGGGTATAGAGGTAGATAAAGCCAAAGTTGACCTTATCAAGACTTTACAGGTCCAAAAAAATGTAAAAGATATTAGGTCATTCTTAGGGCATGCAGGTTTTTATTGTCGATTCATTAAGGATTTTAGCTTGATTTCTAGACCTCTTTGCAATTTGCTTGCAAAAGATGCTAAGTTTGTCTTTGATGATGCTTGTTTAGAGGCTTTTGAGAAGCTTAAGACTTTACTCACTACCTCCCCCATAGTCCAGGCACCCAACTGGAACCTACCCTTTGAAATCATGTGCGATGCTTCATATTATGCTATTGGTGTTGTGCTAGGTCAGCGAGAAAACAAATTACTTCATGTGATTTACTATGCTAGCAAAACTCTGAATGATGCCCAGTTGAACTATACCACTACAGAGAAGGAACTGTTGGCCATTGTGTTTGCCTTAGACAAGTTTAGACCCTATCTCTTAGGATCTAAGATCGTAATCTATATTGATCATGCTGCTTTGAAATACCTTTTGTCTAAGAAGGATATCAAACCTAGATTGATTAGATGGATCCTTTTATTACAAGAATTTTGTCCAGACATTAGAGACAAAAAGGGTGCAGAAAATGTAGTAGCAAACCACTTGTCTAGGATGGTTGTTAGCTCCCCTAATGATTCCCTTCATATAAGGGATAGCTTTCCTGATGAACAATTGTTCTCTGTTTCCCAATCACCTTGGTATGCAAATATAGTGAATTATCTTGTTACTGGTCGAATGCCCCAACATTGGGGTAAACAAGATCGTTCTAGGTTTTTAGCCGAGGTTAAGCACTTCTTTTGGGATGATCCTTATTTATTTAAGTATTGTCCAGACCAGATTATTAGGAGATGTATACCTGAGAGTGACCAGTCCAGTATTATTTCCTTTTGTCATGATCATGCTTGTGGGGGTCACTTTAGTGCTAAGAAGACTGCTGCTAAGATATTGCAGTGTGGATTCTATTGGCATTCATTGTTTAAAGACTCCCATAGTTATTGTGTTACTTGTGAACGTTGCCAGAAATTAGGAACCATTTCCCGAAGGAACATGATGCCCTTGAACCCTATTTTAGTTGTCGAGGTCTTTGATGTGTGGGGTATTGACTTTATGGGTCTGTTTCCTAATTCTTTTGGTAACCTATACATCCTTGTCGTTGTAGACTATGTCTCTAAGTGGATTGAGGCGGTTGCGTGTAAAACCAATGACCATAGGGTTGTGATTGAGTTCTTGAAAAATAATATACTTACACGTTTTGGTACACCGCGAGCTATAATTAGTGATGGAGGGTCGCACTTTTGTAATGGACCTTTTAAGCTTTTGATGAAGAAATATGGTATTACACATAAGGTAGCTACCCCGTATCATCCGCAGACTAGTGGTCAGGTCGAGGTTTCTAATAGGGAGATAAAACGTATATTAGAGAAAACAGTTAATCCTAATCAGAAAGACGGTCGTCTAGGCTTATCGATGCCTTATGGGCTTACCGTACTGCGTTTAAAACCCCTATTGGAATGTCGCCTTATCGGCTTGTTTATGGCAAGGCATGTCATTACCTGTTGAGTTAGAACATAGAGCTTATTGGGCTGTTAAGCAGCTAAATTTTTCACTTGACAAGGCAGGAGCCCAGAGGAAACTCCAACTCAATGAGTTGGAAGAGATTCGTATAGATGCTTACGATAGTGCTAAGGAGTATAAGAACAAAATGAAACTTGTGCATGATAAAAATATTTTAAGGAAGTCATTTTCTCCAGGTCAAAAAGTTCTTCTGTATGATACCCGCTTGCATCTTTTCCCCGAAAGTTACGTTCTCGGTGGACGGGTCCTTTTATTGTTCGCACTGTCTTTCCTCATGGAGCTGTTGAGATCGAGACACCGGACGGTAGTAGTTCTTCGAAGGTTAACGGTCAGAGATTGAAACCCTTTTTAGAGCCCTTTCCTACAGGTGATGTTGAGGAGGTCCCTCTGGAGGACCCTGTTTACCCTTGATTGACCATCGAGGCGATTGTATGTTGTATATTAGTTTTTGATTTCTTTCTTCACCTAGGTACTATCTTTCCGACTCCTATCTTTGCTGATTCCTCATGTTACTTTACTTTTTGGTATTACTCTTTTATTAGAAACATTGAGGACAATGTTAGATTTAAGTTTGGGGGTGGGGAAGAAACTTTTTGTTAGTTTTTAGTTGCAATAAATAAACTCCAGAGCCTAGAAATTTATGTTTATTAAGGATGACACTAACCAATCTAAGTGGATGGAAGCATTTTGGTTGTAGGAGTTTAGGAACCAATATGATTATATGGAAACATCTAGAAGAGTCTATTCATAAAAGCACAGAGCTCAGGTGTTAGAAACCCATCCTATGGTTAAGGTTAAAAACATGGTAGTTTCGACATATCCTCGAGATGGAAACATCGAAAGAGTCATGATCACCTCTCTTTTTTTATTTTTACCATTGCTAGGGTGAAATAGAGTGACTGAGATTCAAAAAAAAGAAAAAAAAAAAGAAAAAAAGAATTGAGACCAGACCACCAGACCAATCGGAATAAATACAATAAAGTCGATGACCGGTTGTCAGCCGACACAAATATAATTACACTTTCTTACTACTCAAAATATAAATATAGCAAGGGCAAGAAAGGATCGATCCCACAGAGAGGTCTAGGTTGTCAAATTGTTTCGGTTCCCTATAAATAACACCGGTAGTTTTGTGATTTTTATAAACGAAAATAAAATAAAAGCAAAACAATAAAAGTAAACAAATCAAATCGAGGATAAGAAGATATTGGTCATGGATTTCGTTTTCATTCACGAACATGTTTTCAGCACAATAACTAGAATTGATATTTTAATCTCAACTTTTATCAAAGACCCTAGAATACCTTGATCGCAAGAATATCCCGCAAATCTCCTCATGTCATCAACAAACACATTAAAAGATGCGAATATGAATTCTACCTAAAGGAACAACCTAACGTGTAAAAGCACTAATCAAGTTTAATTCCCTAGATGCATTAAGTTCTATGAAATCAGGCCAATCAAAGCAATTGAACGTGGAAAGCGCACTAATTCAATTTAACAAAGGTTACGATTCACATATGATCATAAGAATATATCACTACAAACCATAATCATATTATGCTACTTGTATTCAAGGAATATCACTTTTGCGTATAATAAACCCTAAACTAGCAATAGATGTGATTAGAAGTTCTACCAATTTGCAACTTGACAAAACAATCAATCAATCATAAAACAATATTTTCAGAGAATTGCAAACGATAAATATGAGACAAAACTAATATATTGAATCAGAGAATCATGCTTTGTGAAATCCAACTATTCCATAACCAAAAGATAATTAGGTACTCATATTCATGGAGTTCATCACAAGAAGAAAGAGAAAATATTTCATGGTGTAAACCCTAGAACAAAGTAGAAGAGATAATAATACGTGGTCCAAAATCTCTCTAAGCTTCCCTATATATATAGTTTTGTAACCTCTTCTTGAAGAAACTAGGAAACCTAGTGAAAATAGGAAAGTGTCCGTGCATCACACCCCGTGCAAAGTGGCTGCCAAAGTCTGGCCATTCACACGTCCAAGGATGGTCATGCAAAGAATTTCATCCCAAGCTAATGGGCTTTCGCAAACAAGTTCAATGGCGGCATCCAACCTCCCTGATCGATCACGATCTCCATCTCGAGCTCTTCCCTGTCTAGTTACACCACAGCGTCCTCCATCATTACCCGGTAATAGCAGCAGGGACCCTTCCTTCTCTATTCAATGCATGCTCAACTTGTTCTTCCCGTATATCTCCTTACACAACCTCATCTCCCTGATAACCTTCCTAAACGAGATAGTCTCGTTTCTTCTCTCACTCGGACTCAATCATTCTCGTCTGCCGGCATCGTTCTCTGCCAATTAACCACCAAGTATCACAGCTCCATTTTATTTCTTCAACTCTTTCTCATTATCACCATCGTCACCATTGCGAGCTTCTCTGTGTTTATGTTCTTCTTTCCTCTGTTGGCAGCAGCATGAGTCACCGAGAACATCAGAAGCAGCTCATCATCTTTATCTCGACTCATTTCTCCCCATACTCGAGTACCGACGATTTATGGAAATCAGTTTTAATCATCGATAGCAGCAAGCATGTTTTCTTCTTATCAGCTCTGGAACTCGACCTCAAGCACCCATTCCTTGTTCAACAGCACCATTACTGGCAACAACAACTACCACCAGCCATCATGATCATCACCAGCAGCTGCGATCACCGATCATCATCGCCACTGTTCTCTGTCTTAAGCTCCATGTATTACTCGAGCACACCATACTCCTCTCGAGCTTCCTCCCGTTCTTGACTTAGCAGTGCCTAACTCCATCATCAATGACAGCAAAGCTCAAGTTCTTCTCAGCGCTCAAAACTCGAGTTCACTTTCCATCTACATGTCCCTGTCCGTTCTTCCATCACCATATTTACCTTTAGGTTTGAGATGCAGAGGAGTCCAAGAGCCAATGGAACTGCTCGACGAACATTCTGCTCTCCATATTGTAACATGTGCTCTAATGATCGAATTGTCATATCAAGGCCAAGTTCTTCAGCCATTGCTACCATAGCTAGTCCGAGCGATTAATCCAGCAAGTGCCGTCGGGGAGAGAAGAAACCGCTCAGAATGGTGAGGAGCAAGAGTAAGTAAACCCTTTCCCATATGCACGAGACCTTGAGCAATCCGAACACAAAACAAGAGGCTGGCTTCTTTGTAATAATAACTTGAAAGATTGCGAAGCATGCTAGCTATTCGAGCATTATTGGTACCAGCACCTATCAGCCCCAAAGATATAGTCGCTGCCATTGCTACTTCTGAGTCCGTGTCATGGCTAAGTCTGCTTAATGTATTCATTGGCAGCACTCTGAACCTGCTCGAGCTTCTTTATCCATCGCTAACCATCACCGATCACCTGCAACAACTAATGATCACAGCACTAGCTTCTATTGACCATCGAACACCGATCAACCCATCTTCATCTCGCCTGTATAAACGAAAACCATGGTTCTCGTGCCCTAAGTTTGAATTTTGAATTGGCTTCCCCCAAGTAAAGGACCAGAAAACTCGACACCCCTTACTCGATTTTGCCTAATTAAACTAAGATCAAGAACATTTAGAAGAAGACACAGTTAAAACACTCTTAAACTTTCTCTCTCCTAATGTGCCCTAAAAGTAAATAGGGTAATACATAGTGGGTGTGACTAAGCGGGAATGTCTTAACACTATTTGAATAACCTCGCTGATTCCATGTCTTCCCCAAGTTTATTTTAAAGGACCGAGCCTATGACTCTACATCATTTAAGATCAAGGCCCCTTTGGAACAGTTCACCCTTAACACAATGGCTACCCCTTTTAACGTACAGTACAACTATTGGGGTTACCAATAGTACTTTCCGATAAAATGACCATTTTGCCCTTTGCTTATGAGTTCTTGTTTTGCTCATAACTTCTTCATACGAAGCTATCCTTTATTTCGGGAATGACTATTCCGTTCTTTCGCCATTGTCTTCATCTTCTCGTCCTCTACACAATGAAAAGTAGAAATCTTGTATTTGAACGAGTTCCAATTGGTCTTTTTGTTCCAAATGACTTCATTGCACCTAATAAACTCAAAAGCACACATAAGATACATAATTTACAAGAAAACTCGCAAAGAAAGCATAAATACTAGATATTAAATACGGTGTATTCTACACCTATCAGTCGACCACTGGTACCCTTGTATATGCCAGCTGAGTTGACCTAGAGTTAGGATTATCAACCACTGGTTCCCTTGTATATGCCAGTGTGTTGATATTAGTCCAGACCAGTATCTCAGTCCATTAGGATAGGTTCACCTTAGTCAACATCATCCACGTTTTTCTCTACATCCATCTTCTTAATGTATCCATGTGATTGATTGACTCCAGTTTATGATGTCCAGAAACTATCTGAGTAGAGCTCTGTCACTTTATATGAATTTTAGTATGCTTGAGTGCAAACTCGTATACAAGAATTGGAATTTCGCATCAGGGTACTTCTTCTTGTAGTCAATAAGTATGTCAACCAAGGAGATTCTTTAGTGCCTTCCAAGGTTCTGCGTAGATTGCTAGGGTCTGGAGTAAAGGTTTTGTACACCTCTGGTAAACCCTCCGGAGACGACACTCCGCCATTAGGGCCACCTAGTGGTTTAACGGCTTGCTGCACGTACTTAGTGTAGTCATTTTATTATTAGTTTTGCTCGAGGACTAGCAAATAATAAGTTTGGGGGTATTTGATAGACGCATTTATGTGTCTAATTTGTCCTCAATATTTCGTATTGTCTGTACTCGTTTTCGTCCTTATTATGGTGTTTTGTGTGTTTGTAGGTATTTTTTGGAAATAAATATTGTTGGAAAACTTGGCTCGAAAAGTTGCTCGGAGCACCTCCGGAAGACACGTGTTATTCGGACTCTCGCTTTTGGATAAGGGGCACCTTAATTTATAAAGGGCATTTCAGTTAGCACCTGCTAGTCGCACCCCTGGTTTGGTTAGGGGGACAGACCTTCTTTTACTTGATTTTTGGCGGGAAAGTGCAAGTTTGAATAGTGTTCACCTGCGGAGTTTTCTGTTTCGAATTTGGAGGAGCTGTGGCGAGATTCAATCACTCCAATTGACTCATTCCAGCCTGTTACTCTCACACAGGACTGGTAAGTCCTTCAGATTTGAAAAACGTGGGTTAAATACGTGGATTTTCTACACAACATGCAGTACTTGAGCGGATGAGAGAAACACGGGATTACAGCGTGGTTAAACGTGTGCTGATCGTGTTTGGATTGAGCTGGGTCTGCAGAAGCGTGTAAGAGTTAAATAAGGAAGATTCAGTAGCTGTATACGCATGGAAGAGCTAAAAGTGGAAGAAAATATTCTAGAGAAGATATTATTTACTGTCGAGCAATGGCAGAATTTTGAGGAGTTATTGTCGTGATTTCTTGCCCCTGTCGAGTATAAAAGAAGCTCTTGGAGGTCAGAGAAGGGTTACGGAGAGATTGGGAGAGTTGCAGAGCATCATAAAGTCGAGATAATCAAGTGGCAGGAAACCACCATTTCTGCTGCTGTGAAGAACACGAAGAACATCGACCCACACCCTTCTGTCGTTCATGTTACAGTGACAGCGACACAGATACGTGGGTCTTAAAACTACAAAAACAGCGACAATTTACATTTATCGTTCTCGTAATGTGATCCGTTTGTAACAATTATAACTGTTACAAATCAGGCTTTTCATCTTTTCTCCCTTGTTCATCATTTGTAAACCATTTTTGAGCATTAATAATGATTTTTGAGCGTGTTTCCAACATGATGATGAGCTAATTCTCCCACAACCAAGGCAATGAGGAAGCTATTTACGCATGAATAAGTGGTAACCATTTTATTTTCTCTAATTTATAATTCACTCAATCACTGCTTTTGCAGAGCTTTAAATTGTTTGCATAATTTTCGTCATTAGTTGTGATTCAATTAGATAGGTTATACTTTATTTAGATAATCTATGCTTAGGGGATACAATTGATTTTTGGGAATTTGCCTGATTATTTGTGGATTAAGAAATTAGGACTTAAAAAGATAATTAGAGTTTTGTGTTATTCATTATAAATTATTCATGTGTAATAGTGGAATCAGTGTCTTGGTTATTTTCTCATATCTTGAATCAATTTTGTGTTAAGTTTTCTTTATTTTTAAGTTTTATAAGTCTAAAATCCATTGCTTTCACAAGTCTCAACGAACCTTTCACTACAACATTATTGAGATCACATCAATATCCCACAAGCTCCGTACTCGGTCGAGCTTTCCCTAGATTTTTTTATCTCAAATTCGGATTTTAAATAGCTTTTAAAGTCTCTTATTACATCAAGAGTACTCATCATGTCTGTACCGTCGACATAAATAGCTACAATTCCAAATTAGGAACTTTCTTGTGAATACACAATAAAAAATAACTTATTTGTCTATCCCCTCCAAATCAAATAGCCACTTAGACGGGTATACCACTTCCGCCTGATTGCTTCAATCTATAAGTGAACGTTCTACCTAATTGTAAACGCTCTCTGTGGTTTAGAGTTACTTGATTTGGGAAACAAAAGTCTATCAAGCACTTTTGTAAATATCTTCTATCTCTTGATTCTTTCAGAGATATGTAACAACCACATGCATACATATGCTGCATTTCAAGTCCTTGTGAAAATTACTAAGCTAACTAAGTAGCAGAACTTTATAACGTTCATTACAAAAGAACAATTCCAGGGCTTTGTGAGAAACCTCGCGCCACAAGGCGAGTCTTTGTACTTTTAAGACTACTTTCTTCTTATTATGCTTTATGACAAATTAATTATGTATGTCCAATAGGCTTTACACTTGGTTGGTTAGCACCACCACACCAAATACACGTATATTTTCCAAAGAACTAAGTTCTACCTGGATTGTGTAGGCCAAATATGCTACTTATTTGAAATTAATCAAAATAAAGCATGGTTCGATCTCATTGTGCTCTACTTCTGGAACAACTAGTAATGGATTATATCATCACTGTGCACGCATGATCCTTCCATTGACTCATGTGCATTCTCGAAATCCGTCAGGATTTTATTGTCCTCTAGAATCATTTAAAACTTCGGAGCGTCCTCCCATTTGATTCATGGACATATTCAGAGACAATATTATGAGATGATTTCCGATGATATAAATAAGTTGTGCCTTACTCATCTAATTCCTTTCTAGGTGAGCATTGATCGAACCTAGTGGCATCTCCTTCTTCCTTTATGGAGCCACGGCCTTAACTACACTTCCACCAAGTGTAGTTGCAACACCTTAGTCTATGGTGTACCCATATGCGAGGATTTCTAATCTTGCAGGAATATTTGCTCTTTGGTATGTGTGATCTTGTCACTTTAGCGACATCAGTGTACATTCTGAAAATCGATTATTCTTTGTCACTTCACATTTACATTTGTGGAGTACAAGAATCAATATGAGACACGGTGGGAACACACCACGACAATTCCTGTCGTTCCCTTAAAAAATAATTTTTCTTATCTCCCCCTAACGACGGGAAGACTGTCTCATTAAAGTGATAACTCGCAAATCTAGCGGTAAGAGATCTCCTGCCAAAAGTTTTAAAATGCGGAGAATTGTTGGGAACTCATTTCCAACATAACTACTTAACAGTTTTGAAGGCCCATCATAATACGATGTGGAGTCGTAATGGCACATATATAGTGTAACCAAAAATGCGTAAAAACACGAATGTCAGGCTTAAATCCAGTTACCAACTGGTACACAGAAAAGGTTGACTAATATTGGGTTCTAAAACGAATTAAGTAAAGATGCGTTAATATTGCATATTCCCCAAGAAGTTAAAGGTAGGTTTGTACGCATAACCTATTCCTTAGACATCATCTGTAACCATTGATGATAACCTTTGGGAGACCATGAGGTATAGGATGCTCTGCGTTCATCCTATTAAATATGCAATAACCATCAAGTCCTTTTGATGTGCACTAGCTAGCATTTTCAAGGGTTGGTGAGCCCTTACATGTAAAATATGTGCTAGTAGTTTTCCAAACGCAAATTTATTGGGAACTATAACTAGTCCAAAAATTTAAAACATTCACCAGAGCCATAAGTCACTTTAATGGTCCGCATTCTGCATGAATATTTTTATAAAGTTCACCTTATTTTCTTTGTAATATGTAATTTTTACCATTTGCATTTTAGGATGGTCTCGATCCTGTTTTACTGAAGACTTTGTAAAAATGAGTGATATGATTTCTTACCTAAAAGCATAATGGGAAGGGGGGTTGTGCATCTAGTAATTTAGAAAACACTTATTGAGAGATATGTCGTCACTTTGCATTTTGTCAATCTTTTTCCCATTTTCGTTCACTCAAATAAAGTGATATTTGTATGAGTTCTTTCAAAACAATCATCATTTCACAACCAAAGTTTCTTTATGGTTATGCCCAAAGCTTTGTATGAGTCGAGTTTCCAACATTTCATCATCGGAGTCAATATGATTCAATAATCCAAATATTATAGTGAATTACATTGCACTAGATTGACTCATTAGTTTCTCTAAAATATATTTCTTTCCAAATATATTAGAGACTATAAAAGATGCAATCAATTACATTCTCATCATTTTGATATTCCACGTGATATCCATTTGCACGGGTTACATGGGAATTTAACAAGGTGTGATTATCTCTTGATACATCTAGAGATTTTGCGACGTCTTTGTTCTATCTTGAAAAAAAAATGAGCAGTGCTGAGCTCTTTAAGATAGTCAATTGGCCAGGCAAAGTTCTTGTTGCCATTAAAGTTGATGTGAAAATTGGTTGTTACTATGATACACATACACATTATATTGTATATACCAACACCTATGACCAAGGTGCATTTCCAACTCTTTTATTTATGATGGGAGCTAGAATTATATTTTAGCTGATCCCATGTTCAATCGATACCTATACTTTGGTGTCATTACTGCTGAGGGAAAATAAATAAATAATAATAATTTTTTTTTCTTCATGATAAATATGTCCCTTTTCACATGCTTTATATGAGTCGGTACGTCTAACCCTCATTACTTTGGGGTTCTTTCCATTTTCAATTTTTCTACATTTAGCTTAATTTGAGAAATTTCTTTATCTCAATAGGCCAAGAGAATATCACTACACATGTCAACCACTTACTTTAGGTTGAATATATTACTAAAGATAATTCTCTTGTTGTCATACTTCAACATATACCGGTTCGTTAGTATTATGGATGAAGTGGAGAAATGAAAAATTTATGACTCATATCATCTTTTGTGAGTTCTTCCACAAAAATTGGAGTCCATGTGATTTTATTTGTAATGTATCTTTTGAAATTACCGACTCTTTAATAGTCGCGCAAATATATTACATTCCACGGAACATTCAAATTTGAGGAGTAAATATCAAGTATGCAATAATAATGTTCAAGTATTTCTAAACCCCAAATACATACTTTTGAATCGAGTTGGTACAACCAATTAAACAAAAGACATCATTCAACCATAGCCAATATCATACTTATTCAATAGAACAAAATAGCATTAAGACCAAAATTCTTAATGATCGAGATAAGCAATCATAATTTAAATTTACCGTTTATATGATGTGGACTTATCTTAAGACAAAAATAAACAAAACTAGGCATGTTCTACAAACAAATAAATAAGCCTAGCAAGAACTCAATGTAAGAACCCATGTATTTTAGAGTTACATACCTTTAAGCTTTGGTTCCCACTATGTATATACGAAACGGGAACATTTTTGGTACCGCGCGTCCCGAAAACAGAACAGAACAGAACATGCCAGGCCAGGCCGCAACTAGAACTTGGGTCGGAGCAGGACGGGACGGGACAAATGTATCGAAACGTTGAGAATCGGACGAGATGGGACGAAAATGTTGAGAAATAGGACAAAACGGTCGGCAATGTTCAGAATCGGACAAACGTGTCAGAAACATTCAGAATCAGACAGCTTTTCATCTTCTCCGAACGCGAAGAGTCAGGTTTTCTTCCCCACATTTTTTTCGTTGATCTAAATCCAGAATAGAACGAAAATAAAAATCAGAATAATTCCTGATTAGTTACCAAATAATTTCTGATTAGTAACGATTAAGATTAAGATTAAGATTAATCCAAATAATTCGTGATTAGTACGAAATAATTCCTAATCAAATCAATTTTCGCCGCATATTTAATATAGCCATATTTAATATGGCCATGGTTTGCTCTGGCGATTTTTTTTTCTCTCTCATGGTTTGCTCTGGCGATTTTTGCCGGCGACTGAAAACCGGCCATGATTTCCAGCACTACCATGTTTCGTTCGGTTTTCCCGTTTGTTTTTGATTCTTCTTTCCTTCGCGCCTTTGATTTCTCAGTCTTGCGATTTTCCCATTGTTTTTCTCGCTGTTTTTTTTTTTGGTTTTTAGGGTTATAGGCTACTCTTCTTTTAGGGTTTTGTTTTACAGTCTGTTATGGCAATTCTCACCAGAGCTTCTTCGATCGTCCATGGGACTCCAGCCCCCTTGTAGCTTCTTCATCAACAACCACAGTCCCAGTCGATGACCTCTCCTTCCATTGCCCGTTCAAGACTTACCATAATTGTCGTGACTGTGTCAATGGTAGAGGATACGCTAAGGTTTCCTTCTTGAAACACCTTCAGGACAAGCATTTTTCTTCGGCAGCCAAGATTGATTTTTGCAGAGAGCTGCTAGTTACGGACTTGGATATCTATCACGCCTGGGAGAAGCTTCTTTGCAACCTACGCATGTGGATGTGTTGTCGTTGCATGCATCTTCATGCATGGTCGATGCCCTGCGAGAGGCGGAGACAAGGCGCTATACATGGTGAGGTTATTCTTAGGTCCTCTTAACGGAGATGAAGCAGATTTTCTTCTTCACGGCATTGCTAAACCAGGTTGTGCTGCAAGCTTAACACTTTTCAGTGTCGTGAGTTGCGTTAGCTCTACAGACGGTGCTGAAGCTCTACCCTTGAGATGTGTTAGCTCTACAGACGGTGTCGATTCTGACGTTCTTCTTTCCACGGACTTATTGAACAACGTCTTCCAGCGGCAATTCCTTACGGTGAAGTGTATTCCACACCAATGTCGGCTTAGCTTTTCCAGGGAATTGAAACACTGCCTTGATAGAGTTATCGCAAGCCCAGGTAACATTTCCACTTGGCTACAGCTCTTACTGCTTCCCATTTGCACGCTAACCTTGTTTAGACCGAAGAATTCTGCTGAGGCTAAGTCGGGCAGCCGCAAAAAATAGCAGATATCATCTATAAATCAGGCCATCTCTGTGTGGAAAGAGCCGAATGGCTGCTCCACTTTGGTGTCGAAACTGCTTCAGCAACCTGTCAGAACGGGTAATGGTAAGGAAGACTCGAAGAAACAAAGCGCCGCCAATATTTTGGCTTGCCAGAAGAAGATTAGTTGTGGTCATTACTCGGCTGCAATACGCGTACTTTCTTCATCAGGGGTGGCTCCGCGCAACGAGATTACTTATCTTGATTTGCAAGATAAGCATCCTTCAGCTCCTCTTCCCGTTGTTCCTTCAGATGTTGAGATAGGCGACCCAATTATGGTGGATTCACGGGCCGTCTTGGGTGCTATAAAGAGCTTCCCAAAGGGTACTTCTTGCGGGCGAGACGGCTTACGAGCGCAACATTTGGTTGATGTTATGAGTGGTGCCGCAGCTGCAGTGGCGGATAATTTACTTGCTTCGATCACTGGGGTAGTCAATCTTTGGTTGGCCGGTAAATGCCCCAATAGCTTGGGTGAGTTCATTGCCAGTGCACCTTTGACTCCACTACTTAAGCCAGGGGGTGGTATAAGGCCGATTGCGGTCGGCACGGTTTGGCGAAGATTGGTTTCCAAAGTTGCTGCTTTTTCAGTCGGGAAAGAGATGACCTCTTATTTAGGCGACTATCAATTTGGAGTTGGTGTGCCTGTTGGTGGGGAGAGTATTTTGCATGCTGTTAATAGCTTATTAGAGTTGAAAGGTCACTCGGATACGATGTCAATCTTTGCTTATTGACTTCTCCAATGCTTTCAACATGGTGAGCAGAGTCTCATCTCATCAAAGAGGTTCGCCTTCTTTGTCCCGGTATTTCTCATTTGGGTAGAGTTTTGTTATTTGCGGCCCGCTAAACTCTATTATGACCAATATATATTATCTTCTGCTCTCGGGGTTCAACAAGGAGACCCCCTTGGTCCCTTGCTTTTTGCGTTGACTCTTCATCCTCTTGTGAAGACTATTGCTTCTCGTTGCACCCTTGATTTGCATGCTTGGTACCTGGATGATGGCACCATTATTGGGGATACTTTGGAAGTATCCAAGGCACTGCGTATAATAGAGGCGGAGGGACCTAACAGGGGTTTGCATCTTAACGTTCGTAAAACCGAAGTCTTTTGGCCATCTATTGATCCCAGAAGCACTTTAGACGATGTTTTCCCCCCAGATATTGGTAGGCCTTCTAACGGGGTTAAGCTTCTGGGAGGACCTGTGAGTTTGGATCCGAGCTTCATTAGTGATATGATGTTGTCCAGGGTTAATAAAACTGTTCAACTAATGGATGCAATCAAAAAACTCAAGGACCCTCAGAGTGAGATGTTGTTACTTCGTAATTGCACTGGTGTGTCTCGTCTATATTTTGCAATGCGTACTACCGATCCTGCAGCCTTGCAAACAGCCACAGATCTTTTTGACGATCATCTACTCAAGTACTTAAGGCTCTTAATTCGGAGATGGTGCGAGATTTGGTCCTCTACAACAGACGATTAGCTACTTTGCCTATCAAAGATGGTGGTCTTGGCATCTACACCATGGCGGACACCCGTACTTACTGTTTCCTTGCTTCTCAGAATCAGACCGCTTCCGTACAGAAGAAAATTTTGGGTAGTTTATTCTCAACAAACAAAGGCTCTGCTTATCATTTTGCTCTTCAGAACTTTATTCAGGTATGTGGATTACCTTCTTCTTACCGCGTCGATGATACTGCCCCCCCTTCTATGCATTCCCTGGCAGTCACTTATTTTGACGCAATTAAGAAGCGAATCCCAGACCAATTTTCCTTGTCTGCAAGAGATTCTGTTTTGTGGCAGTGTAATCATATCAAGCATGCTCAAGATTATCTCCTGGCCGTACCAATCAGTGGGCTTAACCAGTGCATTGGGCCTAGACGATTTAAGCTGTGCTCTGTTATCGTCTTGGTATTCCTCTGTTTGTTGAGAATGGATTATGCACTAGTTGTAACAAAACTATGGACATTTTTGGTGATCATGCGCTCCATTGTGCTAAAGATGTTGGAAGCAAGTTTCGACATGATATGGTTCGTGATATTATTGTTGATATTTGTTACAAGGCTAGTGTCTGGCTCGTAAGGAGGTTTCTCTGGGTATTGTTTCGGATGAGGATGTAGACTTGAGGCTGCTTTGATATTCTAGTTCTCAAGCTGGGAAAATGGGCAAGATATGCATGGATGTTCTTGTTGTCTCGCCTTTTACTGGTGATGGTGTTCGCTCTTTTGTCCCAGGGAAATACATTTCAAAGGCAGTTTCAAGGAAGCGTGCTAAATATCTGGACAAGTGCACTTCACTCGGTTATAGTCTCGGGGTCTTGGCTTTCTCCACTTTGGGTGAGCTCGGCGAAGATACTTTATGTTTTTTTTAAGCGTCTGAAGAATTGTCTTGTTAATAATGACGCTAGTAGCGGTTATGGTAGTTTTGTTTTTCATAGAGTAGGCGTTGCTGTTCAGAGGGGGGTTGGCGCTCAGCTTGTTGCTAGGTTGCCAACCAATAGCTCCGTGTGATTCTTTTCTAATTAATAAAACACTTATGAAGAAAAAAAAAATATATATATGGAATTATGCATGGAAATTAAAAAAAAAAAAAAAAAAAAAAAATCTAACTTAGCTTATTCGATTCCAGCGTCGATGGAATTCATCCATGTAGAAAAAGAAAAAAAAATCAATCGATCCCATATAATTCCGCGATATAGCATCGTGGTGATAACGTGTTTTAGGATAATCAGGGGTGAAGGGAGAAGATATATAGACAAGAAGAAGAACCATCATATTAGAGATTAGTGATCATATTACATAGGTTAGAGTACTATATACATATAAAAGGGTAAGTGGATGGACCGCACATCCATGGGCCATAGGCCCTGTAACAATTTACTAATTATTATTATTACTAAAAAAGTACTATTTTCTTAACCACTTTTTAAAAAACAATAATTGCTTAATATTTATTATTGATAAATTAAAGTATATTTCGGTGATACGGTATAACATAAAATGGAGTTTGAAAATAAAAAATAATTATTTTTAAAGAATAAAATATAACAAATTAATAAAAAATGGTGATATATAGATTCAAGGATATTTTTTTTCAGTTATAAAAAAAGATGGGATAGAATTGGAAAATAAAATATGAAATTAGATTGAACTATAACATTTGTTTTTGAAGCTTTTAAAAGCTCTTTCTCCCCCACTTTTAAAATTGATAGATTTTGGAAGTGTTTTGCATAAAAAAACACTTTATGAAATCTTTACCAAACACTAGGATGAAAAAATATTACTATAAATATGTTTTCAATGTACTTTTTATTTTTGAAAGAAAAAAAGAGTAACAAACTTAGTTAGATTGGATAACAATTATATAAGTGGACCATAGTGATGGTGGCAAGTATTGGTTCCCAGTGAGTAATTTCGCATCATCTCATGTATTTCTTGATAAATGGTTTAACGTTATTTTTATTCAATGATGATGGATAACAGAGTTTATTGTAAGTAGAGCGTATTGTTATTAGTATTTTTATGCAACGAATGACCTCACATTTGAAAGCGTAATGTCGTAGAATGTAATGGCTCGAACCTCTACCAATAATATCTTCACTTAGCCACTGCGGTCATCTGACAATATGGGGTTTTCAATGGTCATCGTTGCGGTCATCCAACAACAGCTTCTCAAGAGGTCACTCATCATAGGATTACTCAATATCGAGCATACTTAACTATAAAGATTTTTCGCCAACTATGAAGCCAATTATGCTGAAAAGGTCTTGGTGTTAGGAAAGGACAAACCATTACCTATATTCCACTTGACGAATCCTTCCTGCCGAGTTGGAGTACTATAATACCACCAACTTAATTAGGAGCCGTCCTCGGCTCCGGAATATGTTCAATCCTAGACTCTGGCATTTTTTCTCACTCATGAGACCCTTTCCAGACACAATTCGGCAAGCATACTCTTTCACCCTCGATGTGTAACCCGTGGTCGACTCTAATACCATTTGTAAAGACATGATCCTCCGCCAATACTGTCCCCGCTTAGTCACTGCGGTTATTCGACAGTGTGGGGTTTTCAATTTACAGTGATGCGGTCATCAATTAGCAGTTTTCTTGGAGGTAGCCCATCCCTAAATAGCTCTCACCCGAGAACGCATAATGTTACGAAATATGTTGAAAAGGACCCTACATTGCTTTTTACCAACTCTGGATCCAAATATGTTGAAAAGGACACAATGTTACGAAAGGACAAGCCATTACCTATATTCCATTCAGTGAACTCTTCCTGCCGAATTGAATTACGTACATAATATATTTTGGAATTTTGAAAAACTAGAACTACATCGTACGTAAGTAAAATAGTTGTCATCGGAAATGACTTAACATTTCAAAATATAATAGCTTAAGTGAATGAATTAGCTTTTCATTATGACATTGAAATAGTAAGAACATACAATACGATATGTACCGTTGAGTCAATTCTGAGTTTTACTCTTTTTAGAGTATTCTTAAAGGGGGAAAAGGCAATAAGGATCCGAACAGTGTTAATATCTACACAATTATTCTTGAGACGAATGAGTTCTGGTGTTGTAATTATTTTACAGCATATAAAAGTGATCTTAGACATTATTCAGCATTGGATTACAAACCTTATGTTGAATAACCATGGATGAAAGGTAATATATCATGATACAAGATTGATACCTCTAGAGACAGAAGAAGTCAATTATTGCTTGACAATGAGGTAATTAAACTTTTTACAAAGAATCAAAAGCTCTTGGAACGTAAGAGTGATAAAGATATTGAGACTGAGCAATAACGCATTACGCACCAAAATAAGAAGCGATCTTGCACTTTTTACAAGACTTTCGTAGGTACCTAATCAAGAGTCAATATATTCAAATAACGAAGACCAATGGAAGAATTTCTTGTACGATCTAGAGCAACCAAATGACATTTATAGTTGGGTAAAATTTAAAACTTTTGACTCATTTGAATTTAAGTTGGAAATGTTTAAAGATTTATTTAAAACAAAAAAGTGTATGGAATATTATTAAGGAAAAAATAAAAATATGAGCTCCTACAAATTATAAAAACGGAAAAAGATTGAATATGAGATGATAGAATCGGCGACAACTACCATTGAAGATGATAGAAATAGGCTTAAGGGTTATTTGAATGATGAAGAGATCATTGAATATGAGAAGGACAACCGCGCTTAAGTATTCAGAAAATGGGCTATTTTGCGTTTCCTCCCCTATAAAGATCGTTAATTTGCATTTCCTCCCCAAATAGATCGAAATTAGTGTTTCCTCCCGTCGTTAGTTTTTCCATCCAACTTCTGGTTAGCTGAGTCAGCGATACTGTACACGTGGCATAAATAAAAATTATTTTACTAAATTTCCCAAATTACCCTCATCTTCTTTACTGATAGTGATAGGTCATTGGAAATTTCTTCAGCTGATCCTGCTGGTATATCACCTGCAACAACAGATCAATATACCTTCTGCAACTCAATTTAATTTACCAAAAACATACCGTATATCATTCTAATTTTTTGTTTCTATCAAATACAAACACAAATACAAATCATATAGATAATCTGTTCAAATCCATTCGACATTAATTGATGTAACATAAATCAATTAAAAGTGGAGAACCATGAGAAATTATTGAACAAATTAATTAAAACCCTTTTTATATGAATTGGAGATGACGACGAAGAACCCCAATAATTCAACTTAGCTCCATATATATTCAAAACAGATCCCCTTATTCACCACCACCGTTCGTATATAAAACTAAATTAATCTCCAATTGAAATTAATTTCTAGTTAATACAAAAATATGATCGTCACCTTCTCATTATTTTCTTTTGATTGTATTTATGAGTAGCATAAATAGGAAGAAGAACAGGAAAACCCTTTATGAGAGAAAACAAAAAGAGGGTTCATAAGGGCAGCCACTTACCCACTGTGATACTTATACACGATGATGATGATGATACTGACTCTGATTTGGGTTCGGATGATATTGATTTGTTAGACTCGTGTGAAATTAAGGAAGAATTATGTCGACTGGAACGAATCTAATTGTGCAGTACTTTTGGATCTTCATAACTTATTTCAACAGAATCACAAATCACCCTCTATTTAGACGTCTGCAACCAGCTTCTTTCACCATTAATTCCAACCATCAAGTTATTTCTTCCTTCACCATTAACTCGAGCTATTACCTTCCTTCGACTGCAACTTTTTTATTTTTTCATGAAGAACTGATGGTTTTTTGCTTTTTTTTTGTTTAGGACGGAAAACCAGTGGAGGAGACGAAGAAGAAAAATGGATTCAGATTGTGACTTAGGTTTAATTTACTGAAACATACGAGGATATTTTGGTAATTGTTTTCGACATGTGTATATTTTCGCCACGCGTATATCCTCGTTGACTCAGCTAACTGAAAGTTGGATGGAAAAACTAACGATGGGAGGAAACACTAATTTTGATCTATTTGGGGAGGAAACGCAAATTAACGATATTTATAGGGGAGGAAATACAAAATAGCCCTCAGAAAATCAACAAGGAAATGATTGTATTTTTTGAAGATCAGCCATAAAAAGAAATTTACAAATACACGAAATTAACCCATGAACATCTGAAGAAGTTCAAATGAGCCCATGAATATCTAATAAGTTTATAAAAAATAAAAAATAATAATAGGCCGTGGAACTCAATCACTATCTAGAACTGATATACAAAACCATCATACATAGTATGGACTTGAGAAAGAAGAAACTATACAAGAATAGTGTAATGCCCTAAGAGAAAAGCTTGAAATTCATGAACAAGTCAAGGTATATCTATTCATTTCTGTGAGTAGTTTCTAATGTATTTGTATTAATTTTTTTGATTTTAGTCAATTATATTCTTGGTTAGATATGTTATAACTCAAGTTTATATTTTTCGCATTATCGTATGGTTCCCTGGAATTCTGGATGTATCGAAGTAATGGCATTAACAACTGCTTGGCCAACTTTATTAGCTTTTGTATTATTTTACCTAATTATTTACATAATTATCATTTTGGTAATTTGATTTTTTATTCACATCAGGCTGTTTTTCTGTTCGAGAATAGATTTCCTGGATTTATTTTTTATGATTCACACTTATTGCTTTTAATTAAAATAAAAATAAAAATTCTTCTGAAGAATTTATTAAAAGCAAATTTCGGAGTTGTCCTCATTTGAAGTAATAATTTAACTTTGGTTAAACGATTGCATATATATATTAAAACCATTCTTGATATGCAATTTTTCTAATTTGTTAGATATAAACGCATATGATCATCCACACAAGTACATTATACTTTGACTGTCATTATCTTGCATGGGTGATGTTCATGGATAAATATCAATTAATACAATTTAGTTACCCAAGAAAAGACGAGTAAAATGGCACCAAGGATTATTTTAGTTTTTTTTATTAGAAAACCATCATTAGTAATATTTGGATAAAAGAAATGAGATTATATCAATAAAAATTAGTTATATATGGATAAAAGAAACCAGATTATATCAATGAAAATTAGTGATATTTGGATAAAAGAAACCAAATAATATCAATGTGAATACCTTAATGGCAGAAGTATATTAATGATGTTTTAATGCATTTTCATGGCACATACGGAGCTAGAAAATTTGTATTTAATAAGACTACATGAGGTAGGACACCAAACAGAGGTTGTGCCGGAGCCGTAAGGCCCCGGTGATACCCAGTTAATATATAATTAGTAATTATTAATTTATCGGTTAATTAATATCTCGCTTAATTAATAAATTTTGGTGGTCCCAACATCATTGATTTATAGAGTTTCTATTGTATTCTGCTTTGCTTGAGATTGTTTCGCATAAGAGATTTTTATCGGAAATTGCCAACGACCAATAACATCGGATTCACTAAAAGGTTTCCGTTCCTGTTATCCTTTCTCTGTCTATTATTTCTCGAGCTACTCTCCCAGTGACTACCTTAGGCTTCGTTGTAGTGACATCCAAGTTCCTTATAAAAAGTCTGGTATAGTTTCGAACTTTTATTTCCTGTATATGTTCTCAAGTAAAATTATAAGCACTTTACCTGTTAGTTTGATCTCATTTCTAGGAAAATTTTGAAATTCTAGGTTGCTTAGAATTCTATAAGAGATATAAAACTCCGACTTATCACCATTTTATGTAGTACTATTAATATTGCATTCCGAATCAACACTTACATAAATGTGCTCATCTCCCGACATAACTGAAAATATGTATGAGTTGATCTTGCCCACCGTTTCGGTTATCTTTTTTTTATTTTCTATTTTATCAGAAAAAAATTGGGAAGCCTTTTTCTATGAAACCGTTTCAGTTGTCGGTGTTGCAATAATCTCTTTACTGTTCCTGGTCTCCCGTGCTCTTTCATAAGTCTGAATACATGATGTCGATCATCTTGTATAGGAATTCCGGCTCAGATCTTAATTGAATATGTTGTTGTTCCATGATAGCTCTTACCTTGTTGGTGAAGCCTTTGTTGGCACACTTAACTAACATCATGTTTAGTTGTCGGTGTTGCAATAATCCTTTCTCCTAAGTGTTCCTGGTCTCCCATGCTCTTTCATTGGATAATGATGTCGATCATTTTGTGTAGGAATTCCGACTCGGTTCTTAATTGAATCTGTTGTTTTTCCACGATAGCGCTTACCTTATTGGTGAAGCCTTTGTTGGCACACTTAACTAACGTCATGTTTGTTTGCATCTGACTCGCGATATGAATCTGAGTCAACCCCTGACTCATCGCAAGTCAGTTCTCATACCTTTATTTTCCATTTTGAGTACTCGACCTCTGACTCAGACCTTACCCCTGATTCGGACCCGTTTGATTCAGGTAACAAAATACCCCTGACTCATGGGACCAAATCACTGACTCACATATTTTGAGTCGGATCTGACTCAAAACAAACATATTGAGCCATATCTGACTCAAGTTAAGTGATTTAGATCTAGACGACTCAGATCCAAATGACTCGGATGAGTCAAGAATAAGCATACATGGTGTAAGACTTGTTTGGAGTTGTAGTATCAACCAACACGAATCTTTGCTTTTATAAGCCCAATACATTGGTATAACTAATTATAAGGCAAGAACGTAACAGTGCAAGCAAAAATGTAGCTCTAACACACACACACATAGATGGTAATTACGATACAGTGGACAATCATTCGTCTTGCATACAACCAAGACTCACTCTCCATAATAGTACTACTAACATGCACTTAACCAACTGTCACTTTCATTTATGCATAAACCATGAAGTGAGTTGATATCTTTCTAACAAAAAATGGAACTGAAATCATAAGCAGGAGCACAATAAAAATAATAGCCGCCAAGAAAAATTAACTATCAATCTGGCCGATCGTGTACATATTATTCGAAGGAACTATGACATGCCCAAGATTACCTTGTTACATCTACATTCATTTCATGCCTAAGAATACCTTCTTACTCCTAAAACCGCTAAACATATTAGATACGTGTCAGTCATAAAACCAAAACTGTCTATCACGGTGGAAAAAGAAACGCTGACTTAACATGCAAGGAGGATCATAAACCTGGGTTTCTAGCTGGTCAAATTGAAATCGTCTAGAAGGATCTCAAAGAATCTCGTTGTTAAATAGACTCTAAAAATTTTCACAATGAGATCATCTATTCTTCTCATCTGGATGATTTTGTTGTTAACTTGTGTAAGTCAGGATCATTAATAAAATTCCACATGTCCTAAGGGAACGATGACCTGCAAAGCATCAGCGAACAAATAAGGATATATTTGGGTGCTTATAAATGGATTTCACAATTTGGTATGTGGGTATATTAGAGAAGATATCCACGTTTCAGGATTTGCAGTTATAATAATCTCCTTGACCGTGTCGATGCCAGCATGAACTCTAGCAACAAATAGCTAAGAAACAGACCAAATGTAGGTTTGGAATTCCTTTAACAAAAAATTTTCAATGGCTAGAAACCTAGAGCACAAAGTGATTTAAGAAAATAACAGAGAAGATAGTATCAAATCAACAATGAAATAGAAGGGAGGGAGGGAGGGAATTACTTCAGCAGTCTGCACCATATATTGCAAGATTGGAATTACTTCAGTATTTGTTTCCAATTCAAAGGTAACATTAGCAGACCTGTCAGCAAATATCAAATGAAAGAGAACGTCAGCAATCCATATATTGAATGTCATTGTCCCGAAGTTGTTAACCACTCTACAAAAAAATTATTCAATTACCCAAAAGTTTGCAAAAAAAAATATTAACAAAATGCAGCAACAAAAAAATTTAACCCATATAAAAGAGTAATTTAAGACCTTAAATATCATATAAGAAATTAAAAGAAATTATTTAAACTAATTGAAGTTGTATAGTATATCTCATGCTTAATCTCAGACAACAAAATGTAAATTACATAGTAGGCAAGCGAGCAACAAGCTGCGCCGCAAGCCCTTTTTGAATTGCAAAGCCTATCCTTTTAAAAACAAACTCTCTCGAACCGGGGGTCATGACATTACTGTGCAAAGCCTATCCTTTTAAACTAATTAAATTGTTTAAATCACTAAATATTGAAAATCTCCCAAATTAACCCCCAAATATATGAAGATGTTGCAAGGACTTGCTCAAGTTTGTGAAGATGTTGCTGTGGAACCGACCAAAAAAAAAAATGTTGTTGTGGTTCACCAAATATCTGTTGTTGTTGGAGAATGAGAAGTAGAAGTAGATTCTGGTGGTGGTGGTGGTGGACCTGGTAGTTTATGGGAAGACGTTCCACAAAAGAACTGCATATAAATAAAGAATTTTTCCTTTGTGTTTAGAGATGAGAACGATCGAAAAAAGATAAACATGTTAAGAAATTTAGTTTCCCTGTGAGACTATTTTAGGGTGCGACATCCAATTGCTAAGAACATCGCGGATATCTCTATGGCTCCAGATGGCCCCGAGCGTCAATATACTCCAACCTAAAACCACTATATCATTTCATTAATTCTTGACCCTTAGATGTTATACTACCTTTTGTAGTATGTCGAAGTGATATTTAGCCTCTCTAGTTCATGATCGAATCGGATAATGTTCCGTTGCCACTGTAAGGATCTGGCAATAAAGTATTCAACAAAATATAAAAAATTTATGAAATTCTCACTTTTAGTTGTGCTTCTTCCAAGTACTCCCAGTTTCATTTCGAGCACTCCCCGCCATCAGGCTACGAGCCTGATAATGTCTCATTGTTATATTCAGCAAATATTGCAGAATGTAGAGCAAATAACCTGGAAAATATATGATGAGATTTAATTAACAAAATAGGAAAAACAATGCATCTTAATTAATGGGACAAATTGCTATTGATATTTGCAATCAAAAAAACAACTTCAATCGGTGGTTCTGCTGAAATCTACCTTTTTTTGGGTTAGCTTCTAGGCGATGATCGTTAATTTTTAATCCTTGAGACTCCTAGATTTAAAAGCCAATCTTTTCTAAGGGTCTAGCTACTTTAAATCCTACATCATCACCAAGGTCAATAACTTAGTCAAATCCAATGATGAAAAGGAATTCAAACGATGAGCAGTACTTTATTTCATCGTTATCCATGTACTCTCTTATCTGCCATCTCTGCATCGGCACATTGGTTGAGTTGACTTCGTCTACCATTACCTAAGTCAGTGACAAAGTCATTTAATAATCCGTTAATGTATTGGTAATCTTGCCAGCAGCGCATCGTGTCGATGAATTATATAGATGGTTACATTATAATTTAACAATTTGAATTTATCAGTATATGTATATTATAGTTGAACCAACTGAACTTTATCTAGCTTTGGTCATTTACATTTGTATCATTAAATACTTAGATTCCAAAATGTTGAGTGGCTTTCGATTCCAATAATTCTTTTGTTGCATGATATATAAAGAAGACGTGAAATCAACACACTCCAAACCTGATACTTTCTGACATGAAATCAGCAAAAAATTAGAGGAATACATGTGGGTCTGAACATAGTTCAAATTCAAGGAGAAGTCTCACCTTTCTTCTCCTTGTTTTCGATGCAAAGTCTTATGATTCTTCTTCTTATTATTCTCAAGTGGATGGATGAGCACAAAGGCGAGAACATAAATTTTTTGCAGGAGTTGACCGTAAGCTGTATCAATCAGTTATTCTGAAAAATTATCTGAAGGAGTATGAATTGTATGCTTCACATAATGAGGGTAAAGATACGTCGATTTGTACACAAAAACATATAGTCTTTCTACATGTAATTGCCAACGGTGAGTATATAACTTCTCGAAGTATGTAATTTCCAATGGGTAACCCCTCTACTTTTCTATTACGATAACAACCCGATAATTGCTTCTGTAATTGCCAAGAGTTGCAGACTGATGATCAAAATAAAATGTATGCTACTTAATGACTTCAGTCACTAACAAAGAACTGATTGTAACTAACCTGATACCACCAAAACTCATAAGCACATCAGGCTCATCTTGAACTTTGAAAACACTAAGGTAAAGTTCAGAGTTTAAATGGTCCAACGCCACCTTGAACGGTAGCATATTTCCTACCGCAGAGCTGTTAAGCATAATTCAATGAAGGATCAAATAATTTTGCATTTATAAACTTCCTACAAAAAAATTAACTTCAATATCATCCTGCAGAGATAAAACCATAGTAAGTAAATATCTAGCTACTAGAATCAATACATAGCAAAATACCTGTCCATTTGTTATTCCTTGAACTTCAGAGGCCCTAAATGATTGATATCAGGTCACATTCCTTTCTTGTACTACAGCTTTTGAGAACTTTTCATTACATACTTGTTCAGATTGTACTCTTTTTAAGTATTATGAAACAAACATTGTCTTAGATGCAAATATATGGGTCCCATTTAGAGGTGAATCTTACAAAACAAAGATGAATCGGACGTAAAGCATTGGTATTTCAAATTTTGCATCTAACATATCATTCAAGTATACTAATAAGATATTCAAAGTTATGAAGATTACCTTCTTCATATCAGTATCCAACAAACTCACCAAGCAAGCTCATAAAAGCAAAGTAAAGATAAATTAAAAGAAAAAGACAGGTGAGAAAGAGCACCCATGAGATTAACCTTTAAGTGGATACTCAATCCAATGAAAATATCGTACATCTGTCCAAGATCCGCAACATTACCATGAGAATATAACAGAGTAGAAATAACTGAAGGATATATAGTTTACATAGCAATAAGTAGAAAACAAAACAGATATTAAAGAATGGGTTATTACCTTTTTGTTTCCTGATGTGTAGTACTTCGAAAAACAGCAAGGCATGATCAATGTCAATCATTAGACTCCATCGCCGTGCACTGGTATACATGACGTACTCCTTAAGTGGATTGGGAATGATACGAAGGTTAGCAGAAACACAAACCTGACGCACAAACATTCCATTAGGAAGCCCACGGACTCATTATTCAGCTGGCATGAGAAACCAAAAAACGATGTAATACTGGAAACTCTAATGCATCAGAAATCACACGCCACAAATGGAGTTTCCAAAATCACATAGTTTCATGGTCCCCATTTTCTGAATCAACTCCGTCGAAACTTCCATCGCAGCGAGTTTCAACAATCCAAAGTTGGTCAAAAATTTTCAAGCTCACGCGGTCATCCAAAACAAATTAATTTCTTTAATATTGTGAACATCTATCTACACTTAAATGCACTCCCAACAACATATTAAAGATAATCATCAAGATTATCAATGATGTAAGCATTAAGCCTTGTATCCAATAGTTTAGTAATAGACCATCAATTCAGCTAATCAAATAGTGAAAATATGGAGCTAAAATCTCAAAATTGCACACATAAAAAATAGAATATCATAAGCAAAGAGGATAGAGAGATTCAAATTTATACCTGGTAGAGAATTCTCATTTGGGTATTTGTTAACAAATTAATAAAATAGTGAGTCAAGATCGAAAGAGAACAGGGAAAGAGAAAGTTGTAAAACATAAAGAGATAGAATAGAGCAGTAAAGATTATAATACCGATCAATATTAAATACGTTTTCTTCTACGCCAACAAAGAAAATTCAGGATCCTAATCAAGAATTTTTCGAATTATATCACCAAAATAAAATCAGGGATTAAAATTTATACAAAATAAATTAGATTATATAACACTCCATTTCTTTTTCAATTTCATCTTCCATGATAAACCAAAACCTAAAGGTGTAGGTTAAATTAACCCATGAATTGCAGCAATTCTGGGAGACTGAGAAGAAGAAGATCAAACGAAAAAGACACATTTTTTTTCTTCAATCAAGGCATTTAGTTTTAGTCGTGCTTATGACATAGATAGATTGAAAAATGTCATAGATAAATTGAAAAGCTCTATCATGAGTATCCTGACTCTGTCTGATAGCTTTTGCTATCATGGAGACAAAAGCCATGCCCTTACAAATAATATTTAGAAGGGAACTAACCTTGTTATTATGATACTTCTCTCAACCAATTGGTTGCAACCAAAGAAAGACAGTGTACTGCATACCAAAAGCAGTGAGATAATTACTGATGATATAGGCTTTATGGACAAAATGAAAAATACTGAAATACATGATCACCTATTGTATCTTAAATGGAGACCAAAGTACTTTTATTTCTCAATCCTTTCCTTTAGTTGAGTAACTCCAACCTCATATATTGAAAGTATGGGTTTCTCTTGTCACTTTCCACAGATATTGGAATGTGTAATTTCGTCAAGGATAGGTTGTTACCTTGGGCAGATGGGTTTTGATTCTTCTCCATGCTCTGCAAATACTGAAAATCGAGAATTAGTTTAGGAATAAATTGGAAACAAATTGACAAAGGAAAGTGAAAAACACTCGAAGCAACTGATATAAAACCTATAAAAACTCTCAAAGAACCTTTAAGAGAAGTCACTTCCAGACATGAGACGTTTCTTTACATTTTCCGTGGGAGTAGCTAGAGAATCTATTGCATTCCCCATGAATAGCAACTGATCTATGTTGAACGGTTGCATCTATAATAAGCCACATTAAAAGATTTCATCATGAGCACCTGTTTCCTAATTTTTCTTTAAACCCTCATAATTTCGTATGCATCTGAGGAGACTGCACTGGTGCATTAGACAGATTCAATGGCAAAGTGGTAATAGCTTAACGAAAGACATAAAGTGAATGAAACCAAACAATCTTAATACAAACTATATCTTATCCTAAAAAACCTTACTTTCAGTTTCAAAACACGCCTTTGATTCGTGTTACAAATTGAAATATTGTGGATCGCTAGTCGGAGCAACCCGATAAATTATTCTCGATGGCTTTATCCCTGTATATATCAAAATAGTGAGTAATGTAAGCATAAGTGCATCATGAATAATAAGCGTCAAGCTGCCGTTGTTAGTTTTAAATTATTTTTCAAATGTAAGCAAAAAAGAGTGAGCACTATGCAGGTTCATGGTAGCTAGAGATGATATATTTCTCCATAGCCATTTTAAATGTCCTCTGCATATTCCAAAATCATAATGACTTAAGCTACACGATTGACATTCTCATATTGACAATAAACCGACGTCCTTCTAAAGAAATTATAATTGGCCCAATTTGAAACTAAAGTATAAAGCAAATTTGAAAACTTAGATTCTTACATTGACAGCAACATGCCTATAATTGTTGCAAAGTAGTTGCAAGCTCGAGAGAAACCCCAACTCCAAACAAATTTAACATACCCTGATAAGGGTTATCACAAATTCTTAGAAAAAAGTGTAACTAAAGCAAGAACATAGACCTTATCCATGAAGAAACAAAACCAAAAAAAAAAAAAAACATTGATTTCCCTATGATCTATAGTTAAATACACCAAAATTGGTTTGAATATAATGAAAAAGACTACAAAACATAAAGATAAGAAAGAAAACCAAGAACTTGAACTAACTTTTAATGCCTAGGAGAAACACCCTGGAAATAACGTAAGTTTCAGTTACGTCTATCACAATTAGACCATGTTCTCATACCTTTATCAAAATAAGTAAGCCTAAATATCAATTGGAACCCAATCCTGGAACCCAAACCTCATACCTTTTTATAACAATGACAAAAAAAGATAAGATTTTTTTTTGATAAGTCAAAAATTTGTATTAATAGATAACAAATTTACAAAGAATAATTTACAAGAAAAGAGGTCACAACAACCCCAAAAACTTGTAAACTATTTGAATCTATAATAAGCAACATTAGGATATTCAACTGAAATCAAAAAACTTGGTCTTCCATCATAATGTAAACCTTCCTCTTCATTAAGAAGACAACCCCTCTTTGCCATAGAATCGCTGAGAAATTCGCCTATCTATAGGTGTGAATAAATCTTATTGCATCATAGTGCCTACAAACTGCCACCCACCTTAGTCTAGCAAACCAAGGAATATTAGCACTCTTCAAAGCTTCGACAACACCATAGGAATCAGAGCGAATGCAAATTCGCCTAACTCCCCATCTTACAGCCTACTCCATACCCACAATAATGCCATAAAGCTCCGTCAAGTAATTAGTAGTAACTCCAAGGCCAATAGACATAGCTCCTAGGACCGAACAACTCGCATCTCGTGCAACCACACCAGCACCGGCAACACCTGGATTTCCTCTTGCCGCCCCATCACAACAAAGTTGGATTTCATTCTATTCCGCAGGCTCCCAAGCACTCAACAGGTTAAAAAGGCTTTACTCTTCTATGGTTCACACGAAAGTGATCAAGAATAACAACATCATCAGCACTACTTCGCATGAACCCTTTAAGTCTGACAGCAAACTCTTGAATTAATTTCAAAACTCGCTTGAAGAAAACGCTCCAATTTGGTTGTTGCCATTGGAATACATCCTTATTCCGCACAGCCCACAGCTCAGACCTGATGACGAGGTTAGCAATTAACCACAGGTCCCGGATCATAGTACTTCTTCCTTTAGATGCTTTGCAAGACAGTACAAGATTAGCATTAGGAGTTAAATCAAATAAATCTGCAATCCAGTTCCAAGCACGACCAGCAAAAGTGCAATGGAAAAGGACATGATCAAGAGTCTCTTCCGCCACCCCCCATAGGCTGCAACGGCTTGCAAGCTGAATTGTAAACCTGCTTTGGATTATGTCATAAGTAGCGCAAGCACCACGAAGAAATTTCCAATTCTGGGCAGCTAAGGTAGGGTGCACTTCCTTCCTCCATAAAGAGACGCGCCTGCAAAATCATTATACTTCTGACGGATTAAATATCTTGCTGAACTTACAGTAAAGTTTCCTTTGAGTTCCGACATCAAAATCCTTGAATCACTACCTTCCAAAGGAGTAGGCAACTGATTAACATCAAGACCAGCTGCTGCCATGCGATCCAAATATTCTTCAGGGATTTCCCAGCGCCCATCAATCAAAATAGCACTAACCAACGTGGTCATATCCAAAGTATAATCATTAAGGATATCCGCAATACATCTATTTGAGAACCAAGCGTCATAATAAATATAAGTATCTCTACCATCCCCTAGTAGCACTTTAGTGTTAGATTCAATAATCTTGTACACTTTTTTAATACCCGGCAGAATAGAAGACTTCAAACCATTCATCTTGATGCAACCATTCCTCCCAAAAAATCTTGCACGAAGAAATCCAGCCCATTTCTTCTTTGAAGTGCGAATTTTCCACCAAAGCTTCATGAGAAGAGCATTGTTCATAGTATCCATACAAGTTAAGCCCAGAACTCCCTCCTCAAAAGGGCAACAGACTTTATCATATGCTACAACCACAACACGACTAACATTAGAGTCCCCCGTCCAAATAAAATTCATAATTTCTCTTTCACATTGCAAAATGAATTTGCGAGGCCATTTGTAGATAGCCATGTCGTGAATAGAATAACTAGCACAATACGGTCATGAAAAGATAATAAAAAACCTTTCCAACCAGCAAGTTGCGCTTTAATCTTCTCAACAACTCCAGAAATATGATGATATCTAACAGTGCCAGGCATAATTGAACTCCCAAATAACGATCAGGAAAAGTGGCAACACTCATACCCAAGTAATCAGCAAGATAAGTCCGTCTACTCAAAGAACCACCACCATAATAAATCTTACTTTTTTGCCTACACACAGTTTGGCCAGAAGTTGTTTGATACTTAGACAACAAATCCACAAGATTATGAAGACTCTTTAGGCTGCCTTTGCAAAAAATCATAATGTCATCAGCAAAGAAGAGATGAGTAGAGGAAAAACCACCTCTTGTAACCATATGGGACATTTTTTTTCCCAGAAAAAGCTTCGTAATATTTTTGCTAAGACAAAAATCAAAGGAGAAAAGGGGTCTCCTTGACGTAAACCTCTATTAATTTTGAAATAACCCTCCGGAATGCCATTCAAAAGAATAAAGATTCTAGCAGAATTCAAAATATTAAGAATCCAAGAGCACCATTGTTCAGAGAAACCATACCGGCGAAAAACTTCCAACACAAAAGACCAACTCACCATGTCAAAAGCCTGAGAAATATCAAGTTTAAGGCCAATATTGCCATCTTTACGCTTGATGTGAAGTTCATTAACCATTTCTGAAGCCAAACTGATGTTTTCATGTATATTACGACCCTTCATAAAGGCTACCTGTTCCTCAGAAACAAGATTATCCAAAACACTACCAAGTCTAGTAGCAAGGATCTTGGTAAAAATTTTAAAGAAAAAATTACTAAGGCCAATAGGTCGAAAATTACAAAGAGTATTTGCACCTCTTACATTCGGAAGTAAAATGATAAGACTTGAGTTTTTCACATAACAGCCTCTTACAAAGAGTATTTGCACCCCATTTGGAATATGACCAGTACTCCAACAAAAAATAACAACCTTAATCAAGTTATCTTGAATAATATCCCAACAATGACGATAGAAACAACCAGAAAAACCATCCGGCCCCGGTGCACTGTCAGCTCCAAGGTCAAAAACTGCTTGTTTGATTTCATCAGGAGTAGGAATTCTGTCCATGGCAAGACTTTGTTCTTCAGAGATACTAACATGCTCATAATCAAATAAGCCAGCATCAATATCTGACTCATGGCCATTAATTTTCTCTTCATAGAACTGCACAATATGGTCACGCAACTGATCATAATCAGAGATAGTATGGCCATCACTATCTACCAATTCAGAAATAGTATTAGAACTTCTACGAATGCGAATGCTATTATGGAAGAAAGTAGAATTGCTTGAACCCTCCACAAGCCACTGATTTTTTTCCTTTTGCTTAAGCATAGTGTTGAGTTGAAGCCGAGTCTCACTAAGCCTAGCCATGGCATCCTTCATAGTATTAAGCTTGGTAATGTCATTTGGATCCTCATCCGAACAAAGAGTTGCAGATTCAAACCTCAGCTGATCTTGCTTCAACCGAGAATGAACATTACCAAAAACCATAAGATTCCATTCCTTGATCACCCCCTTAAGTCTCTTGAGTTTATAAGTAAATATGAAATCAAGAGAACCATGAGATGGCATGTTCCAACTTTCATTAACCATACGAAGAAAATCATCGTGCAAGAACCACATCTTCTGAATACGAAATGGAGCTCTCTTAGGCCTTGGAACAACAAAAGGATAACCCAAGAAAGTAGAATGGTCGGAAACTTCCCCAGGAAGAGCTTTACACCGCCAATTCTCAAACTTCGCAAGCCAAGCAGCGTTAATAACAACACGATCAAATTTACTAATGATTCTATTAGTACCCGACTGACTATTTGTCCACGTGAATTTTGTACCCAAAGAATCTGCCTCAAAAAGATTATTGTCATCTAACCAATCTGAAAACTCATTTATAGCTGAAGTTCTTGGTTCAAGACCTCCCTTTTTCTCATCAAGCCTAAGAATACAATTGAAATCACCCATAACAAGCCAAGGAATAGATTCATCTTGCAGATTGAGCTGCTGCCAAAGTATTCTCCTTGTAACTTGAATATAACTAGCATGAACAAAAGAAATATGAACCCCATCAACCTCAATAGAAATGGCCTGTTTGCTCCTATTAAGAATAAAAGGCCTTATTGAATCTAAGTAACAAACCCAAAGATTAGCTATACAATTAGCAGTAGCATTATGAATAACATGAGAAGAAAATCCTTCAAGTTGAAGTCTATTGCCAAAGGCAATCGAGCAGTGCACCTTTGGTTCCGCAAGACAAAAAACATCCGGTTTGAATTCTCTTATTAACTCCTTAAGTTTACAATGAGCTGCATCACGAGCAACTCATTAATGTTCCAAAAAAGAACCTGCATATTAAACCCTAGGATTTTGGGTTTTAGATAGCTTTGCTTGACTGACAACATTTGAGGAGGATTTAAGTCTTGGTGAAGATCCACTCCGAGCTCGGATTCCAAGTTCAGATTCTTCTTCCAAATCAGACATATAGTCGTCATCTTTCAAGGCATCAATTCTGGCTTGGAGTGCTATCAATTGTTGGTATTTATCACGCCTCGCAACTTCATCAACCTTACCAATATCATGTAACTGACCGTTTGAAGATTCAACGATAAAGTTTGCACCCAGGATATTAAACTTATTGTGCGAAACAAATTCAGAAGATTTAAGTAGAAACATTATTAGGAGATTTAAGTAAAAACATTACGTAGTTTCTTTTATATATAACCCTAGGAAATTAGTTGGACCGCACATCTATGGACATTGCAGTCAACTATTTTTAAGGGAGGGAGGGACTTGGGAGTATTACATGGCTTTGGATCCTCTGTGACCTACTTGGATGTCTCCTTGTGTCCCACCAGTAATAATTCGCCATGTGTCTGATTTAGTTTCTCATAAATAACATAAGATAACACCGTTAGAGAGGAGAGAAAATCAAGGGAAAAATTCAAAACAATAAAGACTCAAATTAAATTATGGATATTCTTTTACGGAACCTACTTCCTAACCAAAGAAGTATATTAACAGAATCCATGGATTACAGTACTTATAAGAAAAGTTGTCGGGAGGAGTTGGTGGGAAAAATTAAAAGGAGAAATTATGGGTAGCAATGGTGATTTCATTTCTCATAATCATATGAAGAATATGGAATAGTTCTCTAAAATAACAGAGTACGGGCAGATTAAACTGCATCCTTGTTTCACAAAAGAAAATTACAAGAAGATTAAAAGCTTATACACCATCATCTATTTCGACCATAAACCACGATATGTCTAAAATCATCCTTTCAAAGCAAGGAAAAACATTTTCACAACACAAATAAAATATAAAACCTCCGTTCTTTTTAATATTTGTAAAAGATCATCCTTTCAAATGGCAAGGAAAAACATTTTCACAACACAAATAAAATATAAAATTGTACTTGTGTGCGCTGTTAACTTATGGCTTCATCGATCAACAAGGAAATCATTGGTGGTTGATTAGGTCTTTCGTTCCTTGTCATCTTCCTTGTCAATTTATTGGTCCCTGAAATATACGTAACAATCCCATAAGGCATATGACTAATGAGTACATCTACCGTACTACTGTGAATATGCATGTACAAAAAATAGAATGATAAGCGGTTAGTCGTATACATTCATTCATAAACTAAATAAAACATTTTACCGGTGGATGGGGAAGTTAATTATGCCCGTAGAACATAATTGATGGCCGTTTACAGTGTTGTAGCATCCCAAAGAATAACGTTGATGGTTATTTATGAGATTATAGTTTCCCATGTTGTGTTGCTGGGTGGAAAGCATACAGTAAATTTTAGAAGATTATTACTGTGAAAACAATAAGCATAACAAAAGAAAAAGTATTTAGGAAGACATAATACCTGAAAGTATTGCATTGGCGTTGGCATGTAAGTGGAACCATACCATGGAGTACTCTGTGAGTACAATAACTCTTTAGTAAATGATAAGAATATGCATCTATAAATAATTAAAATCACTTCAAAACATCAAAAGTACTTACATGGCCAGCATGAGGCATCGGTAATTGCTGGCTTCGAATACCGCTTACGGGTTGGGAATCATCATTGCTTGGAGCATCCAATACTGTTTTTCGAGGCTTTCTTTTTCTTGTAACTTTTGCAACTGCTGTTTCCAAAGCATTTGGTAGCCTAGTAGAACCGACGCCGGCTTCTTTTTCCTTAACCTTAATTCCTTTCACCTTGAGATTATCATCATTAGCAGGTAAAACAACATGTTGTTGAGATACACAATCAACAACGGATTCAGATAGTTTTGCACCTTATTTCCTTAACCTTAATTTGGATCGTTCAACTGCATCTTTTGTAGATACTCTAGAACACCACCGGTATCCCCTGACTGCATTTCCCTTGTTCTCTTTGATCGCAGATAGTTTTTATAATCAACATGAGTAAAACCAAGATTTTGGAGGCCACCAGCTTGTCTGCTCAAAAATTATAAAGTTTCTTTAGGAGTGATACCCGACATATCAGCCATTTCGGCTTGGGCTATGCTTGCAGTAGTAATTTTTCTGTGAGATCTAAACAAATGGGTCATAGAAGGACCTGATGTTACATGTGTATGACCTGGAACAAATTCGATGACACGATACTTACCACCATTATTATAATTACTAATTTTCATCTTGGCTAGACACCCAAATCTTGTCTCAGCACGATGGGTTTTTATACAAGCATCACGTCTATCTGTTCCCCGCTTACCTTCAGCAGAACAAACCAAAATTCTATCTCTCACTTTGCCATCACTATAACGATGTGCCTTGCTTTTTCTCACACTAAAACCATAATTGAATGCATAGTTGTTATAAAAATTGTATGCCTCTTCTTCTGTTTCGAACTCCATTCCAAGTAGTGGAATAATTTCTTCAGGCATTCTAGAATGAATTAATTGAACATCTTCACTACAATCAACGTTTAAAGAAATGTTTACGTCGATGCCCTTACCGAAATCAGGTCGACCATGTTTTCCAAGTCCATCTTGTGCACAATTTGATTTTTCATTTGTATCCTGCCAAAAAAATTAATCTGCTATTTAGGTTTCATTAATTCATATAATATTCATTATGAAGATCCAAAAACTTAAAATCAACTTTTGGATGAAACAAAACTTACCTGCAGCTGCATCTTTTTTAATCTAACATTTGGCGGGAAACTAATACTAATGGAAGAGAAGATGAGAAGACAACAAGAAAGTATAAAGAGAAGACGAGAAGACGAGTTAGTATAAAGGAATAAAATATATTCTTTTGGTTAGGAAATAGGTTCGGTAAAAAATAATCCATAATTTGGTTAGAGTCTTTATTGTTTTGAATTTTTCCCTTGATTTTCTCTCCTCTCTAACGGTGTTATCTTCTGTTATTTATGAGAAACTAAATCAGACACATGGCGAATTATTACTGGTGGGACACAAAGAGACACCCAAGTAGGTCACAGAGGATCCAAAGCCGTATTACATGACATTGCTGTAAATTTTATCTCCATTTTCTCGTGTATCTCGTAAATTCTGCCAGGGTTGCCTTTTCGACCCTCAGGTAAAACCGGATAGGGGTTGATTAGTCATTTGACTTGTGAATTGTGTAGATCTTCAAATCCAGGAAATAGCTGAAGGAACTATCATTTGCCGAGGAAGGATCATTAGAAATGACAGAATCTTCGTTCATCGAACACAAATCTTTTGCCAGAGTTGGTCTTCTTGGGAATCCAAGCGATGTATACTTTGGTCGTACAATTTCATTTAGTCTTGGGAATTTCTGGGCTATTGTTCGATTAGAACCGTCTAAAGATCTGATTATTCAACCTCATCCGACTAATGATCTCGTTCAGTTCGATTGCCTCGATCATTTGGTTTGTACCTATTGACCTTGGTTAATGTTGAATTTAATGGTGTTTGTAATATTGAAGCATAAACCTTGTTGTCGTGTAGGTAGGCAGGTTGGAAAATGAAGGTTATTATGGAGGAGTTCGCTTGCTTATGGCTATTTGTAAGGTTTTTTATAAGTATTGTAAGGAGAACAACATCGAGCTTAATGGTGGAAATTTCACATTATCCTACGATACAAATATACCTCGCCAGGTAAAACTTTCAAGTGATCCGATTTTACTTTTTTCCTTGTCACGGTGACTGGATTTTGCTATCTTAATTTGATTTGATAGAAATGTAAAGATGAAAATTCTGGTTTCTTGGTTTTCTTTAAGGAATGCATATACATGTAGACTTCAGGATGAGAAACATGTAGTATTATGTAGACTATAGACATTCTGCAAATTTGGACCAAGTCAAAGTGACAAGATAGGTCCCAGAGAGACTAAAGAAGCATAGTTCTCTCCCGAGCAATTTAGGATCCCTAGTGGACCTCTCATCTCTATGTTAGCGGGGAAATGGATGAGAGCAGTTTAACTTTCTTGGGTTCCCATTATGAGTACCTTGTGATTCAAAGTTAGCAAATCACATAAGCAGGTGTTAGTTTACTTGGAAAGTCCATCCTGCAGTCAGAATAAAGGGCATAAAGTAGAGTAACATAGTTAACATATTATGGAATTGATTGTAAAGTTGCAGTTGTGAACTGCCCTGTGCAATTGTTGTGTTTTCTGCTCATATATGTTCCTGTATACATATAGATACTGTTTTATGAAGCACAAAATTCATTCATCTACATAACTCGTTGTCCAGTTGAATTGTTTGGTTCCAGCAATAAGATGATTTGATTATTTTTTAGTATTAATGAAATCATGGTAGTTTTCCATGGCATGAGTAACTGTTTGTTGGTTATAAAAAAATATATGTACCTTCTTAGCTTCACAAGTTGCTCCTTAATATTATAAGGATTTGGTTTTTATTGCTTATTTGAACTGTTTTGATGTTTCAGACAGGACTTTCAGGCTCCAGTGCTATTGTATGTGCTGCCCTAAATTGCTTTCTTGATTTCTACAATGTGAGGCATATCATTGAAGTAGAGATCAGGCCCAACTTGATTCTGTCGGCAGAAAGGGAGCTCGGTATTGTTGCTGGGCTCCAAGATCGTGTAGCTCAGGTGTATGGTGGACTGGTTTATATGGTATTGATATTTTAGGAATCTAAATTCTTTAGTAATTACATGGCATATTGTTTATGTTGATAATTCCATTAAGCGCTCTAATTTGGTTGTGCAGGATTTTGACAAAGAGTCCATGGACAAATTGGGGCATGGCAAGTATACTCCAATGGAAATTGGTCTTCTTCCTCCTCTCTATCTCATTTATGCTGAAAACCCCAGTGACTCGGGAAAGGTAAGTCCCCCATAATGTTTTGCCATTCGATCATCCATCTATTATTTGCACTTACTAAAGTCTCTTTACTGGCGAAGTTGTTGCAAGATCAATATCATTGGGTTTGAATTCTTGTGGATGATAGAATCTAGTAGTTTTACTGTTCTGAATTTATGCCAATGTAACAATCAAGAAAAATACATATATGCTCAAGTCTGCATAGTGTTTTCTGACAGGTACACAGCACTGTTCGCCAAAGGTGGCTTAATGGCGATGAATTCATAATTTCATCAATGGCCGAGGTTGCAGATATAGCTTTAGAGGGTCGAACAGCCTTGCTTGAGAAGGACTACACCAAATTCGCAGAGCTCATGAATCGTAATTTTGATATCCGGAGGTAAAAACCTACACCAGACCTAACTAATTCATCTAATAGGTACTGCCAAGTGTAATATCCATCTTTAGCTGAGAGAACTCCATTTCATATGAATGCATGGGTGAAAATACCACCAAGTTGTTTTGGATGAGACGAGTCTTGAGATTAAAGAAGAACACAAAGTAGGCAATGTTGGGTTGACAGTGTAATACGTTTAACTTAAGACAACCTGATCAAACAACCTAAAAATCTCATTGCCAGAATGAAGTAGTAGGCTGCTTGCAGAAATACTGGATATACACTGGAAAATTAGTTTACAAATATCTGGAAACACGGCAAGGGATAACCCTCTCTTTCTATTCTAATTGAAGAAAGGGTTCCATTGATAGCGAAGTGATATCCAGATTCCCACAAAAAAAGAATCCTTTTTTCCAAGACTCATCCGTGAGTAGTTAATTATTTTATTGGATTTATATGCTTATTCCGAGAGGATATATTCATCAAATGACTATTCATCTATTGTATTTACATCATCAAATAGGGGGGCAGGCAAGCTCTATGATGAAAAGGTGGTTCCATTCAATGTTGTTTAACGAGGAATTAAAACATAGGTCTGGGCTAAGGAAATAAATGGATAGTCTTGGTATAACATGTCTTGGTAAATAAATGAAGATCCGGTTATATATGATAGGAATAAAAATATTGATAGTGGGGACGATAGTGATAATTCCAGTGCTAATAATATGGATACTTTTTTCGACAGGGACATTCGGAGTTTGATCTCTGATGACATCTTTTTAGTTAGGGATTGTAAATATATCATTTTTAATTTTTTCTTTTCTAAAAAATAATCTAACTGTTTTATTCAGTATAACATGTTCATTTTATTTTATTCTGGTTTTCTTTCAATTAATATACTTACTAAAATTCATGTTCATCAGACGCATGTTTGGAGATGATGCTTTAGGATCGATGAACCTAGAGATGGTAGAAGTGGCAAGAAGAGTTGGAGCTGCATCGAAGTTTACTGGAAGTGGAGGAGCAGTTATTGCCTACTGTCCTGATGGACCTTCACAAGTAACACTTCTAGAGGATGCTTGCCAGAAAGCAGGTTTCATAATTCAGCCAGCCACGGTTGTTCCATCCTTTCTTAAAGATGTCGATTTCAATAGCATATGTCTTGTTCCTTCCAACTAGAAATTGATCTTACTAATTTTGAGATGGGACCCTCAATTGATACGTCCTCTTTGTTTTCGGCTTATTTTTGAAAACTCTTTTACATTTTTTAAGGAGAAATGTTATAAAGTTTTGTTACTTCTGAAATCTAATTTCTCGGTTGTTGCAAATTCTTCATTACTTGAGCAGTTGCTTGTAGAAACAAAAGAGGAGCTCAAAGCTTTAAAAGGAAATTTTACTCCTGAGGTTCGCGAAAAATTTCTTAATGATTCCTTTTTAGAGAGGAGTTCTGCAGAGATCTGAGAAGATTTTGAGCAATATAGTTCTTTGGTTTAGGAAAATTGAGATGAATAGGAGGAATTAGGTACCTTTTTGCTATTTTTTCTTTTTCTTTTCTTTTAGAGATGTTATTTCTTTTAGTTATGAGTCTTTGACTTTGTAATTGTAGGAAATACCATTTAGCCCTAGGAATAATATATTAGAGAGAGTCTAGTCCAGTTGACTGAGTCAACTATCTGTTTGGTCCTTTTTGAAAAAATATATTATAGTTTGGTCCTAGGGTGACGTCATGGATGATGTAATTGTCATCTTGTAGGGACAGAAATATCCTTTTGGGTCTATATATATGCAAAAAATGAGTTGGTAAATATCTTGTTTTCAGATTCACTTTTTCTCTCTTCTTTAGTTTTAGACCTAGTTTTTTTTCTTCTCTCCATTTTTTTTCTCTCCTAATGATGAAGAAGATGAAGATGATGATGATGAACGACAACGTTTTTTTTTTTCTTTTACCGCTACTACTGTTGATGTTGATGATGATGATGAAGACGATGATGATGAAGTTTTTGCGTTTTTTTTTTCGTTTTTTTTATCACTGTTGTTGTTGCTGCTGCTGTTTGAAGAAGATGAAGATGATGAAGACGACGATGATTTTAGGGCTATTTCTTCTATGTTTGCTGCTACTGCTCTTGAATATGATGATGAAGACAATGATGTTGTTGTTCGTAGCTTGACATTCTTTGATTTCTTTATCGTTTTCTTCTTCTTCTCCATCATCGTTTGTTGCTGCTGCTGTTGAAGATGATGATTTTTGACGAAGTTCATTGATTAGAATGAACTCTGTTGAAGAATGATGAAGACGACGAAGTTCATCAAACAAAATGAACTCTGATTTTTTATGGTTTTTTTGTTTGTTCATGTCAAAGAATGAACTCTGTTTTAGATCTTGAATTATTAAAAGTTCATTTGAAAGAATGAACTCGGTTTTCATATGGGTTTTATTAGGAGTTTCGAATGAACTCTATTTTTTGTCATAATAATGAAGTTTTGTGTTGTGTTCATTTTACAGAATGAACTCTGTTTTCATATGTGATTTAGTTTGGTTTCATTTGAAAGAATGTACTCCGGAGTTCATCAGACAGAATGAACTGCTACAAAAAAAAAATAAGTAAACAGAATTTATTAGGTTTTTATTAGGTGTTCATTTGAAGGAATGAACTCCTATAAAATAAGTAGGAATTCACGGAGTTCCACCAGTGATTTCGAAAGTAACCACCTGGACCACCTGCTATAAAATAAGTAGGAATTCACGGAAGGATACTTTGGTCCATTTAATATTTTTAAATAATTATGGACCTATAAAATAATGGAAAAAGGATACTTTGGTCCATTTAATATTTTTAAATGATTATTCAAATGGAAAGTGATTTAAATGACTTGGGACCACCTAAAAAGGGACCAAACGATATTTTTCCCTTTGTAATTAAGGGCCCTCTAGGCTCTTAAGGAAGTTATTTCTTTATCCCCTTTGGTTTATGGGGGTGGTGGGCGTTTGAGCCAGGGACGAAGCTAGAAATTCTATATAGGGAGTGCTAATCTAAGAAATAAATATTTAAGGGGGGCGAAATACCAGATTGTTTTTTTACAATAATAGGATTTATAAGGGACTTTTAATTGATTTCAAAAAATTTAGGAGAGGCGGGAGCCACCCCTGGCTTCTACGTAGCTCCGTCCCTGGTTTGAGCCCTTTGTAATTCTCGTAATTACGTTTTTTGCTTTAATAAACTTGTAGACTTGGTAAAAAAAAATGGATCCTGTTAACTTGTATACCCGTATACAAGTTAACAGGGGTATAACCATCTTTAATTTTTATAGGGAAGATAAATCAATATTTAAGTCAACAATAAATTAATTTTGTCTTTAATCGGGATTCATGTTCCGTTTATACCCTTAAACACAAAATACAGATAGTCAAACAGTCGCAGAATTTCCTCCTTATTTTACTCAGGTTTCCATTTCATCTTCCTCTTTCCTTTTTAGACTTCTTCTTCTCCATTTTTATCCCACTGTAAAACTCTCCATTTTTATCCCACTGTAAAACCTAGAACAAAACTTGTATTCACGTATCTGTCTATATTGCTTAAAAAAAACAAAAGAAAAAGAACTGTCTATTATCTATCTATATTGTTGAAGAAAAAAAAATCGATTTATACTGTTATCTGCCACCGCTATCTCGTTCACCTTCCATTCTTGCTTCTCTTTTCTTTGATCAGTATCATAATCCTCTTTTATATAATTATGACGACATTGGATATGATTTTGTAGTGCTATATATATAGAACATTTTTTTAGTTATATATTCAAACATCAATGATCACAATCCTCATCAATGGATTTTTTGTCATGTTAATTTGGAAAGAAAGAGAGGTGAAGAAGGTAAGAAATGGACCATACCATCCCTGACCTGGGTGATGATTTTGCTATGTTGGCAAAGCTTTCAACAGCCCATGGATCAGACCACTCCGTTATAGTAGGATTAATCTCAGTGCGAGAGAGGGAAAAAAAGCGATCAAAACGAAAAAGCACTACATAGGAGATGGACGAGTCAAGGCTCTCATTAATCCTCTGTTTTATCAAACTCATTAATCCTCTGTTTTATTATACTAGGGAGGTGGGATCAAAATAAAATATGATTTGATTTAGGAGGGTATTTGTGGAAGTAGCATATTCCAGAAGTAATAAAATCTCATTTCCAAAAATTTCAGGATACCAAAAAAGGATTGTAATATCCAATACAAGATATTATTAATTAATGATTCCTTAACCTATGTTCAGGTATACAAGTTAACATTTGCCAAAAAAAAAAATAAAAAATTAAAAGGTGAACAAAAGCGGTTGCATGCGTTGAACATAAAAATCATCATTTTCGAAATTCAACCTCAACTTTTGACGCCCCAATATGTAGGGAACAGTGATTACTACAACCTTGGGTGTCTTAAGCGCGGTTGTGGAGTGGTTTCACTTGAGTGTCTCAGGAGTCCGTGGAATTGCTCTCTGATGGTTAGTTTTCAACGGAGTCAGGTGCCGCTTGGAATTACCTTTTTGGATACCATGAAATTTAACCTGCCCACTGGAATGATGGTTTCGTGGGAATGCCAGGTGCCGCTTGGGAAATGGAGTTCGTGCGGTTCCATTGTTGATGTCCACATGCCAGCCCCCAGATGCTACTACATCCACGCATGTAGACAATGGAAAGATGGATATGATGACTGTTCGATCTCAAAGGAAGTGATGGTGCGGATGCTGGCAAACAGAATCAAAGAGGGATGGAGGTGAACCCATGCAAGAGGAAGAGGAAGAGGACAGTTGCATACATAACCTTACGTTGCTACACACATGCCACACCCTCCCTAGCTATACCAGCAGTACTTTAGATTGTTTTCTGCTTCTTTTAGGTCGAGCAGAAACAAAAAGAATCGCAATTACAATTTTTTTTTAAATAAATTATACAAAGTGGAAATTTTTGAGAAATCCAAGTTTGAACTTTCTCTCTTCCAAAAACCCATCAATAAGATGGTATATATCTCTAGCCCAAAATGTAAGATCTACGGTTAAGATTAGTAGTTTTAAATTAAATTTATATTGTTAAACTTCATGCATGACAAAACTACCCTTACTGTCACTAAGAAATTAATTAAAAAAATTAACACTTTTTGCGGTAAATTAGGGGGCAGCACACAGACGTGAATCAAGTGATTAGTTGTAACCTTTATTTTCGGTAATTAAGTTGTTTACTTTCTTGAAGTTCTTCTCTCCTAAAATTTTGTAGATTCGAAAATTAATGGACCTAATTCTGTTCTTTTTGATATAAGGATTTTCTTCTCAGGCAGCTTATGATCCCCTCAGGTTATGTTATGGGGTTGCATCTGGTATAGGCATGGAGTTACCTTTTGGCAATGGGATGAGCCTTGTTGCAATAGAGATGCCTCAATGTATCGAACAAGCTTGAGTTGGCTGGCAGAGCTAAAGTCTTAAACTTGATTACTTTGAGGAAAATAACATACAATCAAGGTGATAAATATTATTCTCACAATTGTCAACAATGATAATTAAAATTTTCACAACAATAATTTGTGAAAATATCATTTTTCCCATCTTTTAATAATAGTGAAAATTACATCTTTCATCATAATTTTAATATAAAAACTATATCCTTCAATGCCTAGACATGGTTTGAGTCCAGATTTTCCATCTTCAGGTCCTGCAAACTCCCAAAATTTTCTCTCAACAACTTGGTAGTATCTAGAGAAGAGACAAGTAACAAAACATATTAGAACGTTTGAACTTGAAAAGTATAATGCAGACAAAATAAAAAATTTAATTCATGTGATAAATGTTATTTTCATGATTGTCAAAAGTGATAACTATATCTTTCACAACAATGATTTGTGAAAACAGTAATTTGCTCATCATTTAAAAGTGAAAATTGAAAACTTCATGTTGTAAACCAGAAACTATGTGGTCGTTTTTGCATCACTACAAGAAAAGCTTGTTCTGTTTCAAAAAAGAAAACAAATCAAAAAAGAAAAAGAAAAAATGTTTGTTTAAGCAACTAACTCATGTGCAGAACTAAAGAACTTTTGTTAGTTAGAACCCTTTGTCAACTTACCTACACCAAATACACTAGTTCTACTTAGTTTAAGCTACTGCTTACTAACAACCAAAGTAGCAACAAGGAATGATCTGAATGACCAATCTTAGAGAATTAAGAATCTGACATAAAACAGTCCCTGCAAAAGATAGGTAACATCAGTTGTTCAAAAAAATTAACTCACTTCCCAATCTGCAACTTGAGCTTCCTAATAATCTAGCTATATGCTAAATGGTTATGACTCTCAAATTAGGTAGGTGGATGAGATGTTGTTGTAACTCCAGATAATGCTTGTACTTTCTGCTGCACACGGGAAAGGACCAAAACTATCTCTACAAAGCTTTGCTGAATCTCGGGTAAGAAAAAACATCTATTAATTGAAACCACAAAATATGCATTTGATGATAACGTCAACTATCCTAATTTTAGAAACGAAAAACACCATTTACACATCATAATCCAGGGATAAGTACATCTATCACAATTCCATGGGACGATAACGACGACTGTCACATTTTTACTGCATAAAAAAAAGCACTTTTCACAACAAAAAACAGGGATAGGTAAATTTATCACAGTTTATCTATCTGTCAATGAAAGTGATTACACAACTTATCATCCTAATTACTCCCTCCGTTACTTTTTAATAGGCTGGTTTGGTTTTTTTGAGAAAATTAAGGAAATTTAGAAAACTAATCATTGAAAGTGGTCCTCATGACACTTGTCAATAAAAGAAGTGAATTGAAATGGTCCCCATGACACTTGTCAACAAAAGAAGTAAAGTGAAATGGTCCCCATGACACTTGTCATCAAAAGAAGTTAAGAGAAAAGTGGTACCTAAAAACTAAACTAACATTTGACTTTCCCAATTAGGAAACCAGCCTATTTTTTTGTAACATTTATTTATAGAAACCAGCCTATTAAAAAGTAACGGAGGGAGTATTAAATCACAGCATCAAAAAGTCTGATATTTACCTGATTTATTACTCTTACTTGTGCCGGCTTTAGCACCATCTTTATTTGTTATTCGGTCTGCGGTTTTATTTTTCTTCTTTGACTTATCGAAAACATAGTCGACACTGGATTCGCTACAACCAACATCTTTACCGTGATGTTTCGCCACCTCTTACTTATCCCTTTCAAAAAGTATAACCATGGTCATGAACATGATTTTAGTGACTAATTTGATTATCACGGACTAACCAAAGGAAAAAAAACAAAGAAAAAAAAAATACCAGACTTGAATCTTCAAAAATACCAGCAAATCGAAAAACGATAGCAAACATAAACTCAACACATTCAGTGAATCTTCAAATTTACCTAACCATGGAAAACTAATTAAATCAAAAAAATTCACAAAATCAAAACATGCATGTATTGCCTGTGATAACTTCACTTCAATAAAAGTATATAAGTAAGAAGAAATCTTACCGGACAATATGATGAAAGTGAGAACAGGTTTCAATATTTTTGTAGCATGGTTACTTACTGCGAAAACTAACAGCTCCGGTTTTTTTCTTTTAGCTTTAAGAAAGAAGGAACAAATGAAGAGAATATGATGCGGGGAGGAGAAGAAGGAGGGACGATAAAAACTAGTTGAGCTTGAATTTTGGGATTTTCCTAAATTCTTGGTTTTTGACTTTTTTTTCACTCAGACATCAAATTTGGATAATTACTATCGTAAAAAACAAGATAAATACTCTAATAAAAGGGTAGTATAGTAAAACTAGTAGTCTTAAACCCATTTTTGGGTTTCAAATATAGAGTATCTTAATGGTGGGTTTGTCATAAAGAAAAATGAAAAAAAGGGCTAGAAATATTTCCCCCATTATACAAATATATTTGTAAAAATTGTAAATGGCATTACCTTTCAAAAAAAAAATTTACATTACATCCAACCGTGAAACAGTGTGACTAGAGTGATTATGTCTCGGACATTAATGCGCGTGGGACTCGTTAGTTACTCCTCTGTTATTGTCAACTCTGAAGTTCGGCACAACATAATCATTGGCTAATATTTTGTACTCGAGTAGTTCGAGGGATACAAAAAATAGAAACAGTACGAATTTCTAAGAACAAAAATTCAAAGTTTAGGACCAAAAACCACAAATTCGATTTTTTTTTTTTAATTAAAAATGGTTCTGAATCACTAAAGCAGTGAAAAAGAACCCTAATTTGGGGCATACAATAAAATTTGGGGGCATACGAGATAAGACAAAAAAAGGGTGCTCATAGTATTTTTAGGGTTGCCCTTATCCGCCTCTTTTCTAAAATGCAAAAATACCCTTTTGAAATTAGTGTGAAATTAGTGTTAATCGGATTAATTAGTTGTTAGTGATTGTAGTTAGATTAGTGTTAATTTATGAAAAAATAATTTTCTTTTTAAAGATAGTTAGTGAGTTAATTTAGAAAAAGAAGGAGGAAAGAAGAAGGAGAGGAGGAAATTTTTTTTTTTTTTTGTTTGTGATTATTGAGAGATGTGTGATACAAATTCGAGTGAGGAAGGTGAATCTTCATCACATAAAGCTAAGAAAATACATATCAATTACGATGGAGATCCAGACATGGCTTATTTGTTGGATTATGAAAATGATTTTACCCAAACTCAACTTTTTTCTCAAGCTCAAGATGATTCCTTTATGGAGCCAAATCCCGAAGATGAGTACATGGATGAGGAACCCAATGCTAATAATACACAGGTATGGCTGTATAAGTTGTTTAATTTCCGTTTTGTAGCTTGATTTCACCAAAAGTTAGGATTTCTGCAACTAGTTCGGCGCAACAGAGTAAGGTTCGGCAGATAATATATATGCCGAACCATAATAAATAAGAACAGTTCGGTTTCTTCGATTGAGAAATATATACGCCGAACTGTCATTCAATTATTTTCGCGTCAAATAATATTCATGGTTCGGCTCAACTGTGATGTGATAATAACAGCCGAACCGTAGAAAAAAAAATAGGAGTTACAGTGTAATGTTCGGCTTACACGTTATCGAGCCGAACAATATTTTTTGTTTTCATAAATTTCCAAGTCTTCTGGTTCGGCTTATAATATTAGTTCCCAATCGGCCGATTCCATGTTCGACAAGTAGTTCGGCTTTATCTTCCAAATACGAACAAGCCGAACCCTGAGGTCGGCTTATATAGAGTACATATTGTGAGCCGAACCTGACCCAAAACCTGTGCGATATTCTTGTAGATTGTTCCTCAAATGGAAACTATGGAGGATCAACCACCGCCTGTTGATGTCATTCATGAAGATACTAGAGATCACTTCCAAACTGACTTGGTAGGTAACTAACGTAGTTTATGTTTTTATTAATTTTCAAGTATGTTGTATGCAAAATCATTAATAAAACTTAAGTTTTGTACTTGTTGATATGTAGACGTGGAAAACCAAAGAAGAAGCTGTTAAATGGGTTGAGGAACATGCTTGGAAAATCAATTGCGTCCTAGTTAAAGGTAGACAAAGCCGAAAGGAGCGGGTTGAGATGGTTTGTGAGAGGGGTGGGAAGAAAGTAAGCAAGAAGAAAAAAGGTAAGCCATATGTTGGGAAGACCGGGAAAAAATATAAGACTAAAACAAGGAAGATAAATTGTCCTTTCAAGATCGTCTTAAGTTGGAACATAAATGAAAGAGTTTTCACAATGAATAAAGATATGGATTGCCGCCATAACCACCCACGTCCAAAGGATCTTCATGGACATTATAGAGCCGGAAGACTCAAAGCTCATGAATATGCGGAGGTAGATAAAATGACACGAGCACGTATGGCACCCTCTAAAATTCTTAGCAAGTTGAAGGCGGATGATAAGAATAATAAGACTACGTTGCAACAAATCTATAACGCGAGAAGTACTTTGAGAAGAAAGGATTTGCAAGGTAGGTTGGTAATGCAACAATTATTGTGGTTGGCGCAAAAGAAGAAATATGCTTGCCAAAAGAAATTGGATGAATTCGGCCATGTGACGCACCTTTTTATTGCCCATCCAGAATGCGTAAAGTTGGCGTTATGCTTCCCACAAGTTCTCATATTGGATTGCACTTACAAGACCAATAAGTATGAGATGCCCTTGATGAACGTTGTTGGTCATACGTCAACCAAGTCACCTTTCACCGTTGCTTTTTGTTTTTTGCATGATGAGTTGAAAGAAAGCTATGTGTGGGCATTGGAACAAGTGAAGTTAATCTTCCGGGAGGATGCTCTTCCAAAGGTCATGGTAACCGACCAAGAGGCGGCATTGATGTTTGCTATAAGGAATGTATTTCCGAACGCGCAAAACTTTCTTTGTACCTTTCATGTATGGAATAATGTTCGGAAGAAATGCCAAGGGATAATCCAACCGCTTAAGTTGAAAGAGCTAGAGAAGATTGCTACATTACCGGATGGAGAACGAGAAGTGAAGAAGAAAGAATTCAAGAAATCATGAGGCTAATGAAAGGATGTGGGCATGTTTCCACAATGATTGGGAAGCTTTGACTCGGTCCATCACCGAAGAAGTGTTTGAAGAAAATGTTGCAAAGCTCATTGCGAATTGGGGCGTCAAATACCCGGAAATCATTATATATTTACGCAAGCAATTCTTGGATACCAACGCACATAGATTTTTCAGTGTATTTAAAAACCACCACAAGCACTTCGACAACCAAGCCAAAATTAACTATTTCCTTATTTCCATTATATAGTAAAGGCCACAACGGATCTATTTTTTACAGAAGACAGTGTAATGTTCGTCTCATATTAACTATTTCCTTATAAACCGAACCTGTTGATTTAAAGGTTCGGCTTATTCGTGTCTGGTATAATGAGCCGAACCAAATGCGTAATCCAAAATTTTTTGAAGGCCACAGGTTCGGCAACTACGAAATTGTAATTTGAGCCGAACCATGTTCCTTTAAGTTGTTTCAAAGACCACCTAACATTCGAACCAAACATATAAAACCATTCAAAATTACATTAAAACATGTGATTTAAGGTACCAAACCAAACAAGTGTATTTAACAAAACATAACAAACTAAGTGTACTTCACAACTCATAACAAAGAAAGTGTGCTTAACGACTCATAACAAAATATAACAAACTAAGTGTACTTCACGACACATCCAAACTTATAGTTCACTGACCACGACCTCTTTTCCCTTTACATTCTCGTCCTCTTCACCAGTTGGCCCGCCCCTAGCAGCTTGACTTGAGCCTTCACCTTCTTGTCGTTGACTCTTGCTCGTCGGCCTTTTTCCTGGTTTATTGGGTCCTTTCCCTTTGTTTATGACTGCATCCCACTGGTTGTACCAATCCTTTTGCTCCTCCACCGTCATCTTATTTTTGCAAGAAATTCTTTTCTTCAAATTTCTCAACAACTCCTTTCCCGCCGCAACCTGGTTCCATAATTTTCCCGGATGGGTGCTAAAACAAATGACAAACCTTAATTAGTTTTCCAAATTAAATAAATATGATTCTACTACACAATTTGATAACTCACCTATAATCGGACAAGTTTAGAGGAAGCTATTGGCCATACAGTGTAGTGTAAAGTTCTAAGACATACGATATTTATCAATGTGAGCCGAACAAGGTACCCCATGAGTTTTAGCCATGGTCAGATTAAGGTTCGGCACATTCGATATTTATCACAATGAGCCGAACAATGTACCCAACAGGTTCGGCTGGTTATCATACAAAATTTTATGTGCCGAACTAATTGGTTCGGCTCATACGATATTCAAAATATCACAAATGTTAAGCCGAACTGTTCTTCGTCTGTATAAAAAAAATAAGTTCGGCTGCGTTATTTCAAATTTAGAACACTACCCCGAAACTAACAACAACCTAGACGAATCTCCGATTACATGTCATAAATCAACGAAATACGAAAAAATAAACAATGGGTTTGTGGGAAATACCTTTCTATGTGCAATTTTAAAGAATCAGCCTCTATTTCTCCCTCTCCAACACCAATCGATCCACTAACCACTTCATCTCCATCTTTTCCAAATGCCCTAGATTGAAATGCTTCAGATTCAACACCAGGATTCGGCACCGTATTTCTAGGGCATCGCTTAACACGAGGTGCCATGTATGTGTTTAATCGACAAATCAAACCAACAAAGTTTTATAAAATTTCAGAAATTTTGGAGAAGAAGATAAGAAGAAGAGGGAGAGAGAAGGGTTTTTGGTTTTTAAAACTTTTAAAAAATTTGTTATATTAGTGGGTAATGGTTAATTAGTGGGAGGGTAGTTAATTAGTGGGAGGGTAGTTAATTAGTGGGAGGGATTAAGTGAAAGGGTAGTAATGTAATTTAAACTAGGCAGGGGTATTATAGTAACTTAAGCATCATTATGGCAGCCCTTATAATTTGGCATTGGGTGCCATAATATCTCGTATGCCCCCAAGAATTGTCACATGGATGTTTAAGTTACAACATCTCAATTAAAGATAATGGTGGATAAAGTGATACCCGAAAAAATACATGTATGTCTAGTCCCCAATTGAAAAGCAAAACTTTTACTTACACGATAATCTGTTTAATACTTCTACTCAAATTCTTATAGTATGTTATTTCTTTCTCCCCACATACTCCACCAAATGGTGAAAAGATACCCCCAAAGACGTTTAAGTGTCTTCTTACTCTTCTTATTACTCCATTCCTACAAATTTCTTCTGACAACACTTGCAAAAACGCAGCTGATTCAAAACTATTCATGAAATATGACCAAACCTCAAAAGTTGTTTTGCAAATGAGTATTAGTTTCCTCATGAATACCACACAACAAACAATTGGCATCCTGAATAATACATGCGTTGTAAAGATGATATAGTGTGGGAGCACACAGTTATAGCATAACTTCCAAACCAAAAAAGAAACACTGAGTGGAACTTTAGGATTCCAAAGTTGTTTGTTTGGAAATGAGATAAAGCCTTTTGTTTCTAAGGCGAGTATGCGGAAGCAACCGAAAAACCTTTATTTGTTTTTTTTTTTTTTTTTGGTAAATCCGAAAAAAAACCTTTCCATTTCCATATCTCCAATGTCTATCATCACTAATAACAGAGAGAATTGCATTAGGGTCACTTATAACCTGCAACAACTGAATAACTTCCTGCAGCTCAAGTTCATTCAACACCCTAACAAACTGTAAATTCCATGCACGTTGATCTGACATCATTTCCTTCACAGTGAGATTCTTACCTTTGGAGATTTTTAACAAAGTGGGATTAATCTGCCTTAACGCCTGTTCACCTACCCAAATATCATCCCAAAAGTAAATACCAGCACCGCCCCTTATAATCAATGAAGTACCGTCTTTAGTGAAGTCCCTTGCTTTTAGATTGCCCATCCAGAGACTCCGACTTATAGTTCTGCTAGATTAATTAGGAAATAAAGCTTCAGTAGCTCCTCCAAATTTCTGCACTATTTTTTCTCAACAGCGCACGCTTTTCACTGCCATATCTCCATCCATTTCGAGTGTAGAGCTTTATTAACCAGTCGCAAATTCTTTATCCCTAGACCACCCCTGCTTTTTGGTAGAGTTGCTTTAGTCCACGAAGGCCAACTCTTTTTCTTAGTTGCAGAACTCAAACCCCAAAGGAAATTCTTCATAACTCTGTCAAGGTCTTTAACTACACTAATCGGCATTTGAAGCAGAATCACGTAGTAAACTGGTAATCTAGCAAGCACACTATGTATCATCACCAACCTCTTCCCCTTGGATAAGTAACTTCTTTTCCAACCTAATAACTTTTGTTGAAACTTTTGAATTACCTCATTCCATAATACTCTACAATTAGATTTGTTTCCTAAAAAAATCAAATAATTCAAGGGTAAGTTGAGATGAAGAACATAAAAAAATCTTAGTAAAAAATTCTCCGTTATGCAATTGTCCAAGCCCAACAATTGTGCTTTTCCTAAAGTTAACTTTGAGTCTAGGGATAGTTTCCAGAGCTGTAAGAATATTTTTTCAGATTACGTACCTGCATCTCATTGTCTTCTAAAAAGACTATAAGATCATCAACAATTTATAATTGGGTTATCACTGTTCCTTGTTCCTCCACTTTGAATCCTGAAATGAAACCTTGACCTTCAGCTGATTTAAACATCAAAGAAAGCACCTCAGCAACTAAAATGAATAAAAAAGGTGAAATCGGATCACCTTGTCTGATTCCTTTTTGGTTGCGGAACAATTTAGTCGCTCACCCTTTAGCAAAACAACAAATCTAGGTGTGGTAATACACCATTTACTCCAGCTTCTCCATTTATGACCAAATCCAAACCTATCAAGAGTAATATCCACTCAACCCCAGTTCACATTGTCAGACGCTTTTTCAAATTCTACCTTGCATATGACATTAGTTCCTTGAAACCTTAATCTTGAATCTATTAGCTTAGACACAAATAAAACTGTATCATGTATATGCATACCATGAAATGAAATCACCCTGAAATTCTGACATGATTGAAGGCATCACCAGCTTCATTCTTTCCGCTAACAACTTTGAGATAATCTTGTAAACACTAACAATTAGACTTATCGGTCTAAAATTGTGTAGTGAGCCCGCCCATTTACACTTAGTAATGAGTGTTAAATTGGTGCAGTTGATTCTCCAGTCAAGAGAACAATTAGTTTCGAACTCCTTAATCACCGGTAACATATCAGCCTTAATTATATCCCAAGCATGTTTATAAAACTCCATTATAAAACCATCCGGAAACAGGCTTTTATTAACACCAAAATGATCTACCACTGTTTTGACTTCCTCCTTAGTGAACTCCTTTTCCAAACAAATACTCTTCATAACATAAATAAATGGCATTTGAAGAGCATCAAACCTGGGCCTTGACTTATGATTTTCAGTGAACAAAGAAGTATAGAAAGATTCTACCTCTTGCGCAATCTTCTACTCGCCAAAACACAAATTACCTTATATTTTCAAATAATTAATGCCATTCTGCTTATATTTAAAAGTAGCTAACTAATGCAAATAGCCGGAGTTTCTTTTCACCATCCTTGTACCACCGTTTCTTCGCTCTTTGATTAAGTTTCCTGGCTAAAGAAAGAGACAGAGAAGCATTTTGCATTTTGGTTTGCTCTCTTGCCACCACGTCATCATCAGACAACACAGAAATCTCCTCAAGATTATCAAGCACTTCAATATTCCGTTCTAAATTGTCCATCTGAGTCTGTAAGTTACCGAATGTTTGCTCTTGCTAATTTTTGATAATAAACTTAATTGCCTGTAATTTCTTGGCGAAGATGTAATTTCTGAAGCCCTCTCAGATAACAATAATTTCTCCATCTCCAAAACCTCTTCCCTCCACATAACAATAATTTCTCCTGAAGCCCTCTCAGATGCTAAATATATGTATTTGTACCTATTGCTACCCCAAAGAGATCGAATCAATGCATCATCAACAAATTCCTTTTTAGACACTTGAATTGTAACAATAGAAGGGGTGTTCTTCCTAATTGCATTCTTGATTGCCACTAGTTTAGGATCCTGTCCTAAATCCCTAATGTTACAACTAAAAACTTTGTACTCCATTAAGAAACCAAATCTGCCCTGGAAATAATTGGATTGAAACTTACCTCTATATCCAAATTTTCACCTTCGAAGTGCAATTCACTGCATCAATTTGAGCTTCTTTCTCCTTCTCAACTTGAAAGTCTTGGAGATTCCCTTTAGCATCGAAATCAGCAAGGGCATCATCATCTTCACTTAGAGGTACTTCCATATCTGTCATATGAGTACAACCCCTTTCCATTATTTCTTTTCTAATCTGTGTCAATGATGGGTGATCAATTGAAATACCTATCCTCTTACTGAAATCGACTTGCTATTGAACTCTCGATTTAGAATCATGATTAAGAGATTCAATTTCATTAGTTTCAGAGGAGTCAGACGCAAAGATAGTTCTAGCTAATGTTTATGTTTAGCATTTAGAACCCTGAACCCTGAACCATTAAGATTTTTAACATTGATAGGCACATCTATCCGTTCAGCACAATCCGGGTCATGGGATAAAGCTCAATCCTTTACCGATGTACAGCCGACCCTAAAAGTCCTGCTCCCCCGCCTGGCCCATAGAATTGCCAAGATTGTTGGTCAGGTCATGGACAAGAGTTCCATATTTTAGAACCCTTATTTGGGGCATACAAAAAAAAAGGGGGCTAATAGTATTTTTAGGGTGGTCCTTATCCCTCTCTTTTCAAAAATGCGAAAATACCCTTCTGAGATTAGTGTTAAATTAGTGTTAATCTGATTAATTAGTTGTTATGATTGTAGTTAATTTAATGTTAATTTAGGATAATAATTATCTTTTTAAAGATAGTTAGTGACTTATTTTAGACAAAGAAGTAGGAAAGAAGAAGGAGAGGAGGAAAATTTTTTTTCTTTTTTTTTTTTCTTTGTGATCTTTGTGATTATTGAGAGATGTGTGATACAAATTCGAGTGAGGAAGGTGAATCTTTATCACGTAAAGCTAATAAAATACATATCAATTACGATGGAGATCCAGACATGGCTTATTTGTTGGATTATGAAAATGATTTTACCCAAACTCAACTTTTTTCTCAAGCTCAAGATGATTCCTTTATGGAGCCAAATCCCGAAGATGAGTACATGGATGAGGAACCCAATGCTAATAATACACATGTATGGTTGTAGAAGTTGTTTAATTTCCGTTTTGTAGCTTGATTTCACCAAAAGTTATGGTTTTTGCAACTAGTTCGGCGCAACAGAGTAAGGTTCGGCATATAATATGTATGCCGAACCATAATAAATAAGAACAGTTCGGTTTCTTCGATTGAGAAATATATACGCCGACTTTCATTCAATTATTTTCGCGCCAAATAATTTTCATGGTTTGGCTCAAATGTGATGTGATAATATGTTTCTAACCGTATACAAAAAAATATACAAGTTACAGTGTAATGTTCGGCTTACACGTTATCCAGCCGAACATTAATTTTTGTTTTTAGAAATTTCAAGTCTTATGGTTCGGCTTATAATATTAGTGCCCAATCGGCCGAATCCATGTTTGACAAGTAGTTCGGCTTTATAAGTGACCGGTTGTCAGCCGAGCAAAAATAATTTCACTTTCTCACTCTACTAAATATAAATGAAGTACGTGATAAGAAAGAGTTCGTATCCACAGAGAGGTAATTGTTGTTATAGAATTTCAGTTTCTAAAATAACCCAGGGAGGATTTTTGTTTTATCTAAGCAATAAAAGTAATTGAAAGCAATAAAATAATTTGAATAATTAATAAGGAGAAGATATTGGTCACGGGATAGTATCATTCACAAACATGTATTTTCATCAATGATTAGAATTGATAATTTAATCTCTCATTTACTAAAAGTCCTAGGATACCTTGATCGCAAGTATATCCCGCTAATTCTCTGATTTCATCACAACCACATTAAAAGATGCATATGTGAATTCTTCCTAAAAAGCAACTTAAAGTGTAAAATCACAATTAGATTTATCTCCCTCAAAGCACTAAGTTCTATGGAATAAGACTAATCAAGGCAATCAAACGTGTAAAAGCACTAATTCAATTTAACCAAGGTTATGATTCATATGCGATTATAAAGATGTATCACTACAAGTAATAACCACACTATGCTACTTAGAATCAGGGATAAACAACTATTTCGTATTGAAAACCCTAATCTAGCAATAGAGATGAATGTAAATCGGATTGATTCCGGACTCAACCAAACAAACAATCAAATCATATGACAATATTAATAATAAATCATAAACAATAAAGTATTGAGACAAAACTAATTCATAGATTCAAATAACATGTTGAGAAATCAACTTTATCCCATAACCAATAATATGTTTAGCTACTCATAGCTATGGAGTTCATCATAAAAATATTAATTGAATAGAAGAAGATGAACAAAAGCAAACCCTAGAAGCGTAAACAAAAGCGGCTCTCTCCAAGTTCCAAGAATAATACGTGATAGCCAAAGTTGTAGAAAACTTTCCTTTAAATAGCTCTCTTGTTTCCAAAATTAGGTCTACTCTCAAAGGTCCAAAAGATAGAAGTCCACCAAGCCCATATGTGAGAAAAACCCATGTAGAAAATATGCCCCAAAAAACTGTCACCGGAAAACTGGTATTATGGCCGGAAATCAGCCGGAATCCGGCAAGAAAAGTATCTCAGGTGACCGGCAAAGTCCACCCGGTCACCGGTCAAACTGGGTTAGCACGGTCAAGCTCAGTGAGTCACACCGAGTCAACTGGGTTAAGTGAGTCAGAGAGTCAGCTGAGATCTCTAGGCTGAATGGGCTGAATTGCTTAGGCCTGAGCCATTTGCGCAGGCCAGAGTTGTGCCGCACCATCATTTCACTACACCAGTTTATATCCAGCCATGAAGGCCGATCATTCTTCACACTGCGCAGCCTTCAGCTTCTTCCACTACCAAAGCCATTCATCCATCATCGGTTGTATTGCAACTCCATTACCGCATTCATCTTTATCAGCACCATCATCTCCTTACTGCAGTTGCACTTACACCTGCAACCACAACACCAACTTTGCCTCAAGCCATTATCACTGCATTCTGCAACTTAGCCAAACACGACAACAACATACTTCCTTGCAACACTGAGTTCAAGTCACAGCTCATATAACTGTAATTTCATCATCTGTACATAATCATTTACCACCAGTTCCATCTCTGCAATTGCATTTCAACAATCCAGTTCTTACTCGCAACTGCGACAGCCGACAAACACCATCCTAGCCTTGCAGTCTCCCATAACTTCCCTTACGTACAGCCTAGACATATATCTATATGCCATTCATTCAGTTATACTGCAAAACAAAGCAACTAATCACAGTTCCAGCTCTCAGATCATACAACTGCGGCTCGACCATTATAAACTCATCTGTAGCTCCATTCCCTTCATAAACCACAGCTACCAGAACCATTGCACCATCACAAAGCCACCTGCAACATGGTTTAGCCGCTTTAGGACTTCAACTCAGCTATAATCCATCCTCCATACTCAGGTTCACCAGTCTTGCAATCACCACTTTTGTAATTTCAGTACCACCAATTCCTCCATCTGAACTGCAACCAAACATTCATTTAAGCTTATTCTGTAGCTTTCATCTCAGCCAACACAAAACCATTGCAGCCAACAAACACTAGTTGCACATTGTAACAACACATCCTAATGTACTCAGCTACCCTTGTAATTGCTTACATACACCACCTGAAACAATAACTTGTCCTTCCTCCTTGCAGCTCAATTCTTGCAGTTGCACTCAGCTTTAGAAGCTCCAACTCATTCTTCTTCACGCATTCATCATCATCTGTATTTCTCATGCTTTATAGTGACCACCATCTGCAGCTGAGCTTAAACACTTCATTGCACCCCTGACCTGTATCTTCAATTCTCAAGAAACCCTAACCAGATTCAGATCCCATTTCTTCCATCTCAGCAGAATCAATTTAGTTCTTTATCTCAAATTCAGAAATCCATCAAAACCCCATTCACAAATTCAACTCTGCCAACACTACTGTAGTTGCATCTTCTTCCATCGGTTTTAACTGATTCTTCAAAACCCATTTAACCAACAACCTCAAATCATCATCCTCACCAATTTTAGATTCAATTGATCAAACCCTAACTTCTTCATATTCACATCTTCGTTTCGGATTCAATCAACCCTTATTCCGATAATTCCCTAGCAAACCCATTTCAGTTCTACCACCAATTTCTTCTTCTCAGATTCGATTCTCCAATCCCCTTCTCAATCAAGGCCCAGTATGAACTAAACTTGAAATCTCCTCCACCGATTCTTCTTCAAGCATCCGTTGCAGCTTCATCTTCTCAGTCTCTCCCTGAATTCTCTGGATAATTTCTCTGCTTCATTGAACAATGAAGCCGCCATGGCTATTTTCTTCTTCTCTGAATTTGAGAAGTAAAGCAGATCGAGAATGTAATAATTTAGAACATCTGAAATTCAGGGCTAGGTAATAGCCAAAAGAGCTATAGGCACCCAGAACCCAAATAAAGGCTATCCAATTACTATTTGGCTTGTCAGTCTCAGAAAACTGACAGTTCATTCATCACTCATTCTTGCGACCTAAGCCGGATCCATGGATCATTCGCCTGTGATTTGACATTTTTACGTTTTACGCCCCAAGTTGACGATTTCTCCTTCTTTTGCTCCAAATGACTCCAAAGTACCTAAACACTCAAAAGTAAACATAAGATACATATTTTACAAGAGAAAAAAGCAAAGAAAGCATAAATACTAGATATAAAATTAGGTGTTTTACAACACCTATCAATAAGTCAAACACGAACTAGCCGAACCTTGAGACCGGCTTTTATAGAGTACTGCGTGTGAGCCGAACCTGGCCCAAAACCTGTGCGATATTGTTGTAGATTGTTCCTGAAATGGAAACTATGGAGGATCAACCACCGCCTGTTGATGTCATTCATGAAGATACTAGAGATCACTTCCGAACTGACTTGGTAGGTAATTAACGTAGTTTATGTTTTTATTAATTTTCAAGTATGTTGTATGAAAAATCATTAATAAAAGTTAAGTTTTGTACTTGTGGATATGTAGACGTGGAAAACCAAAGAAGAAGCTATTAAATGGGTTGAGGAACATGCTTGGAAAATCAATTGCGTCCTAGTTAAAGGTAGACAAAGCCGAAAGGAGCGGGTTGAGATGATTTGTGAGAGGGGTGGGAAGAAAGTAAGCAAGAAGAAAAAAGGTAAGCCATATGTTGGGAAGACCGGGAAAAAATATAAGACTAAAACAAGGAAGATAAATTGTCCTTTCAAGATCGTCTTAAATTGGAACATAGATGAAAGATTTTTCACAATGAATAAAGATATTGCCGCCATAACCACCCACGTCCAAAGGATCTTCATGGACATTATAGAGCCGGAAGAATCAAAGCTCATGAATATGCGGAGGTAGATAAAATGACACGAGCACGTATGGCACCCTCTACAATTCTTAGCAAGTTGAAGGCGGATGATAAGAATAACAAGACTACGTTGCAATAAATCTATAACGCGAGAAGTACTTTGAGATGAAAGGATTTGCAAGGTAGGTTGGTGATGCAACAATTATTGTGGTTGGCGCAAAAGAAGAACTATGCTTGCCAAAAGAAATTGGATGAATTCGGCCATGTGACGCACCTTTTTATTGCCCATCCAGAATGCGTAAAGTTGGCGTTATGCTCCCCACAAGTTCTCATATTGGATTGCACTTACAAGACCAATAAGTATGAGATGACCTTGATGAACGTTGTTGGTCATACGTCAACCAAGTCACCTTTCACCGTTGCTTTTTGTTTTTTGCATGATGAGTTGAAAGAAAGCTATGTGTGGGCATTGGAACAAGTGAAGTTAATCTTCCGGGAGGATGCTCTTCCAAAGGTCATGGTAACCGACCAAGAGGCGGCATTGATGTTTGCTATAAAGAAGGTATTTCCGAACGCGCAAAACTTTCTTTGTACCTTTCATGTATGGAATAATGTTCAAAAGAAATGCCAAGGGATAATCCAACCGCTTAAGTTGAAAGAGCTAGAGAAGATTGCTACATTACCGGATGGAGAACGAGAAGTGAAGAAGAAAGAATTCAAGAAAGCATATGTGGGCATGTTTCCACAATGATTGGGAAGCTTTGACTTGATCCATCACCGAAGAAGTGTTTGAAGAAAATGTTGCAAAGCTCATTGCGAATTGGGGCGTCAAATACCCGGAAATCATTATATATTTACGCAAGCAATTCTTGGATACCAACGCACATAGATTTGTTAGTGCATTTAAAAACCACCACAAGCACTTCGACAACCAAGCTACAAGTATGGTAGAGTCGGCTCACTATCGTTTGAAGAGGAATCTATTTGGGTGCGTGGACACGTTCGTCATGGTGTTTGACGCAATGGAAGACTATTTCATGAGTGACGTTATAAGAATTAGAACGTTATTCGAAAAAAGTCTAATGATGAAGCATGATGATTTCCCGGATGATAAGTGGCTCCGGGGACTAACCTATAGGGTCTCTCATTTGTGCATTGAACTTATAATGAAGGAAGTGGATTTGATGGACAAAATGGATGCTAACTCCCAAGAAGAGTGTGTTTGTAAAATGAGGGAAAGCATGGGACTTCCGTGTCGGCATGAACTACTTCGGTACAAGGATTGTCTTATACCTTTTGAGGATATTGATCCTCATTGGAAACAATTGAGTAGTGATCCTATGCCCGACGAGGACGATGATGTAGAGATTTGGGACACACCTTATGGCAAAAGGTTGGTCGAAATGTATCGTGGGATGTTGCGACCTCAAAAAAAATCTTATGGGACAACATGATGCCAATCCTCTATCCTCACACCCAACAAGGTATATTAGAACCGGAAAAGGGGCCACAAAAAGGTAGGCCACCCACGAAAAGAAAACTGAAAAGAACAGAGAGCAAGAGTGTATGCTCTTACCAAAAAAACCACACCTACCACAAGGGATCCATGCGGGGTCGAGTACCATGATGCAAAGTACGAAGAAGAGAAGAAGGCAATAGAGAATTTAGACAAGATGGATGAAGTGAAGCTATCAAAGAAACGTGGTCGACCGAGCAAGGATAAAGGTGAAACAAGTAACAAAGAAGTTAAGAATAGTGGTCCTCTATGTCCTCCACCATTGGAAGGAGACGTAAAGCTTAAGGGTAAGATGTTTCCATCTCAACAAATGGAAACAACAAAGACCACTCCGGTGCCCAAGAAAAAGGAGAAAAAAACCATATATGCGGAAGGGAAAATGAAGGGTCCTAAAAGAGATAGTTTGGGGAAGTATTTGAGACCTTCTAATATGATTTACAAAAAATACTTGGAGAACCTACCCGAAGCCATTCATGAGTTTATTATATCCATGGACGATGTTGAAGGGGATGGCAATTGTGGTTTCCATGTCACCGTGGAACAACTAGGACCTTTTAAAGATGGGAACCAACCGGTTGCCCAAGGGGATGAAGTAAATTATATTCGTCAAAGATTGTTACAAACTCTACGCCGAAACAGGGACTTCTACAAGTCAATGATGCGAGGTGGCGGAGACCACGGGGTCGCACAAGAGTTCATTATTTTTGAACGGCGTTTACATGGGGATGCCGTCATCACACGTGATCATTGGATGCAAATGCCGATATGTGGGTTTTTAATCGCGGAGACCTTTAATTGTGTTGTTCATTCTTTTTCGAGGGCCGGAAGTTGTTTCACCTACGCGCCGCCAACAAAGCCTTGCAATGAGAGTGTGAAAGATAGAAGACTTGTTATTGCATTTGTTCAAGGCTGCCATTATATCGGTCTTAAGCTTAGACCCGGTTGCCCAATACCTCCATTGTGTCCGTTAGCCTTTTGGCCTGTTTTTGAAGAAAATTACTCTATGGATTGGTGTGCAAATTACGCTACGGAGATGGAGCTTTGGAGAAGTTTGCATCCACCTCTTCCACCCGGACTAGTGTGTCTAATGGATGATGAGGATGAAGAAGATGTTTTTGAGGATGATGAAGAAGATGTTTCTGAAGATGACGAAGAAGATGTTGTAAGGTTAGGATCACCCTAGTACTTAATCCATTGGATATATATAATTGTTTTGCATTTTGTTTTCGGCGGATGCCTAGGTTTATATGAGATTATGAATGCTACATAATGTATCCTAAAACGCGTCTTATGAATTGAATATATTTTGTGGTTTTTTAACTTGTTTGTTGGTGCAAAGATTTGAAGAAAAAGAACTTTCAGTATACGGTTCGTCTAACCAGTAAAAGTATATTTGAGCCGATCCTTGCATATGAAAAAAATGTATTTCCCAAGTGTCAAGGTTCGGCTTAATAAAGACCATTCTTGTGAGCCGAACTCAGACGAAACACATTTTGACAACATACAGTGTAATATTCGCTTTATTAGGGAATATAACTAATAAGCCGATCCAGTGTTGGCTACCCAAGTGTTATGGTTCGGCTTACATGTGACGATTTCTTTGTGCCGAACTATAATGCTGCTAAGTATCCCAACACACAGTGTAAGGTTCGGTTTATTCGAAATATTCAATAACAAGCCGATCCTGATAAGATTTCATATATTATATGGTTCGGCTTATAGGTAATTTAAATATACAGCCGAACCATATATGTTGAACCTGTAATTACCTAAATTTATTGAAATCATAAAATCACCATTACAAATTAACCATTAAAAAATCACTAACCATTACAAAGTAACAATTACAAGGATTTAATAACCAAAACGAGTTATAACAAACTTCCTAAGGATGTTGTAGTGAGCTTGGTATTTGAAATTTTTTCCTTTCCATCTTCGCCATTCCTCGAGAGCTCGAACAACAATCTCATCATTTGTTTCACCTTTAAGCCGATATCGATTGACAATCCGAATCATAGCTATGAAGTCCCTAACTTTATTTTTAATTGTTTCGATTCGACAAAACAGTGATGCCCTATCCCGGTTGTTTGGATTACCTGTTTTATTGGTGAAGGCTTCATGAATTTTGACCAAGTAGTACATACTCATTAGACCCTTTACCCGTAATGTTTGCAAAGAGATAAATCTTCTTCTAGAGGATACTTAGGACTAGACGCTGCCATTTTGTGCTTTGATAATGAGATATCATATGTGTCTATATATATGCTTGACGGATTGTGCTATGTAACGACTGTATTTTCATTTTGAAAAAACATCTCCAACAGCTACTTTTCAAATTTTGAAAAACAATAGGGGTTCGACAGACATACATTTTCATTTAAAAGCCGAACCTGCGAATTTTTCGACCATCTAGTGTATCTCAGCGCAAAGGTCTCTAATAAATCTCGGAATTCTTCTCTTCAGCCATCTGTAACATATTCCGAACTCGTATCTTCTTCCTCCATGGCGTATAGCCCAAAGGCTTTGAATTCTAGCTTCCTAAATAAAAAGGAATGCAAAGTTAGTTTTATAAAAAGAAAACTAAACAACTCTATAATGGAACATTAAGCTTTTGGATTACTCACTTTTTCTTCATTAGTTTCGCTGGGATGATATTGCTTAAACCATCCTAATACTCTGATGTAATCTTTCATCGTATAACGGATTTGTCGGAATTTTTCGGCTAATTCCGAATGCGTATGATGTTTAGGATTTCCATCTAACCGAAAATGGAATTCTTTTACTTTTTTCCAAAACATCGAATAATGCACATCAGGATGTTCACCATAAATACGATAAGTCCGAATGAAAGCTCTAACAAGCAACTCATCATCTTCTACGGTAAATGGTTCCATGAATTAGTATAGACGGAAACAATGAGTTAAGCAGACCCAATGCTATGAATAGAACACTATATATAGTAAAGGCCACAACGGATCTATTTTTTATAGAAGACAGTGTAATGTTCGGCTCATATTAACTATTTCCTTATAAACCGAACCTGTTGATTTAAAGGTTCGGCTTATTCGTGTCTGGTATAATGAGCCGAACCAAATGCGTAATCCAAAATTTGTTGAAGGCCACAGGTTCGGCAACTACGAAAATTGTAATTTGAGCCAAACCATGTTCCTTTAAGTTGTTTCAAAGACCACCTAACATTCGAACAAAACATATAAAACCATTCAAAATTACATTAAAACATGTGATTTAAGGTACTAAACCAAACAAGTGTATTTAACAAAACATAACAAACTAAGTGTACTTCACAACTCATAACAAAGAAAGTGTGCTTAACGACTTATAACAAAATATAACAAACTAAGTGTACTTCACGACACATCCAAACTTATAGTTCACTGACCACGACCTCTTTTCCCTTTAGGACATACATTCTCGTCCTCTTCACCAGTTGGCCCACCCCTAACAGCTTGACTTGAGCCTTCACCTTCTTGCCGTGGCCTCTTGCTCGTCGGCCTTTTTCCTAGTTTATTGGGTCCTTTCCCTTTGTTTATGACTGCATCCCACTGGTTGTACCAATCCTTTTGCTCCTCCACCGTCATCTTAGTTTTACAAGATATTCTTTTCTTCAAATTTCTCAACAACTCCTTTCCCACCGCAACCTGGTTCCATTTAAAGGTCACTTAAACAAGAACTTTAATATTTAAGAAGTAACACTTAAACAGGTAAAAATTGAAGACATCGCTTACCATTGTTTTATATGCCTTTTGAATGTCAACGGCCTTGGACTTCTTTTTGGCAACCTTTGCTTTCTCCCTGTCAGCTACAACTTGACTTGCTCTATTGATAAGCGGATGTGAAATTTCATTATACCAATCCATATAGCCTAGCTCAACTTGTGGAGGAACGTCACCCAAAATATGCAAGTGGTTCATATTTAACTTGTTGGCATCCAACCTTGTGGAGTACTCTTCGTGGTGCTTTTAGTCCCAGTGGTACCCAATGGCAACAACCTGAACTTATCGTTAACTACTGAGAGCGTTTGGACAGATCCTAACTGACGTAGAACGCGACGAGGATCATATATTACAGAACCACCCGGATAAAATAAAGTTCCATAGTACATACCTATCGGCACATAATTATCTTGAACAACATAATCTTCTTGAACATGTCTCAAATATGGGTCAAATACGACGTCACTCCCATCCAAAGAGTCTAATTTCTCTCTGAGATTAATAAACACATCTTTCTTATTTCTTTCTTTCTTGGATTCCATATCATATCGATTCGTTGTTGGCGTTGTTTTATCCCAATTTGCATGTACTTTGGCCAATTTCAATTTCGGGTAATGGTCATATACCCACACCTACATAAATAATTCAAGATTTCTCAAAATATCCTCTGAACTATAAAAGTTCGGCGGATAATAAAAATTAACTAACTTGCCGAACCTATACAGCAGAAAGATCGGCGTACACATATGCATGGTTTTAAGTCGAACTTTGCACTGAACAACAAATATTTTGTTTTAAATAAGTATAATTTGAACAACAAAATCAAATTTAATGAAGATTATTACCTGATGCATATTGAAATTTCCTCCAATGTTTGTACTTGCCAACCTAGATGATTGTGCGAGTTGATTGAGTAGGTAGGCAAGTGACGCTGTCCCCCAAGCATAACTATTAACCGAGTGAACATCCTTGAAAAATTGGAGATATTGAGCACTCACCTTGTTCCCAGAAGTGTCTGGAAAGATATCTCTTCCAAGACTGTACAACATATATGTTGTCGCAGTTTGTTTCACTAACTCCTCAGTCATCACCAACTTTCCATCTTTAACCCTCTCCGCTGTTTTCTCAAAATAGGTTTTCAACCTCAACAACTTGAAATTCTTGTTTTTCTTGCAGGCTGCACCTTTATCATCATGGGTAGAAGTGACATCTCTCACAGAACAACAAAACTCTAGTTTGGTTATCGATTTTGGCCAACCTAGAGTTTCCTTCACCAACTTATACAACTCATCCCAACTCATACTATAAAACGATGCATCCACGCTTTCGCCGGTGACACTAAGGGCCGTAATATTATTCGCGTCGTCAGGAGTGATTGTCATCTCGCCAAAAGGGAGATGAAATGTGTTAGTCTCAGGAGCAAATCTCTCGGCAAAGGCGGAGGCTGTCACTCTATCACATTCCTGATGACCATATTTAATGGCAGGCCATAAAACAGAGGCTTGCACTATAGCAATCACCTTAGGCACCTCTTTAAACAAATCCCAATGTGCAGCCCTTTGATGTCTCAAAACTCTGACCGCACGACAATGGTCATGAGTCTCATATATCCTCTTAGCCCAAGACTCTTTGTAACCAATCAACACCTTGCCACCGTCGGCTGGAAGACCGTGTGGTAAACCATCATCTCTTGGATCTATTACATCATCATCATCAGGAATGTGAAACCCAACAACACGAGGTGTAGCATCTTGCTTCTCTGGTTGTTGTTGTTCTTCCACTTCAGGTTGATCTTCCACATCTGGTTGATCTTCCCGGTTTTTCATTTTACCCTTTTGGTTCCTATACATAGTAAAAAAACATAAATAAGTATAATCCTACATAATACACCGCATATCCTTAAAAAAATAGGTTACTGAACTAAGTTCGGCGTATACGAGCGCTTGACGGCGTAAGCAGTAGAACCAATGAAACTCAAAGATCGGCGATTATCTAAACTAGCCGAACTGTTCTTCAGCTAAAGGTTCGGCATCTAATAAATTACACTTTATGAGCCGAACCGTTCTCTGTGTTTTGAAAAAACCTAGGTTTTTTCAATTAAACCTAATCTAACAATACAATAAAATGCATTAATCAACAAATTAAATGGTAGGGTTTGTATAACATACCTTCTAATCCTCATTTCCGGGGTTTCTTCTTCACTTGATTGAACTTCTTTGTCAATTTCAGTTTCAACTCCTTCTAATGGTTGTTGGTCTTCAATTGACGGATTAGAAGAAGATTTGGAGCGCCTACCAATTGCTTTTTGTTTTCCACGAGCCATTTTATAGTTGTGTTTAATCGACGATCAATTTCGGCGATGAAATATGATTTTAACCGTTTTTCTCCGACTTGGTTTGAATAGGAGAAGAGGAGAAGAACCGAAAAGGTTCTTTTGATGTTCCTTATGCTTTGACCCAAAAGAGAATTTTTTGCTTTAATATCAACTTAAGGGTAGTATAGTAATTTACAAGTTTCTAGAATATTTTAATACTTTGAAATAGTTCGGCTCTAAACAAAGATGAAACTTGGTGCCGAACTTACTAATAAGAGAACAGTCGAATGTCACAGTGTAAGGTTCGGCGTATATGCATTAAACACTTATAAGCCGAGCTTTTTACTTAGAAAATTGAGGAATGTCAGAATAAGGTTCGGCTAATATGTATTACATATTTATAAGCCGAACTTGATACTGTAACTTACGTATCGCGGTGCACTCAAAGCTTAGCATTTCACTTAAACATAAAAGCATAACATTGTAGTTAAAAATCAAAATATTGTACCGAAAACAAAACACATAACATTGTTTTCTTCAAGTAAATAAAGTTGTGCTAAAATCAAACATTACTTAAAAACCAAACCATAAAAACCTAGTGTACTTCAATTTGAACATAATCATCTATTGAGCACGACCGCGTCTTCTACCACCATGACCTTTTTTAGCACCACTTCCACTCGCACCTTCACCTTTGTTGATTACTCCATCCCAACGGCTGTACATATATTCTTGATCTTCCACCGCCATATCCACATTGTAATCAATTTTCTTCTTCATAGCCTTCAACACGTCGTTACCCCCAGCCATCTGATAAAATTTAGTTAAAACATATAAGCAACAATAGTCAAAAATATTGAAAACAAGTTTAAAAGTATGCACTCAATATACCATAGTTCGGTAAGACTTCGAAACATCTTCAACCATGCCCTTTGTGTTCTTCCTCGTCTTCGGCTCGACTTCCTTTTGTGTTCGCTTTCCCCTCTTACCATCTACCAAAGCTTGACTTTCCCTATTAATGATTAAAGGATGTGAAATTTGGTTATACCAATCTATATAAGCCGGGTCAACTTCACAAGGATCGTCACGCAACTCTTCTAAGTCAACCCAACTTAATTTGTTATCTTCCAATTTATCCCAACAATCAATGGTAGGATCGGGATCATATTCGGCATTCCATGAACTTTCCGTACTCTTTGTTCCCTTAGAACCCTTGGGCAACAACTTGAACTTTGATTCCTCTAGCACCGGAATCGTTTGGATAAATCCATATTGACGGAGTAATCGACGAGGATCAAACACTGTAAAGCCTTCGGGATAAAACAATGGCCCATAGTACATCCCCAATGGCATATCTTCATCCTCAACAACTTCATCATCTTCTTCATACTTTTTGTATGGTTGAAATACAACTTGTTCAACAGTCAAAGAGTCTAACTTTTCTCTCAAAGCTATCAAGATTTCCTTTTTATTCCTCTTCTTATTTTCCTTGAAACTCCATTTGGCCGAGGTAGGGAATGTGTCTACCCATTTGTCATCTTCCTTGGCTAAATTCAAATCCGGGAAATGGTCATATATCCATACCTACACCAACAATATAAAAAACAAAACATAAAACTTATTTATTAGGATCAGTAGAATTGGATCATGGAGGTTGTAAACTTTGGGAAAAAGAAGCAGGTTCGACTTATATTCAAAAACAGTCTAACGCCGAACCCACTAAGTTCGGCTTAGTAAATTAAAATCGCAACAGCCGAACCTTTAGTGTAGGATCAGAATATCGCGACATCAATACTTCGCGAGATTAATAAATGACAACATTGCGAGGGAGTCGCGGGGAAATAAAATAAATGACGCAATGAATGACGACAGCCAAAACATGAGAAAGATATGAAGATTCAGCGAAATTTAGGAGTGTCGCGAGAATTGATACATGTACACTTGCGATATTTCGCAAGACATTTCCGAAAATAAAGGACAACTTAGCTGTCATCCACTATGTACTGCCCTATATAAAGGGTTGAGTAAACCTGTTGTAGGGGGTTCTTTTTGAATTGTTAAGCAAGTCTTTAGGAGAGAGAAAGTTTTAGAGTGATTGTAATTCTATTACTCATTTCTATTTCATATTGTAAAGATTCAAGTATTCAATCAATAGAAATCATAATCATTCATCTTAAAATGACTTAATTGTGTATATTCTAGTGAGGGGTGTAGTGTAGGATTTCCTGCAACTACATAATGGCGCTAGAAACATGGACCGAGTAGAGATCAACCTTGTGAATTGAAAGAATCAGGAGTAACAAGAAAGAAATTTCGTATAATTTTCAACAACTTACTGAAATTGAGAAATGGCTAGAAGAAGGAATGCATCAGAACAACCAACAACTGTTAGAAGAAGCAGGAGATTAGCTGGAGAAAGGAGAAATGAAGTAGGTGAACCATCAAGAATAAACGCAAGAAATAGAGAAGAAGGTCAAATTCAATCACCAATTCAACCAGCACCGAATAGAGTAATAGATTATGATAGGGTGAGTGTGCATACATGGAGATCAGATTCTACGGAGGAAAGAGAAGAAGAGCGACAATTGATAAATAATGGACAAGAGGAGAGAAATCGAGAAGAGATGGGAGAAACAATTCATGGAAATGAAGAAATCGCAGCATTAGAAGCTTTGAGACAAACAATACATGAAGAAAGGCGGTTAGAAGCGGAAGAGCGTGCAAATTTAACAAGGCAAAACATGAAAAATATGAGGTTGCAGAATAGAAGGTCGAGAAGTAATACCAGGTCAAGATCAGGATCGGTTAGAGATGATACGAGGAGAACATTACCTGTAGAAAATATTAATGAAGAAAATCTAGAAAGAGAGCCAAATCTCGGTGAAGGATGCTGCGAAAGAAGGGAAGTGGTGTGTATTCCACGTCCTGAGATTTTACAGAATGGTCAAAATGACGGAATCAAGAAAATAGGCAGCAGAATAATCCAATTGGTGAAGAAAATCAGAAAGAAGGAAGAAGAATACTACATGGGAGAGAAACACAAAGGAAACAAAAGGAGATTGAAGATGACATCGAAAGACATTATATTGAACAAGCGCGTCTAGCCTGCGAAAGGGAAAGATTAAGAGTAGAAATGGAAGAACGGGAATTGGAGGAAGCAATTCGACAGAACAATCATGACAATCGAGAAAGAATGCGCGAGCAAAATCGCAACAATGGAAATATCAATGAAGAATATGAAAGAGCACAAAGGAGAACTGATAGACAACCAAGAAGAGAAAATGATAGATATAATGGTGTGTGAATTCGTGAACGAGATGAAGGAGAAAGTCGCAGAGAAAGAAGAGAAGAAAATGCTGAACAAGAAAATCAAAGCAGACATGAACGCAGAAGGAGAGAGGTAGAGCTAAAAAAGACCAATAAATTCGAATCCTGATGTAAACGAACAAATCTTAAGAGAGTTGGCAGAATTGAGAGGAATGTTGAACAATAGAAGGGGAGGAGGAAGAAAACAATTGGATGAGGCCATCGAAGAAGCTGCGAAAACCCCCTTTACACTAGAGGTGCAGTTAGGAGGAATACCCCCAAAGTGCAATTTACCCGCATTCACCAGCATTTTTGATGGAACAACTTGCGCAATACAACACATCAAAGCGTATGTGAGATGTATGCTACAATGGGAAAATCATGACGCCATATTGTGCAAATACTTTGCATCTAGTTTAACAGGAGAAGCATTGAAATGGTTTGAGGGTTTACCAAGAAACATAATCACGTCATTAAACCATTTACAAGCTATATTCTTAGGGGCGTATATAAGTAACAACTCCTCGCGACCAGGAATTGAAGATGTATTTGGGCTGAAACAAAGAGTTGGCGAAAGTTTGAGACACTTAAGCGTGAGGTGGAAGACAATGTGTAGCGAGATGGCTGGACGAGTGGATGAAAGATATCTTATTCTATCATTCATAAACGCTATGTTCGCAACCAATTTGTTATATATTCAAATTTTCAGAGTCAAGAATACAATTACAATGACTGAGTTGCGAGAACTTCAGGAGGAGTATATTGCTCTAGAGGAAAGACAAAACGAGATGGAATCATACCCAGTTGCGAATACAAATTCAAATGCTGCGAATGCAAGCTTATTACCCAAATTGATAAATACAGTAGCGAGCACTTCGCAAGGGCAACAAGAAAGAATAATAGATGATGGACAGCCAAAGATAGTAGCTATGGGAAGCCGTGATCAGGAAGAATATGAAAGAGAAAGGAACTACTACAACCGTGGCGGCAATAACAAAATTCAAAGACTTGATCATCCGCAAGAAACTTATGGAGGTCGAAGACAGAATTATCATGGAGGGCAGCGAAGTCACAGAGTAGTATGGGAGGAAATCAAAATGCCACCATTAAACACTAGTGTGGAAAAAATATGGGAAGCTATACTCTTGATGGAAAACATACCTGCACCATGGAACATGGGGAATGAGCCACCACCAAGTGATAGAAGTCACGAGTTCTGTTCTTACCACTGCTTTCACGGACACCTAACAAATGACTGAGAAATATAAAAAGAATCATCCTCGAGAATGATTGACCAAGGAAAGCTGAATCATTTTCTAAAAAATGAAGAGAAGGTTCAACCGTTACCACCACCGCCGTAAATGCACGGGACAAACTCAAAGCAAAGGGGAAAGAAACATTCGTAATAGAAGTTGGAACGAAAGCCAAAAATTTGTTTTGCAACTCAATTATACATTCATACCGAGCAATTGAAGATTTTCATGATAATGTTCTCAGTAGGGTTTTTGCGAGGGATGCTGATAATAGAGAAGTGATGAACATCGCGAAGGCGTCGCAATTAAAAGAATGGCAAATGCAGATTATTTCTTTCACTGCATAAGAGATTCCTGAAGGCAGAGAGACGCATGATAGCCCATTGGTCGTAAAATTGGAAATTAATCCAAACCTGTAGATGGCGAAGACGATGAAGCAGAAAATTCCTGGGCGATCAACAGAATCTTAATTGATACAGGGAGCTCAGTAAACATTCTCTTTTACCATACTTACAAGACTATGGGTGGTAAAGATGAAGAGTTGATACCTTCGACGTATAAAATATACGGTTTCAATGGCACAACGAATAAGCCTAAAGGAGAAGTTCATATGAGAATACCCTTGCAAGGATTATCAACTGAAATTTTGTTCTGTGTAGTCGATGTGGAGTCCCCTTATAATGCATTGATCGGAAGGCCATGGTTGCACGAAATTCTGGGTGTAGCGTCTACTTATCATCAGTGCATAAAGTTTCCTCATCCTAGCGGTGTTGGAGTTATAAATGGAGACTGGACGGAAGGACAAAAATGCTATGAGATTGATGTGGAGAGTTGCGAGGAAAGAGCTGCAAAAAGAAATTTGGAAACGCGAGAATATAAAAGATGAACAAAGAAGAGAAAGGTTGATGGTGGATACCATAGATACAAGAGGTGAAGATACATCGCGAAGCAAGTACATGAAAACAGTTGAAAATCATGATGGAAAGGAATCATTAAGAGGTTTGAATGGTGCAGAGGCAGAGAGCAGCAGGAGCAAAAAGTGTAAGAAATGAATAATCATTATTATCAAAATCAATGATAAAGGCATATCGAGAGTAAGAGGAAGAAGCAATAATTGAAGAAGAAATACGCGAGAATCTCGCCATCAAGAATGTATGAAAATTTGATTGAAGAATTGAAAACCAAAAATGAATAAACAATGCAAGATTGTGCGATAGCTTCGCAAACAAAATAACAAGAGAAAACCAAAAATGAATGATTGAATGAATTAACAAAAATGAAAGAGTGAGTGAATGGGACGAACCTTTATGGCGTACACCCTAGTTCGCGAATGATATTTCGCAAGAGGCAAATGTAAGACCTAAAGTACGTCATAAAGGGGGTATCTCTTGACATGGCTCAGGGAAAAGGTTACACCGCCCCTGGAACCTGAGTCATGAAAATTTGGGGCCCATGAAAGCCTATCCGGGAGAGATACCTTGGATTTCCAACTATATATATAAGGTTATACCCTGGTTGGACGCCCGAGGGTCTCTTCCAAGGAGTCAGTGTATGCTCAAGGCGCCGAGGTACACGGTTGAGCCAAGAGTGCACGGGACATTTGAAGTGTCTCGGCCATTCTTGGCAAGTCTTGGCACATGCTGCACTCGGCCCGAAGAAAACTCCACTTAGGGTGCAGTCTCGTAACCATAAACCCTATAGGTATAAGGGATAAGAGGCTGCGAAAACAACTGGTTGTTGTTAAGACCGGATGGGAGGAGCTAGTATTGTATGGCCGATGTACGCCTCCTTGAAGGGGCAACCAGGGAGATGATAAGGGTGGCACCCTCCATTAGGGAGCTGATAAGTGTCACAAGACGGCAATGTCATGGGGATTTATATTCGCAAGAACATTTAGGCCTGTCATATTGTTGCAAATGAAATATTCTGCAGAGGCAAAAATGCTAAAAAAATGATAAGGCAAGATCAATGGGTCATTACATGAAAGTGTAAGGACATCCTGCGATTTTGTCGCAAGACGTCAATGTCATGGGACTTTATGTTCGCGAGAATATTCAGATCTGTCATATTGATGCAAAATGAGGGGTGGCAAAATAAGACCTTTAACTAGGAAGGCAAAATAAGACCACACAAAAACAATGATAAGACAAGATCAATGGGTCATTACATGAAAATGTAACGACGTCCTGCGATTTTGTCGCAATGATGAATTTCAACATAAATGATGAAAAAATAACACAAGAGATCGAGTAAACAAACAAGCTTGCGAATACGATTATATTTCTTCATTTATTTGTGAAGAATTAGCAACAGCAGTTGCGAAATTAAGAAGTATAATTACTTAAAGATTATCGACTTGATTTATCTCATGTGAAAATAAATAACAGAGGCAAGTATGGGAATGATTAGAATAAAAACTTGTTATTTATTTTCATATGATAAATTTACAGTAAGAGATTACAAAATGGAAGATTAGAAGGATAAATGTACAAGTATCACAAGAAGAGAAAGGAAAATGGAACAATCTAGCAACTTATTCTTCTTCATCAGATTCCTCTTCTTCGCTTACATCACTATCAGAGACATCTGAGCAAGGCATATTTTCAGGAATTTCATCGAGAAGACAAGGATATGAAGAAAGAGGAATGTTGTGGTCATTGCAAACAGTCTCAATAGTTTGATTGCGAAAACGAACAACATAATTATTTAAATTCGCCACTGTAGTTTGAAGTTCCTTGATTCTAGTTTGAAACCTCTTCTCATATTCTGCGAACAAATGACAATGAGTTAGCAACTGAATAACAGTTTCATAAAAAAGAAGCGGAAAAATAATGAAGAATAGTAAAACAACCTTCTCTGTCAGAAATCATATCTTTAACCAAGGCATTATGCTCAGCATGAAGACTGACGTTAACACCTAGGTTATTTCTGGCATTATCTAGAACCTTCGCAGCCCAAGCGAATTCATCATCATTATTTATGACAAGAAGTGAACGAATTTGATTTTCTCGCTCATTAAGTATGGCATTTTGGCGAAGGGATTCATCTCGTTCAACTGACTTCAAGAATAGTTTTTTGGAATTTTGCTAATGCTTGTGCACCTTGATTAGCAATGCGATCCTTATCATCTATGAGGCTGCTAATCTTTTTCCTTAGAATATTATTACTCTCCTGGGAGTCAAGATATAAACGTTTAAATCGGTTGGCTAAACCTAAACTAGACCTATGTACAATTTCTAAAAGATGAAATTTGGTTCGAAGTTCATTTAATGAGAGAGAATTAATCTTGTTTGAAGAACTACTTAAAGATTCATTAAGGTGAGCGAGAAGAGCATCATCATCCATAGGTTCAGGGAATGAATGGAGAAGGATGGCTTCATCAGAAAGATTATAAATGTCTGCGAAAATGATGAGTCAGGCAAAGAAAAATAAATGGCAAAGTGGAAAAGAAGAAAAGAGGAGGGTGTTATACCATAAAGTTGCTGATTAGCACTTTGAAGAGTAGATATTTTGTCCTTTTGGGAAGAAGACTCAACTTCCAACTGTTGAATTTTCTCATCCTTCTTGCGAGACGACGCAACTTCAATTTCTAGTTCTTTGATCTTCTCTTTAAGTTGAAGATTCTTCTTTTCAAGATTGTTGCGTCTTTTCTCGAGGTCTGAGGCAACAACAAAGGAAGCTTTCCCAGACTGTAAAGAAAGATAAAGAAATTTTTAAGATAAGGTTTATAATTGAAATTGCAGAGAAATAAAGAGATATGAACATACCAAAGCACTGAGTGCATTTAAAAAACTGAGAGTCATTGTTCGGGAAACTCCGCGAAAAGAATCATTATCCACTAGCAGGGGAGCATCGCAAATGTTAGCGAGAGCTTCGCAAGTAGCAGATAAATGATCATCTCCCAATCCTTGCATAAAATCGGAGAAGACACTAGACAATTGCGCCATGGCAGACTCGATCGAATGATTCTCCTTTACAGAAGAAGTATCAATCTCATTTTCATCTTCGTCAGAACTCTCGCTGGTTTGGGAACTAGAACGAGAAGAATGATGGATTTTCCGTTTTTTAGAATATGGAGCAGAAGATTTATCCTTGCGAAGAGTGATTTTATTCTTGCCCTTAACCTTCGCAGCTTCGGGAATGTTAATTTCTTCAACAACCTTCGCACACGAATGAAGATAAGAAACAGAGGCAACAATATTGTTAAAAATAACAAAAGAAAGTATTTCTTACTTCATCCGTGATTGATTGGAGTATTGCCAGAGTACTCGCCTTTGGACATCTTTTATAACTCTTTTTCAATTTGGCAATCTGAAAATTTTACAAGCTTAGTAAATATAAGAGGAAGGAAATATCGTAAAGCAAACCTGAAATAGGAAGTATACCTCTTTTGCCTTCTCGGGCAACTTAAATTCCCAAGGATGATAGTTTGCGAGATTTTCAGGGAGTGTATGAGAACCTGCAATATAAGGTCCGCTCAAAAATAGAGGAACAACCCACCACTTTTCATCTTTGGAGTACCGAGGAACATTATTTTTGCCCGAGTGCCAGTCGATATCTTGCATAAGAAGCTTATCACTGGAAATATTATCTTTTCTCTTCAATCGAGCACCCCAGCGAGATTTATCATTTCTCATATTTATTACTTCATAATTTTCAAAAAAGTTCTCTACAATATACTTATCAGCGACTATTTCTAGACTTGCGAATCTAGGATCTTTGACATCATCAGGATATAAAGATCCCTTACCAGCGCCACGGTTGGCGAATTCAAGCATTAGACGGATGCAATCACCGCTTAGTTGATAAATAGCTCGCGAGAATTTCTTGTGAGCAAGAATTTCATAGAATAAAGGCATCTCGGGATTGTAGAGAGGAATGGGAAGGCCTGCGAGGATTTGACCCAGCGAGATTATGATTTTATGATCATCACACTGATGATCAGAAAACAACTTTGCAGAAAGTATGGATGAAGATTCTTGATCAGGAATGGTTGATAGGATGAAGCCCTTCTCCTGTAACTTCTTTTGAGCTTCATTAAAAAGGGGTTTATATATACGACCAAGTGAAGCCATTTTTAGAGTATGGGAATGATTAGAGAATTGAAGATCAAGAGAAAGAAAGAAGGGAAGATTTACAGTAGCAGAAGCGCAGATTGCGGAGGAAGAAAGTTGAAGAAAAGTTGCAGAGGGAAAATAAAAGAGAAGAAGAGAAGGGTGAGAGAACTATATATAGAGAGAAGAATCCTCGAGAAAACAAATGCATTTAATGTGAGATGGGACGTGAATGGTCAAGAATAAACGGTTGAAAGAAACGTGTCAAGAAAAGAGTGGGAGAAGAAACATTTGTAATAAATTCCGTGTAAAAGTACGGAAGTGAAACAGATAAAGGTGAAAAGTTGATGAACAATTGCGGCATTTCAAAATATTGGTTCTCATGACATTCTCTCCTTCGCAGAGAAGACATGAGAAGAGGCAAGATGTAGGATCAGAATATCGCGACATCAATACTTCGCGAGATTAATAAATGACAACATTGCGAGGGAGTCGCGGGGAAATAAAATAAATGACGCAATGAATGACGACAGCCAAAACATGAGAAAGATATGAAGATTCAGCGAAATTTAGGAGTGTCGCGAGAATTGATACATGTACACTTGCGATATTTCGCAAGACATTTCCGAAAATAAAGGACAGCTTAGCTGTCATCCACTATGTACTGCCCTATATAAAGGGATGAGTAAACCTGTTGTAGGGGGTTCTTTTTGAATTGTTAATCAAGTCTTTAGGAGAGAGAAAGTTTTAGAGTGATTATAATTCTATTACTCATTTCTATTTCATATTGTAAAGATTCAAGTATTCAATCAATAGAAATCATAATCATTCATCTTAAAATGACTTAATTGTGTATATTCTAGTGAGGGGTGTAGTGTAGGATTTCCTGCAACTACATTTAGAAAAGTAGGTTCGGCATACACAAAAACCAAAATTGAAAGCCGAGTTTTTTCTTGAAAATGGAACTACAATGTGTAAACATACCTGAAGCATTGTGAAATAACCTCCAATGTTTCTACTTGTTAACCTAGACGCGGTTCCAAGTTGCTCAAATAGGAAAGAAAGGGTCGCGGTTCCTCAAGAGTACTTGTGGCAGCTTTTCAAATCCCTTAACAATTGGAGGTATTGAGCGTTAACCTTGTTCCCACTGTTATCGGGAAATATAACACTTCCTAAAGTATACAACAAATACGCGGTAGCAGTGCGATTAGCTGTGACCTCGTCCATAACCAACTCCCCCTTTGAAATTTTCTCCTTTGTGTCTCCAAAACACTTTTTCAAAGCGGTGAACTTGATTTTCTTCAACTTCTTTGTGCTAGAATCCACAAACTTCACCTCTTTAGCAGCGCAGGCAAACTCCAATTCTGTTTTGTCTTTTGGCCAACCAAGAGTTTCCTCAGCAAGTACATACAACTCATCCCAAGTCATTTCATAAACCGCTGAGTACACATTTTTCCCATGCGTTCTAAGACCACTAATCTTCTGTGCATCATCTAGAGTAATTGACATCTCACCAAAGGGGAGATGAAATGTGTAAGTCTCCGGACTAAATCTCTCACAAAAGGCTGAGTTTGTAACTGCATCAAATTCCTCTTGTGCATAGAAAATAGCAGGCCATAAACCAGAGCCTTGTACTAAAGACACCACCTCAGGAGCCTCTTTTAAAATATCCCAATGTGCGGCGCTTTGGTGTCTAAGTACGCGGACTGCATCCATGTGATCCGGAGTCTCGTAAATTCTCTTCGCCCATGACTCCTTGTAGCCAATCAACATTCTCCCACCATCTTCAGGTAGACCATGGGGCAAACCATCCCTGCGAGGACGTATCACATTATCCGGATGAGGAATGTGCTTACCTGTCTCCCTTGATGTAACAACTTTCTCTTGTTCTTGTTCTAGTTCTTCTTCTTCTTAACCTTCCTCACCAACATCTTCATCATTGTGATCCTCTTGTTCAACAGGCAAAGAGCAAGTCGTGTCAATTACCCTTTTGCCTGCATGTAAGTTCTTTGTGCCACCACCTCGAGGTTTGGGAGTTTTTGAGTTAGAAGGAGTCACTTCCATTGTTCTCCTTTTAAGCTTCTCTTTGAATTTTCCCGGATGGGTGCTAAAACAAATGACAAACCTTAATTAGTTTTCCAAATTAAATAAATATGATTCTACTACACAATTTGATAACTCACCTATAACTGGACAAGTTTAGAGGAAGCTATTGGCCATACACAGTGTAAAGTTCGGCACATAAGATATTTATCAATATGAGCCGAACAAGGTGCCCAACAGTTTTAGCCATGGTCAGAGTAAGGTTCGGCACATTCGATATTTATCACAATGAGCCGAACAATGTACCCAACAGGTTCGGCTGGTTATCATACAAAATTTTCTGTGCCGAACTCATTGGTTCGGCTCGTACGATATTCACAATATAACAAATGTCAAGCCGAACTGTTCTTGGTCTGTATATAAAAAAAATAAGTTCGGTTGCGAAATTTCAGCCGAACACTACCCTGAAACTAACAACAACCTAGACGAATCATCGATTACATGTCATAAATCAACGAAATACGCAAAAAAAAAACAATGGGTTTGTGGGAAATACCTTTCTATGTGCAATTTTAAAGAATCAGCCTCTATTTCTCCCTCTCCAACACCAATCGATCCACTATCCACTTCATCTCCATTTTTTCCAAAAACCCTAGATTGAGATGCTACAGATGCAACACCATGATTCAACACCGTATTTCTAGGGCATCGCTTAACACGAGGTGCCATGTATGTGTTTAATCGAGAACTTAAACGAACAAAGTTTCAGAAATTTTCAGAAATTTTGGAGAAGAAGATGAGAAGAAGAGAGAGAGAGAAGGGTTTTTGGTTTTTAAAACTTTAAAAAAAAATTGTTTAAGTAACCGTTTTAGGATTAATGAGTGAGTTAATTAGTGGGTAATGGTTAATTAGTGCGAGGGTAGTTAATTAGTGGGATGGGTTAATTAGTGGAAAAGTTTTAGGATTAGAATTTAATTAAGTGGAAGGGTAGTAATGTAATTTAAACTAGGCAGGGGTATTATAGTAACTTAAGCATCATTATGGCAGCCCTTATAATTTTGCATTGGGTGCTATCATATCTTGTATGCCCCCAATTTTTTTTGTAAATTAGGGTTCATATTTTAATGGTATAGAGCTGGTCCACATTTCACTACCCATATCCATGTGAACTACTCTCCACATCTGGTCCATATAGCGACCCGACCCGTTTTTATTTTTTCTATTTGTAACCCAAGGAATAAGAATCTCATTATCCAATTCCAATAAATCATGATCCAGTACTTGTTTATCCCGAGTACCCCTTAACTGAATATCAGCTACCTTTCTCCGAACTCTGTTTAGCCTTTTTACCGCCGAAATTGACGTTGAGTTTGAATTTGAATTAAAAGAATTTATGGACTGAGCTGATTTTGCACTAGATATACTATGAGACTGATTTTTCGGCGTAAATGACAGATTATTTAATGTTCCGAACTTTTTTTGCGCCTCCGATATGGTACTTTTTGACTGAATCAGATCATAATCATGATTTTCCAAATAAACCATTACCAATTTGATCTTTGGTGCCTGAATAGGCTTAGAAACATTTGCGTTCTGAATCCACTCTATGGATAACCACTTTCATTTGAAAGAGACATCCGCTGGAATATCTTGAATTTTTGACCTGACTTTTGATCTTACAACAGTTAAGATTTGAAAAATTAATGGACTCCTCATGAATCTCCAACAACTTACCACAAGAACCACGGATTACTTCAAAAGATCTAGATTCCCAAAGATGAAACAGGAGGCCTCTAATTCCAATCCAATGTTCATGATCAACTAAGTTTGTTTTATTAATAATATAAGAGTATTCAAATTTCCATTGACTAAAAAAAAACTTTGTCTTCCCCAATGAAAAATTATATACTTCCTTGAACTGAATCCAGATTAACTCTAAAGGAGCATAAAAGAATGCCAGCTTATCATGCACACATTGGAGATTCAAAACACATCGGAGATTCAAATTCTCCGAACACTTAATTTTATTTCTTAGGCAAGATTCAATCTTATTCCAACCTACTATGTGAGAATTGTGAACTTCCACTGCTAGAGCCCAATGGTAAAAATCCTTCGCCTCATGAGAATCTGACAAATGAGGAAAATTGATATTATCCAAATTTAATTGAGTGTTAGGGGCTATGATGATAGGTAAATCTAGTGAAACTGGGTTTAGAGAATTCCAAAAGTGTCTCCAAATTAAACCTTCAAAACCATAAGGAATGCATAGATAGTTCCATGAAGAATAGAGACTAGAGATTTCATCCACCTGTAAATAACTGTTAGAAGAATTCCACAACCATTGAACCTGAATTATTATTTCATTGAATCTCATGGACAGATTATTACCAACTCTGAATTCCCCTTCCAACGCCATTAGGAGAACAGAAAAAAAAACGATGGTATAGCCAATCTTGGGTCTTTGAGTACTTGTTTTTGAATTTCTCAATCACACTTAATCCAAAGAATGTCAAAATAAAAGAAAATGATTTAGAACACAGAAGTAACGGGGAAATCTGCACCACTTTCATTATCAAAAAAGAAGAAAAAATAAAATAGACGACCAAAAACGCTACTATCCAATAAATTTCGGCCTTAAGGGGAATGATCATAGATCCGTCCTTGAACAACGAAAATTTCAGATAACACACTCCTAAACTGAATCAATCATAGAGGATTGAGACGAGTAGGATGCTGGGTTTTTGGAAGAAATCGACATTTTACCATCAAGGAAGCTTTAGAAAATGACCAAGTTGTTTAAAGTATTGCTCTCTATATGCTACCGTGGATGCTGATGTTGTCGAAGCTACCAGAAAACTCAAGTATTTAATGTACACTTCAGTCTCTAAGTTTCTGAATTCTGGATGAAGAAGAGCAGCGGCAACTAAAACCAGCTAAAAGACTGTGTTGAGCTTGCTCAGAAAGAGGGGTTCCACCTTCTGTCGATGAACTCCGTCGAGGTTGGTAAACTCCGACCAACTTTGTCAATACCAACCCAAGGTACTAGTATAAGAAATTATATTTATATTTAAAGGATCTTTGAACAAACATGATAATCACATCATGAGCATAGTTGTGTTAGGAAGGATACCTGATGCCATTTGGTTGAATCCAAGATGTACAGCAAGAAGACCCGTAAAATGAAATACCTTGAGAAACTCTTAGTTTCTCCTTCTTGACCTTTTGTGTAATGAATAATAAAATTCTTGAACACAATTCTGATGGTTATAGAGTTCCTTTTATAGGTAGAAGGAGGACCAAGGTTCATAGGATTTAGATTTTTCATTTAATCTCGACCGCCCATCAAGGAAGAGGGAATATGAAAGGACCCCAATATTTGTAACCAACATGTTTAGCCATATTCTAAATTAACCAAAGATATCATATGGCCCAACAATATATTTCTATGCAGAAATATTCTTACATTCTCCCACTGGTCCATGTGATAATTTGTATAATGGTTAATCGTAGAAAACTTAAGGCGCGCATAATTTGCTAAACAAAATTTAATGGTTAACATAATACCTTGATCAAGTAAATTACTCATGCGAGTCATAGCGGTGGCACATTGTCCTGTTATCAACATGTTCCCTTCCATGTACCACAACACAAGCAACTTACTTAATCAGGCCTTAAATGGGGATATCATAATGGTCCAGTTATGTCTTCAAAAGAAAGACAATTTATGTTAACATTCATCCATTCACATAAGTGTATACTAAATATGGATACAGAAATAAATTCAAAAGTACATTATTAAGAGCTCAATTAGTTTTCAAAAATAAGCACATAAATTAGCTGAATTCAATAATCAATTACTCCCACAGACCTAAGATTTTAATCTTTTCTTAAGAGGTCTTAAAAGGTAATTGTTCATTAAGTGCATCTCCGAATGCAATTGTGCTTAAGCGGTAAATGAACAACTATTGTTTCTGAATTTCCTAATTCACACATATATACTCAAGGTTCATGTGTTTTGTTCCTTTTGTATCATATCGTGCTTTAATGCTGCGAAGCTAAGACAGTAAATTTCAGCAATGTAGAGACAAACCTTAAGTCTCTAAGTATCGCAGTCATAAATATTCAAACTCAATTGTGGGACTAGTATTAATGGATTCTTCCTTTATAGAATCCATACATCCATAAAAATTGAAGTCTGAAAACCCAATCAACTCTTGTTGGGTTTGCTAACTAATTATAAGACATAAGTTAAAATAGTATCTCAAAATTCTTGATAGCTTTCCTGTAATTTGTTCTTCGATTCTTTAGGCAATTAGTTAACATATTAACAACTTGTTATAAGTTTCATATCAAAATTAAGACGTAATGAAGATTAAATTTATATCTTCTATCCAACATGAAATAAAATCTGTTAAATATGTTATTACCTCAAAATTCCTTGAATATTCGATATATTCCTTATATGAGAGCTTTAGTAATCCATGGTAAGCTTCATTCACATCCTTTATTTCAAAAAATATAGAGATATGCATAAAGTCAAGATCACTACTCGTAGGTAGTAGGTCTTAACACACAAGACCAAGAGTATGAATTTCTCCCACTGATCTTGAGGTATATGCATAAACCTGTAATAATTTCATCCAAAACTTGAAACATTTATAGTTTTGTTGAATTTCATATACCATTATGGGAGGCTACTTAAATTTCATACTTTGATTTTTAAAAATTTGTAGACTAAAATTTATCATTAATAAAGGCTATTTTCATATTTAATTAATGCAACTCTTAGGTCATACTGAGCTACTAATAATACTATGATAATTCTGAATAAGTCTTTATTTGACATGAGAGAAAAACTTATTTATAATCAATGCGTCATTTCAGAGTAAAATCTTTGGAAATAAGTCTTGCTTTATACCGTTTAAAATTGCTATTACAGTCGTATTAGGTCAGAAAGACCCACTTTCATACAACTGATTCGTGTCTTTCGAGCAATTAAACAATATCCGAGACTTGACTTTCAACCAATGATTTTTTTTTTTTTTTTTTTTACTCACATAGCATCAATCCATTAATCAAAATTATTACACATAATATTTGTGAACCTAAAACCGAGTTTTTGCCATTCCATATCAAAATGTAATAAATTCTTGTAAGATAATCACTGAAACAACATGAATAACTTTCTTACAATCTCTGTTGAGACCTTCTTAATGCTGGTTCATGTTGTTATCAAAAAAAAAAAATTCTTTATTGGCAGTAGTTATATTATGGAGTATTGGGTCAGTAATTTGTGGTCTTTCATTATCTAATATTCTGATAATGAGAAGATTCACAATATCTGTAGCAATCTTAAATAAAGGGATCATTATCATGATTTCTTGAACAAATATATCCACGTACTCCCACTGATTATGCCATCATTAACGAATTTATATTTTCGGTTTCAATAAGTCTCATACTACGGTTAGAACGTTAAAGTATACCATTTGGATCATTTAGGAAAACCAATGAACCAATAATAGTTTTCAAATCCAATTTTCATTCTTTGGAATGTAAGCCCTCACCTCCAACTGAACAACCATAACTTAAAGGTGATTTAAACTAGGTTTCCAACCATTCTATTCCAAAGTGTGTCTTTGAAACTGCTTTACTCGGAAATCTATTTAAATTACACAATTGTTGAAAGAACGTACATTCACTGATGTGTGGTCATTATGCATAACTCATCACGCTTCTAACCATTTTCATAAAAGTATGATTTTGCCTTTTGTTATACACCATTATGCCAAGGATAAGTTGGCCTTGTGTATTGAGCAACAAATCCAAAAATTTTGGAGATACTACGTAAAAGATTTAGGATATTATCCTGTTTTGTCATACCTTTCACAATATTCACCACCTTTATCAGACTTTATGATTTTCGCCTTTTCTATAATTTCAATAATGAATGTTCAAGAAAACGTCCACGGATTGAGATTCGTAATGCAATTGATAGATTTACACAGTAACACGAAAAATCATCAGGTGATAAATAATTTTATCTTCCCAAAAACTGGACCATTAAAAGTCCACAAAATAATCATAATATACAATTAATAAGAACAAAATCTGAAATTTATAATAGAGATAAATGACAATTAAGCTTACAATAGTTACATACCTTCAATAAGATTCTCCTGTGGGTAAAACCTTATCAAGGAACAATGTGAGACATGAAAAATATCTATGGATATTTTACATTCTCATAATTCAACATTATGTCTGTCAAATACTACAACTAGAATCACCTGTGGGCAACTCACGTCCTAAAATGTATTAACAAACTCCAATAATTCTAAATATGTTCAACCTAATATAATGTGAATTGTAGTCACCTGCGGGTAGCTATTATTTCACATGTATATGAAACATTTAGATAACCTTAATTCTTGTTTAACGTGTGAAGGAAAAACTACTTGTGAGCAGTATTGTTCTAATCGTTAAATCAAACTAAGAGGACTCAAAATATACAAAACTTACCAGATAAGAGCATAACATCACTGTGGTGATAACTAAACTATCCAACAAACATGTACAATTGCAAATATCACACTAACTTTTCTTGTGACATCACGTGGTCCCATTCAATGATATGTACATACTTGATCTGATCATAAATTTAGTCGATTATAAACAATTATGAGTAACCCTGAAATATCAACTCTCTTTAATTGAAAAATATCCAAACGCATTGAACTTTAAACCAGAATTGAGCATTAAGCAAGATTATAATTATAATTAAATAATGAAATTTCGTTGAAGGAAATTCTTTGATGCATCACTCATTTAAATCTGATACAAGCTTAAAGATCATGATAAATAACGGATATAGGAGAATTAATATGAAAGGTGTTAAATACTCAATGAATATCATTTTCACAAATATGGAGAAATTTATCAAATCCTTTAAATATAAATATAATTTCTTATATTTGGTATCAGAGCATAGTTGTGTTAGGAAGGATACCTGATGCCATTTGGTTGAATCCAAGATGTCCAGCAAGAAGACCCGTAAAATGAAATACCTTGAGAAACTCTTAGTTTCTCCTTCTTGACCTTTTGTGTAATGAATAATAAAATTCTTGAATACAATTCTGATGGTTATAGAGTTCCTTTTATAGGTAGAAGGAGGACCAAGGTTCATAGGATTTAGATTTTTCATTTAATCTCGACCGTCCATCAAGGAAGAGGGAATATGAAAGGACCCCAATATTTGTAACCAACATGTTTAGCCATATTCTAAATTAACCAAAGATATCATATGGCCCAACAAGATATTTCTATGCAGAAATATTCTTACAACTAGCTCTTTGTAAGGCTGTACCAACTACTAAACCAACAAGATAAGAGGATATAAGATCTATTTCCACCATTGCTATGACGACAGTGCCAATAAGAACCTTGTAGGATGGGGATCAAGGTATGATCCTACCACTGAATGAATCCACATTTTCCTTGCCAAGTAACCATCTAACCAGTCAGTGGCTCCAGAGATGGCCGATCCCACAAATACATTTAAATACCGGCCGTTTATAATTATCTATCCAAGAAAAGGGCCAGAAATCAATCTACACATGGAGATCATATTCGGCAAAATGACAGAACTTCTTACAAGACCCTCGCGAGTTGTTTTAATTTCAATTACGTATAGGGAAAATACTTTTTTCCATATGACTGAAATGTTACAAACTTCCTTAGTGACTCCGAGATATACCATGTAATTACTTGTTAATACTCGCGATTCTGCAATTCTAGCTTAAAGAAAGAGAAGGAAAAATAGGAAGCAATGTGCAAACTACTGAATAAGGAATGAGAGGATAGATAATTGATGAGGTATCTATCAAAATCTTGGGTGCCTCTATCAATTCCCATTCCTACACATTGCAGAGAAGAAATCATCGGCTTTTATTTCTTCTCTGCTTGAAACCGTTGGCGGCTCTATTAGTGTTCATAGAAATGGAGAGTGTAGATCGAGTTTTCTGAAAGATTTGTTCTTGTTGAAGATTATGATTTGTTGAGATTAAGAAGGAGATGAAACTGAGATAGAGATGGATTGAAATCAGCTCGAGGGATTCACATAAGAGGGTTAGGAGAAGAAATTCAAGTTGTTGGTTATTAAATCGAAGTTGTGTTTATGGGTTCAAAACTTCAAATTGATTTTAAACAAGAATTTGAAGAACTGATGTTGTCACCATTAACATCTGGTGTTGCAACGGGGAAGTTAGAGTTTGTAAAAGATGAACTTGCAGTTGAGTATGCGAGGTCTGAGACGGGAGGAATTAGTGATGTTGAAGAATTAAAGGGTTTTGTTTGAATCTGAAATTGAAAAGGATGAGACTTAATTTGTAGTGTTTAATATGAGGACCACAGGGAGAATAAATTTGGGGTTTCACTCTGTTATAGAATAGTATTTATTTGTTAGTTAGTGAGTGATTCAACTATTGTAGTTGATACAGTTCTCAGTAGGGGTGTTCATGGTTACTGGTTAACCGAGAAACCGAACCAAACCAAACCGATTAGGGGGAAATCGAACCGAACCATTAAGTAATGGTTGGTTTTGGTTTAGAAAAGATGAAAACCGAAATTAATGGTTTGGTTTTGGTATGATAGAGAAACCGAACCAATAACCAATGGTTAACCGAATATTGATAAAAAAAATAATCATTGATTAAATTTTCATTAGAGATGTCACTGCCATTAGTTAAATCTTCTTTTGATCTCTAGATTTAGAGTAAGCTTTAACTACTCTTGATATTTTTTTTATTTACTTTTTGTCTGTAAATTTTTGTAAACCAATACTATTTTTTTCTGTAAATTAGTGTAATTGTTTTTTTGTTTGACATAATTATTGGTTAACCAAAAACCACTGGGAAAAACCGAAACCGGCTGGAACCATTTGGAAACCTAACCAATGGTTAATGGATTGGTTTGGTTTCAATTTTTAGAAACCGATAGTATTGGTTTCGGTTTTGGTTTGGCTTGAAACCGAACCAAAACCGACCATGAACACCCTTAGTTCTCAGAGTATCATGTGTTTCCTGTGTCGTTCTGTGTGTGTCAACAATCGTTGTTGATACAGTATCATGTGTTTCCTGTGACTTTTGTGATGTAAGCGCTTATGTCATTAAGCGTACAGTGCAAGCATGTGGTAACCGACATGGTAGTTAGAGTGTATGGTACCAGTGACCAAACAGTCATCAATCAATTCAAGTTTATATACCTGATATTTGTTAGAGTCTGGAAGAAGAAAAAGAAGAAGATTAATGAAATTATGTTTGAGAGATTGTCCAACGACATTGTATCTTTCAACATGGTATTAGATACCTAAATTCATCCCCAACTCATCTTCTTATCTGTAAATCAATGGCGATACAACATAAACATATATCTTTAACATTCAAACCACCATCCAAACTATCAAACATAAAATTTTCTTTGTGGAAATCTCAAATTGTTCCTCTGTTACGAAGTTACGATCTCTTTCGCTTTGTTGATGGATCATTTCAGTATCCAACTAAATATTACAGACGTACTTCTACTAATGGAGCTGCAATTGTAGCAAATCCTGCATTTGTAGATACTGATCCAGCGACATATGCTTACTGGATAAATCAAGATCAAGCGATTCTCTCATGGCTGTTCTCTGCTTGTACTGAGGAAATTCGTTCTCAGGTTCTTGACTGTACATTCTCTCATGAGGTATGAATTCGTTTAGAAAACAATTACAATGCTACAACTAAATCAAGATTGATGTAGTTAAAATCAGATCTAGTAACACTGAAGAAAAGTTCTGATTCTATGCTAGTTTACTTCAACAAATCTAGATCCATCTCATATCAATTAGCTCAAATTGATCGTCCAATTTCTGATGAGGATCTTGTTTTCCATATATTACAAGGATTTCCTTATGAGTTTAATGCTTTCAAAACCTCTATCAGTACACAACAACTGAAAAATGAAAACCTTATTACATCTTCCGAATTGTTGGGATTACTTCTTTCTGAGGAGACTCATATGAATTCTGATATGAATGTAGATCTATATGTTGCTTCTGCTAATGTCTCACAACAACAAATTCAGAATTATTTTTCTCCTCGTTTTGGTTAACAATTTCAAGGTTCTACTTCTTCACCAGTTGGTAATTATCCTCCCTATCATGATCAATCTTATCATAACTCTCATGCCTCTAATAATTAGAATCAATATCCTGTAAGAGGTGGTTTTAACAGATCAATAGTTTTGGAGGTAATAGAGCTGGTAGTAGACTCAGAGGAGGATTTCCCGGTGGCAGATATCCTAATGTTAATGAGGATTTGGAAAATCCACTAACTTCAGTAATTTTCATCCTCCATCCATGAAATATGATTACTACATTGAGTGCCAAATTTGCAAGAAGCCTGGCCACTTAGCTAATGAATGTAGATACAGATATGCTGCAAATGATTATTCAACGACACAATCTTATTATGCATATGCCAATAATTTTGGTGAAGACTATGAGGATTTATGATGTCCTGAATCTGAGGCATTTGCTGTGTACAATGAAGATGCTTCTACATCTTATTCTGGTTGGGTACCCGATTTTGGATCAACACATCATCTTACTTCTGACTTATCCAATTTGAATTTTCATTATGTGTATCAAGGCACAGATCAAGTCAGAGTTAGCAATGGATCAGGTTTGCATATAACTCATATAGGTTGTTCTACTTTTGATACTGATACTGCAAGATTTACTCTGCCTAATGTACTTCATGTTCCTTATATTACAAAGAATCTGATATCTGTGCATCAATTTACAAAGGAAAATAACAGTTTCTTTGAATTTTATCCGGATGAATTCTTTGTTAAGGATATGGTTACTCACAAGGTTCTGCTCCATGACCCTGTTAAATATGGTCTTTATCATTTGGAGTTTATTATTGCTCAACTTAAGCAAGCCTCTCATTCTAATATATCTACAACAACAAGCTGGCAAGAAACTTGGACATCCTGCTTATCACACTTTGAAGCATATTTTAGCATCTGTGGATGCAGTTATACATGACCATCTATCTACTACTATATGTCATGATTTTCAAGTAGCTAAGAGTCATGCTTTTCCTTTTCCTTCTGTTTCAAATAATGTGTATGGTCATTTGGATTTCATTCACACAAATGTTTGGGTATCTCCCTTGTGTTCTGTCAATGGCTATAAATACTATGTGTCTTTTATTGACTCTTTTAGCAGATCCACTTGCCTTTATCCTTTAACATATAAATCAGAAGTCTTCCAACCTTTATCAAGTTCAAAGCACATGTAGAAAACTTGCTCAGTAGAGAATAAAGTTTGTATAATCAGATTGGGGAGGTGAGTACAAAAATGTCTCTTCTTATTTGAACTCTTGTCTTGTCCTCATGGTCATACTCAGAATGGTACAGCTGAGAGAAAACACAGACATATTGTTGAAACTGGATTAGCTCCTGTTTCTCATGCATCTCTGCCATTATCTTATTGGTCTTATGCATTTGAGACTACAAATTTTCTCATTAACAGACTTCCAGCTCAGAATTTACAGAAGTTATCTCCTCTTGAATGTTTATTTCATCTTCAACCTGATTATAATTTCTTAAAGACATTTGGATGTGCTTGTTATCCATGTTTCAACAGTCACAAATTTCAGCCAAGATCTGTGCAGTGCATATTTTTGGGTTATAGTCAGCTTCATAAGGGTTACAATGCCTCAATCCTCAGACAAAGAAGATTATTATTTTTAGAGGTGTTAAATTTGATGAGACTCTGTTTCCATATGCTACTCTATTCAGAAGAGGAATTTCAGATTCAACTACTTTGTCTACAATGTCAGTTGTTCCTTCAAGATCCTCTGTGTCAACATCTGCAGTTGATACAGTTCTGCCTGCGTCAACAACTGTTGTTGATCCTACTCATGTGTCAACTCTTGTTGTTGACACAGTCTCTAACTCTGTTGATATACCTCTTCAGGATTTAAGAGAATTTCCTGCTTTGTCCAATGTTTCTCCATCACCTATATTAATCACTAATGAGCACTCCATGAACACAAGAGGCAAAATGGGAATTTTTAAGCCAAAAGTCTTTGCTTTTGAAGTTCAAACAGTTTGTGAAGATATCACTATGTTTACTTTCTATTCTGAAGCAATTAAAGATCCTAAATGGAGAGTTGCAATGGATGAAGAAATTAATGCCTTATTGAATGCTACTTGGGAATTGGTCTTTCTTAATAGCACACAAAATGTTATTGGCTGTAAATGGATCTTCAGGATTAAGAGGAAAGAAGATGGAACCATTGAAAGGTATAAACATATATTGGCTGCTAAGGGATATAATCAAGTGGAAGGCACTGATTATCAGGATATATTTATTCCAGTAGTTAAACCAACTACAATGCGCATGATTCTGTCTATTTCATTTTATAAAGACTGGAAAATCAGATAACTTAATGTTAAGGTTTCATTTTTATATGGAAATTTAAAGGAAACTGTTTACATGGTGCAGCCTCCTGGCTATTCAGATAAATTACTTCCTACTTATGTATGCAAGCTCAATAAGGCTCTGTATGGACTAAAACAAGCACCCATGGCTTGGTTTGAAAGGCTCATCACATACTTATTGGCATCTGGATTTAAATCCTCCAAAACCGACCCTTCTTTATTTTACAGAGTAACTGCTTCTGCTACATTATACACTCTGATCTGTGTTGATGACATTTTAGTCACTGGTAGCTGTCAATCTGAAGTGGATCACCTCATCATTGCTATGGGCAATGAGTTTGCCATCAAAGATTTGGGCCCTCTACATTTCTTCTTGGATATTCAGGAAAAAACTACTTCTCATGGAATTCTTCTTTCTCAAGAACAATATGTATTTAATTTGCTATCCAAGACAAAAATGAGTGTGTCTAAGCCTTGTTCTACTCCTTTTGATGCTTCTTATCTCCAACATTTGAGGATGTTGTCTTATACAGAAGCGCAGTTGGTGCTCTCAAGTATGCTACTATCACTAGACCAGACATAGCTTTTGCAGTTAATAGGGCCTGTCAACATATACGAGCTCCATCTGAAGCAAATTGGGCAGTTGTGAAATGCATGCTCAGATACTTACAAGGGACTGTCTCATTTGGATTATATTTTAAGAGATCATCCTCTTTACAACTGCAAGCCTTTTCTGATGTAGATTGTGAAAAAGCGGGGGTCTAACAACAACACCTAATATTTCGTTTGGCAATCTGAATAAACAAACTCCAATATACTTTCAAGAGAATCAACTAAACAGTCAGACTCAATCTAGAGAAAAGTATATCAAAGAGTTTTGTATCTCTCTTTCTCAATTCAATTAGCAATCAGGGATTTGCGAGCCCGATTGAATATAAGAGAAGTAACTTGAACGGTACCAAAGACCAATGTTCAAGGATCAATCAATTTCAATCAACAACCAAAGGTTGGATTTACCAATTGATCGATTCAACGCACAACCTGTGATATTTCAATTATATAACAAAATATAATGCGGAAAAGAAATAACACAAACACCAGAATTTTATTAACGAGGAAAACCGCAAATGTAGAAAAACCCCTGGACCAGGTCCATCTTTTAACATCACACTGTATTAAGCCGCTACAGACACTAGCCTACTACAAATAAGCTTCGGACTGGACTGTAGTTGAACCCTAATCAATCTCACACTGATTAAAGGTGTTAGAGCATAGCTCGGTTGAACCCACCAAGTGTTGGTATGTCAAGTTTGGTTGTCATATTTTAGTGAACCAAAACTCATTAAAAGAGTCGCTTGATTATTTACTAGAGTCAACTTCGTATAGTTTAGCTTGAAAGTATTAGGATATGAGACGTAACAAGTATTACGTGAATACTTGAAGAATGTGAAGAAGTAAGGAGATACAACGACGACATCATCCTTCCACTTGAGGTTAGTAATATTTGACTGAACTGTTTCATTCCCTAACGTATTTTTCAAGTCGTGCATATTGAAAACATAACTGCGAAGCTACGAATGATTATACTCTAGTTAGACGTAATATTAAGGAATACAATACGAAATATTACGCTTATCTTTTGAACTTCGTATATAAGACATCGAAATAATCGTTTTAATGCTATTGTGATTATGTATGGGTATGAGGTAAAGATTTCGTTCTAGGAAACAATGTTTTACATTCGTTTAAAGGAAGTACATTCATAAACTTGTTTTGTGAATCGAAAGGGAAATCGCTAGTCTTATTGGTATTTGTTATTCATTGCATATCTTTTGAATTACCAATATGTGTGTTTAGTATAACCGCTCATGACTTGCTTATGTTCTTGGTAAAACTATTCACAAGGTCTGACTTTTGTATTGGTATGACTTTTATTAGCGAAACCGATCTTAAGTAATCACCCGAGATGGTATGATCGATTTGTTGTAATTGGTATGACCAACTTTAGTCATTGGGGAACCGATCCTAGTAAGAGGTGAAACCGATAACAAAATGGGAATCGATCCTTTTAAGAGGAGCAACAAGTTTCTAGTTGTTGGGAACCGATCCTATGCACATGTGCAATACGTTTTTAGTTATTGGGAACCGATCCTATGGTCATGTGCACCAAATACAAGTTAGATACCATATATATGTGGGAACCGATCCTAGTACCTAGTCAACCAAGTTTTGGTAACTAGCGTGACTAATTCTAGTACCCACATGGAGGTAGAACCGAAACTTGTTTTGGCAGAACAAAAACTTGTTTTGGTAGAACCGTGAAACCCATGTTTGGTGATTTGATAGGATAATCAATCACATAGTTCTAGGAAGTCAGATGAACCAATTCTAAACTCGTTTTGGAAGTGTGGCAAATCAGTTCCAAGATAGTAAATATGAAAAAGGATTTACTAAGTAAAGATGTCGACATACTTTGAACATGCGCAGTAACGCTAATCTTTTATTATTCAAATATATTCCTTAATAGCTAAAGGAGAATCCTGGATCGAAATAAATTGAGAATCTTTTAATTAAGGTTTTTAGTTTTATATGCTTTTAATTTCCAGCAATTAAAATGCATATCTTTAGAAAATAAAAATTGATAATGTGCATTTACTAATTGGAGATTTTCTAATGAGATTTCGGTCAATATTTGGACAAAGCATTTCCAGGAATTATGGAAACCGAATTTGGAAATATATTGCATATCTTGAGAATATTTTCGGTTTTGGAAATTCCTTGGTGTTCAAACTTCCTTGGTCTATAAATATTGAAGTTTGCATTTCAAGCAAACTAATCCTCAGAGCCAACAAAACTACCTTGTTGTGTTGTTACTGGTGGAGCCGTCTATTCGGAGAGGAAAGTAGTCTAATTAGGCGAAATCTCTTACGACCAATCGTTTTAAATACTTCTTTGGGATTGGGAAGCTCTGCGAGTACCGTTGGTGGGAAACTATATAATTGCAGTTTATTATTAGTTTTCGATTGATTTGATTGACTAACGGTTGTTGAACTTTGATTGCACCTAGTTTGTTTATGCTTGAGAATCTTCTCTTCTGATATAAGATTCACTCAAACTATATCGAAGTTTCGACGGGGATATTTAGACTGTTTGTAGATCTAAAGGCGTCTTGTGATAATCTATTGTTAACAAGATTTGAAGATTTGATCATAAGAGATTCAAGTTGATTGTGTGCAGGTGTTTATTGAAGATCTAAAAAGATTTTAAGACGAAGAAGATTTCTGATTTAGGTTTATAATCTTTGGTGTGCACAATACTTGTTTCGGCTAGAAAAGGATCCAACTATAATCGGTTTATCTTTGTGATAGATTTGATTGATTAGTTGAGTAGATCAACATCAATACAATTCTTTGTGATTCAAAGTATTGATTGCAAAATTTTGGCAATTACTTTGGTAGTTGTTATTGGATAGATCTAAGGACCTGACAGAGGAGTTTATTGGGATAAACGGAAGAGCCTTTTGTCGAACTCAATCACTTGATTGAAAAGAGTTATTATCGAACATATTTGTTGCTCCTTTACTGTTTGGAGTACGAACCAAAGGAATTGTTCCAAGTGCGTGACTTATTGCAAGTTGGAGGCGCAGGGATACAGACGGAACTAGGTGAACTATAGGTTTAGTTGCTTGGTCTCAACTATACGAAGGTTGTTTAGATTTTGTATAGCGGCTTAATCCTGAGAGTATTCAATTCTGGACAAGGTCCCGGGGTTTTTCTGCATTCGCGGTTTCCTCGTTAACAAAATCTTGTTGTGTCTTTTACTTTTCTATTTCCGCAACTATAATTGTTTTATTATAATTAGAAGTAAAATACACAAACGTTAATTTCTATTTACTTGATAGCAATCCTATTGTGTTTGGTTAAATCCGAACCTATTATCAAGTAAACATACTTCGTTGTTGTATTGTCTCAATCTTGTATCCATAGTCAATCACACAAGTTATCTTGTTGTCATATTGTCTCGATCTAGTATCCATAGATGATCACACGAAGTGTGAACCGATTAGTTGTACTGTCTCGACTCAGTCCATAGACAATTACTTTCGGGGTAAGGACTTATAGGTGGAAAAGTTTTAGATTGAGGTATATTTGGGTACCATCATCTTTTTAGTTGGTATCAGAGCAGGCAAACACGAAAAGATCTAACAATCTATGTTTGGTGCGATCCAACCTATAAGAAATTGAATCTATGTCTGATTCAGTTAACGCTATGCAAGAGTATGAATACTCAAAAGTTGAAGATGTTACCACTTCGTTAACTCATGATCCAGGAGTTGCGAAAACATTTGTGTCATTCTCCGGTGGAAAAGAAGATATTGATAAAGAGTTGGTAAAACTCGTAAAGCCTATAAAATCTCTGTTTACAAAAGTGCTGATATTAAAGACAGAGTCAAATCTTCTTAAGAATGAGATTAGAGATAAAGACATTCAACTGAATATTCTAGCCAAAGATAATATGGATCTCACTCTCAAATTAGAAGCTCTTGGTAAATCTCTTACTCAAGTTAAAGAGACACGTCCTATGACTCTGACTAATGATGTTGTTGTGATTTCTTCTGATATTGAGGAAACCAAAAGTCCTTGCTCGACTTTTACAGACTGTGATAAAACTGGTTTAGTCACATTTGAAATAGATCAAGATGATGGTAGTTTGCCTAACTACATCAAGTCAGAATAAGAGGATGAGAAACCATCTTCTATATCTACTGATAATCAGATGAAATCTTGTCCAAAAGAAACTTTTAACCGATTCCGTGAAAGTGATCTTAAGGAATACAACTTTCAGTCACTTGACAAGAAACTTATACTTCTTCAAAATACGGTGGTAATAAAATTGAAAGAAGTTTCTTGTCTTAAAAAACTGAAAGACCATTCCTCAGTAAAAAGACATAATATACCACTACCCGATAAGATCAACTCCAAAGAATCAGAGGAAAGAGTTGATAATCGATTCTGGAAAAAGGTTCCTCCTCACCCATATCAAAACAATTCTTGTTTTTATGAAGAACGACTCCAGAAGAAAGGGAAAGAGAGAATCTCTGCCAAAAGAAAAAATCAGGAATTTCTGATAATTGTTTCAGATAATCATGCTGATGTGCACCATAAGAAAATCCTTAGAATGAGAAAATCTTATGAAAATCTCATTGATAGAATTAAGAAAGATTTATCCATCTCTGAAAATTCTCACATCAGTACATCTTCTCCACATGATCATATCTCGAGAGTTAGAAAAGATCATCATTCTGGGAGAAAATATTTTGGTCAGAATTTCCAAAGGAGAAACATGAACTATGGTTCTGATACTCGCTCTAAGCTAGTAAAATCTTACTCCGATACAACTTAGTTGTATCGAAATTGTGCACTCTCATCCTCTTCCGTGCTCTTAATTATGGATGAGAAAAGCACAATAAAACGAGAGCACTTTTTTTTGTGTTTGTTTATCAGAAAAATCTGTGACATTTTATGGATGACTGTGAATCTATGTCTGTCTAAAAATTGTTCATGTTTATCATGATCTTCGAAAAATAGGTTTTATTTAGAATTTTCGAATTTTAATAAAACTTACATCATGAGAAGTTCGGACAAAGGAAATAGAATATATTCTTGTAATATTTTTGGAATTTCCTGATATTTTCGGTCCGAGAGTTGTCTCTTCTTAAAGGGAAACTATCTATTGCCTGTATTTTGAAACCTTGATCAATTCTTATTTAAATAACCGAGCATGCCTCCAATAACTCGCAGTACAAGGCTAATAAGGAGGAAGCTCAAAAGGTTAAAGATTGTCAAGGAATCAATATAGAGAGGAAGAAGAAAAACATATCAAAAATCATGTCTGATTATGATTCTGATAGTTCCGTTGGATCAAAAGATGAGTCATGTCTGTTGGCTTACAATTTACAAGATCCAAACAAAACCAAGTGGATTCGTCCTGATAGTATGATTGACTATTGTTGATGGTGGATTTTCATTTAAGGTTAAAATTGTAAAAAACCAGAAAATTATGCGCTAACATCTTGTAAAAGATAAAGCCATTAATAAGTGTTGAATACTTCTTCACTTTTTTAATTCACCTAGAATGGAGCATGTGGCAACAATCCCATTCTGTGAATTAAATACACGAAATTCATCCAGGTTGGAGCATGCAGCAACAATCCCATATACCCTGTGAATTTATAGCATTATTAATTACTGCGTGAGCATCCTTGTATTTCCTGTACTCATTATCAGTGTGGCATGACGACTGAGTGGTGCTCTCCACAGAGCAACACGAACCTCCAAGCATTATAATGAAAGCATGTACGAAATACCCGTACAGGCTGCAACTCTCGGTGTGTTATACTAGCCCGATTGAGCATCCGGACTGTCCGTATCATTCTGGATATGATCTCGATCATCCAACTTCACCAGCATGATTGGATGGCCCAAATCAATTCCATAACCCCCAAGCAGGTATGGAATATTCGCTGCCGAACCAACGCGGACCCCGCATGGTCGGCCTCCAGATTGGCATAGCTTGCCAAAACGTCCAAACCAGAGTGGTATGGGCGCAAAACCCTAAATTAGGGTTTGCGGCACATTACATGTGTCACAAAACAGTCTCAACCATCCATCTTCGCAGGTATAGATGGAGGGTGTAGATGTAGATTCAAAGGGACCAGAGCATGTCAACACAATCACCGTGAGCCCGCATACATACCTGACCAATCGGTCAGGACCAACCATGGTTGGTCATCCCAATTCGTGCGCCCGAACAGAGCATGACGCACGACCGCGAAAGCCAAAATTAGGGTTTTGAGCATCACGAGCGTCCAAACTAGCATGGTCACACTTCCCAAATTGCAAACTGATCTCGACCACTCAACTTCGCCAAACGATTTGAGTGGCTTAGATCACGTTTTCTAGGCGTGAATACCAGCCTACCACCTACACTCCAGACCGATCGGCCAAGACCGACCAAGAATTGGTTATCTTGGAACGCGCTCCAGAAGTTGGCACGATACGCGGCTTTTGCGACACTAGTTTTCTGTCACAAACTGATCTCGACCACTCAACTTCGCCGGACGAATTGAGTGGCCAAGATCACACTTTCGTGAGATGATGGGGTATGGGCGCCTACACCATCATGCCGTCTACACGCATGTACGATCGGCCTGGCCAAAATCGTATCCCAAGCTTGGATTCGACCAGTCTGAAGAGGGATGCTTGCGCACCTCTTCTAAAACCCTAATTTCATTAACGGTCGCAGATGAGTGTCTCAAAGATCATCTCGTCCGTACAACTTCACCGGCTTGGTTATATAGCCCTGGTCAGGAGTTAATTGGTCAGTGCGACGTCATGGTGATCACCATCCGTCACTCTACCACACCATGTGGTCGGTCAAGGGAGGATTTGCTTGCGCAACTTCCAAACCATCACATGAAGTAGGCTAGATATGATGCTATTTTGAGACACTCAAACAACGATGCTTCATACATGTTGAATATACTCGATGCAGTACCTGCATAGAATACACACGATACTTCACAAGTATCAACTTCCTGAATAACGCAGTTGTTCAATTTAGCATTACATGCTACCTTTTGTGGGTCCCACGATCCACACATTCAGGACATCAATCATGTCACAAAGCGGGGGATACATACGGGGTATTGGTGCGGCGGTTTACAGCGTGCAGCGCACAACGCGCCATCACAAGAACGTGTCAGGAAGACATGGACGGTCAAGTGATGATGGGAGAAGTGGGCATGCCTGGTCGTGTAACACCAACACACAACTCCACTACTCCATCACTCCACTTCCTCCACTTCCCACGAGAGGTGAATAAGGCTCAAATGACTTGTATAAATAGGTTCTCCTCCCTATTTTCCAGACAGGAGAAACAAGACAAGTCCAGACAACAGAGGCAAGTGTTGATACAATCGTATTCAAACACCGGAACCGATAGCTTACACCCCCGCAAGCCCGGTTCGACTTTACGATACAAGTCATTCATAGCCAACATCTTCACATTCTCAACACCTTCTTCGCTTCCCTCCCTAAGATCAACCCCATCTCATTCACTTTGTGACCGAAACAAGTCTGGAACGGCCATTCATTGGTTTAGGTCGGACTTGCACAGATTGATCTCTCGAATCTACAAGCACTCACCGCGCAGTGCATTTGTTTAAGGTTTAGACTCATTTCTCATCCACACACCCCAAATTACCAAAACCGGCAGAAATAGTTTTCACCCATAAACAATTGGCGACCACAGTGGGAGATTAATCTCTCGGTTGTAAAGTCAATTTCTTCGAAATCCGATTCAATTTCATCAATTTCAAAAGGGTAGATCTTAGAATCAATTCAATCAACAATTCATTTCAAGATGGTGGAATTAAGGTCTGGATCAACAATCAATTCTGATGGAGCTAGTGTGGATAACAATCCTGGTGTCGAAGTACCTGTCAGTGGAGCTACCGTGGTCAATACATCTCGTGGAACCGTCACTTCTACCATCAGCACCAGCGTAGCAGGAAATATTCCAGCAAGTGTAACACCTCCCATCACCAGAGCCAGAGCAACCGCAAATCCCGACATCTCCTCAAGTGTAACACCTCCGGTAGTCACCACAGCAACAACTTTCACTCCCTCATCAAGACGAGGAGCCGGAGAAACGAGAGGAGGACCACCGTCCATTACCATTGCAGACCTGATGGAGAAACAAGAAGTTCTTGCTAAGACTCAAACAGATATGGCCGCAACTCAGAAAGAGGTACTAACTTTCCTTAAGACCTTAACTGAACGATTGCCACAAGATTCACGGCAATCCTTGGAGCCAACAAGAGATGCCTTCAATGCACTCGGAACAGGCGTTTCCACTCAGACCCACATGAGTGAAGAAGATCGTGTTGCTCCTGAACGCTCAAGAGAGAGGGACCAGCCATCCAACTTCATCACACGTGAGGACTTGGAACGATTTCTCCAAAACCGAGGCAAAGGAAATCTGATGGATGCACACCAACATCGACCGCCGTACCCTCAAGATGTGCAACGAATTCCTCTTCCAAGAGGTTACACCTCTCCCCAGTTCTCCCTCTACGACGGTACTGGTAATGCTCGTGAACACATCTCTCGATTCTTGGAATCCTTGGGGGAACATGAATATAATCACGTTCTACGCCTAAAAGAATTCTCAAAGTCACTTACGGGGAGGGCGTACACCTGGTACAACAACATCGCGCCTAACAAAGATATGCAATTGGAGCGAGATGGTCGGTGCTTTCTACGAGAAAGTATTTCTTCGTGTACGAACAGATAACCTTTTCGGATCTGGGAAGAATCCTTGACGGAACAACGAACATCCCAACGACTTCGTTAAAAGGTTCAGAACCCAAGCGCTAGATTGTCATGACCCGAACGTCACCGAACGACAATTGGTGGAGTTGTGCATCAATGGGATGATACCCATATACCGCGCTTTGTTAGAAAATCTGGGCTTTAAAACGTTCTCTGAACTCCATGAAGCCGCCAAATATTCAGCAACAACTGCACCAGCATTGCTAGAAAGAACCAGAGTTGTTCGAAGTGAAGATTCACGTGAAAGTCGAGGAAGCAGGCGTCTCATGAACAAGCAATACAATACTGGTCCTTCTGTGAGTGTAGTGAGCGGAGGATAAAAAAGGAAAGCTCCAGCGACGGAACAACAAACCAAGCGGGCATCCCCGGCACACAAGACTTTGTCTCGGAAAGGAGCGGACAAAACTCCTGCCCAAGACACCGAAGATACAGGTTTTCCTTTCCCCATGAATGAAGTGATAGAACTCTTGGAAGCATGGATCCAAGACGATGCCATCAAGCTTCCTCCTATCAGACGTCCTCCAACTGAGAAAGACATGGCAGATCCCAAATACTGTTACTACCACAGATTCGTCCATCATCAAACCAAAGATTGTAACAGGTTGAAACAAATATTCTGGGAAAAGATAGAGACGCGAGAACTCCAGCTTGGAAACGAAGGTGTTCATAGAGACCCTCTTCCTATCAGGAACTGCATGATTTCTGGGGATTCTGTTCGCAAGACTGTGCAATCTACAATGGAGTACTTGTGTGAAATCTTGTATTTCTCCAAAGGATAGCGTCAAGACATATTTACGGCCCTCAACCGCATTGTGTCAGGCAGGCATTTGTATCCAGAAGCAGTCCAGGAATCCCAGTCTTTCCTGAAGGACGCGAGCAAGGGAAACTGGGGACTCCTGACTGTCACCCGTTTGAGAGACGTTGAGTTCGATAGCGCGTCGATTCATACGGTTTCCGAATTTAACATCATTACCGTCAAGACCTTGAGAGCAGCAAAGATTTTAAAGCAGGAAGCTACTCGTCACCCAACTGTGGTTAAAGATTCAGAAGGAGAACTCAGAGATGCATATGGATATATCGATCTTGAAGTCAAATTGGGTGATGCCTCGACACAAGCAAAGTTATACATAGTCAAATATCATCCTAACTACGACATGATCCTAGGACGCTCTTGGATGCATGACAACAAAGCAATACTAGAAGTCTGTCCTCTACCGGTTTCGATACCTGAAAGAATCTCCAACACGCCTTCGGACTCGATGATATGTCTGTTGCCGCACTAGCCTACTTGCCAATGTGACACAACTTCCCAGAGAGAGCCTGCCAGCATACATTGAAAGGTTCCAATCTCAAGTAAGTCTCATCGCGCAACCCTCTTTACAACTTACCGCCCTCCATTCTGACAAGACCTGGGGACTGGCTCTAGCCAAAAAACCAACCTTGGCTAAGAGATGCGAATGGGAGGCCGGCCCCTTCAAACAGTTCATCAGGAGTCTAGAAGTTGTCTCGATCAAAGACGACAAAACCAAGACCCCAATGTCTACACGCCCAAACCCGTTTGGAATTGGGGACCTAGTAACGAAGACAACCGCATTCAAGGTCGGAAGCATTATGGTGAGAATGGCTACCTCACCCGATTCAGCCACCGAGAAGGAGGATGAACCATACCTGGTAGCAGATGTCATCCTAGGCGGCTACTGCAAACTCATCAACGCTGACAAGCTAGAAGGCGTAACAATTCACTCACGATGGCTCCAACCCTACCGTACTTAAGACGCTGTGCTATCACTTTCCAACATCCTACACGCTTTAAGACGCTGTGCTACTTCCTCCGGCGTATTTCCCTTTACAATTTCACATCATATTTGTAATTCCTCTAGAGAATGATTGCAATACTTGCATTCATAATTAGGGTTTCAATTTTCGATTTTCAAATTAATTGAAGTGTTATTTCCACCTGAGAACCTCTTTACTTCTAAAGACACAAAGCCCATCCTAAATCAACCCACTAGAGCAGGTCAGGAAAGAAACCCTAAACAAAAACATCCTGAAAAGAGTTGAGGGAAAAGATATGTGTGGGAAGGGAAGAAGCTTTGAGCCATTCACCCCAGCAAGGCCGGGAAGATCTCGCATTAGGAACACAGGTCCGTAGGTATTCCACTTTGGCATTATTTCTTTTATCACAAAGAATTACGTGTGAAGGCGCACCCTTGCGCCTGAGAAGGTTCAATTGCAGTCTTGACAAAGGGTTATAAAAAAAAAAAAAACCTTTATTCAAACAATCAAATAGAAGAAAACCTTGAACTCGGCTGCCACCGAGTACAAGGAAGATGTTCAAATATACGGAATATACTTGGAAAGCAGAAAAAGTCGCCAAGAGGGTCGACATCGCCTGCACCACCGTTAGGTTCTGCTTCAACGCCATCACCTGTTGATGCTCCTCCCTTCGGATCTACCTCAACTTCTGCATCAGACATCTCCACAACAACGCACTCCATCCCAACATCATCAGCGGGAGCATCAAAGGACACAGCAACATTAGGAGTCGTGTCGATTGCTTTCAAATGATCAGGTTCGTCTGTGTCAGAATCAAGAATTATCACGCCGTCTTGGATTGGGTAATCGCACTTATCTTCTTTCAGAGGTCGTTTATGCTCAACCCTCCGCCTCTTCAACCGCGCTGCATATCTCTCTGCCCTTGCGCTTACTAGTGCTTGCAACGTTTCCTCGCGCCTCCACCGCTCCTCCATGTCAATTGCAGCTGAAAGTGCACAGATGCGTCCCCTGGCAATACGCAGGTGCAAAATAGACATCCCATGAATAGCGCGCCCACTTCGCGAAGTGGAAGATCGATCTTAGCCATTGCTTCTTCGTGCGTATGGGTTTCAGGCTTGTAAACTTCGAAGCTTCTTTCTGGAGAAGTGACAGAATGATCGTCCACCGCTTCCATGATAAACTGCAAAGGAGAAGAAGTTACGAGCACACAAAAAAAAATCAATCGATCAGTCAATCAGAAGATCAGATAAGTGTGGAACAGTACCTGAGATATAGAATAAACGACTACGCGAGATGATTCTTTATAATCTCGCAAGTCGACAGAATCCCAGGAGAAAAGAAGTCTTCACGTGCCACTTATAAAGGCTACTAATTCGGGATAGCAATCAACGATGCTTATCAGATACATCTGAGGAAAGCTGCTAGACGAAAGGGAGTACACCTAACCCAAGGAAGGGGCCAAGTTCTGTCCAGATATATACAGAGGAACCAAAGCGACTCACCAGATCAAGTCCTGCTTCCTTCACAGCCTTAATCAGGACTAACCAGTCCCAGGGCAACGCCTGACGATGTCGACCTATCCGGTAAATATGTATTCACTTTAGCTTTGTCATTTTAGTACACAAATTTGTCACCATCTCATGCCTACCCCACAATAGTGTAACCATTATGTGCTAGGCAGGGGACTTAATATTGATGGTGGATTTTCATTTAAGGTTAAAATTGTAAAAAACCATAAAATTATGCGCTAACATCTTGTAAAAGATAAAGCCATTAATAAGTGTTGAATACTTCTTCACTTTACTAATTCACCTAGAATGGAGCATGTGGCAACAATCTCATTCTGTGAATTAAATACACGAAATTCATCCAGGTTGGAGCATGTAGCAACAATCCCATATACCCTGTGAATTTATAGCATTATTAATTAATGCGTGAGCAGCCTTGTATTTCCTGTACTCATTATCAGTGCGGCATGACGACTGAGTGTTGCTCTCCACAGAGCAACACGATAGCTTGCCAAAACGTCCAAACCAGAGTGGTATGGGCGGAAAACCATAAATTAGGGTTTGCGGCACATTACATGTGTCACAAAACAGTCTCAACCATCCATCTTCGCAGGTATAGATGGAAGGTGTAGATGTAGATTCAAAGGGCCCAGAGCATGTCAACACAATCACCGTGAGCCCGCCTACATACCTGACCAATCGGTCAGGACCAACCATGGTTGGTCATCCCAATTCGTGCGCCCGAACAAAGCATGACGCACGACCGCAAAAGCTAAAATTAGGGTTTTGAGCATCACGGGCGTCCATCTTCTCCGGCACGAATGGAGGGTCCAAGATTAGATTAAGCAGGTCCGGTCATACCAACATGACCACCGTGGACCCATCAATCTCCTCACCTGATCGGCCAAGGCATATCATGTCTGGCTATCCCAAAACGCGCGTCTAAACTAGCATGGTCACACTTCCCAAATTGCAAACTGATCTCGACCACTCAACTTCGCCAGACGATTTGAGTGGCTTAGATCACGTTTTCATAGGACAGTCAGGTATAGGCGTGAATACCAGCCTACCACCTACACTCCAGACCGATCGGCCAAGACCGACCAAAAATTGGTTGTCTTGGAACGCGCGCCAGAAGTTGGCACGATACGCGGCTTTTGCGGCACTAGTTTTTGTCACTGGCCCGATCTCGACCACTCAACTTCGCCGGACGAATTGGATCGGCCCGGATCACACTTTCGTGAGATGATGGGGTATGGGCGCCTACACCGTCATGCCGTCTACACGCATGTACGATCGGCCTGGCCAAAATCGTATCCCAAGCTTGGATTCGACCAGTCTGAAGAGGGATGCTTGCGCACCTCTTCTAAAACCCTAATTTCATTAACTGTTGCAGATGAGTGTCTCAAAGATCATCTCGTCCGTCCAACTTCACCGGCTTGGTTATACAGCCCTGGTCAGGAGTTAATTGGTCAGTGCGGCGTCATGGTGATCACCATCCGTCACTCTACCACACCATGTGGTCGGTCAAGGGAGGATTTGCTTGCGCAACTTCCAAACCATCACATGAAGTAGGCTAGATATGAGGCTATTTTGAGACACTCAAACAGCGATGCTTCATACATGCTGTGAATATACTCGATGCGATGCACTGCATAGAATACACACGATACTTCACAAGTATCAACTTCCCGAATAACGCAGTTGTTCAATTTAGCATTACATGCTACCTTTTGTGGGTCCCACGATCCACACATTCCAGACATCAATCATGTCACAAACTGGGAGATACATACTGGGGTATTGGTCTGGCGGTTTACAGCGTGCAGCGCACAACGCGCCATCACAAGAACGTGTCAGGAAGACATGGACGGTCAAGTGATGATGGGAGAAGTGGGCAGGCCTGGTCGTGTAACTGATGAGTGCCAAATATTGCATATTTCTACATCTATTTATTGGCATTAAACTCATCTTTTGTGCTCAGAAATCAGATATTATCCCAAATTCTGTGTTTTCCCTGTTTTCAAGAATAAATATTTGTACTAATTAATTTTGTGTTTTTAGGTAATAAATAAAGCTCGGAAAAATTGAGGATCCAAAAGTGCAGAAAATTGGAGACGAGCGTCTATGGAACAAAAAGCCAAAGCCCGCGCGCGCATCAGTTGCAACCCAACAAGAAGCAACCCATCTACAAGATATGGGCTTGAGCTAGCCAAGACTCGTCCCATAACCCGGATCCTAGTCCGTTCTTTCCTGAGCCGTGCGATCTCGCCAAGCTGCATCCAACGCTCGCTGCATCTCTCCCATCAAATCTCGCTACTCCCGCTTCACACCGCAGCCACCTATATCTTCCTCCATCGACCCATCTTCTCTTCTCTTCTCTTTCTTCCTCTCCCGACCAGTTCAGAGAAAACCCATTCTCTCCACCTCCTTCACCCATACCAGAGCCATCACCACCACATCCATCTCCTGACACCCAAACAACCGCACCAGTAGCGCATGCTTCACCTTCTCCCCCCTACTTGCTCTCTATCTCACTCATAGCTTCTTCCCTAGAAGCTAAGTCTGAGATAGGAAGAACTAGGGTTAGGGTTACAATCAATCAATGGAGTTGTTGAGACGAATTGACAGAGGAGAGCACATTTCGGAGGTTTTGGGTGAGTGGGTGTACTTTCATTTTCGAATTGGAGTGTTAGGAGAGAATTAGGGTTTGCATGTATAAATAGGGTGAGGCTGTGTATGTTAGAGAGATGCCTGGACTAGCCAGTGCACCAATTTAGTTTAGTTTTGTGTTTAAACTCATTTAATTTCTTAACTAGGGTGTTGTTGAAACCCCTGATAATATGTTGAGTAATTCATCTTCATGTTGTATTGTTACTGTGCTTGATTGAGATAGAAGTATTGTTAGCTAATTGATCAACTTCTCATGTGATTGGCTGTACTGTAAGAAGACAGACAATACTAGGGGAGAACTAGAGAGAGAAGTTAAGCAATTATCCATTAGAGACTGCCATGGAAGGGGATATGTGCTTAACAAGACAGGAATGATGTTTAGCTAGTTAACCAAGGATCCTGTGATCAATTGTGTTGTAAAAAGACAGTTGATACTAGGGGGAATTAGTATGATTAGTTGATACATCAACCATTAGAATCTTCCTTGGGTAGTTACAAGAACACAACTTCAGCTGAGTTGCCTTAGCATAAGATCAGGTGGTGGAATTAACCACCCTAGTGCTTTACAATCTATTGTATACCTTAGTTTAGAGTCACAACTCCAACACTTCAGTCGTATCGACACCAACATCAAAACAACTCTGTCACTTCTTGGAAATTAGTTTAGCAAAGCCTTAGATCAACTTAAGCCACTCCATTTCCCTGTGGATCGACCTGTACTTGCCACGCCTCCAACAGGCGCTGTGCACTTGCAGTAATACGTAGGCGAAACACTTTCCCAGAGCCTACCAAGTTTTTGGCGCCGCTTCCGGGGACTTGGCGTGTGCTGTGTTGATTATTGTTTGCTTCACTAATTTTCCTTTCACCCCTGTACATATTTTCTTTATATTATTGCTTGTAGCCATGTATTAGTGTAACTTAGCTGTAGTTTTCTTTTTATGCATTTTCTATTGCATACTGTTAATTATATCAATGCATTTTAGTTTCTCTTAATTGCATAAGTACATATCTGCACTCTCTTAGTGTTCTTATTAGCTTGCACTTCAGCTGTGCACTTGCACTCACCATCTCATTTAACATATGGCCTAGCCTGAGCTCAAGTCTGCCTGGCTTGAGCTGTCACCACTCAGCTGCAGTATAACATCCCTGTGATTACCTGTAAAACTATCATCTGTACAAGCTGAAGCTTGTGTAGTGATAAGTGCCGCGTGAACTGCATTCTCTCATTTCTTTTGTTAAGCTCTGCATCTCTGCCCTGTAGAGTACTTAATGTAATCATCTCATAATCATCTCATACCCATAGCTGAATATTGTGTCAATCCCCCCCTGTCAGTCCAACTAAGCATCACAGCTTTTCATTTTCCCCTATCAATCCATTACTCTCAGTCTTATGCTAGTATCAATATTGATCTTTTTGCTGTAACATGCACATTTACGGGATCTAAAACTCTCTCTTGAGTAAACAGTACTTGTGATACTACATTACAACCCCCACGAGAGGCATCGAAGGAGTGCACCAGCGAAGCACTGCAACATATCTCGGTGAAACAAGGAAAGTAGAGGAGCGAGAACACGGTTGTTATTGGAGCAAAAATTGGTTGGTCATTCTAGAACTTCTTTGTATTTTAGATTTGTATGAATGATAGCACGATAACCTAGTTGCTTGGTGAGCATTGCTCAACCCATACAACATATAGTATCTTTGTACAAGCTCATGTGCTAGTGGAGTACCTACTTGCCAGATATACTGTTTTATCACCGAGTGTTCCTTTGATCTCAGCAAAACCTGTGCATTCATCCCTGAAATTGATTGTCATAAGCATTATTCTGTGGTACATCATGACTGTCTGTTGAACTAGTCGCCTTGGTACTGTTATGCATGAATTTGTAATACTTGAATAGCATGTCTACTTGCTGATTCTGTTGAGTCATGTGTGCTATATAATTTCTTAAACACACTAGTTCTGCGTGCACAGCCCCAACAAAGTGATATCTTCTGATTGGTGCATTTGCTGCTTGATTGATCAGTGCAATAGGTTGAACTGTAACCCTTTGTTCATCTGTTACATCGGCTCTGCACCCTATGCTCTCTATACATGACCTGTGAACCATGCTTGCATGATAGACTAGCTGCCCTGCACCCTTTAGCATGTTTTACTCTGCCAATTAAGTCGTAACCACATCTGTGTGACTACCAGCTGATGCTAGGCCATCTATGTGACCCTGTTGACATCAACTGCTGCATCCATTGAATCCTGTGCCTTGTGTGTTCCATTCAGTCAACTAAAGCTGTTAACAGCCTTGAGTAATCATCTGTGTGATCTGTGCTGTAACCCCTTGGCCTCGACAAGGCTTGCGCTTAGCTCCAGCCCCTGTAGCTGTTGAGTTTAAGCTACAACCTGGTTAGCCAAGTTAGCTTTTAGCCATAGTTGACATCAACTGAGTAGGTTGCCCTGTACCTTTGCATATCTTGATCTGTTAAGACTGCAAATCTGTTGTACCCTGTCAACCCTGTTGCATTTGTGAATTGATATTAGCATTGTGTGTGATCTCGTGCACCTGCTAACCAATGCTGTGCCATCTGCCCTACAAATCATTGAGCATTAACATCTGAAAATTAATAACATCAACCAACCCAGTTGACCCTCGTGTCTTTGTCAAGTCATTACGTAATTTGTTCAACTGTTGCATCTGCTGACCCTGTGAACTTTTGATGTTGTAAATTATATGCCACGCTCACATGAGAAATCAATTTTCTTTGTAATTGCAACCTCGCAAACCTCTTTGAGAAACCTTGCCAAACCAATTTGTCTTACATTTTTGGGCATCAATCTGTTGACAGACCTTGTCAACTAATCTTGGTAAATCTGTCACCCCTGAATATCTGTGCATATGAATAACATATCCATTGGTAACTTTGTCATCTGCTGTTGCATCTGTAAGGCTATCCATCTGTGCATTTATGCATCTTTGAACCAGCTTCTGTAGGTTGTTTGTGATCTTGTGGCATTTGAGTAAGCATCACCCAGCCTGACCTGTGCACTCTACACACTACCTGTTTTTCTTGTGCACTCACATAACCAAAGTGTCGTGCTTTGCATGAGTGTCTTTGCACATAAACTAGGTTTGTGCATAATCTGTCTCCTTGTTTGTGTTGTGAGCCGCACTTAGACCTGTGTTGTGTTCATTTGCCAATCTGTGCTTGAGCTGCCAACATTTTGTGCACTCTCCATCAGCATCCAGCTTCCCCTGTGTGCAAGAATTTGTGTGTGATTACCTGTGTGATGTGTTATTCTTGTGAGTTGTGCCTCCTTGTGCATAAAACCTGCACACCAGCAACCTGTGCATAAACCTCCCACTTAAACCAAACTAAAGCCCACTGTGCACTGGGCTTTGCATAACAACTAAGCTGTGCAACTGCTGGGCTGCTTATAACCTGGGCTTTTCATAACTTGGGCTGCACATTTGCAGCAACACCAAGCACTCCTGTGTGCTTAATTCCAAAAATTGGGTACCATTTTCTTGTATCATTTTTGCTTCCCTGTAATTGAATGAATGCTATATATGCTTGGTGTACTATGGGTGTTTCTTTTTGAGTCCAAATTAATTGCCTAGCATGATGGGATTGTGGGATGTCACTAGGGATGAAGAATCATCACATAGATCCATTAGAGAGCTTGCTTATGGGCATGCTTCACAATATGAACAGCCCACGGACCATAGTGATTTTAAGGAGTATTATGAACCATCTCAAGGCCCTGACCTTGAATGCATGTACCCTAATCACTTTGCACAGATGTATCATTCACCACAGTGGGAGGTTGAACAATGCTACCCTCCAGTGAACCCTTGCATGCAGTCTATAATGGAGAACCTAAAAATCATAGAGCAAAACAATGCCATACTTGAATTGAATGCAATGCATGATCATCCATATAGCACAATGTCTGAATTTCCCTTCTCTAGTTACCCTTGTGCACAGAGACATGTACTGAGTATCCATATGAAGCATGCATACCCACTAGTGAAGAATCCCCTTCAATTGAACAGCTCACTATGATGCTTCAAATGAATCTGACTCAGTTACAAAATGAAGAATGGAAGGAAGTTCATGATAGGATGTGTGCTTCTATTCCTACTCATGCAAATGACACTGAGTATGAACCTAATCTAGAGGTATATGACTGCACTAAAAATGCTACAATTTTGAATATGGAAATGCAGTGTTATGATGATGATGATGATGATGATGATGAATATGAAGAGCATGTGTACATTGAAAATGTAGTGGAATCTTTAGGTTCGAGAGACATTAAGTTTCTCTTACGTGAACCCTATGAATGATGCTTCTTCTAATATTCATACTTGTCTTTTTGAATTGGAGTCGCAATTGTTCACTGAAGATGAGCATGTTATACCACCTGGTTGTGACTTGGGGAATCTTGAGAGTTTTGGCACCAATTATCTTATGCATGAGAATGAAATTTTGAGTAATGATGATTATGACATGGAGATTGATGAACTGTTTTATGCAAGTGAACATGATTTGTCTAATTCTCAGCCTAAGTCACAATGTGAAGTTTCTTGTGATCTCCCCATGCATGAAACTGAAGATGATGATTATGGACTAGGGCTTGTAGAAATGTTTTATGAACATGAGCATGTCACAGCACTTATAGGTGATTTGGGAGATATTGTTGTGAGTGATACTGTTACTCTTGAGCTCACACATGTGAACAACTTAGACATGCCCAACATCATGCCCATGTCACAGTCTGTTAGATTTCCACCCAACCTAGGTTTGGCTTGTAACAAAATTGTAAAACCAACTTTTCTGAGAATTCCTAATTTAGGCCTAGAGCTTTGTGCTTCCCAAGTCCTCTTGGACTATTTTGCATCAAAGTATAACACCTTTAAGGAGCCACGGTTGGAATATGTATGTCTCTTCTGTTCTTAGCAAAACTCATTTTGAGTTAGACCTTGTGCATGATGTACCTTTAAATTTGCAAGATTTTGTGCTCACAAACACATCTATTGACAAGTTTAGGTTTGGGGGGAAATCATTCACTTGTGCAGCCTTACTTGCATTCTCATGTTATATTTGTGTAAGGCTGTTGATGTCTCTGCATACCGTCTTTTGGGTTGATCCTCAACTCTTTAGATTGTTGGTGTATGGTGAATTTTCATTGTATATAATCCAGTAGGGCTTGTTAAATTTTCTTTCTTGAATCGGTTGAGTCTTCTTACGCATATATTGTGCTAATCCGATATGATCTCCGCTGAGAATGTTGGATTCTAGCCTTGACAAATGAAGCTCTAACCTTGCTCCCGCCGACATCCGGTAATCTCTTCCCTTTTCTCTTATCAGCATAGTTCTCATGGTATGTGATTGTTTATTATCTGTTGAAACATTGAGGACAATGTTTGATTTAGGTTTGGGGGTGCATTTGCATATAGAGTTTTTAGTCTTTTATTCAAAAAAAAAAAAAAATCAAAAAATCAAAAAATTTCAAAACTCTTTGTAAATACTTGCATAAAAACCTCCAACTTTTAGAGATTTTAGAGTCACTAGCATGCTTCTAGCTATGTTTACATAGAGAGTCTGACCGAAACAACAGAACTTGGAAGTACTGGAGAACACAATCGGGTTTCTTAGTTGATTAGAGCGTTAAAGTTGGATTTAACCATACCGGAGGGCTTAATTAGGTGTTGTTTAGATATTCGGTAGTAGAATTGTGATCACCCATAGTGGAGACTACCCATTTTACATCAAGCGAGGCACCAACCTTCAGTTTTGTGACTTTCTAAAAAATCTGTTAGAGTGTGTGTCACCGTACGTCAATTCCGGGTAGGAATGGTGAGCTACCCAACTTCGCACCACTTTCAGCACTATTTTTGATCTCTTGAGTGCTAATTTTGTCAATCATGAGGGTGACGTTTAAAGATGAAAACTCCTTCTAAATATCGATTTGCAGTTAGCATCACTATCTCTCCCTCTCAACAACATCAACACATTCATAGAAACACATCATCGTCAGCAAGCGGAGCATCATCAGAATATTTGAAGAAAAGTTGAAATAGTCCAAGGTTCACGTGCAACAAAGAAAAGAAAAGAAAATAAGATGAGAATTAATGAAGTTTGTGAAAAATTGAGTTTTATTGTTTTATTGTTATTTTCATTTCATGTAAAAAAAAAAAAACAAAAAAAACAAAAAAAAAGTGTTTGTCAAGTTTTTGTGAAGTTCAGAAGTTCGTCATCAACAATTGAAGACCGAAGATTGAAGACGTTTCTATGAATGCTGAGAGAGTGATATTAATTGCCGATCGGGTGAGAAGGTAAGTGAGTACTCCCATCCTTGCTAATGGTTGATTTCCCTTCTTAGAGATCATCAGAAAAAGATTCTTTTTGTCCACATTTCTGTGGAGTCTCCAGAAATTATTTCGGAAGGTTATCCTTCTCACCTTCAACGTGTGCAGGATTTCTCTTTTCATTCCTGCCTGCACACATGAGAGACTAAAAAAGCGGTCTTTTTGAGTGCAATTATCATAAAACCCTAATGGTGAGGCAGAAGTCGAGGCTTATGATCACAATCGAATCCGAATTCTTTCATATGGTATGGTTATTTCTCGCTCAGCACTTAAGGATGAGAATGCGTTCTTTGGTAGTTCTAACTTCGTGTTACTAGCATGCAGAACTCTATGTCCTCATAGCTCCTTGGATGCCTGAGACTCTTTTACACTCTGAAGTTGGAGAAGGTTTTGTGGGTACACCTCTGGTAAACCCTCACGAGACTACAACTCGTCCACTAGGGACACCTAGGGGTTTAAAGGCTTAGTGTATACGCTAAATGCATTCGAGAGACCAGCGACAGTGGTATAGTTAGGATTTCCTAATTTCTGTTTCGCTTGAGGACAAGTAAAATTCAGGTTTGGGGGTATTTGATGAGTGCCAAATATTGCATATTTCTACATCTATTTATTGGCATTTAACTCATCTTTTGTGCTCAGAAATCAGATATTATCCCAAATTATGTGTTTTCCCTGTTTTCAAGAATAAATATTTGTACTAATTAATTTTGTGTTTTTAGGTAATAAATAAAGCTCGGAGAAATTGAGGAGCCAAAAGAGCAGAAAATTGGAGACGAGCGTCTATGGAACAAAAAGCCAAAGCCCGCGCGCGCATCAGTTGCAACCCAACAAGAAGCAACCCATCTACAAGATATGGGCTTGAGCTAGCCAAGACTCGGCCCATAACCCGGATCCTAGTCCGTTCTTTCCTGAGCCGTGCGATCTCGCCCAGCTGCATCCAACGCTCGCTGCATCCCTCCCATCAAATCTCGCTACTCCCGCTTCACACCGCAGCCACCTATATCTTCCTCCATCGACCCATCTTCTCTTCTCTTCTCTTTCTTCCTCTCCCGACCAGTTCAGAGAAAACCCATTCTCTCCACCTCCTTCACCCATACCAGAGCCATCACCACCACATCCATCTCCTGACACCCCAACAACCGCTTTTGATGTAGCGCATGCTTCACCTTCTCCCCCTACTTGCTCTCTATCTCACTCATAGCTTCTTCCCTAGAAGCTAAGTCTGAGATAGGAAGAACTAGGGTTAGGGTTACAATCAATCAATGGAGTTGTTGAGACGAATTGACAGAGGAGAGCACATTTCAGAGGTTTTGGGTGAGTGGGTGTACTTTCATTTTCGAATTGGAGTGTTAGGAGAGAATTAGGGTTTGCATGTATAAATAGGGTGAGGCTGTGTATGTTAGAGAGATGCCTGGACTAGCCAGTGCACCAATTTAGTTTAGTTTTGTGTTTAAACTCATTTAATTTCTTAACTAGGGTGTTGTTGAAACCCCTGATAATATGTTGAGTAATTCATCTTCATGTTGTATTGTTGCTGTGCTTGATTGAGATAGAAGTATTGTTAGCTAATTGATCAACTTCTCCTGTGATTGGCTGTACTGTAAGAAGACAGCCAATACTAGGGGAGAACTAGAGAGAGAAGTTAAGCAATTATCCATTAGAGACTGCCATGGAAGGGGATATGTGCTTAACAAGACAGGAATGATGTTTAGCTAGTTAACCAAGGATCCTGTGATCAATTGTGTTGTAAAAAGACAGTTGATACTAGGGGGAATTAGTATGATTAGTTGATACATCAACCATTAGAATCTTCCTTGGGTAGTTACAAGAATACAACTTCAATTTGAGTTGCCTTAGCATAAGATCGGTGGTGGAATTAACCACCCTAGTGCTTTACAATCTATTGTATACCTTAGTTTAGAGTCACAACTCCAACACTTGGTCGTATCGACACCAACATCAAAACAACTCTGTCACTTCTTGGAAATTAGTTTAGCAAAGCCTTAGATCAACTTAAGCCACTCCATTTCCCCGTGGATCGACCCGTACTTTCCACGCCTCCAACAAATTTGTGCACTTGCGATGAATACGTAGGCGAAACACTTTCCCAGAGCCTACCAAGTTTTTGGCGCCGCTGCCGGGGAATTGGCGTGTGCTGTGTTGATTATTGTTTACTTCACTGAATTCTAACTTACCTCTGTACATATTTGTTTTGTATTATTGCTTTTAGCCTTGTAGTAAGCATAACTCAACTGAAATTTAGCTTTTTCTGCAACTTTTCACATTTCTGCATCTTGCTCATTGCATTTTAGCTAGTTATTTTAGCTACATGTGTACACTGCATAATAATCTGCTTTGTTATTAACCATCCATCTGTGTATATTGCATTGTAATCCTGCGTTGTTAGTATCATCTCTGTTATTTTATGTGGTTAGTATAACTTCCTCTAAGCTCTGCATCTTGCATAGCACCCTGTAACTTTCAGTTTGCTATAGCTCTGCACTTTATTTTGCTAATCTGTATCATAAACATGTATATCTCTGCATCTGTCATTACTAAGTTTCTTTTGTGTTTATTTTAGCTCATTGTCTTTTGCAGTTGGTAACTTGTTTTTCCTCTTAGTTTGCACATGTTGTAGCTTAGATAGTAAGCCTGCTGGTTTGCATCTGTCAATGCCTCTTGTTTACTCAGCCTGAGCATAACTCATTTGTAGCTAGGTGTAGTTTAGAACCTTGTCATTTCAGCATTGGTGCTACTTTGTTTTAAAGCCCCTTGTTTCATCTGTGCACTTCAGAGAACTGAACTTCTCCTCTGAGTCAACAGGTACTTGTGGTGTTGCTGTACAACCCAAGAAAGACAAGCAGAGGATCAGAACCACTGTAGAATTGCCTAAACCCAGTGTTATACTGGTGGTATTGTTCTCTCCAACCTCATTTCTGCCTTGAATGTTGTCTTAAGCTTGTAAATCTTACTGAGTAGCATTGAGTAGTTGAACCTTTTGAAATGAACTCCATGTATGTTCAATGAACCTTGATATTTGCATGATTGCTGCTGACCCAACAAGCATGTTGTATTGCCCTGTCACATATGTGAATGAGCTGTGATTTTTTGAGATTAGCCAAACCTGTAATTGATCTGTGCATGACTGAAATTGTGCTGAGCAACTTACCTTGAAGCTCACCTGCAACCATCACAACCCATCTGCCTATATTTCAGCAAGCCCTGTGCTTAACTCCAGCCCCTGCAGCTGTGAGTTTGGGCTACAACTTGGACAGCCAAGTTAGCTGAAAACCTCAGTTGACATCAACTCAAACTGTTGACATCAACTGAGTGAGTTGATGCCACAGTCCCTATACCCTTAGGCATGCTAAACCTTGGTTGAGACCTTTTGTGAACCATCTGCCTAGCATTTTTGGTACAACAATCTTTGAAAAGTGATATCAACCAAGCCAGTTGACACACCCTAAGCATGCTGTAGAGTTCTAGCATTGCCTATTTGCTGTGCCTTTGCTACGTCTGTGGAGTTGTATCTACATAAAGCTGATCTTTAATCTCTATGATGCTTTGAACTGTTATGCTTTGAAGTGTTAGCATCAACTTCTGCAATTTGTGTGTGAATTAGCTTTTGCAATTGTGTTATCAGCATACCTGTGTGAATCAACTCCTGAAATGTGTGTGAACCTTTGGCGTTTGAGTGAGTGTTGAATAGCTGAAATAGTGATAGCAATTAGTTATTTTTCAAACACACAACTCCAACACTTCAGTCGTATCGACACCAACATCAAAACAACTCTGTCACTTCTTGGAAATTAGTTTAGCAAAGCCTTAGATCAACTTAAGCCACTCCATTTCCCTGTGGATCGACCTGTACTTGCCACGCCTCCAACAGGCGCTGTGCACTTGCAGTAATACGTAGGCGAAACACTTTCCCAGAGCCTACCAGTAACACCAACACACAACTCTACTACTCCATCACTCCACTTCATCCACTTCCCACGAGAGGTGAATAAGGCTCAAATGACTTGTATAAATAGGTTCTCCTCCCTATTTTCCAGACAGGAGAAACAAGACAAGTCCAGACAACAGAGGCAAGTGTTGATACAATCGTATTCAAACACCGGAACTGATAGCTTACACCTTGCAAGCCAGTTCAGCTTTCTGATACAAGTCATTCATAGCCAACATCTTCACATTCTCAACACCTTCTTCGCTTCCCTCCCTAAGATCAACCCCATCTCCTTCACTTTGTGACCGAAACAAGTCTGGAACGGCCATTCCTTGGTTTAGGCCGGACTTGCACGATTGATCTCTCGAATCTACAAGCACTCACCGCGCAGTGCATTTGTTTAAGGTTTAGACTCATTTCTCATCCACACACCCCAAATTACCAAAACCGGCAGAAATAGTTTTCACCCATAAAAAACTATATCCAAGGTTTTGAAGAACTGAGAAAGAACCTCGTAATGACGGTTCGAAATCAAGATTGGCTCAAAGATAAAATTGAGGAAACAAAAGTTGATCTTGATGATACGAAGGTTCAAGTTGAAAAACTTGAGAAACAAGAAGTGGTTGCAGACAAGTCTCTTGAGACATGTTTCAAAAGTTTGAATACTAGAGAAACCTCAGTGAACAATAAGAGCACCACTAGAGATTAAGTCATCTGCTGTAAGACTTAATCCAGGAAAATAGACATCGATTTTTTATTTCTTTCAATAATTGTATAAGGTCTATTTTGAATAAAACTATCTTATTTTGAATAAAATTATTAGTTTATAATTTTTCTTGTGATAGTTTTTCGTTTACATAGCTTGTGCTTGAATTCTTTATCTAATTGCAATGTATGTTTATGGGATGTTTGATTTCGGCTTTCTTAACCTTAATATTCGATCTCATATGATGTGAACCATTATTGTTTGGGTGACTTTTTGATTTAGCGCGATTGAGTTCTAGCCCATGTTGGTAGGCTTTATCAAAGGATCATGACGGGTTCCGATTGAAACAATACGTGAAAAAGTCACAATATGTTGAATCGTTTGGTTTAGCATAAAAGCATATGCGTTTTGGGGTTTCAACTTTTGCATTGCATAAGTTAAAACCGGTTTTTAACCTTTCTCTGGTAAAGGTTGGTTGTTGTTGTTCTTTTGTTTTGCAAGAGGATGACAACATAGTGATATTTTGGTATCAATTCTGCCTGGGAAGATGCAAACATTATTGGAGAAGAGGATGCGAAATTGGAGGTAACGACTTTGTTAGTTAATCATTTTCTGTTTAAGAAAAGCCTGATTTTATTATTTATTGCTTTTGCTTAACAAAATTTCGGTACATTTGATGTTTATTACATTATTTGTGTATGAATGTGTTTGTGATTTAATTGTTTCCGGTTAAGAAAAACTATTGTTATCTTGCTTTATTGTTTGGTATCAATCGTTTAGGCTTACAAAATTTCGGCGCAATTGCGGTGCTTTAATGTCTATGTTGTTTCAATTGCTTCTGTTTGAGGTAAGTAATTATGCAAGTTGATTTATTTGGTTTGTATGAATTGTTTACGGCTTAACAAAAGAAAAGGTTTTCGGGATGAATTGTTTAGTCCAATTTTATTCTGGATAAGAGAAACTAAGTTAATCCTGATCTTAGTTAGACTTATCAAAGTGGAGGTTTCAGTTATTCAAGTCTAATCGAATACCTTAACAAGAAATGCTAGTTAACCAACCTAGTACTTGTCTTGTTTAAAAGTGAAAGGTCTAAGTTATATGGATAATTAGAGCCTGATGAGAAAAATAGAGTTATTTCTGATCTTTATTTTGGTCTTATCGAACAAGCGATTGTATTTGTGCAATCGGTTTAGCAAAGTAACTAAGGTGATTAATCGATTTTTGGTTTGCTAAACTATTAGGGAAAATTGCTTCGGGCAATTGTTTCCTTGGTAACATATCAAAACAAAATTACTTTGTAGTTTCGGTTTTGATATTAGTTATCAAAAATGGTGTGTGGAACCCTCTTGCTTAACTCTTATAGGTTGCAAGTCTTGTGAGACTTGTAAGATCCTTTCGGTTTGTCTTTTATTTGCTCGTACCTTTGTCATTTTGTGACAAAAAGGGGGAGAAATATATGGAGTAAACAAGTGAGATTGATATTGATTTGTATTGATTTGGTATCACTAAGGAAAGGACATTGGTGCTTAAACATTATATATAACGAAAGAGTAAAGCATAGACTAAGGGGGAGTAGCATATCATATTGATAAGGGAATAACAAAGACGTGCGGATTGAAAATCTACCTATCTTACCTTTAGGGGGAGTATTAGCTTTGTTATTATATTGTCAACAACGGCATTTATGGATTGAATGTATACATGTTATTGTGTTGTTGAATTTGGGAATCAAGCGTATGTGTAATGAATTCTTGTAATTTGTTTATCCATATGATGTAAGAGTTTTGTCACTAAAATTGACAAAGGGGGAGATTGTTAGAGCATAGCTCGGTTGAACCCACCAAGCGTTGGTATGTCAAGTTTGGTTGTCATATTTTAATGAACCAAAACTTATTTAAAGAGTCGCTTGATTATTTACTAGAGTCAACTTCGTATAGGTTAGCTTGAAAGTATTAGGATATGAGACATTACAAGTATTACGTGAAGACTTGAAGAATGTGAAGAAGTAAGGGGCTACAACGACGACATCATCCTTCCACTTGAGGTTAGTAATATTTGACTAGAACTGTTTCATTCCCTAACGTATCTTTCAAGTCGTGCATATTGAAAACATAATGAGAAGCTATGAATGATTATATTCTAGTTAGACGTAGTATTAAGGAATACAATACGAAGTATAATGCTTATCTTTTGAACTTCGTATATAAGACATCAACATAATCGTTTGAATGCTATTGTGATTATGTATGGGTATGAGGTGAAGATTTCATCCTAGGAAAAAATGTTTTATATTCGTTTAAAAGAAGTACATTCATAAACTTGCTTTGTGAATCGAAAGGAAAATCGCTAGTCTTATTGGTATTTGTTATTCATTGTATATATTTTGAATTACCAATATGTGTGTTTAGTATAACCGATCATGACTTGCTTATGTTCTTGGTAATTCACAAGGCCTGACTTTTGTATTGGTATGACTTTTATTAGTGAAACCGATCTTAAGTAATCACCTAAGATGGTATGATCGATTTGTTGTAATTGGTATGACCAACTGTAGTCATTGGGGAACCGATCCTAGTAAGAGGTGCAACCGATCACAAAAGGGGAATCGATCCTTGTAAGAGGTGCAACAAGTTTCTAGTTATTGGGAACCAATCCTATGCACATGTGCAATACATTTTTAGTTATTGGGAACAGATCCTATGGACATGTGCACCAAATACAAGTTAGATACCATATATATGTGGGAACCGATCCTAGTACCTAGTCAACCAAGTTTTGGTAACTAGCATGACTAATTCTAGTACCCACATGGAGGTAGAACCGAAACTTGTTTTGTCAGAACAAAAACTTGTTTTGGTAGAACCGTGAAACCCATGTTTGGTGATTTGATAGGATAATCAATCACATAGTTCTTGGAAGTCAGATGAACCAATTCTAAACTCGTTTTGGAAGTGTGGCAAATCGGTTCCAAGATAGTAAATATGAAAAAGGATTTACTAAGTAAATATGTCGACATACTTTGAACATGCGCAGTAACGCTAATCTTTTATTGTTCAAAGATATTCCTTAATAGCTAAAGGAGAATCTTGGATCGAATTATATTAAGAATTTTTTAATTAAGGTTTTTAGTTTTATATGATTTTAATTTCCAGCAATTAAAATGCATATCTTTAGAAAATAAAAATTGGTAATGTAAATTTACTAATTGGAGATTTTCTAAAGAGATTTCGGTCGATATTTGGACAAAGCATTTCCAGGAATTATGGAAACCGAATTTGGAAATATATTGCATATCTTGAGACATTTTTGGTTTTGGAAATTCCTTGGTGTCCAAACTTCCTTGGTCTATAAATATTGAAGTTTGCACTTCAAGCAAACTAGAACCTCAGAGCCAGGAAAACTACCTTGTTGTGTTTTTACTGGTGGAGCCGTCTATTCGGAGAGGAAAGTAACCTAATTAGGCGAAATCTCTTACGACCGCTCGTTTTAAAGACTTCTTTGGGATTGGGAAGCTCTACGAGTGTCGTTGGTGGGAAACTAGATAATTGCAGTTTATTATTAGTTTTGGATTGATTTGATTGACTAACGGTTGTTGAACTTTGATTGCACCTAGTTTGTTTATGCTTGAGAATCTTCTCTTCTGATATAAGATTCACTCAAACTAGATCGAAGTTTCGACAGGGATCTTTAGACTGTTTGTAGATCTAAAGACGTCTTGTGATAATCCATTGTTAATAGACTCCGTTCTGTGTGTGATTGATCACAAGAAATTCAAGTTGATTGTGTGCAGGTGTTTATTGAAGATCTATGAATATTTGAAGACGAAGAAGATTTCTGATTTGGGTTCATAATCTTTGGTGTGCACAATACTTGTTTCGGCTGGAAAAGGATCCAACTATAATCGGTTTATTTTTGTGATGGATTTGATTGATTAGTTGAGTAGATCGGCATCAATACAATTCTTTGTGATTCAAAGTATTAATTGCAAAATCTTGGCAATTACTTTGGTAGTTGTTATTGGATAGATTTAAGGACCTGACAAAGGAGTTTATTGGGATAAACGGAAGAGTCTTTTGTCAATTTCATATCACTTGATTGAAAAGAGTTGTTACCGAACAGATTTTTTGTTCCTTTACTATTTGGAATACGAACCAAAGGAATTGTTCCAAGTGCGTGACTTATTGCAAGTTGGAGGCGCAGGGATACAGACGAAACTAGGTGAACTATAGGTTTAGTTGCTTGGTCTCAACTATACGAAGTTGGTTTAGATTTTGTATAACTGGCTTAATCCTGAGAGTATTCAATTCTGGACAAGGTCCCGGGATTTTTCTGCATTTTCGGTTTCCTCGATAACAAAATCTTGTTGTGTCTTTTACTTTTCTATTTTCGAAATTATAATTGTTTTATTATAATTAGAATTAGAAGTAAAATACACAAACGTTAATTCCTATTTACTTGATAGAAATTCTATTGTGTTTGGTTAAGTCCGAACCTATTATCAAGTAAACATACTTCGTTGTTATATTGTCTCGATCTTGTATCCATAGTCAATCACACAAGTTATCTTGTTGCCGTATTGTCTCGATCTCGTATCCATAGACGATCACATGAAGTGTGAACCGATTAGTTGTATTGTCTCGACTTAGTCCATAGACAATCACTTTCGGGGAAAGGACTTATAGGTGGAAAAGTTTTAGATTGAGGTATATTTGGGTACCCTCGTCTTTTCATATGGTACAGTTGCGCTCCTTTCGTCTTTGATCCCAGTAGGATACTACGCACTTGATCCCCTTAGTTGATCTCAGCCACAACCAAGAGTTGCTATGACCCAAAGTCGAAGACTTCTGTCTCACACAGAAAAGTCTATTGGAATGGATAAATATGTCTCCCACTAAAATACCTACGAGTTTTGTTCCGTCTTTTGATAAATCAAGGTGAACAGGAACCAATTGATAAACCAGAGACTTATATTCCCGAAGAACAGCCTAGTATTATCAATCACCTCACAATAATCTTAATCGTATGGTAGCAAAACAAGATATTGTGGAATCACAAATGATGAGACGAAGATGTTTGTGACTACTTTTAATCTTACCTATCGGAGATAAAATCTCGAGCAAATATTAGAGAAGATAGTACTCAATACGATAGTAGAAGTAAGATCAAAACGCGGAACTACAGAGAAAATAGTTGGGTCTGGCTTCACAGTCCCAATGAAGTCTTTAAGTCGTTAACCTACAGGGTTTCGTGAAAAACCTTAGGTTAAAGGAGAATCGACTCTAGCTTATACAACTAGTATCACACAGGAGGTGTGGGGATGAGGTTACCCAGTTGCTAGGGTTCTCCTTTATATAGTTTTCAAATCAGGGTTTGCAATCTAAGTTAACTTGGCAACAAAGTATTCAATATTCACCATTAGATGAAACTTGATTAGATTCAAGCCAATATACGTTAGATCGAACTTAGCTTGTTATACACAAATGAAATGTACCTTCATTTAGGTTTAAGTAACCGTGCCTAAACGTGTACACCATGTTGGCTCAACCGTAGTTAACTGAGGTTAGCTATATGAACACTCTTATATTAACCGTATTCATCTTAACTGTAACTAGTTCAAATGAGTTAAATGAAACTAGTTAAAGAGTTGTTCAATTGTTATATTCTCATAGAAGTATACAAGAACACAATTGAAGCAAAATCGGTTTGATTCACTCGAATCAATTCATGAACATTATAGCCACGGTTTGCAAAGAATGCATTCCTTAATATATAAATGTATTAGTTCATGTCACAACTGATTCTAGAACTTTAACCACTCAAGTATGCAAACGTGTACGCATACTTAAGTAGCTGGTCTGAGTTTGGGTTCGCCAGTATGCAAACGGCTACGCATACTTAGTACACTTCCAAAACCCAGCAGAAATTCCCGGACCTATACCTTACGCAAGTATGCATACCGGTATGTGTACTTGGTACACGGAATTTCACAATTTCAAGTACGCATACGGGTATGCATACTTTAGTTCCGGTCATGGATCACATACATGGAAGAATGCACACTATGTTTATAATCCAATAGTTCTAAACTCTATTTCAATCATTAAGACTTTCTTAGAGGATGACAATAGCCGTTTTCACACACTATTAGCATCAAAGCAATTTTCAAGTTACTGAATTAATCATAACGAAACATTCCAAGTCTACACAAATGATTGTATCACACTAAACATGTAATATGTTACTCGGCGATTTTCACATGACCACCTTTTGACTTTCGTCAAGAATATAAGATGAACTTGGTTGAAGCGTGTTGATGGTGGATTTTCGACAAGGAATAAAATCGTAAAATCATGATACTGCATGTTTCTGACCCGGCTTCAGGAACGCATGTGACGATTCATGTTTTATGATCCGTGAACCGTTTCACGATCTCTGACCGAGCGAACATTCCTCTCAGAGCCATGATGAATATGTATCTCGAAAGGCCTCCCAGATGAGCGTTCGATGCTGCACATTTCATCATGACCTCTATGTAGAATCAAATGATTGGGTGGTTCTCCAGACATAATTGTTTGTTAGAGAGATTAACGCCTTCAGGACGTCACGTTGCTCGTTGTTCCCTAACTACATAGAGAGACTCACCTCTACATAGAATAATGATTGAGCGGTTCTCTAAACATAATTGTTTGTTAGAGAGCTTAACGCCTTCAGGACGTCACGCCGCTCGTTGTTCCCTGACTATGTAGAGAGACCATGTATAGATTCAGGCGGCTCTCTAGACATATTTTTTTGTAGAGGGCTGAACGCCTTCAGGACGTCAACGTTGCACGTTATTCCTGGCTATACACTCTCATAACGAGTATGATGCTTCAATTATCTCATATCTCGATTCTGCGATAGATTAATTCTAGCGCGACATTCACCGATTGAATTCCTAGAAAGTAATATATTTTATCTCATTACTCTGTTTCTTGGCTATCCCCCGCTGATTCCATGGATTAGTAATAGATAACCATTTTTATCTCATTACTCCGTTTCGTGGTTTATTCCTGACTGAATTCCATGAATTAGTAGTAGATAATTAATCCATTTTATTACTCTGTTTCATGGATTCTTCCCGACTAAATTCCATGAATTAGTGATAAATATCCACTGTCTGGGCGTCTGAGCCACCGTCGAGTAAGTCCCGAGAAAATGGTGCAAGTGTACTTGACAATAATGCACGAACGAGCACCCGAACGCACGAACAAACGAGCAACTTATGGAGGAAAATAATATTAAATAAAATAAGCAAGAGGCGTGGGACCAGGCCCACCGGCCGGCCATGCCGCTGTGGCCGGTCCCACCTCTCCATTATTTTATTTTATTTTAATTTAATTTATTTCCCTCATCTCACAAAGACTCATTCATTTGAGAAAACTCCCTCATTTATAAGAATAGTGCTCGCTGAGCGTTAGGTAATAAAACCTAGTTATGGAGAGATGGGGGACCGACCAAGAAAACTGGCCTTTGGTGGTCGTGGGACCAGCAGACGGTCGTTCGAGCGAGCCCCAAGTTGGTTGGAAATAGTTTGGACCCAATATGAGAAATTGATAGCAAATTAGGTCAAAATTATGAAGATTTGTGGGACCGGCTCATTGTAAGCCTTAGGGCCGGCCTTGGTCGGTCAAGGCAGCATGCCCGTGTCATCATATTTTCCGTGATAGTTGATGAATCCTAACAAGAATAATTCTAGCACTAGCAACAACGGTGGTACTCCAGAAACTATTCCTGCTTCCAACATTTGTGCTGGTGATACCACTCCTCCTCAAACCAACATTGGAGACCATCCCCTGTTCGGCCGCTCTCCCGAATAAATCATAGAAAATCCACCTACCATAGGTGATCTCATGAAGGTGCAAGAGACTCTCGCCAAAAACCAAATTGACATGGCTGCAACACAGAAAGAGATGTGAAATTATCTCAAAACTCTCATTGACAAGATGTCAGAGAAAACTCAGGAGAAGGAAAAATCCGAAGAAACATCTTCGACTGCTGATCCTGAAGTCACTCCAATCCATGTAGTAGATAATGATGAAGTCCACAAGGCTGAATATAATCCACCAGCGAAGGAACATGCAGGTTTCATCACCCGTGAAGACCTGGAACGCTTCATGGAGGATCGAGGAAAGACAAAACACCATCTGTTCGCCGTCATCAACCGCCGTATACCGCTGCTACGCAAAGAATTCCTCTCCCGAAGGGCTATACCTATCCAACGTTCACACTGTACAACAGAACGGGGAATGCTCGAGAACATGTCTCTCGATTTCTGGAAGCACTAGGCAAACATGAGCACAACCATGTCGTCCGTCTGAAGGAATTCTCGAAATCCTTGAGAGTCCGAGCATACACATGGTACAAAAACATTGCACCAGGGAGCATCACTGGCTGGGGAGAAATGGTTAATGCTTTCTACCGAAAATACTTATTCGTCTCAGAGCAGATTACTCTCTTTGACTTAGGAAGAATGTCTCAGAGGATCAATGAACATCCGAACGATTATGTGAAGAGGTTCGGAATCCAATCTTTGGATTGTCATGACCCGTATGTCATTTAACAACAACTGGTGGACTTGTGCATCAACGGAATGATCCCTGCTGTCTACAGAGCCTTGCTGGAAAATCTCCGGTTCCATACCTTTTCAGAGCTTCATGAAGCAGCCAAGCGATCAACAACTACTGCTCCGGCTTTACTGGAAAGAACAATAACTGCAAAAATCGATGAACCACGAGAAACTCGAGGCAGTGGCAGGCGCCTGATCAACAAAGCAGTACAATCTCCAACCTTCCATGAATGTTGCTGAAGGAAGCAAGAGGAAATCCGAAGCACATCAGCATAAGAATGATCCTCCAACGTCCCATCCCACAAAAGCACCAAGGAAGGACAACTAGGCTAGAAATGCACAAACACCATCTCAGCGTCAACTGAATGACCAGGAAGAACCAGACTTTCCTTTTCCCATTGAAAAGACGATGGTACCCAAATATACCTCAATCTAAAACTTTTCCACCTATAAGTCATTTCTCCGAAAGTGATTGTCTATGGACTGAGTCGAGACAATACAACTAATCGGTTCACACTTCGTGTGATTGTCTATGGATACGAGATCGAGACAATACAATAACGAAGTATATTTACTTGATAAAGGTTCAGACTTAACCAAACACAGTATGATTACTATCAAGTAAATATGAGTTAATGTTTGTGTAATTTACTTTAAATTATAATAATAACAATTATAATTGCGGAAAATATAAGTAAATGACACAGCAAGATTTTGTTAACGAGGAAACCGCAAATGCAGAAAAACCCCGGGACCTTGTCCAGAATTGAATACTCTCAAGATTAAGCCGCTATACAAAATCAAACCAACTTCGTATAGTTGAGACCAAGCAACTAAACCTATAGTTCACCTTCGTCTGTATTCCCACGCCTCCAACTTGTAATAAGTCACGTACTTGGAACAATTCCTTTGGTTCTTATTCCAAACAGTAAAGGAACAACAAATCTGTTTGGTATCAACTTTTTTCGACCAAGTGATGTGAGTTCGACAATAGGCTCTTTCGTTTATCACAATAAACTCCTTTGTCAGGTCCTTAGATCTATCTAATAACAACTACCAAAGTAATTGTCTAGATTTTGCAATCAATACTTTGAATCACAAAGAATTGTATTGATGTCGATTTACTCAACTAATCAATCCAATTTACCACAAGGATAAACCGATTATAGTTGGATCCTCTTTAACCGAAACAAGTATTGTGCACACCAAAGATTATGAACCCAAATCAGATATCTTCTTCATCTTCAAATCTTCTTAGATCTTCAATAAACACCTGCACACAATTAACTAAAATCTCTTGTGATCAATCACGCACAGAACGGAGTCTGTTAACAATGGATTATCACTAGACGTCTTTAGATCTACAAACAGTCTAATGATCCCCGTCGAAACTTCGATCTAGTTTGAGTGAATCTTATATCAAAAGAGAAGATTCTCAGGCATAAACAAACTAGGTGCAATCGAAGTTCAACAACCGTTAGTCAATCAAATCAATCGAAAAACTAATAATAAACCGCAATTATCCAGTTTCCCACCAACGGTACTAATAGAGCTTCTCAATACCAAAGAAGTCTTTAAACCGAGCGGCCGTAAGAGATTTCGCCTAATTAGGTTACTTTCCTCTCCGAATAGACGGCTCCACCAGTAACAACACAACTAGGTAGTTTTGCTGGCTCTTAGGATTAGTTTGCTCGAAATGTAAACTTTGATATTTATAGACAAGGAAGTTTGGACACCAAGGAATTTCCAAAACCGAAAATATTCTCAAGATATGCAATATATTCCAAATTCGGTTTCCATAATTCCTGGAAATGCTTTGTCCAAACATTGACCGAAAATCTTTTAGAAAATCTCCAACTAGTAAATGCACATTAATAATTTTCATTTTCCAAAAATAAAATTAAAAACCTTAATTAAAAGATTCTCAACTTATTTTTCGATCCAGGATTTTTTCCTTTAGCTATTAAGGAATATCTTTGAACAATAAACGATAAGCTTTACTGCACATGTTCAAAGTATGTCGACATCTTTACTTTGTAAGTCCTCTTTCATACTTACAATCTTGAAACTGATTTGCCACACTTCCAAACAAATTTAGAATTAGTTCATCAGTCTTTCAAGAACTGCATTATCTTGTCGTTCTAACTTTTGTTTTGCAGGTTGCACTTATAAAGGCTAAATTTGAATCCACAATAAATATGAGTTTACAAGAAGCCTTAATTGTTATGCTTGAAGTTAAAACCGCAAAGTGAAATTGGTGTGCAATGGTCGGAGAATATAAATGTGGGGTTTACCATCACTACATGTACACCCGACGCAAGACCCGAGAGTCAATCCTCCACATACTGTAAATTGTGAAGCAGATTTTCTGAAAGTTATATAATGTTTGCACCACTCACCACTTTAAGAAAGTTATACTTTAGGGGGAGTAAATTCGTATAGTTCTCGGCCGGATTTAAACGCGCTGTAATCTTTTTCCTTCATCAATGTTTTGTCCCGTTGGATTTTCATTGTCAAGATTTAACGACGTAACATATGCCTAACCTACACCATCACCCGGTGAAGTCCATTGTACTCTTTTCCTCTGGTCAGGTTTTGTCCCACGTGGTTTTTCCTGACGAGGTTTTAAACGAGGCAACACTTGCATCGACGTCGACTATGAATTTTAGGCGCTTAGATTTTGTCCCAAGTGGTTTTCCTGGCGCATGCGTTCAGGTTTTGTCCCAAGTAGTTTTCCTGACACAATTTTGATGGAGGAAGTATTTCATGGCGGTGATCAATTTCACTCTAAGCTATGGTTTTGTCCCACGTGGTTCCTGATACAGTTTCGATAAAGGAGAGAATGAGTGGATGAGGCCACCCTCATTTCTGAGCTTCAACTGTTCAGGTTTTGCCCAAGCGGTTTTTTCCGGCACAACTTTGACGAATGGACAATATTTACGATCTACACCATTTTGAATGGTGGTCCAAAGGGGAGTATTGTGTAAACACGATATTCTATGAATGGCCCACCATTTATCTACTCGTGTAAGATTAATCTAAATTTTATTAGACTCGAAGTTTTACTACAATAAGAAATTAGTTTAGGATAATCATTATATTTACGAATAAAGACTCAGCTCTTACATGTCCTAGTAATGACACGGACACGTGTTGTTCTCGTGCTTAACATTTTATGCATGTCTTGCATAAATAAATAAGAAGTAATAATGAGAAATTATCGTTTGGTCTTTTTTAGGTGGTCCCAAGTCTCTTTGGTCCAGCGGGAAAAAGCGTTTTACATTTGGTCTATAATTATTTAAAAATATCAAATAGACCAAAATACCCTTCTGTGTTAATTTCCGTAAATGTTTCATTCTCGTAATTATTTGAGTTTATTCTCTCTGATGAACTTTGAACTTCCGACTTATTTTCTTGTAAGAGTTCATTCTGTTTGATGCTTTTCGTAGTTCGAATTATTCTTTGAGGTGTTTTGGTAATGCTTTTCGTAGATTCGAATTCATTCTTAAAAATGAACATACAACAAAAAAATCACCATTATGAACAAAAAACAGAGTTCAAACACCCAATCAAATCATAACTAAATCAAATCTTAAAATAGAGTTCATTCTTTCAAATGAACAACCAATCAAAAGTTCATTATTGTGAATAAAAATCAGAGTTCATTCTTTCAAATGAACACCCCAATCAAAAGTCTATTACTGTGAACAAAACACCCAAGTCAAAAGTTCATTATTGTGAACAAAAAACAAAGTCATTCGTCAAAATGAACACCTAATAAAAAACAAACTAATTCACACCTATAACAGAGTTCATTCTTTATAATGAACACCTAATAAAAAACAAACTAACTCAAGATCTAAAACAATGTTCATTCTTTAAAATAAACACACAACAAAAATCCATAAAAATTGAAAGTTCATTTGAAATCGAAGAACAAATATCAGAGAAACATAAATCTTCATCGTCTTCATCATCTTTAACAGCAACATCAATAGCAATAGCAGGGAAGAAAAAAAAAAACACAAAATCTTTATCAACTTCATCATATTCAACAACAACAGCAGAGAAACGTAAAATCTTCATCATCTTCGTCGTCTTCATCATCTTCAACAACAACAGCAGAGAAGAAAAAAAAACACAAAACCTTCGTCGTCTACATCATCTTCATCGAATGCAACAGAGAAAAGAAAGAAAAAAAAGAGAGAGAAAGTACATCCTAAAACTAAAGAAGAGAGAGAGTAAATCTGCTCTACTGACTTTTTCTATATATATGGAAACATAAGGATATTTTAGGCATCTAATTTAGAGGGTAGTGTACACCCTAGGACCAAACGGTAATAAAAATATATAAAAGAAAAGGACCAAACAGATAGTTGACTAGGTCAACAAGACCAAACTCACTCTATTATATTATTTTTAGGACTATATTATAGTTCTACAAATAATAAGGCCTCATACTCTCTTTATTATAATAAAAGAAAAATAAGAAACAATCTCCCTATATTTGAATGAGCTAGTGTTATAGAAATTTGTATATTTTAGTTCTCTTATTGATTGAAGAGGAGGATCCATGGACACTATGATTTGCGTTATTTTATCCGCAAAACCCAAACGAAAATGAATTTAAATCTAACATTTTGCACGTTCCTCTTATAAGCCTCTACATTCATACCAAAAATCAGCACAACTCGAGATACCAAACCTCACCATCTAAATGATCTTGATTTCACCCGTTAACTTTTATTGGCTGATATTTAAAGGGATAAATAGTGGTATTGTTTCACCCATTAACTTTTAACGACTGATAATTAAAAGGGTAGATGGTGGTGTTATACGTCTCGAATCGTGCCCACTCTTTGTAGGAATGTAGAGTCTCATACGAGGAACATATATAGCCTTCTTCTTCTTTTTTTTTTTGGGAGGGGGGATGAATCTGGGTTACAAGTGAACGAACAGAAAGATAATCCTCACTAATTTATAGGTTTTAGAGGTGGAGGCCCCCCCTCTGTATAAACAAGAACATACAATGCTTAGATCATTAATTGATTGACTAGATCATTGCTCAAGTGCAGCCTTGGTATGCTTATGATATGTAAGCCTTGACAACTTCTGAATAATTGCAGACTAAACCTGTTCTGGGACAAGTTATTTTCCCACCATTCTTTTTTGCCATCTCTTCAAGAGCCTGTGAAAGAGAGGGAGAAAACAAAACAACAACAAAAAATTGAGTCAGACAATTACAGAACTGTATTGTTGAAATACATTACTTTACTTTTAGAACAGCTTTGGATGACCTTAGTACTGTAAACATAGCCGTTAGGTAAGACCAGTGGCGGGTTTTCTGTATCCATTAGCTCTTTCGTGATGTAACAAACAAGCTTCGAATGGTGCTGTTTAGAGAACGGTAATGGCATTGCTAGCTTCCGGAAGTTCTCTTGTGACAATGGATCTTCTTTCGTACAATCTTCCTCAAAGCAGAATCTAGATCAAGTTAAGGAAGAAATATGAAAATAAAGGTCCTCGTAGGTATAAGACCTTTCTGTCACACCAATTACAAATAAAGGTGAATATTTAGACGACATAACCCACTGTTAATCAAATTAACATATGGTAAAGACGTTTCCATCTAAAAAAAAATTATTGCTCGAACTTAATTGTATGAGAAGCTCACAACACAAAGGAACATCCTAAGTAAAAAGTTACCACCTGATTTAGGTGTATCTCAGCAACATACGGGATGTGCCAGAACCAACACAAAAAGGACTTCTCTAAACAAGCTTTGGATTATGCCAGAACTATTAGTTAGGTCTACCTGCCTCTTACAAGAGTTTTGATCTCAGTTCTCAAAAAGGTTATCATATTTATGGTTCTGGTAGAGATATATGTGGAACTGAAACTAGGAATCGCTCATTGTTCAGCTACAAAATACCTAGATAAATGGGCACCTGGACATCCATAGCTAACACAGGGAGACCCACATAGAACAGACGCAAATCACTTGTAATACATCACACAAGGATACGGAGTTTTAAGAGCTGACAAGCCTGCCTGCAGAAAAATGTTAAGCAAGGGTTCAAGTGTCATTCCATATAACCGACAAAACTCCTGCTTGAAAAGCTCCACTAGATTGTCCCATTGCTTTGGCTCAAATAAAACCTGCTAAACACAATATTTCATTTTCCGTGAAAATTTAAAATTAGACGGGTGGCACGAAAGAAGATAATTTGAATTTTAGACACCATTGAGTACCAAATCTAAGAAATCACCACTTGAAAGACATTAATGAGATAAGACGAACGGTGGAAGAAGTATACCTTGTACTTTGGACACTCGGTACTACTTTTGAAGGCTAGGGTTGCCATAACTTGCTGCAGTTCTTTCATATGAGTGGCCCCCCATGGAGCAAGGTACTTCCGAGCATATGTGATAGCTTGCAAATGGTTATCGGCTCTTACAAGCTCTATGAATTCTTGAAGTCTCAGTTGAAACTCAAATTTGCTCTGTCATCCACTAAAAAATTTCAGCACTATTCTTGATGGAGCAGAAATTTCACACATAATATGCATCTTAAATTAGTTACTGCATTCTTAAATATTCTAACCAATCTAGGATTAAACAGGATATTGTATCCAGAATTTTAGCATGGGCCTAGATTATATAAAATATTAAAATTACAATAGCAGATTTTGCCCAATGATGTCTCAGCTGCCGCTTTACAGTTTTCAACCATTTAGATTCAAAATGTAGGAGCACAGAGGTGGAAGAAATATATGATAAGAGTAAAAAGAAATTTGAAATATCTATGCAACTCCGATAAATAACAATCAGTGAGCACCATTGCCATAGAAAAATGTCATCCAAAGTCTAGGATACTGTGAATGTAAAATCTGGATGCATGTTTTAAGTTTTTGAAATTCACAAGACCATGTTAAACTAGGCAGATAAAATGTGCGTCGTATAAGGATACTGACAGAAAATTGAAAAAAAAAAATGTTGCACCTTTGATTTCTTCAACCTGGATTTGTTCTCTGCACACCAAGCTAAAGCAGGAGTTACCAACCTACTTTGAAGAGCACCAATGACCTTCTTCGCATCGAGGAAGACGTCAATATCAACAAGATCCTGTAACAGAATTTTAATAAGTATCTTCAAGTACGCATAGAAAAATTCAAATAAATGATATATACAGTATGTTGACAAAACCCTTTCAAGGAACCTCCTTTTATTCAGAACTTTTTCTAACAGAGCAGCTAAGAGTTGCCAGCTTGGGGCTCTCTAACAGATAACTTATGTAAACAGTTGTGGATATCCTTCATTAACAACGACTACACCTAATAGGTTCCACTATGCAATCACGACCACATACAAACTCTAAATCATCAAACTCCCAAAATACTATGTCACAAAACTCTACACTTAAAACAACAGCTTTGGACTCTTCAACCCCCTAACCCCTAACCGGTCTAATAATCTTATAAAATTCTAAATCTGTTCATGGAACTGTAGTGCAACAAATTTCTAAATCAATCTACTCAAATTCGTTGAAACCATATCCTTGTCACAAAAAATTATTATCTGCATAACAAGAAAGCAAAATAATGTAAATTTACTTGAATATTAGCGCAATCAGCAAGCTTGGCAGCAGTATCATAATAAGACAATCTCAGCATATAATCCACAAGAATTCGTCTAAGCCTTGTATTATTCCACTCAGACATATTCTCAGCTTCCGCTGCATCTAAATGATCCAACCTAGCTCTGCATCTTTGCACTTGCAAATTCTCTGCTTTATTTCCTTCTTCCAACTAACCAATCACAGCAAAAATCGAAATCGAGATTAAGCCTTTTGTAAAATTTCAACTCCAAAAAGAAAAACACAATTCAAATCTTGTCACCTTTCTTTTAAGACCTTGTAATCTAGAAACAAGATTAGTAAGATGATTAACAGCGTCTTCTTTAGACATACTATCATTACTAACAGTAGATATAACACTAGATATTTCTTTCTCAGCGATACGATGACTAGCCCTAATTGATTTCTTTAAATGTTCAAAGGGTACTCTTAAAAATTGATGTTCTAGCTTTAATGTTTCTGCTAGACTATTCAATCTTGATGTTGGTACTGATGCGGTTGCTGTTCCTGCTGTTGTTGTTACAGATGATGTTGTTGTTGTTGAATCTCCATTAGACATTGTTGTATCCATGTCCATAGCTTCCATGAATTACAGGAGAGTGACAAAAGATTGTGATTTGGATAGGGAGAACAAAAGAAAGGGCAAGGGGGGAACTTATTTAGAGAGAATAATTGAATTTGCTCATAGTTAGGGTTTTCTTTTCTTTCTTTTTTTAATTATTTTTCGAACGAGAAACCATGGAAGTGATTCTGAAGAAAGATTGGGATTTTAGTTTCAGTTTTGGTAGGAGAAGGAATGGATCGAAACCAAAGCTTTGTTCTTGTTGGAGGAGCTCTAGGGTACCCAACACGAATTTGCGAAGGAGGTGTTGATTAATTGAGCAATCATTGTCTTGACACGTTTGCTCTTTGGTGGGTACGTCAGAAGATACTGTCATGACACGTTCGATTATGTACTGAATCTTCATCTGTTTAGATTACATTTACACCGTTGGATATGATTACCCTGATTTTGTGGGTCCGGTGTTTCACTGGTCCTTATCATGGCGGTCGTATCTCTGTTCCGGCAAACTCTTTTTTGGTTTCTGGCAATATATCTTGCAATTTACCTGAGTCGACTGTAGTTGCAGGAAATCCTACACTACACCCCTCATAATATTTGTAGTAGCAGGTTTTCCCACACTACACCCCTCACTATATTTTGGTTAATTAGTTCATTGAAAGATGCATAATTGTAAATGTTTATTGATTGATTTCATGAGTTATCTACACAGGGAAAATGGAATTACACTTAGCAAGTAAAACACTCTTAAACTTTCTCTCTCCTAATGACTTGCGCAACAATTCCAAAAAGATCTCCCCTACAACAGACTCACTCGACCCTTTATATAGGGTAATACATAGTGGATGACAGCTAAGCTATCCTTTATTTTCGGGAATGTCTCGCGAAGTGTCGCTTGATGTACAACTATTCAATCTCGCGACACTTCTTAGCCCTCGCGGAGTTCCATGTCTTTCGGTTGTTTTGTGTGTCATTTCCCATTGCGTCGTATATTTTAGTTTCTGCGTCTCCTCGCAGTGCAGATCTGTCGTTTATTGATCTCGCGAGCCCTATGCATTGCGATATTATGATCCTACATCTTGCCTCTTTTTCCTTGAATATTGCTTGAAGGGCGATCTTGAAGGAAAAATCCGTTGTCCTAGTAGTCTTTGATCTTTGTTGATGAAGGAACGAGCAGAAGAATATTGTACTTGAAAAGTACGTACTTGCCTCTATTCTTTTGCGAAGTTCCGGAGTTTCTTTGAGATATATATGAAGTATCGTCTCTTATCTCTCCTGCGAGGGGAAGAGTACCATGAGATTTTTACAATGTTGTTGCCGCGACTGCTTATCTTCAGTTTTGTACTTTTACACGGGTTTTGATTATTAATGCCTTCTTCTTGACACGTTTCTTCTAACCACTTTTTCTTGACCGTTCATGTCTCTTCGCATTAAATGACCTCGTTTTTTCTCGAGGATCTTTTTCCCTATATATAGTTTTCTTTCCCCTCCTTTTCATTCTTTAGTTTCTCTCTGCAATCTTTCTTTGACTCTCTCCTTCCGCAATTTGCGCTCCTGCTACTGCAAAGCTTTTCTTCATCCTTTCTAGCGTTGTTTTTGATCTCCGATCTTTCATCCATTCCCATACTGATAGATGGCTTCCATCAGTCGTGGATACAAAACTTCTTTTGATGAAGTTAACCAGAAATTGCTCGAGAAGGGTTTTACTCTGTCAACCATTCCTGATCAAGAACCCTCATCCATTCTTTCTGTAAATCTTTTCTCTGATCATCAATGTAATGATCAAAAAATTATAGTCTCGCTCGGTCAGCTTCTCGCGGGGCTCCCTATTCCCTTGTATGATCCTGAGTTACCTTTATTTTATGAGATTTTGGCCCATGAAAAATTCTCTCGGGCTATTTATCAACTAAGTGGCGATTGTATTCGCCTGATGCTTGAGTTCGCGAACCGCGGTGCAGGCAAAGGATCTTTATATTCTAACTCTGTCAGGAATCCCAAATTCGCAGACTTGGAAATAGATGCTGAGAAATACACTGTGGAAAACTTTTTTGAAAATTATTCAGTGATAACTATGGTGAACACGAAATCTCGCTGGGGTGTTCGCCTGAAGAAAAAAGATAATGTCTCTGAGGATAAATTAGTCATGCAGGATATTGATTGGCACCCGGGTAACAATACTACTCCTCGCCACTCTAAAGATGAGAAATGGTGGGTTGTACCCTTGATTTTAAATGGTCCTTATATCGCCGGCCCACATGTTCTTCCTGCGAATCTCGCAGAGTATCATCCTTGGGAATTCAAATGGCCTGAGAAGAAGAAAGAGGTATATTTCCGAAGTCAAATTTGGCTTTCGTAGTTTTCTTTCTATAATTACTGAGTTTGTGAAATCTTTCAGATTGCCAGGTTGAAAAGAAGCTACAAAAAAGATCCGTCGGAGGATACTCTGACATTGCTTCGATCGCTTACGAGTGAAGTAAGAATCATTTCCTTTCTTCTTATTTTAAACAATATTGTTGCCTCTGTTTCTTATCTTTACACGTATGCGAAGGTTGAAGTTGAAAAAATTATTGCTGCGAAGACTACAAGTAAGGGTAAAACTGTCGCTCGCAAGAGTAAATCCTCTGCCCCCTTAACTAAGAAGCGAAAGGTCCAATCCTCTTCTCGCCTTAGCTCAAGCTCTGAATCTTCTAACAAGGATGACCATGATTCGAATCGCTCTCTCGCTACAGGGACCCCGTTAACTAGTTCTTCTATGGGTCAGTTGTCCAGTATCTTCTCTGATTCTTTCCAAGGAATGGGAGATGCTCCCCTAGCTTCTCTTTGCGGGACTCTCGCAAACGTGTGCAATGCCACTCTACTGGAAGGCAATGATTCTTTCAATGGAGTCTCTAGAACTATGTCTCCTGACTTCTTGAATGCGCTTGGATCCTTGGTATGTATACAATCATGTCTCCCCATTGACTTTATATTGTTGTATATGTATTAACAGCTTTTCTATCTCCTTTCATAGGTTGGAAGATATTCCTTTGTAGTTGCCTCAGACCTTGAGAGAAGGCGCAATAATCTTGAAAAGAAGAATTTGCGGTTGAGCGAGAAGGTTCAGGAATTAGAGACCGAAGCTGCGTCATCTCGCGAGAAAGACGAGAGAATTCAAAAGTTAAACACCGAACTTAATTCCCAAAAGGATAAGGTGTCCTCTCTTCAAAATGCCAATCAGCAACTTTATGGTATAAAATTTTACCTCCTTTTATTATTTTTATTTTAATGGTCGCCTATTGCTACCTGACTTATTACTTTCGCAGATGTATATAATCTCTCCGATGAGGCTATTCTTCTCCATACATTTCCTGATCCTATGGATAATAACCTTCTTCTCGCTCACCTCAACAACTCTTTAAGTAGTTCATCAAACAAAATTAACTCCCTTTCATTAAATGAACTTCAGACCAAATATCGTCTTTTAGAAATCGAACATAGATCTGGTTTAAGTGCTGCCAACCAATTTAAACGAATGTTTCTTGAGTCCAATAAAGAAATCAAAGTTTTGAGGAAGAAAATTAGCGACCATATAGATGATAAAGATCGCATTACTAACAATGGTGCACAGGCATTAGCGACTTTTCAAAAATCTCTCCTTGAACTACAAATTGAGCGAGATGAATTGCTTCGCCAGAACTCTTTGCTTAGTGAGCGAGAAGATCAGATTCGTTCGCTCCTTGTTATAAATAATGATGATGAATTCGCCTGGGCTGCGAAAGTTTTAGATAACGCCTTTAAATAACCTAGGTGTTGATGTTAGTCTTTACGCCGAGCATACTTCCTTGATTAAAGATATGATATCGATAGAGAAGGTTATTTATTACCCCTTACTACTTCTTACTTCGTAATATTGCTTGTAAATTATTAACTTGTTGTTACTTATTTGCGAGAATCTGAGAAGAGGCTTCAAGCTAGAATTAGAGAGCTTGAATGAGAAAGAACAACTCAGGGAATTTTCCAACGAGAATTGAAGAACTTGAATCGAAAAACAACGACTGAAGAATCTCTCCCTCCGTAATGATAAGTATTCCAAGTTGAAGAAACAATTTGAAACGACAGGTGGAGAACTTTAATAATGATGCCGTTCGTTTTCGTAATGGAGCCATGGAATATGTTTGCAAACACCAGAACATCCCTCTCGCATACATATCCCTCGGCTTCTTGAAAAGGTTCCGAGAACTTGCCTGTCTCGGATGTTTCGATAGTGAAGCCGGAAGCTGAAGAAGAAAATTTCGGCGACGAGAATAATAAAACTGATGAATCAGATGAAGAAGAAGAATCACCCAAGATGTAATTCTTTTTGTTTTCTTTTGCTGCGTGTAATATCTGTACATTGCTGTACCTTTGTTATAGTGAACTCTTTTTTCATGAATTCAATCTTCACTCCCCTTTTTTGTTAGTTCTTCCTTGTAATATAATTGACTATCTTTATTGATGTATAACTCTTTCCTTGGAAGATGAATAACAATATTCCATCTTTTCCATTCCCATACTTGCCTCTGGTATTCATCTTCCGATGGAAGAAGTTAGTTATCCTCATGTATTTTGTTGAATAATAATTTTAGTGTTATTGAAATGTATATCCGCGGCGAAGTCGCAGATATCTTTATGAATTGAGAATTCTATCTCCTCTTGCTGCGACAAGGTCGCAGGCCGCCTCTACACTTTCATGCAAAGGCCCATTGACCTTGCCTTATCATTTTGTGTGGTCTTCCAAGTCAGACCTCCCTAATTAGAGGTCCTCCCCTGCCACCGTTCATTGCGGCAAAATCGCAGGACGTCTTTACACTTGTATGTAATGACCCATTGATCTTGCCTTATCATTTTTCAAGTATTTTTGCCTCTGCAGGATGTTTTTGTTGCGACAATATGACAGGCCTAAACATCCTTGCGAATATAAAGCCCCATGACATTGCCGTCGTGCGACGAAATCGCAGGACGTCCGTACACTTTCATGTAAAGACCCATTGATCTCGCCTTACCCTCGCGTTAGTATTATTGCCTCTGCAGGATCATTGCACAAATATGATAAGCCTAAGTCTTCTTGCGAAAACAAAGCCTCATGACATTTGCGTCTGTTTTGGTACCCCCCCTAATGGAGAGCACCGCCCTTATCATCTCCCCGGTTGCCCCTTCAAGGAGGCGAAACATCGGCCATACAAGACTAGCTCCTCCCATCCGGTCTTAACAACAACCAGTTGTTTTCGCAGTCTCTTATCCCTTATACCTATAGGGTTTATGGTTACGAGACTGCACCCTAAGTGGAGTTTTCTTCGGGCGAGTGCAACGCATGCCAAGACTTGCCAAGAATGGCCAGGGTAGGTTCATCCATCCCGGGCACTCTGGCTCAACCGTGTACCTCGGCGCCTTGTGCATACACTGACTCCTAAGAAGAGACCCTCGGTCGCCCAACCAGGGTATAACCTACATATATAGTTGGGAATCCAAGGTACCTCTTAGGATAGGCTTTCATGGGCCCCAAATTTTCATGACTCGAGGCTTCGGGAGCGGTGTAACCTTCCACCCGAGCCACGGCGAGAGATACCCCCTTATATGACGCACTTTAGGTCTTACATTTGCCTCTTACGAAATGTTATTCGCGAACTAGGTGTACGCCATAAAGGTTCGTCCCATTCATTTGCGCATTTATATTTGTTAAATCATTCAATCATTCATGTTTCATTATTTGTCGATATTTGTTTGCGAAGTATTCGCACGATTGTTTCACTTGTTGTATTTCACTTTTCTTTCTTAGTCGAATTCTCATTTTTACTCTTCTGCGAGATTCTCGCATATCATTACTTCAACTGCTATTTTTTCTCCTGTTTTTGTTGCTTATTCATTTCTTATGCCTTTTGCTCCTCATATCCTTTGCTTCTTTATTACCATAATATTCGCCTGTCTCTAGGCATTCACCTCGCGAGGTATGTTCAGTCCTTACTTCTATGGCATCCACCATCAGTTTTTTCCTTTCTCTGCTCATCTCTCACATGCTGTTTCCACCCTTTTCTTTTGGCATTCCTTTCTTCGCAGCTTTCTACATCTACTTCATGACATTGTTGCGACTCCTTCCAATCTCCCTGTATAATACCAATGCCATTTGGATGTGGGAATTTAATACATTGATGATACGTTGACGCGACTCCCAAGATTTCATGAAGCCACGGCCTCCCAATCAGCGCATTGTATGGAGATTCCACGTCAACCACACAGAATAAAATACCAGTTGATAATCCTTGTAGAGGTATTCTCATGTGAACCTCTCCCTTTGGTTTGTTTGCAGTGCCATTAAAGCCATATATTTTGTATGTAGAGGGGATCAAATCCTCATCTTTTCCTCCCATCGTCTTGTAAGTATGGTAGAAGAGGATATTCACCGAACTTCCGGTGTCGATTAAAATTCGGTTGATCGCTTGACAAGCTTCTCGCCTCATCATCTTCTCCATCGACTGGTTTCGGGTTAATCTCTAGTTTCACAACCAACGGGCTATCATGTGTTTCTCTTCCTTTTGGCACTTCATCTGCAGAGAAAGAAATAGTCTTCAATCGCCACTTTATTCTAATCTGCGTTGATCTCTTGGACTCATAATTTCTTTATCATTAGCATCTCTCGCAAAGACTCTACCGAGCACGTTGTCATGAAAATCTTCGATGGTGCGATAGGAGTGGACAATGGAGTTGCAGTTCAAATTCTTGGCTTTTGTTCCTACTTCTATCACAAATGTTTCCTTTCCTTCGCCGACACTGTTGTGCATCTCGGTGGTGGTGGTAATGTCCGACCTGTTTCTTCTCCCCTTAGAAAGTGATTCACTTCCCCGATCAATCATCCCGAGAATAATTCTCTTTATGTTTCTACAATCGTTTGTTTGATGCCCATGGAAGCGATGGTAAGAACAAAACTCATGGCTTCTATCGCTTTGGCGGTGGTTCCATTCCAACATTCCAAGGTCTTTGGTACATTTTCCATCACAAGTATAGCTTCCCAGATCTTTTCAACGCTAGCATTCAGTGGAGGCATCTTAATTTGTTCCCATCTTGTTCTATGACTTCTCTCGCCCTCCACGGTTATTTTGCCTTCGTCCACCATAAGTTTCTTGCACATGATCTAGCCTTTGAATCTTATTATTCTTTGTTACGATTGTAGTAGTTCCTTTCACGTTCAAACTCTTCTTGATCGTGGCTTCCCATGGCTACTATCTTCTGCTGTCCCTCATCAGCTCTCCTTGCCTGCTGTCCTTGCGAAGTGCTCGCCACTGTATTGATGAACTGAGGTAACAAGTTTGCGTTCGCAGCATTCGAGTTTGTGTTCGCGATTGGATATGAATTCATTTCATTCTGTCTTTCTTCTAAGGCAATATATTCTTCCTGTAATTCTCGCAGTTCTGCCATCGTGATTGTATTTTTGATTCTAAAAATTTGAATGTATAACAAGTTAGTCGCGAAGAGAGCATTCACAAATGAGAGTATGAGATATCTCTCCTCAACCCGTCCTGCCATTTCGCTGCACATGGTTCTCCATCTTACTGTCAACTGTCTTAAGCTCTCGCCAATCCTTTGTTTCAACCCGAATACATCTTCAATACCTGGTCGCGAAGAGTTGTTACTTATGTATGCTCCCAGGAATGTGGCTTGTAAATGGTGAAATGATGTAATTGTATTCCTTGGTAGACTTTCAAACCACTTTAGCGCTTCTCCTATTAAGCTTGACGCGAAATATTTGCACAATATAGCATCATGGTTCTCCCATTGTAACATACATCTCATATAAGCCTTAATATGTTGTATCGCACAGGTTGTTCCATCAAAGATGTTGGTTAATGCAGGTAGATTGCACTTAGGAGGTATTCCTCCCATTTGTACTTCTAACGTGAAGGGATTCTTCGCGGCTTCTGCGATGGCTTCGTCCAGTTGTCTCCTTCCTCCTTCTCTTCTATTGTTCAGTAATCCTCTCATCTCAGCTAGTTCTCTTAAGATTTGTTCATTTGTCTCAGAATTTGATTCTACTGGTCTTTTTAGCTCTGCTTCTCTCCTCCTTCGCTCGTGTCTATTTTGACCTTCTTGTTCGTTATTTTCTTCTCCTCTTTCCTCGCGACGCTCTTCTTCGTTTCTTTCGATAATTCGCACGCCATTATATCGGTTGTTTTCTCTTCTTGGTGGCCTCTCAGCTCTCATCATCTGCACCCTCTCATATTCTTCATTAATATTTCTATTGGTACGATTTTGTTCCCTTCTTCTCTCGCGGTTGTCATGGTTATTCTGCCGGATTGCTTCCTCCATCTCTTGATTTTCCATTTCTGCTCTCATTCTTTCTCTTTCGCGAGCTAGTCGCGCTTGTTCTATGTAGTGTCTCTCAATGTCATCCTCGATTTCTCGGTTTCTTCTCAATTCTTCTCTCCCGTGCAGGATTGTTCTTCCTTCAGCAGCTGGGTCATTCGGCCCTTGGAGTTGCATGTTTTCTTGATTTTCCCTATTTCGCTCATTTTGAAGATTTTCGGTCCGAGGAATATAACGATCTTCTATTTCTCTTCTTCTCTCGCCATGCTCGCGTACTGGATCTTGTGTTTCTTCCTCGGTATTCTCCGTTGGTAAGACTCTTCTTCTTTCTTCTCTGTTCGATCTAGAACTTGATCTCACGCTACTTCTAGATCTCCTATTTTGTAACCTTATATTTTCCATCCTCAATTCATGATTCTCTCTTGTCAAGTTTGCTCGTTCCTCTGCCTCTAGCCGTCTCTCCTCATGTATTGTTTGTCTCAATCTTTCTAACGCTGCCATTTCTTCGTTTCCTGGGTTCATTTCTCCATTCATTCCTTGTTCTCCTTGTCCATTGTTCACCAACTGCTGCTCCTCTTCTCTCTCGTCTTCAGAATCAGATCTCCAAGTATGCACACTTACTCTATCATAATCCACAGCCGCGTTTGCTACTGGGGAGATTGGTGGCTGGTTTTGACCTTCTTCATCATTTCTCATGTTCATCCTTGATGATTCTCCTGTTTCATTCCTCCTTTCTCCAGCAAGTCTCCCACTTCTTCTTACAATCGTTGGTTGCTCCTGTACGTTTCTTCTTCTAGCCATCTTTCTTTTTCAATGAATTCTTTAGTATCTTTTTCGAATCTCTTCTCTGTTAATCCAAATTCTTTCCAATTTCTTCGTCAATCACTGCTCGTCCCTGTTTCTAGCGCATATGTAGTAGCAGGTTTTCCCACACTACACCCCTCACTATATTTTGGTTAATTAGTTCATTGAAAGATGCATAATTGTAAATGTTTATTGATTGATTTCATGAGTTATCTACACAGGGAAAATGGAATTACACTTAGCAAGTAAAACACTCTTAAACTTTCTCTCTCCTAATGACTTGCGCAACAATTCCAAAAAGATCTCCCCTACAACAGACTCACTCGACCCTTTATATAGGGTAATACATAATGGATGACAGCTAAGCTATCCTTTATTTTCGGGAATGTCTCGCGAAGTGTCGCCAGTGTACAACTATTCAATCTCGCGACACTTCTTAGCCCTCGCCAGGTTCCATGTCTTTCAGTTGTTTTGTGTGTCATTTCCCATTGCGTCGTATATTTTAGTTTCCTGCGTCTCCCTCGCGGTACTGTCGTTTATTGATCTCGCGAGCCCTATGCATTGCGATATTATGATCCTACAATATTTTGTAGATCTAAATCTTATTAATCGTCTAAATTTCAAATATAAGTGCTAGAAATATAAATTGACACAAGGATTTTTTACATGGTTCGATCAATATGATCTACATCCATGGTTCTTCACTATGATTTTTGAGGTTACATAAGAATTACATTTACAATCTCCATTAATGGATATTTTGTAGAGCTTTAGATCTAATTATTTGGGGAAGAAGATGATAAAGAAAATAAATCTCTCCCTAAAAATATCTCTCTCTCTCCTACTAAAATTATTCCCCCCTTCTCTCTCCTGCTCTCCTCTTTATATAGTACTAGATCTTAACCCGTGCCGTAACGGCACGGGATGTTTTGTCTCTAATACGATATTGTTCACATTTCTCTTGCTTCATTTTATTCGTGAGTAATTATTTTGATATTCAAATAGGTTTTGGGAAACAAAATGGGTTACCCGATCTTTTATTTTTTACTTAAGCATGTTATTCCAATTTATTATCCGGACGGAGTAATAATGTTGTGCCAACATGAAAATAAAATAAAAAATACGATAAATAAAAATTTTCCCCATTTATTGTTCCATCATACCATAATTTCAAACTTCAAAAAGAATATTTCATCTAACAGTACATAAACCTAAACTGCCAATGCAACTCCATGATGTTTATGAATACATTTGTTCCGAAATTATTGATAACTAAGGCTCTAAGGAGTGGAGCAAAAACCCATAATATTTTCCCTACTATAGATAAAAACTATTTATTTATTTTTTGCAAATGTGAGAGTTATAAAAATGAAGAACCCTTGGCTATCGGAAGGCTGAGATATACACATGTGAGTTGAAAAAATAAACTTATAATAGTAAATCAAACCATGTGTAAGATTCTTTCTCAATCATATTGATAACATAATATTGAAGAAATTCGTGGATAAAAAGATTTCACACCAACTATGCTAAGTAGTGCATGAATGACGTTCTCACATCTAGTGTTACTCAAGTAATTTGGAGTTTTAAAGAGCATAGTCATATTGATATTTGTATCTACATAAATTCAACTAACCTTCCGAAGAAAAATTATTAGTTTCAAGGTAGAGCCGACACAAACTTCTGTCGCCTTCAATGTATACAACACACATTGGGTTTAATCGGCCTTGAGATTAAACAAATACCCCAATATTAGTCAAATGTCTACAAATACGGGATCGAAACAATGTGCTAACGGGAAAAATGAGAGACTAACATCAGTTCTACAAAGAAAATACCCTATATGTATCAAAGTTTGTTAACCAAACATGTATTCAAATTAAAAAGTCATCAACTTAACACAAAAATATAAAAGAACCCAAGTTAAATCAATACTTGCATAAACAAAACTTATAAGAGAATTTTATAATTATTAAATACCTTTAAAATCACTATTAGAGATTTAATTGCATGCCTCTTAACGGTAGGAGGAAATCACCAGATTAATTTGTAGAAATTTCACTTTGGATATGTAGCAATTCGGAGAAGTTTACACTGGTGGTGATGCGTTCCATCTAAGTGTTGTTCGATTGATTATTTTTTTAGAAGGTTTCGGTTTTCATTGGACAAACCGAGAGGGAGAGCGTTTCATTATATTCATTATCATTCAGAAATCCAAGACCAACTCGCCCTATGCTTACGGGATCTCAATACAACCTTAGATTTATCTATTGACTGGAGAAACCTTGATACTAAATATGTAGTTTTTAGTGTTATTTATTATATAACGTGACATCCAAATGTTTTTTTCTTCTTCTTAATTTTCATGTATTTTAACCAAGTTTATATTAGCATTAAGACGATCAACCACATTTCTAATTTATAGTGTTATCCTTTTGTAGAAAGACATAATTAACATAGTCAATTACTACTCATCAAAACCGCCGATTACCACAAACCACCGAGATATTACTTCTTTCTCCACCACCACCATTTTCCATCCCTCATAGAATATTGGGCACACTTATAACTTTTAATCTCACACGTCATGTATAAAGTTTAGATTTAACAAACTTAGGTCGTCAATTAATTTATTCAACTATATGTTTTTTGTTAATACTGAAAATCATGCGTATTTAACGGTTACCAAAGATAGCAAGTGGCACCAAAAACAACCATTTTGTCTTATATGATTTGGTATCATCCCAAAAGTATTTGTTATCCGCCTTTTTTGATCGTGTCAAAAACAACCAACTATACTTTTCACAATACAATGTTACCCGTCATGTAAAAAAATTTATTATTTTTGATTCAAAAAAAAAAACTAATACTACCGCCATTAAAACCATCCAGCGCCACTATTTCTTCCACCAAAACTAATGTTACCGCCTCCACCACTTTGTAACACATTCCACCGCTTCCACCACTTACTTCTTCCTCTACTACCACCACCACCACTAATATCTATTGAAATAATTTTTATCAAAATTATTACTTATTTATGGAGATATGTATTAATAAGGGATATTTATGATGTAAAATTAATAAATCATTTATCATGAGAAATTAATGTTTCCTAAATTAATAAAACACTTATACTAATTAATATTTAAGTTGAACAAACCATAACCATAGATTTATCTTCTCTCTAGACAAATCACTTATACTAATTAATAAAATACTTATACTAATTAATATTTAAGTTGAACAAATAACCACTATTGATTTATCTTTTTTATCAATTCCAACCAAGGTGGAACAATGGTTAGAGGCCACTCTTATGACACAATAGGTCATGAGTTCGAACCTCCCCGTTATAATTTTTAAAATTCAATATCTTGACTTGAGTATCATTTTTAATTCATAATATTGGAATGAACACCACGTGTTGTAGTGTGTGGCACGGAGGATCACAGCCTTTGATTTATCTTTGCCAAGGATAAATCCTGACCACCACTCATATAGGCAAAGTTAGCCTTGGCGCACGTGCGGGTTATGGGTGTGGTCTGCACAACCACGACCGTAGATTTATCTTTGCCCAGAATAAATCCTGGCCACCACTCAGAAACAAACTGTGCTTTATATTGTAGATTTACATAGTGGATGACAGCTCATTGTACAACTAATATTTCCCTTAATTTCGGATTTACCTTGCGACATCCTTGTGAGAGTATAAATGTAGAATCTCGCAGACACTCTAATTCTCGCAAGATCCTCGCACTTTCTTCATGTTTACGTTATCTTCATTTGTTATGTCATTTCTGAAATCACTTTGCGACGGCTTCGCGACGTTGTTAATGAAGATTCCGCAAGTGTGTTGTTGTTGCGATATTTGGATCCTACATCTTGCCTCTTTTTTCTTGAATATTGCTTGAAGAGCGATCTTTAAGAAAAAATCTGTTGTTGTAGTATCTTTGATATTTGTTACTGAAGGAACGAGCGAAAGAATACTGGACTTGAAAAGTACGTACTTGCCTCTATTCTTTTGCGAAGTTCCGAAGCTTTGCGAAATAAATAAGAAATACCATCCCGAAGAATATGAAGTATGAAGTATCCTTGAACAAGTATAAGAAGTACTTAATCCTCTAAATATAAGAAATATTGCGAATCCATTATGCGAAACTCTCGCTCCATGTTCTTTGCCTCATGCTATGCTCTATTCTTTCGCGAAGTTCTGAAACTTTGCAAAGTGGATAAGAAGTATTAATCCTTGAAGTATAAGAAGTATTGCCTCTGTTCATGCGAAGTTATTATTCCATTTCTGGCGAGGATTCTTGTTGTTCATTGGTGAATATATTCTTTGGACGTGATTCTTGCCGAGAAGATAAAGAACATAAAATGTTTTCTTGGTTATCCATAGTTGCCTCTGTTCTTTATCTATGAGGGTATAATCATTGAAAAAATGTTGAATGAGCGAGTTATTTCTTCATTCTCATCTTGCCTCTGTCTCATGCTTTGTTCTCATGCGATAGTATAATCTCTTCAAGTTGCTTATAATTGTGAAAAATAATTTGGCAAAATAACCACATTCGCGAAATTCTCGAATATTTTCGCGAATTTTTGTAAAATACTTGTGCAAATATAATGCTTATGTAATGATTACGTTATGAAATGTGTATGCGATGTTTATGCCATGAAATGCTTATGCAATGCTTTCATGATGCGAGTATAATGCTTGTATGATGAGAATGCTTATCTACCGCAATGGATACCTAATGTTTGTGTTACTTAGCTCATTTTGCCGCTCTAAAATTGATGTAGCTTTAAATCGCTTTTATTCTTCATTTCTCTGATTTTGTCTCTAGTATATGCATTCCTCTTTGCGTATTTGTTGTTCCTCGCGAATTCTTTTGCTTGTGCTTCATTTTTCTTATTCCTGCACTATTAGTATCGCATAATAATATGATCATAATATCAAGTACGTGGCATTTGCATTGCCTCAGTCTCATTATTATATACGTGTTCGCAAGTTTATCATTTAATCATTTTATCAAGCTCGCAAGCTTATCATGTAATCTTTTTTGCAATGAAAGATCTCTGTTACCTACATTCAAAATGCTTATGTTGAAGTCTGTCATTGCGACAAGATCGCAGGACGTCTTTACATTTTCATGTAATGACCCATTGGTCTTGCCTTATCAATTTTCTCGTGTGGTCTTATTTCGCCTTCCTAGTTAAAGGTCTTATTATGCCACCCCTTATTACTGCGACAATATAACAGGCCTAAATATTCTCGCGAACATAAAGCCCCATGACATTGCCGTCTTGCGACAAAATCGCAGGACGTCGTTACACTTTCATGTAAAGACCCATTGATCTTGTCTTATCATTTCTTTAGTATTTTTGCCTCTTCAGGATCATCGCACAAATATGACAAGCCTAAATTTTCTTGCGAAAATAGAGCCTCATGACATTTGCGTCTGTTTTGACACTCTCCCTAATGGAGGGTGTCGCCCTTATCATCTCCCTGGTTGCCCCTTCAAGGAGGCGTACATCGGCCATACAAGACTAGCTCCTCCCTTCCTGGTCTTAACGACAAGCGGTTGTTTTCATGACCTCTTATCCCTTATACCTATATGGCTTATGGTTACGAGACTGCACCCTAAGTGGAGTTTTCTTCGGCCGAGTGCAAAGCATGTGCCAAGACTTGTCAAGAGTGGTAAGGAAGTTCCATGCTCCCCGCACTCTTGACTCAACCGTGTACCTCGGCGCCTTGGTCATACGCTGACTCCTTGGAAGAGACCCTCGGTCGTCCAACCAGGGTATAACCTTATATATATAGTTGGAAATCCAAAGTATCTCTCCCGGATGGATGTTATTATCCCCAATCTCCATGACTCGAGTTCGGGAGCGGTGTAACCTTTTCCCGAGTCGAGGTTAAGAGATACCCCCCTTATATGACGCACTTTAGGTCTTACATTTGCCTCTTACGAAATATCATTCGCGAACTAGGGTGTACGCCATAAAGGTTCGTCCCATTCACTCACTCATTCATTTTTGTCAATTCATTCAATCATTCATTCTCACAATATCATATCATTTGAAGTAAAGTAAATATTCAAGAGAAATATATAAATTAATCTGCGAGATTTTTCTCGAATCTTTGAAATCTTTAAGATCTTTGTAATTTAGAAATCTTTGTAATTCTTAATAATTTTGAAATCTTTGAAATCTTTAAGATCTTTGTAATTTAGAAATCTTTGTAATTCTTAATAACTTTGAAATCTTTGTAATTTTTTTTTTTTTTTTTTTTTTTTTTAATCAAATCAAAAATCTTTTATTTTCTGTAGAAGTAAAATGTTCAAAGAGTGGTACTTAGCTTTTGTGGTTTGCTGTTGTTGTTGTCTCTTGCGAAGTATATGATTTGCTTGCGAAGCTAGCATCCTTGAAATGTATAAATGTCGCACAAAATATAATTATCTCGCAAAGAAAAAAAAGCAAAAAAAAGTGTGAGAAATGAGATTTGAACCCTTGACCTGCCTCTTGCATATTCTCGCATCATACCAACTGTTCTAACCTTCTCTTGCGAAATTAATTTGCGAGATAATCATCAACTTTCTTCTTTGCGAGATAAGCAAAGTCTGTGTGAAATTTCGCATAACAAAAATAAATGTGCGAGAGCAAGAATTGATCCGCGACCTTCTCGCTTGCATTCATGCTTCCCGACCAACCGTGCTAGCCCCGCTCTGCGAAGTGTGTCTGCGAAATAACCACCTACTTTCTTCTTGCGAAATATCCTTACGAAATTATCAAAGACTGTGCGAAGTAAACATTTGCGTGAAGCAAACGAACATCTGCGAAGTGTTACGTGCTGCGAACGTTCACAAGGTAAACATTTGCGAAGTGCAAAAACTCTTTGCGAATGGGGAGATTCGAACCCTAGACATCAAACTCCTTCCCTTTACTGCTGACCATCTGGGCTAGCTTCAGCTTGCGAAAGAAACACATATTGCCACTCTATTATTCTTCCTTTCTTTTCAGTAGTTCCAAAAAGTGTGAAAAATATTGAGCTTTGCGAGAATTGATCATGCGAACTATAACCCATACTCCTAATCCCTGACCATCTGCACTACTTGTTGTTTGCGAACGAAACACACAATGCTATAGCTTTATTCCATTTTTTCCCCTCTTAAAAGTTCAAAAATATTTGAAAAAATATGACTGTGGCGAGATTTGATCTTGCGACATCAAGCTTCTTCGCTCCCACTCAAACCATCTGTGCAAGCTTCTTTTTGTGATAAGATTCACAGCGTTTTGTTCTTATCCTTTTCTTCGTTCTTCCTTTATTTCCTTCAACAATTTTCCTTTTGATTTTTCTCCTGAACACGAAATTCTTTCATTCAAACTTTAATTTTCTTCCTTGAATTTCACCACGGCAACTAATTTTTTCTCTTCTTCTTTTCATGTCTTTAAATTACTGATGATGTTTACTCCCTGAAAGTGTGATTTCTTCCATAAAACTTCCATTTTTGAACCTAAATTTTATAGATCTAAATAAAAAGTATGAACAGTAACTAATTTTCATGGAAATTTCTTGATCCAACAAGTTACAGGAAGGACAAAATCCATTATTCAATCCCTGTTTCTAGCGCATATGTAGTTGCAGGAAATCCTACACTACACCCCTCATAATATTTTGTAGATCTAAATCTTATTAATCGTCTAAATTTCAAATATAAGTGCTAGAAATATAAATTGACACAAGGATTTTTTACATGGTTCGATCAATATGATCTACATCCATGGTTCTTCACTATGATTTTTGAGGTTACATAAGAATTACATTTACAATCTCCATTAATGGATATTTAGTAGAGCTCTAGATCTAATTATTTGGGGAAGAAGATGATAAAGAAAATAAATCTCTCCCCAAAAATATCTCTCTCCAAAATATCTCTCTCTCTCCTACTAAAATTATTCCCCCCTTCTCTCTCCTGCTCTCCTCTTTATATAGTATTTACATAGTGGATGACAGCTCATTGTACAACTAATATTTCCCTTAATTTCGGATTTACCTTGCGACATCCTTGTGAGAGTATAAATGTAGAATCTCGCAGACACTCTAATTCTCGCAAGATCCTCGCACTTTCTTCATGTTTACGTTATCTTCATTTGTTATGTCATTTCTGAAAACACTTCGCGACGGCTTCGCGACGTTGTTAATGAAGATTCCGCAAGTGTGTTGTTGTTGCGATATTTGGATCCTACATCGACACTTTTGTTGCAGCCACAACACGGTTGTCTTTACGAACAGCTCAGGTGGTCGGTCATTCAGTTAAATTATCAAACTTTTATATACATAAAAAAGTCACCTGATCAAAATGTGGAAACAAGATTTATACACAGAGCAGTTGCATCTTTTTTTTTTTTAAATCTGACTGGAGAAAAATAGTTTTTAATCAAATGAATTAGCCAAGACCCATTTCATCTTCAATGTCGTCGACATCGTCGAACAGCTTTAGAAAACGAGCTCGATCCTCCATTCTCTTCTTCCTGAGCCAGTAACGGTATGAGACTACTGCTCCAATAATGAACCCAGTTGAAGCTACTGCGGTGACAAAAATCACTAAAGCTAAATGCCGTCCCTTTCCTTTGGTCTCTCCATTATCTGAGCCAGAAGTATGGTTCCAACCTACATCCAAGAAAAATTGACAACTGAGCCATATACGCAAAGGTTATAGTGGCATTAATACATTTTGCTCATTCAGTTGTGTCGCAGAGTAATTATAGAGCATATGGAGATAGCAGATTCTGCCTAAGAGTTAATAACATAGAGTTACTAATGATACTGTTGGAAATTCCTAATTTTCCTAATTTTGATTGTTATGCCACATGTAGCAAGACAACATATGCATTCGTTCTGACAGGTCATCCATCTGACGAAGTAGTTACAATGACAATATTCGCTTAGTAGATCATCTATTCACCTGTGATCCACCAGTTAGGGCACCCATCTGTCTTAAACTTGCAAACGGTGATTAACCTAGACCAGTTGAACCTCTGCATTCTAGAAACTAAGCTACTTACTGATATTCACAGTTACTTCAGAGAGAGCTAGGAACAAAAGAGTACCTTCTCTACTAACGATTCATAAAAAAAAAGGATTCATAAAAAAAAGGTGACACGTTTATTGGCATGATACTATGGTATATAGCTAGCTACACATGTAACTCTTAACACTAATGTAGATTTGCGAAGGCACTTACCCTTTCCCAGAGGAACACATTCTGGACAATAAAATGTAGCATTGAACTCCTTGTCCTTGAAGCGTATATACTCGCCATTGGGAGCCGTAAAATCAGAAGGACAAAACTCCCATTCATCAAATACGTCATCTGAGAGGACGACATCCCTCTCATAGAAACCACAACGCTTACATTTCTTTGTCAGAAACTCGGCCAATGGCTGTAAACATCAAAGATTAAAAGGCAAATTAGGATCTAGGAAAAAATGAGCCTGCAAGCACTTTAGCTTCATTCACATATCTCTATGGGCTAGCAAAAAAACGGTAATAGTCTGTTCAATTCATTTAACAAAATCTATACCTGCCAAGATTCTTCACCCTTGAAAGTGTACAAGGTGTTTTTCTTCCTGATGTCAGGCAAAAGGGTCTTGTTTTGTCCTTGACAACTAAAATAGACCGTTGGTGCCGTTAACAATTCATGGGTCCTAAAAATTTGAATTGATTCTAATGTAACAACCCCCGACGAAGAAATTCCTACACAGGACATACAGATCAATGAGAAATCAAATCGGGTGGATTTCAAATAACATTTCTTACCCTAAATTTCTAACCCACTATTCATCCTAAAAGGCTAAAACATAACTAGTTTTCCTAATTATGGTCGACAATAAATCTCTGGGAAATTTCTTAAAACTTATAGTGACTAATCACATATGAACCATTATTAAACACAGCAAATCCTTTAACTTAGTCTATTTTTTGTTTGCCAGATTTGGGTTACATGTAAAAGTTCTCAAATAGTACACTATAACTCTACCGATGACTTACTATACTGGGTTCATATAAATTGATTTATTGCCTAATGCCTTAATCTTTGACCTCGAATAACATGATTATCATTTGATTGACTGATTCTTGTTCAATCAGGAATATCAATAATGTGAAACATTACGGTTAGGAAATTTAACAAGCTTAGACAACCAATCTAAGATTACTCTTCGATTCAGCAAACAATCTAAATATAGACTATTTTTCAAATTGAAATGAAAACCCTAAGTAGGATACTATTACCGGAAGTAAAGAAGAGGAAAACTGAACAAAATAGAAGAACTGAAGCGGTAAAATCAGCGCTCGAATTCAATGGGATCCGAGTCATCGTAAGAAAGATGGCTTCTTTCTCCTTCCCGATTTTGATTTTTTCCCCAGAACTTTTTTTTTTTTTTTGAAAGAGTTTTCCCCGGAACTCAGAAATAAATTTTCTCCAGTTTTCTTTTCTAACATATAATATTTGACCGGGGAATAAATATTTTTCATATAATATTTTCCAGGACAAGCTATTTCGAGAGCAGTCACGCGTAAACACAATAAATATTCATCTGAGTGTGCTGCTCGTGGCTACGGTTTGAGTGTCTTAGCCTTTACCACTCTAGGAGAGCTTAGTGATGACTTTATTTCTTTTTTCAAGCGTCTAAAGAATTGTTTGTTTAGTAAGGACGCTGGTAGTGGTTTGGGTTGCTTTATTTTTCATAGGTTAGGTGTTTTTATTCAAAAAGGGGTGGGAGCTCAGCTTGTTGCTCGGCTTCCAACCAAGGGTGGTGTTATATGAGTATTAAAACCGGGGAATTAGGCTAAGGTCCAATTTTTTATTTTATTTTATTTTATTTGGCTTAGTCCTGTGGGCTAGATATCTAGCTGCTAGATTGGTCATCCACGTCAGCCTGGGCAACCTCCTAAGTCCTATGGACTAGATATCTAGTTGCTAGTTTGGCCATCCACGTCATCTGTGAGCGCCTAATCATTCAGCGTTTCAATCTCGCCGATAGTGCGACTGCGAGCAAATGCTAGGAGAGAGAAGTAGCCAGATTGAGTGTTAACTTTTTTCAAACTGCAACCCCAAATGATATGTTCTAGACTGATCTTAAATATGCTTCCGTCATTTCTATAGTTCTGACTTGAATTAAAGGTCCCATTATCATAAGCTAAGTTTTCACAAAATGAAAAGGCGGCGGTACACGGTTTGTATCTGCAAAAATGAGGCAAAATATTTTTTGGATCATTTTATAAGATATTGTTCCATTGATTGTAAGCTTTGTAAAAAGCCATCATTTCTCTAGTTATGAGTTGAATTGAAGGTCTCATTCGCAAAAGTGAGTTTATACTAAAATTCAAAGGCGACAGTACACGCTTTGTATCAGCAAAAATGAGGCAAGATATTTTTTGGATCATTTTATAAGATATTCTTCCATTGATTGTAAGCTTTGTAACAAGCCATCATTTCTCTAGTTTGGACTTGAATTGAATGTATCATTCGCAAAAGTGATTTTCTACCAAAATTCAAAGGCGACAGTACACGCATTGTATCCGCAAAAATGAGGCAAAATAGTTTTTGGCTCATTTTATGAGATATTGTTTCATTAATTGTAATCTTTGTAACAAGCCATCAGTTCTCTAGTTCTGAATTGAATTGATGGTCTCCTTATCAAAATCGAGTTTTTCTCAAAATCCAAAGGCGGCGTTACACGATTTGTATCCGCAAAAATGAGGCAAAATATTTTTTTAATCATTTTATAAGATACTGTTCCATTGACTGTAACCTTGGTAACAAGCCATCATTTTTCTAGTTCGGACTTGAATTGAAGGTCTTATTCGCAAAAGTGAGTTTCTACCAAAATTCAAAGGAAACTGTACACACTTTATATCCGTAAAAATGAGGCAAGATATTTTTTGGATCATTTTATTAGATATTCTTGCATGCTTGTAAGCTTTGTAACAAGCCATCATTTCTCTAGTTTTGACTTAAATTGAAGGTCTCATTATCATAAGCTAGTTTTTCACAAAATAAAAAGGCGGCGGTATACTGTTTGTATACGCAAAAATGAGCCAAAATATTTGTTGGATCATTTTGTAAGATATTGTTCCATTGACTGTAAGCTTTGTAACAAGCCATCTTTTCTCTAGGTTTGATTTGAATTGAAGGTTTCATTCGCAAAAGTGAGTTTCTACCAAAATTCAAAGGCTTTGTATCCGCAAAAATGAGGCAACATATTTTTATCCGCAAAAATGAGGCAACATATTTTTTGAATCATTTTATAAGATATTCTTCCATTGATTGTAAGCTTTGTTACAAGCCATCATTCTCTAGTTCTGACTAAAGGTCTCATTATCATAATCTAGTTTTCACAAAATGAAAAGGCGGCGATACACGTTTCGTATCCGCAAAAATGAGGCAAAATATTTTTTGGATCATTTTATAAGATGTTGTTCTGTTGATTGTAAGCTTTGTAACAAGCCATCATTCTATAGTTTTGACTGAAGGTCTCATTATCATAATCCAGTTTTTCACAAAATGAAAAGGCGGCGATACACGGTTTTTATCCGCAAAAATGAGGCAAAATATTTTTTGGATCATTTTATAAGATGTTGTTCCGTTGATTGTAAGCTTTGTAACAAGCCATCATTTCTCTAGTTCTAACTAGAATTGAAGGTCTCATTCGCAAAAGTGGCTTTCTACCAAAATTCAAGGGCGACAGTACACGCTTTATATCAGCAAAAATGAGGCAAAATATTTTTTGGCTCATTTTACGAGAAATTGTTCCATTAATGGTAAGCTTTGTAACAATTTTTTTTGGTAAGTCTAATAGTTTCTTAAGCAAAAAATACGTAATTACAAGTAATTACAAAGGGGACTCTAAAGCCCCCACCCCCATAAACCAAAGGGGTTAAAAGAAATAACAAACAAAAAAATCCCAAAAAGCTATCAACCAAAAAATAAACGATAAAACAAAGAAAAAAAGACTCTATTTGCGTTTAGCACTCCCTCTCATTCTTATTTTCTTCTTGGTCTTAGAAAAAATAGCATCCATAACACCCGTAACTTCAATACCTGAGACTTTAATACCATCCAAAAATTCTTCTTCCTCCTCCTCATCAGACGTAGAAGTAGAATTACCAGGAACTAGCTTAATTGGAGTTAGAGCTTGTTGATTATTAACATTAACATTCTTAGTCTTATTAAGCCCAGGAGACCTACCATTTTTAGCTTTAAAACCCAGTCTATTATTAACCATATCCGGAGAAGCCTCAAAAGAGCTTTGGCTTGCAAAGAAACTTCCCTTTGTTCCTTCAAAATTCGATCACGCTCCTCTGGATTTTTGTCTTTAATTTGCGCGTCCAGATTTGAAACCTCTTTTTGTGTTTTCATTGCATCTTATCTTGCAAGGAATGCAATTTTTTTTTCTTCTAACTCTTCAGAATCTTTTGGCTGCCCAGAACTTGACGAGACCAAAGATTGCTCAATGGACTTATCAGCCCCAAGATTATGCAAATCCAATTCATGGCTAGAGCCTTCTATGTATGAACATGCTTTTGTAGACGTAAGCTTTGTAACAAGCCATCATTTCTCTAGTTATGAATTGAATTGATGGTCTCATTATCAAAATAGAGTTTTTCTCGAAATACAAAGGCGTCGTTACACAATTTGTATCCGCAAAAATGAAGTAAAATATTTCTGGATCATTTTATAAGATATTCTTCCATTGAATGTAAGCTTTGTAAAAAGCCATCATTTCTCTAGTTTTGACTTGAATTGAAGGTCTCATTCGCAAAAGAGATTTTCTACCAAAATTAAAAGGCAACAGTACACGCTTTGTATCCGTAAAAATGTGGCAAAACATTTTTTGGCCTATTTTAAGAGATATTGTTCCATTAATTGTAAGCTTTGTAACAAGCCATGAATTCTTAGTTCTGAATTGAATTCATGGTCTCATTATCAAAATCGAGTTTTTCTCAAAATACAAAGGCGGCATTACACGGTTTGTATCCGCAAAAATGAGGCAAAATATTTTTTGAATCATTTTATAATAAACTGTACCATTGACAGTAAGCTTTGTAACAAGCTATCATTTCTCTAGTTCTGACTTGAATTGAAGGTCTCATTCGCAAAGTGAGTTTCTACCAAAATTAAAAGGCGACGGTACACGCTTTGTATCATCAAAAATGATGCAAAATATTTTTTGGATCATTTTATAAGATATTGTCCCGTTGACTGTAACCTTTGGAACAAGCCATAATTTCTCTAGTTCTGATTTGAATTGAAAGTCTCATTCGCAAAAGTGAGTTTCTACCAAAATTCAAAGGCGATGGTACACACTATGAGGCAAAATATTTTTCGGATCATTTTATAAGATATTCTTCCATTAATTGTAAACTTTGTAACAAGCCATCATTTTTCTAGTTTTGACTTCAATTGAAGGTCTCATTCGAAAAAGTGATTTTCTACAAAAATTTAATGGCGACAGTACACGCTTTGTATCCACAAAATAAATATTTTTTGACTCATTTTACGAGATATTGTTCCATTAATTTTAAGCTTTGTAACAAGCCATCATTTCTCTAGTTCTGAATTGAATTGATGGTCTCATTACCAAAATCGAGGTTTTCTCAAAATACAAAGGCCGGTTACACGATTTGTATCCGCAAAAACGAGGCAAAATATTTTTTGGATCATTTTATAATATATTGTTCCATTGATTGTAAGCGTTGTAACAAGCCATCATTTCTATAGTTCTGACTTAAATTGAAGTCCTCATTATCATAAGCTAGTTTTTCACAAAATGAAAAGGCGGTGGTACATGGTTTGTATACTCAAAAATGAGCAAAAATATTTTTTGGATCATTTTATAAGATATTGTTCCATTGACTGTAAGCTTTGTAACAAGCCATCGTTTCTCTAGGCATGATTTGAATTTAAGGTTTCATTCGTAAAAGTGAGTTTCTACCAACATTCTAAGGCGACGGTACACGCTTTGTATCCGCCAAAATGAGGCAAAATATTTTTTCTATCATTTTATAAGATATTCTTCCATTGATTGAAAGCTTTGTAACAAGCCATAATTTCTCTAGTTTTGACTTGAGTTGAAGATCTCATTCGCAAAAGTGAGTTTCTACCAAAATTTGAAGGCGACGATACACGCTTTGTATCTGCAAAAATGAGGCAAAACATTTTTTGGCCTATTGTAAGAGATATTGTTCCATTAATTGTAAGCTTTGTAACAAGCCATCATTTCTCTAGTTATGAATTGAATTGATGGTCTCATTATCAAAATCGAGATTTTCTCAGAACACAAAGGCGGCGTTACACGATTTGTATCCACAAAAACGAGGCAAAATATTTTTTGGATCATTTTATAAGATATTTTCCATTGATTGTAAGCTTTGTAACAAACAATCATTCCTCTAGTTCTGACTTAAATTGAAGGTCTCATTAACATAAGCTAGTTTTTCACAAAATTAAAAGACGGCGGTACACGGTTTGTATACAAAAAAATGAGCCAAAATATTTTTTGAATCATTTTATTAGATATTGTTCCATTGACTGTAAGCTTTGTAACAAGCCATCATTTCTCTAGGTATGATTTGAATTGAAGGTCTCATTCGCAAAAGTGAGTTTCTACCAAAATTCAAAGGCGACGGGACACGCTTTGTATCCGCAAAAATGAGGCAAAATATTTTTTCGATCATTTTATAAGATATTATTCTATTGATTGAAAGCTTTGTAACAAGCCATAATTTCTCAAGTTTTGACTTGAATTGAATATCTCATTAGCAAAAGTGAGTTTCTACCAAAATTCAAAGGTGACAGTACACGCTTTGTATATGCAAAAATGAGGCCAAACATTTTTTGGCCTATTTTAAGAGATATTGTTCCATTAATTGTAAGCCGTAACAAGCCATCATTTCTCTAGTTATGAATTGAATTGATGGTCTTATTATCAAAATCGAGGTTTTCTCAGAATACAAAGGCGGCGTTACACGATTTGTATCCGCAAAAACGAGGCAAATTTTTTGGATCATTTTATAAGATATTGTTCCATTAATTGTAAGCTTTATAACAAGCCATCATTTCTCTAGTTCTGACTTAAATTCAAGGTCTCATTATCATAAGCTAGTTTTTCACAAAATGAAAAGGCGGCGGTACACGGTTTGCATACGCAAAAATGAGCCAAAATATTTTTTGGATCATTTTATAAGATATTGTTCAATTGACTGTAAGCTTTGTAACAAGCCATCATTTCTCTAGGTCTGATTTGAATCGAAGGTTTCATTCGCAAAAGTGAGTTTCTACTAAAATTCAAAGGTGACGGTACACGCTTTGTATCCGCAACAATGAGGCAAAATATTTTTTTCGATCATTTAATAAGATATTCTTCCATTTATTGAAAGCTTTGTAACAAGCCATAATTTCTCTAGCTTTGACTTGAATTGAAGATCTCATTCGCAAAAGTGAGTTTCAGCCAAAATTCAAAGGCGATAGTACATGCTTTGTATCCGCAAAAAGGAGGCTGATCGGTTGTCAATCCGTCAAAAATAATTTCACTTTCTTACTCACTAAATATAAATGAACTACAAGGTAAGGAAGAGTTCGTATCCACAGAGAGGCAATTGTTGTTATGCGATTTTCAGTTTCTAAGGTAACCAAGGGGGGATGTTTGTTTTATCTAAGAAATAAAAGTAATTGAAAGCAAAGTAAGTAATTCGAATAATCAATAAGGAGAAGATATTTGTCACGGGATAGTATCATTCACAAACATGTAATTTCATCAATGATTAGAATTGGTATTTTAATCTCTTATTTACTAAAAGTCCTAGGATACCTTGATTGCAAGGATATCCCTCTAATTCCCTGTTTTCATCACAACCACATTAAAAGATGCATATGTGAATTCTTCCTAGAAAGCAACCTAAAGTGTAAAAGCACAATTAGATTTAACTCCCTAAAAGCAATAAGTTCTATGGAATAAGACTAATCAATGCAAACGAATGTGTAAAAGCACTAAACGTTTTAACAAAAGTTATGATTCACTTGTGACTAGTAGGATATATCACTACAAGCACTACCCACAATTATGCTACTTAGAATCAGGGATAAACAACTTTTTCGTATTGAAAACCCTAATATAGCTCTAGAGATGAATGTAAATCGGATTGATTAGGACTCAACCAAACAAACTATCAAATCATATAACTCTATTAATTGTGAATCACAAACAATAAAATATTGAGACAAAACTAATTCATTGAATCATATAACATATTGAGAAATCAACTTTATCCCATAACCAATAATATTTGTTTAGCTACTCATAACTATGGAGTTCATCATAAAAATATTAATTGAAAAGAAGAAGATGAACAACGCAAACCCTAGAAGCGTAAACAAAACCCGGCTCTCCAAAGTTCCAAGAAAAATATATCATATAAAGTTGTAGAAATCTTTCCTTTAAATAGCACTCTTGTTTCCAAAATTAGGTCTAATCTTCAAAGGTCCAAAGGAAAGAAGTCCACCAAGCCCATGTGTGAGAAAAACCCATGTAAAAACTCTGCCCAAAAACGGTCGCCGGAAAACTGGTATTGTGGTCGGCATTTGGCCGGAATCCGGCACCGGAAAATATCTCAGGTGACCGGCAAAGTCCACCCGGTCACCAGTCAACGAGTCAACTCGGTCAACGATCCAACTCGGTCGGGTCAACTCGGTCAAGCATTGCGTCAAACCGGTAAAGGTACCGAGTCAGATGACTCAACTCAGAATCAGCATCTTCTTGTCAGACATGAGTCAGAGCTGAATGGACTGACAACCCATTGCACAACCTGAACTTATACAGCATAATCATTGTGCTTCACAGCTCCTTGGCCAGCCATCTTGGCTGTGCATCCATCTCCCATCAACAACAACAGCTTCTTTCTGCAAATCCTGCTCCAACAGACCATCTAAAACTGCAGCTGCAACTCCGCTCAACTGCAATTTCTTCATTTCACGAACCCGAGTCTATCCTTGTTCTACAGCTGCAATATAGCACCACCATTTCCCTGTAAACTCCACCTGATCTGGATCAGTTCATAGCACCAGAGCCATATTCTCTTCCACTAGCTTTTAGCCTTCTACAGCAGCATCAGCTCTAAATACCAGCGCCATGAACTTGAACTGCAATTGGTAGCATTCAATACCAGCTGCAGAACCATCAACACTAGCCATTGCAATAACTCCATCTTGACTCCGGTCATTCTCTGTAGCCGCATTCCCTGAGTATAAACCAACAACACCAATATCTACCAAATCAACTCCAAACTGCAGCACCATCAATACCTGCACCTAAACATACATCTAACCATTCATTCAAAACCGCCCAACAGTCCATGCCTCCATATTCGATATTGGCAGCAACCAGGTCTCGCTGCTTTTTCCTCGACAAAATTGCCTGTAGTTCCACAGCACTGCATCCAAATTTTCACACACATTCATCCTGAGTTAATCTGCCTGCTATTCCATTCTCAGCTCTAATAACATACTCCATAGCTGCACATTACTCCGTTCCAATCACCACAGTCCACAGCTGAGTCATGGCAAAAATAATCCGTCATAAACATTCATCTCATTTCAGCCTTCCAGGCAATGCACATAACATCACATCCCTTCTGGAGCAACAAACCAACCTTCTTGTATTTCATCTGCAATGTTCATCCTATTGCCTCAACCGCAATTCAAATCTCATACACCTCCTGTAGCTTCTGCACAGCTGCACTGTAATCTCATCCAGCTGATCCCTTTCCAGGCCTTCATCCTTTGTAGTTCATCCATTTTTCCATGTCTTTTTCCCTAGTTTCCTTGACTGCAATTGTCACAACCACAGCCAACTCAATACACACTGCATCTGTTGCAATCCCAGCTTTCAGATCTTGGTTTCTGCAATCAAACCACCAGATCAATTGCTTCACAACTCCTGGCACATCTCAGATTCAAACCTTCATACTTATTTCCATTCCCCACTCGAATTAAAGGCAACAACAGAGTTGTCTTCCTCCTTCAGTCAATATTCAAAACCCCATTTTATAACCACCATTCATTGTAATTCCAGTTCTAGCTCAACCGAACCATTCACTACTGTTGCAACATCAGTTACAACCCTGCAACAATTCAACTCCACCAATACCATCACCCTGCAGTTTCAGCTCCATTCACCACCAGAACTTTCCTTCTGAGCCATACCACCAACATCATCAGTACCATCTGAATCTCATTCTGTAGCTTTCTCAACCAACTCTCGGCTCAATACCAGCTCAGACCATTCAATCTCGAATCCTTGCTAACCACCAACCATTCACAATTTCTTCTCAGATTGAACTCAACTCTCCGATCTGCTCAAAATCAACATCAACAGCTTCCTCAGAAAACCCTACCTTCCATGAACTCGAATCTCAATCAGACCCTCAACAGCACAGAAACCCCAACTCAATTTCAGTTTCTTTGATTTCAACCAAATTCTTCATCAATCTCAACGGCAGTAACTTCTTCTCCTCGATCTCTGCTATCACTTGAGCAACATAAATCATTCACCAGAGAAACCTTATTCTCTGAATTCCTCTTGAATTTCATCGATCCCATGAATTTCTGCTCCTACTTTTAGTCGCTCCATCTCGATCTCCCCTGTCCTCTGAATCTCATCCTTTCTCTCAAATTCATTTCAGGTGAACAAATAATTGAGAAGTAATCTTCTCTCGATTTTAGGGTACTGAAGTAAGTAGGTTATAATTGATGTTCTGTCACCTTGATAAGGGCTACCCAGATGGCATCCCCTTAACCACAGCTAGTCTTTGTTTAAAACTCCTCCAAATAGAGTTTTTCCTTAACCTTGGCTCAGCTCCCAATAGCACGTGAAATGACAACTACGCCTTTTTGACTCAATTTGAATGATTTCCGCTTCTTTTCCTCCGTGCGACACCAGAGTACCTAATAACTCAAAAACATCCGTAAAGTACATAATTCACAAGAAAAATAGCAAAGAAAGCGTAACTACTAGATAGTAAATTAGGTGTTTTAGACACCTATCAGATTCCCCCACACTTAGACTTTGCTAGTCCTCGAGCAAATCAAACAAAAAAAATTCTTAAACAAACATACAACTCCGTGTCGTCGAGGCTACGGTCACTTTTAGCATAAATAACAAGCCTTTAAACCCCTAGGTGTCCCTAGTGGACGAGTTATAGTCTCGTGAGGGTTTACTAGAGATATACCCACAAAACCTATTTTTCCAACTTACTAGTTTTCCGTAATAATAGCATCCATCGCGCTAAGAAGACATAGAGATTCTGCACACTAGTCATAAGAAGTTAGACACATAAATGAACACAATCTCATTCTTAAAAGTTGAGAGAGAAATAACCATCCCTTCCCGAAAAAAATTCGGGTTCGGAGTGATCGAAAGTCTCGACTCTGCCTCACAAGAAAGGGTTTTATGAAGTTGCTCTCAATAGTAAATAGCTTTTTATGGGTCACACATGTGTCCAGGTTGGAATGAAGAGAGAATCCTGCGACACGTTGAATGGTAGGAAGGCAAAACCCTCCGAATTGTTTTGAAACCCACATCTTTTATTCATTTTGAAAACCCATTTTTCTGACGATCTCTAAGAAAGGAAATCAACCATTTAACGAAGGTGGGAATATGCTTACTTACCTCGTTATCCGTTCGGCGTGCAGCTAGCACCACTCTCACAACATCCATAGAAACGTCTTCGGTCTTCAATCGGTGTCTTCATCTTCGTCTTCGGTCTTCAACTCTTGATGATAACTCTTGAACTTCGTAGAATCTTGACAATGTAATTCTTTCCTCTAATTTCTTGTTGCTTGAAACTTCATTATAGATATTCCTTCTTCCCTTGGCTTTATTGAAAGAATACAAAACTAAAAACGAACTATACAAACCCAAAATATAATTTTTTTTTTCTTTTTCTGTTTTTTTTTATCATTTTTTTTTCTTTTTTTTTTATTGAGAAATAAAAATAAAACAAATACAAAATAAAAACGAAATAAAACAATAAAACTAGTAATGAACCTAAAGAAATTTTCTCTTGTTTTTTTTTTTTTTTATTTTTCATATATATTTTTTTTATTTTTCATATATTTTTTTTTTATGAGACAAGAGAAATAAACACAAACTGAAAATACAAATAAAAATGCAAGTAAAAAGGCCATGGTGTAAGTACTTTACCGCTTGAATCTTCACAACTTATATGTCTTGATATCATAAACTTCTCGAACTCTCATCCTTGATAATTTTCACTCTTGTACAATAGTCTTCAACTTATAAAAATTCTGCTCCTTGTTTTGTTGCTATACTTGAATCTGAAATCTGCTCATTTTTGTATCGTTGCTTGTAAACCATGAACGTGTTCAACTTTCCTTCAAATTTGTGATGCTCCTCTTGTTGATGATGATGGTGTTTCTATGGACCTGTTGGTGTAGAGAGAGATAAGGTGGATGGTGCTAACTGCGAACAAGATTACAAGTGGTATGTAAGTTAGCAATTCGATGTCATTTTCATGATTGATAAAAATAGCACTCAAGAGATCAAAATAGTGCTTCTATGGTGGGAGGTTGGGCAGCTCACCATTCTGCCCGGAATTTACGTACGGTGACACACACTCTAAAAGCACAAATTTAGACAGGTACAAAGAATTGAAGGTTGGTGCCTCACATTATGTAACATGGGTAGTCTCCACTATAGGGGATCACTACTCTAATACCGAATTCAGTCTGCACCTTATTTGCCACTGGCATGGTTGAATCCAACTTTAACTCTCATACAATTAAGAAACCCGATCATGTTCTCTGTCATCTCTAAGTTCAGTCACTCTTATGAGAATCTCGATGTAATCTTAGCGACATGTATACTATGTGACTCTAAACTAACTACAAGTTGGAGGTTTCTTATTCACTATTTTACACAAAAGTTGAAAATTTTCAAAAATTTACAACGCAAATGCTTAACCACTCCCCCACACTTAAACTTTACATTGTCCTCAATGTAAATTGAATCGTCCAAAGTAAGTCAAGGTGGGAAATTCTAACAAAAAATCAGAAAAAAATAAGACAAGAAAAACTAAAAACAAGACAAGAAATAAATACAAGACAAGAAATACTCATCCGATGGGTTGCCTCCCATTTAGCGCTTGGTTTAAAGTCGTCAGCCCGACTATCTCCTTGCATTCTATGACTCCTCCAGAGGGAGCACATCCACAAAGTTAACTCCTTCCACCACTTCAGAAGTGAAATTCTCATAATATGGTTTCAACCGGTGCCTATTAACTTTAAGTTCTTTCCCTGTAGCTATGCTACGAATTTCCACTGCACCATGAGAAAACACATTAGTAACAATAAAAGGTCCGATCCATCGTGACCTTAATTTACCCGGAAATAAATGCAAGCGAGAATTAAACAAAAGCACTTTCTGCCCAATGCAAAATTGTTTCCTAGAAATCATGTTATCATGAAATGCTTTCGTCTTTTCTTTATAAATCTGTGAGCTTTCAAATGCATCATTGCGAAGCTCCTCTAGCTCTTGAAGTTGTAACTTCCTTTGCTTTCCAGCCCCATCCATCTCCATGTTGCATTTCCTAATAGCCCAAAACGCCTTATGCTCAATTTCAACGGGTAAATGACAAGGTTTACCATACACAAGCCTAAATGAAGACATCCCTATAGGTGTCTTGTATGCGGTTCTATACGCCCACAAAGCATCATTAAGTCGCATGCTCCAATCTTTCCTTGTTGGGTTCACCGTCTTTTCTAGAATAGATTTCACCTCCCGGTTAGACACCTCGGCTTGTCCATTGGTTTGGGGATGATAAGGTGTTGCAATCTTGTGCGACACATTGTACTTCGTCAACAAGCTTTGCAAAATCCTGTTTTTGAAGTGAGAACCCCCGTCGCTAATTATGGCTCTTGGAATTCCAAACCTTGCCAAAATATTAGCTTGCACAAAATCTGAAACCACTTTAGAACCATTAGTTGGGGTGGCCTTAGCTTCCACCCATTTCGAGACATAATCAACCGCAAGTAAGATATAAAAATTTCCATGGGAGTTGACAAAAGGCCCCATAAAATCAATACCCCATACATCAAAAACTTCAATAAATTGAATAAAAGTTTGTGGCATTTGATTTCGGGCACCTAGATTGCCGGTTCTTTGGCACCTATCACAAGTTGTACAAAATATATGTGCATCCTTGAACAAAGTTGGCCAATAAAAACCACTTTCTAGTACCTTGTGAGCGGTTCTCTTACTCCCAAAATGTCCTCCGCAAGCATAGGAGTGACAAAAAGACAAGATAGAATTAAATTCAGATTCGGGAACGCACCTTCTTATTACTTGGTCACTACCATGTTTCCACAAGTATGGATCATCCCATATGTATTGGTTTCCCAACTTCTTAAGTTTGTCCCTCTCAGCACGAGACAAGTTCTTTGGGATTTGTTTAGAAACTAAGTAATTGACAATATCGGCATACCATGGTTCTCCAAAGGCAATTGAGAATAGTTGCTCATCCGAGAAACTTTCACGCAATGGGATAGTCTCCTTATCTACTGAGCAAGTCGGCTCAAGTGATCCGCAACGGTGTTCTCAATTCCTTTCTTGTCCTTGATTTCAATATCAAACTCTTGCAAGAGTAAAATCCACCGTATGAGCCTCGGTTTCGCCTCTTTCTTTGTAAGCAAGTACTTAAGCGTTGCATGATCAGAAAAGACAACAACTTTTGTACCAATTAGATAAGAGCGAAACTTTTCTAAAGCAAAAACAATGGCTAATAACTCTTTTTCAGTGGTTGTGTAGTTTTGTTGGGCCTCATTTAACGTTCTAGAAGCATAATAAATAGCATGAAGAAGCTTCCCCACACGTTGCCCAAGCACCGCACCAACCGCATAGTCACTTGCATCACACATGAGCTCAAAAGGCTTGCTCCAATCCGATGGTTTAATGATAGGGGCTGAAATCAAAAGTTCTTTCAAACGATTGAATGCCACCATACATTTTTCATCAAAGTTAAAAACCACATCTTTTTGCAATAAATTACAAAGTGGTGATGCTATTTTGGAAAAGTCCTTGATGAATCTACGATAGAAACCTGCATGACCAAGAAAAGAGCTTATCTCCCTCACTGTAGTGGGAGGGGTTAGAGCACGAATAAGGTCTATCTTAGATTTATCGACTTCCAAGCCTTTAGAAGATATTATATGGCCTAAAACTATGCCATGAGTTACCATAAAATGGCACTTCTCCCAATTCAACACAAGATTTGTTTCAACACATCGTTCAAGGATTAGAGACAAATTGTTCAAGCAAAGGTCAAATGAATCACCAAAGACACTAAAGTCATCCATGAACACTTCAATTATGTTTTCAACATATTCCGAAAAGATACTTACCATACACCTTTGAAAGGTAGCTGGAGCATTGCATAAGCCAAAAGGCATCCTTCTATAAGCAAAAGTACCGAAAGGACAAGTGAAAGTAGTTTTCTCTTGATCCTCCGGCGCTATCACAATCTGATTATAACCTGAATCGCCATCAAGAAAGCAATAATAAGAGTGTCCAGCTAAACGTTCAAGCATTTGATCAATAAAAGGTAAAGGAAAGTGATCTTTTCTAGTAGTGGCATTCAATTTCCTGTAATCAATACAAACCCTCCAACCGGTTTGCACACGAGTTGGGACAAGTTCGTTCTTATCATTCTCCACCACCGTCACACCTGATTTCTTTGGTACTACTTGTACCGGACTCACCCACTTGATATCGGATATGGGGTAGATAACACCCACTTCCAAAAGCTTGAGTATTTCCTTTTTCACAACTTCCATCATGGGAGGGTTCAAACGACGTTGTGCTTCCCTTGTAGGCTTTGCATCATCCTCCAAACGAATTTTGTGCATACAAACGGCAGGGCTTATACCCTTGATATCGGCAATTGTCCATCCTATGGACGTCTTGTACTTCCTTAGCACCCTTAAAAGTTTTTGCTCCTGTAAATCATTAAGCTCATTAGAAATAATCACAGGTAACTCTTCATTATCACCCAAGTACAAGTACTTTAGGTGATCGGGAAGAGGTTTCAATTCTAAAATTGAAGATTTAATAATTGAAGGTACAAGCTTTTCTCATTGCATGGTAAAGAAATAATAGAGATATTATGAGTTTCCGGGCATCCTTGTAGTGAATTAAGATCACCAAGGACTTCCTTGACTTCATTACCACACTCTACACCATTATCCATGGATGTAGTTAACACGGTTTCCAAAGCGTCATCACCATTTAATTCAAACATTTGTTGTGCCAATGTATCCATAACATCAATGGAGAAACAAGAGTGGACATCGCTAGGATATCTCATCGTCTCGGAAATGTTAAAACGTATTGTTTCTCCATCAAACTCCATGGTCAACGTTCCCTTATCCACATCAATTATGGTTTTCGCCGTTTTCATGAAGGGACGCCCAAGTAGCAATGGAAGAGACGAGTCCGGTGAACCTTCATCCATCTCTAACACGCAAAAGTCAGCTGGAAATACAAGTTGATTAACCTGCGCACAAGAACATCCTCAACAATACCCATTGGGTAGACATTAGAGCGATCGGCTAATTGCAATACAATTTCAGCCTTTTTAAGAGGACCAAGATCAAGTGAATTATACATTGACGCAGGCATAACATTAACGGATGCACCTAAATCCAACATAGCTTTGTTAAATGTTGTGTTACCAATTGTGACGGGAATGTCAAAACTACCGGGATCCTTGCACTTAAGTGGGAGTTTTTGTTGTAAGATTGCCGAAGCTTTCTCCCCCATACTAAGAACTTCATTAACTTTGAGCCTTTGCTTATTGGTACACAAGTCCTTCAACACCTTTGCATACTTTGGTACTTGCTTAATAGCATCAATGAGTGGTATGTTCACATGGATCTTCTTTAGAACGTCTAAAATCTCCTTCTCTAGTTCCGCCTTCTTAGAACTTGCAAATCTACGAGGAAAAGGTAAAGGAGGAACATAAGTAGAAACCGGAGTTTTAGAGTTAGGAATAGGTACCTCAGAAGTTTGGGGGGAATCCTCATTATTCTCCTCCAAAACAGGTTCCTTTGGTGTTTCCACCTTGCCCGAATCAGTAACTTCGGGTTGCACAAGTTGTGTACCACTTCTCAGCGTAATAGCATTGACACCCTATTTTAGGTTAATAGGTTGAGAAGGGAGTTTCCCACTATTTTGTGCCTTCAATTGGTTCAACTCAATAGCCATGGTGACCATTTGTGTTTGCAACTCCTTGATAGCACTCTTAGTTTCCTGTTGACTTTCTTTAAACATGGTAGAAATACCTTGCATCATTGTTTGAAGCTTTGAATCAATATCGGAACCTTGATTTTGCATTGATTGTTGTGCTTGTGGTTGCTGAAATTGTTGTCTCGGCTGGAATTGTTGTTGTTGAGGTTGAAATATACTTGAAGAGTTGAAGGTAGGTTGTTGAACCGCTCCTTGCTTGTTGGCATAGCTAAAATTGGGGTGATCTCTCCATCCCTGATTGTAAGTGTTAGAGTAGGGATCATACCGTCTTTGTTGATTTGGAAAGACCGCATTAGCTTGCTCATCTTCATAACATCGAGTAGAACTTGGTATAACCACGGCTGCAACTTGTTGCATCATTGCCGACATGTTACCCATTTGTTGATGAAGTTCCTCAACCTCGCTCACTTCATTCACTCTTCTTAGAAGCACATCCGAACCACGGCTCAAAAATTGTTGGGAGTTCGCTGCCATATTTTCAATCAACTCTCTAGCTTGTGCCACCATCTTGCTAACTAGTGCATCACCACCCGCAGCGTCAATAAGGTTCCTATCACTTGATTGGAGTCCTTCATAGAAGTATTGGATGATCATAGCGTCACTGAATTGGTGGTGAGGACAGCTTCCAACCAATCTCTTGTATCGTTCCCAACATTCATATAAGGATTCTCCCACGTTGTGCTTCATCCCACAAATCTCCTTGCGAATTTGAGTAGCCTTTGATGCAGGAAAATATCTCTCTAAAAAGAGTTTCTTCAACCCATTCCATGTTGTGACACTTCCGGGAGGTAAATAGTATAACCAATCCTTAGCACTATCCATCAAAGAGAAACGGAAAACTTTAACATTGCACCATCCGCCTCAACATCCGCTGGAAGCATGGCCGTGACAATGGTGTGGAAGTCCATAAGATGTATTTTGGGTCTTCATTCACCATGCCATGGAATTTTGGTAATTATCTAAGCAACCCCGGCTTTATCTCAAAAGTAGAGTTCGTTTGAATACACCCCTGTTGTGTATCAAGCCTATGAGAAGCCAAGTCCTTGAGTGAACGATTTGCATCACCCATTGCTTTTTCTTCTTCAACTTGTGGTTCGTCTACGAATGGAACCTCTTGTTCTCCTTCTATTTGTACTTCTCCTTCCACATGTAACTCTAGATTTTCTGTTGTGTCTTGACTTGGTTGGAGTATTGTGCCCCTTCGAGTAGCTATCCCGCACCTTGGGTAGTTCCAATCTTTAGAAGCCAGGGATTAGGTACCTGAAAACAATTCTCCCAAACAAGTGAGAAACAAGACAAGAACCGAAAAGCAAAGATAAAAGCAGAAATTATAAAAAGAAACTAAAAACTTAATAACAAGCCGTATGCCTCCCAAGAACGGCGCCAAAATTTGATCGGTTGTCAATCCGTCAAAAATAATTTCACTTTCTTACTCACTAAATATAAATGAAGTACAAGGTAAGGAAGAGTTCGTATCCACAGAGAGGCAATTGTTGTTATGCGATTTTCAGTTTCTAAGGTAACCAAGGGGGGATGTTTGTTTTATCTAAGAAATAAAAGTAATTGAAAGCAAAGTAAGTAATTCGAATAATCAATAAGGAGAAGATATTGGTCACGGGATAGTATCATTCACAAACATGTATTTTCATCAATGATTAGAATTGGTATTTTAATCTCTTATTTACTAAAAGTCCTAGGATACCTTGATTGCAAGGATATCCCGCTAATTCCCTGAATTCATCACAACCACATTAAAAGATGCATATGTGAATTCTTCCTAGAAAGCAACCTAAAGTGTAAAAGCACAATTAGATTTAACTCCCTAAAAGCAATAAGTTCTATGGAATAAGACTAATCAATGCAAACGAATGTGTAAAAGCACTAAACGTTTTAACAAAAGTTATGATTCACTTGTGACTAGTAGGATATATCACTACAAGCACTACCCACAATTATGCTACTTAGAATCAGGGATAAACAACTTTTTCGTATTGAAAACCCTAATATAGCTCTAGAGATGAATGTAAATCGGATTGATTAGGACTCAACCAAACAAACTATCAAATCATATAACTCTATTAATTGTGAATCACAAACAATAAAATATTGAGACAAAACTAATTCATTGAATCATATAACATATTGAGAAATCAACTTTATCCCATAACCAATAATATTTGTTTAGCTACTCATAGCTATGGAGTTCATCATAAAAATATTAATTGAAAAGAAGAAGATGAACAAAAGCAAACCCTAGAAGCGTAAACAAAACCCGGCTCTCCAAAGTTCCAAGAAAAATATATCATATAAAGTTGTAGAAATCTTTCCTTTAAATAGCTCTCTTGTTTCAAAAATTAGGTCTAATCTTCAAAGGTCCAAAGGAAAGAAGTCCACCAAGCCCATGTGTGAGAAAAACCCATGTAAAAACTCTGCCCAAAAACGGTCGCCGGAAAACTGGTATTGTGGTCGACATTTGGCCGGAATCCGGCACCAGAAAATATCTCAGGTGACCGACAAAGTCCACCCGGTCACCAGTCAACGAGTCAACTCGGTCAACGATCCAACTCGGCCGGGTCAACTCGGTCAAGCACTGCGTAAAACCGGTAAAGGTACCGAGTCAGATGACTCAACTCAGAATCAGCATCTTCTTGTCAGACCTGAGTCAGAGCTGAATGGACTGACAACCCATTGCACATCCTGAACTTATACAACACAATCATTGTGCTTCACAGCTCCTTGGCCAGCCATCTTGGCTGTGCATCCATCTCCCATCAACAACAACAGCTTCTTTCTGCAAATCCTGCTCCAACAGACCATCTAAAACTGCAGCTGCAACTCCGCTCAACTGCAATTTCTTCATTTCACGAACCCGAGTCTATCCTTGTTCTACAGCTGCAATATAGCACCACCATTTCCCTGTAAACTCCACCTGATCTGGATCAGTTCATAGCACTGAGCCATATTCTCTTCCACTAGCTTTTAGCATTCTCACAAAGATCGGCTCTAAATACCAGCGCCATGAACTTGAACCGCAATTGGTAGTATTCAATACCATTTGCAGTAACCATCAACACTAGCCATTGCAATAACTCCATCTTGACTCCGGTCATTCTCTGTAGCCGCATTCCCTGAGTATAAACCAACAACACCAATATCTACCAAATCAACTCCAAACTGCAGCACCATCAATACCTGCACCTAAACATACATCTAACCATTCATTCAAAACCGCCCAACAGTCCATGCTTCCATATTCGATATTGGCAGCAACCAGGTCTCGCTGCTTTTTCCTCGACAACATTGCCTGTAGTTCCACAGCACTGCATCCACATTTTCACACACATTCATCCTGAGTTAATCTGCCTGCTATCCATTCTCAGCTCTAATAACATATTCCATAGCTGCACATTACTCCGTTCCAATCACCACAGTCCACAGCCGAGTCATGGCAAAAATAATCCGTCATAAACATTCATCTCATTTCAGCCTTCCAGGCAATGCACATAACATCACAGCCCTTCTGGAGCAACAAACCAACCTTCTTGTATTTCATCTGCAATGTTCATCCTATTGCCTCAACCGCAATTCAAATCTCATACACCTCCTCGTAGCTTCGCAGACAACAGATCAGTAATCTCATCCAAATTGATCCCTTTCCAGGCCTTCATCCTTTGTAGTTCATCCATTTTTCCATGTCTTTTGCCCTAGTTTCCTTGACTGCAATTGTCACAACCACAGCCAACTCAATACACACTGCATCTGTTGCAATCTCAGCTTTCAGATCTTGGTTTCTGCAATCAAACCACCAGATCAATTGCTTCACAACTCTTGACACATCTCAGATTCAAACCTTCATACTTATTTCCATTCCCCACTCGAATTAAAGGCAACAACAGAGTTGTCTTCCTCCTTCAGTCAACATTCAAAACCCCATTTTATAACCACCATTCATTGTAATTCCAGTTCTAGCTCAACCGAACCATTCACTACTGTTGCAACATCAGTTATAACCCTGCAACAATTCAACTCCACCAATACCATCACCCTGCAGTTTTAGATCCATTCACCACCAGAACTTTCCTTCTGAGCCATACCACCAACATCATCAGTACCATCTGAATCTCATTCTGTAGCTTTCTCAACCAACTCTCGGCTATATACCAGCTCAGACCATTCAATCTCGAATCCTTGCTAACCACCAACCATTCACAATTTCTTCTCAGATTGAACTCAACTCTCCGATCTGCTCAAAATCAACATCAACAGCTTCCTCAGAAAACCCTAGCTTCCATGAACTCAAATCTCAATCAGACCCTCAACAGCACAGAAACCCCAACTCAATTTCAGTTTCTTTGATTTCAACCAAATTCTTCATCAATCTCAACGGCAGTAACTTCTTCTCCTCGATCTCTTCCATCACTTGAGCAACATAAATCATTCACCAGAGAAACCCTTATAGTTGCAGGAAATCCCACAATACACCCCTCACTATATTTTGTTTAACTAATCCATTCCAAAGATAATAGATGAACAATTATGAATGTTTATTAATAACTTTCTTGAAATCTTTACACAGGAAAATGGAATTACACTTAAGAACTTACAAACATTCTCTCTGTTTCTCTTTCCTAATGACTTACCCTCCAATCCAAAAAGACCTCTCTACAACAAATTCACTCATCTCTTTATATAGGGCAATACATAGTGAATGACAAACTAAGTTGTCCTTTATTTCGGGAATGTCCCTTGAAGTGTCGCAGACATACAAATATTCATACTCGCGACACTTCTTAACTTTTGCCGATTTCATATCGTCATCCACAGTGTGTCATTCATATTTAACCTTCTGCGACTCACTCGCAATGTTATTTATCCATTGTCTTCGCGAAGTGTTGTTGTCGCGATATTCTGATCCTACATCTTGCCTCTTTTTTGTTGAATATTGCTTGAAGAGCTATCTTTAAGAAAAAATACGTTGTTGTAGTAGTCTCTGATTTTTATTGATGAAGGAACGAGCGAAAGAATACTGGACTTGAAAAGTACGTACTTGCCTCTATTCTTTGGCGAAGTTCCGAAGTTTTTAGAAGTATGTATGAAATATCATTTCTTGCCTCATGGGTTATGGAAAATAATGGATCTTGCAATCTCTTCTCGCGAGTTAGGAAAATAATTGAATCTCATATGATAAGAAAATATGTTGTGCAATACCCGAATACTACATTTTCTCGCCTCTCCTTATGTCTCCTTACGTTGTGCGATACCCGAATTCTTTGTCGCAACCGTTCATTTTCCAAAAAATCTTCTTCAAAGATAGCTCCCTGAATCTGGGAATGACCGTTTACACGTGTTTAAAACCATCCTTTTTACCGGTACATTTAATGTTATCCGGTCATAACACTTTCTTGCCTATTTATAGGAGAGTCTTTTGTGAAGAACATTTCTTTCCTTCTATTTCATCTCCTTTATCGTCCGTTAACTGTTCTTGTTATTCTTCTTCACCATCGTCTTCATCATCCTTCGCTATTTCTTATCTCGCTATTACTTCCATGGCATCCAGGTTTGTTAATCTTGCTAGATTCGATTGATTCTATGATTGATTGATTTTGTGACTAGCTTCTCTTGTTGAGATTATCTTATTCCTTTTAATCTTTTCGCCATTTTTGTTTTAGCAAGAATAAACCCAGCACCAAGTTCTCCGTGAAGAACCCCTTCTTTCTTTGGATTCGCAATGAAACCAACTTCTCAACAAGAATCCACCCTGCAACCAAAGTCCTCTTCGCAAGCTAAACATACCATTTCTAAAAGAAAGCCTGCGAGTGATAAGGTATTTTAAGAAGCATTTACTTTTTAATAACAATATCGTTGCCTCTGTTTCTTACTTAATTTATCATTCACAGGATGACAAAACTATTGACAAAACTCCCAAAAGATCTCGCCACTCTAAACCTGTTACTCCTGATGTCCCTTTTCCCTCATTTACACCTTCTTCTCCTGCTGCGAAATCATCGCAGGATAATCTTGTCGCAAATGACAATAATCCTATGTCTCAACTCCTCATAGATCAAGTTCCTCATAATAGTCCTACTACAAATGAACTTATTCCTTCTCCTACCATCAATGTCCCTGTCATTCCTCCCATCACTACCTTTCCTGAAATCTCCTCTTCTCATGATGTTCCTTTGGCGAAGAATGATTCGTCTCTTCCTTCTTTACCCGAGCAAATTCCTCTTACTGCAGAAAATTTGGAAGGAATAGACGTGGCTTTCAAAGTTCTCTCGGACCTTGTGAATGATGCCAAGAAGACTTCTGTCGATCCTGTCAAGTCTGATGTCTGCGAGATTTTAAGTAAACATCTCGGTCCTGATAGGATCTCGCAAGCATCCTTAGTTCAAGAAATTAATGTCTTTGAAAAGTGATCTTCAAGCTATGACTGCTAAATGCAATAATCTCCATCTTGAAAATCAAAAATTTCACAACCTCTCACTAGATCGTGATAATCTTCGCAAGAAGAATGAAGAGTTAAAAGGTATACTCTTTCCCCTTTTTTTTTTTTTTTTTTTTTTTTTTTTTACGACTTAAACTCTTGTTCGCCCTTCAAGCTCTAAACCAGAAACGAATAATGGAGATATATCAGTTGGAATCAATTGTTGAAGAAGTTCGAGTTGAAAGAGATGCTTGGATGGAGCAATATAACTTCTTAAATAATCTTCATACATATGCTGTTGATCAAATAGATAATTTGTCTAAAGAAAACTTTGATTTAGTTCAGCAGCAAGACTCATTAAGTAAAGACTTATCTCGCCTTTCTTACTCTTTGACTAAGGCTAATTTGGAGTTGGAAACTTTATCAGATGAGAATGGGACTCTTTCTCAGGAGAAGCGATCTCTGCTAAACAAGGTCGCGACTTATTCGCAAGAATATGATGCTTGTCAAAAATTACGTGAAGAACAAGAACAATCTATTCACACTTTGAAAAACCAACTTGAAGAAATTACTGCCGAGAGAGATAAACTTATTCAGGGTCGAATAACCTTGAGTCTAAAAGCAAACCAATTCAAGGATCAATGTTCCAAATTAGAAAAATCCAACTCTACCCTTGTGACCGAGAATTCTATACTTGTTTCGAATGAAAAAAGCTTGCGAGCTCGATTGAAAGGCCTAGCTGGAGATACATTTGATGATGCCATGGACTGTTTGGGGAATAATTTTGCAGCTTTAATTCAGCATCTTACTTCTCAGAAGGAATGTAGTCATATTATTTGACTATCTTAATTCATTAATTTATTCCAAAAAAATCTTTAATTATCCTGAAAATTCCAAAAATATTCTCGTAAGAGTTTTCTTTAATCTTGTGCACTTGTTATGCAGACTCGAGAAAAGACTTCGCTCTGTTATCTCCACCTCGATCGATTACTCTAAGATTCGCAAAGAAAATGGGTTACTCGCCGCCTCTCTTGCTCGTTCTCGCGACCGTGCAGAACGAAGATTTGATTATATGTCTTACTGTAAAGACATAGATAGTAAGAATCGTCAAAAGACGTTGCTTCGTCAATTCCCCCTCAAAGCTGAAGTCCTTGTGAATGAGATTTTATTGTCTAAGTCCCTTGATCCTATTCATGTTGATCCTTTGGAAGTAAGTGATGATGAAGTCCCTGATTCTCCTGACAGTGATTATGACTATGAAAGCGGCGAAGATATCGCTAATATTGAAGTTCTCAACAAAGATCCGACTGAAAAAATTTCTGATGAAAATCCACCAGCTGGCGAAAATGAAGGTGCTGAAATCATTTCTGATGAAAATCCACCAACCGGTGAAGGTGAAGCTGATAAAGGCGGTGAAAGATCTCAACCATCCTCTGTAGTTGATAATATTGATGTAGAGAATTAAACTTTCTTTGTAATTTATCAAAACTTCTTTTGTTTGTAAGGATTAAGTCTTTGATCGAGTAATCCCCTTATTTTCTCCTTTTTCTCCAATTAAGAATTTCGCTTTATTTCTTCTCATTGCGACAAGATCGCAGGCCGCCTTTACATTTTCATGTAATGACCCATTGACCTTGCCTTATCATCTTTGATGGTCTTCTAAGTTTGACCTTCCTATTTAAAGGTCTTACTCTGCCACCCTTTATTGCGACAAGGTCGCAGGACTTTTCATGTAATGACCCATTGACCTTGCCTTATCATTTTTCAAGTATTTTTGCCTCTAGATATTTTGCTTGCGACAATATGACAGCCTAAACTTTCTTGCGAAAGTAAAGCCCCATGACATTGTCGTCTTGCGACGAAATCGCAGGACGTCTTTACACTTGCATGTAAGGACCCATTGATCTCGTCTTACCCTCGCGTTAGTATTATTGCCTCTCGCAGGATCATTGCACAAATATGACAAGCCTAAGTTTCCTTGCGAAAACAAATCCTCGTGACATTTGCGTCTTTGGCACTTATCGGCTCCCTAATGGAGGGTGCCGCCCTTATCATCTCCCCGGTTGCCCCTTCAAGGAGGCGTACATCGGCCATACAAGGCTAGCTCCTCCCATCCGGTCTTAACAACAACCAGTTGTTTTCGCACCTCTTATCCCTTATACCTATAGAGTTTATGGTTACAAGGCTGCACCCTAAGTGGAGTTTTCTTCGGGCCGAAAAGATGCGCCAAGACTTGTCAAGAGTGGTAAGGAAGTTCCATGCTCCCGCACTCTTGACTCAACCGTGTACCTCGGCGCCTTGATCATACGCCGACTCCTTGAAAGAGACCCTCGGTCGCCCAACCAGGGTATAACCTACATATATAGTTGGGAATCCAAGGTACCTCCTCCGGATAGGCTTTCATGGGCCCCAAATCTGCATGACCAGGTTCCGGGGCGGTGTAACCTTTTCCCGGGCCATGTTAAGAGATTCCCCCTTATATGACGCACTTTAGGTCTTACATTTGCCTCTTACGAAGTATAATTCGCGAACTAGGGTGTATGCCATAAAGGTTCGTCCCATTCATTCAATTATGTTTATTCATTCATTCATTCGTTATGTCTTGCCATTCTGTTCACGAGACATTCGCTGATATCTTGGTCTGTATTTTATTGAATTTTGCAAATATCTTGCATTAAAGTACTTCATCTACCCCATTTTTACGGGTAGTATTTCTTTAGATATAACCTGTTCCACTACCGCCTAATCTTTGTCCCATATCTTTGCCTTCAGGATCCATCAATCTATAAGCCCCTCGTACCAACTACTTCTTTGATAATATAAGGTCCATCCCATTTTCTCGCTTGACTTGCCTCCATTTTCTCGCTGATATATTGGTGTCTCTCGCAGCACCAAGTCTCCTGGTTGAAATTCACGTATCTTCACACGCTTGTTATATTCTCTGGCCAATCCTCGTTGATAATTCTCCATGTGTCGTAACGCCTTCTCCCTTTTCTCTTCTAATTCGTCCAACTTGATTAGAATGTTACATGCACTAAGATTTTTCTCCCAAACTTCTTTCTTAGTTGTTGGGATCATAACCTCTGTTGGGAGCACAGCTTCAACTCCATATGTTAAGCAAAAAGGTGACATTCCAGTAGCTTCTCTTCTGGTCGTATTGTATGCCCATACTGCACTGGGTACTTGTTCGCACCATCCTCTATTGTGTCCTTCTAACTTCTTCTTCAATATATCCGCAATTGTTTTATTTGTTGCCTCCGCCTGACCGTTAGCTTGCGGATATAGTGGAGTCGATTTCCCACATTTTATTTGAAATGCATTAAGTAACAACTCTATGTTTTGCCCTTCAAATTGTTTCCCATTATCAGACACCAACTGTGCGGGGATCCCAAATCTGCATATAATATTCTCAAATATGAAAGTAAAAACGTCTTTGTCGCGAATGTGTTGTACCGCTTTCACTTCTGCCCATTTTGTGAAATAATCCGTTGCGACAATTAAGTATCTTCTCTGTCCTGTTCCTGGTAAAAAAGGTCCCACGATATCTAAACCCCACTTTCCAAAAGGCCACACACTTGTGGAAGAATTTAATGGTGCCCCAGGTGCATGTATTTTCTTCCCATGTCTTTGACAATCTTCGCAGCGCCTTGACATTGCTCTCGCGTCCTCATGCATATATGGCCAGTAATATCCTTGCATTTTTGCTTTATATGCTAAAGATCTTCCACCGCTATGATTTCCAGCATCTCCACTATGCAACATCTTCAATATGATTTCTCCCTCTTCCCTTGTTAAGCATCGAAGTGAAGGTCCATCAAAAGATCGCCGATAAAGCACACCATCTCTTAATTCATAATTCGTTGCACGGCTTTTCAATTTGTGTGCTTCTAATCTATTTCTTGGTACCTCCCCTTTCATCAAGTAAGCGTGAAGTTCTGTTCTCCAGTCTTTATCGCGACATTGTGGTATGTCTTCTACTAACATTGCATCCGCTTCTTGCTCTTCTTCTTTATTGATTGATGGTGCCAAAAGTGTTTGTATTTTGATATTCCTCGCAGTGGGGTCTGTCATCATACTTGATATAAAGGCAAAAGCATCTCATGAGTCTGTTATTTCTCCTTGATATATGCCTCCACCTTATTTTTGGTACCTGCTCGGCTGACAATTCTTCGACAAGCTTTACGTACTTTTGCAAAGATGGCTCATTTGTAGCGTATTTCTCTGTTATCTGGCGAATTGCTAATTGCGAATCACTGGTAATCCTTACATTTTCTAACTTCATTTCTATTGCGAATCGCAGAGCATGTATTATAGCTTCATACTCCGTTTCATTATTGGTGGATTCAAACTCCAATCTAAAAGAGAAAGCTAATTTATTGCCTTCGGCGAAATCACAACAATTCCCACTCCATTACCTTCTCCATTTGATGATCCGTCGCCAATATTTCCCACCTATCCGGTTCGGTTAACAAATCATTTGGGTCTCCATGCTCTTCTTCTACATCCATCATTTCATCCACCGCTTCATCTTCCTCCAAAGGAAATTCGCCAAAAAGTCTGCGACTACCTGTGACTTGGTTGAGGATAATATTTCATATTTGAGTTTATAATGGCTTATTTGGGCATTCCACCTTTCAACTCTTCCCGATCTTTTTGAATTTTTCATTACTGATTCGATTGGTACTTTTGTTACCACCCTAACAGTATGTGCTTGAAAATATATGCGAAGCTTGAATGTTGCATAGACTAACGCCAGGATTAGTTTTTCAATCTTCGAATAATTCCTTTCTGCGGCATTAAAAGTCTTACTGATATAGTAAATCGATTTTTCTACTCCAGCGTCTATTCGCAGCAATAATGCGCTTAACGCGTGCGACGTTGTCGCAAGGTATACCAACAATTCCTCCCCTGGCTCTGCTTTTTGCATAATGGATACTTCCATTAGATGTTCTTTAATTCCTTGTAATGCCTTTTCACATTCGTCTGTCCATTTAAACTTTGATCCTTTTTTCAGAATGCTGAAAAAATGTTTGCACTTATCAGATGACCGCGAAATGAATCTTCCTAGTGATGCTAATAATCCATTTAGCTTTTGAACATCCTTTATTGTCGCAGATGTTGGCATATCGCGAACTGCTTTCACTTTCTCTAGGGTCGACTTGTATTCCTTCCTTTGATACTATATAACCCAAAAATTTTCCCGATGCCACTCCGAAGGTACATTTTTCCGGATTTACTTTGATGTTGAATCGCCTCATCTGTTCAAAGATTTCTCTCAGATCTCGTACATGGTTTTCTGCTTTCTTACTTTTTACGAGCATATCATCTACGTATACTTCCAGTGTTTTATGTATCCATTCTGCGAACACTTCTTCTACCATTCTTTGGTATGTTGCTCCAGCATTTCGTAAACCAAACGGCATTTTTGTATAACAATATAACCCCCTCGGAGCGAAAAAAGCAGTATGCTCTTGGTCTTCCTCGGCGAGAGGAATCTGGTTGTAACCTTTATACCCGTCCAGAGATGATATTCTTTCATTTCCTGCTGCTGATTCGACCAGTTGTGGGATATCCGGCAATGGAAAACTATCTTTAGGAAAAGCTTTGTTTAAATCGGTGAAATCTATGCAAATTCTTATCCCCTTTTTCTTCTTTGGGACTATAACCATATTTGCTATCCATTCAGGATACTTTCTTTGGCTCGATGATTCCTGCATCTAGCATTTTCTGCAATTCTTCTTCTATTTGGGGGTGATAAGCTGTTGCGATTTTTCTAATTCTCTGCTTGAACGGCTTCACCCTTTTGTCTATTTCCAGTTTGTGACAAGCTATCGATGGATCTATACCAGGCATATCATCCATGTTCCACGCGAAGATATCCTTATAATCTCGCAGCAATTCTACAGTCCTTTTTTCCTCATTCGCTTCCATACTGGTCCCAATCTTCAACATCCTGGGCTCTTCATTAGTTCCGACATTCACTTCTTTTTCGTTTGCTCGCCGCGACATAACTAGCTTGCGATTCTCCCATAGGGGTTGGTCCTTTCAACTCTTTCGCGAGTTCATTTTCTTCTCCCGAGATCTCGCTAGGTATCCCTTTTCCTTCCTTTGTTCTTATCATGTAAACTCTAAATTCTTCTTCTTTTTAGTTTGCTTTGCCGCTTTTCTGCGATACTTTCGCTTCTTTGCTTGCTCTTCATGATATTTTATTTCAATTTGATAACATATTCTTCCTTTATCCACATCTCCTCTAATCTCGCCGATTCCAGTTGGTGTGGGAAATTTGATACATTGATGAAATGTTGATTCTACGACTTTTATTGCGTGTACCCATGGTCTCCCTAGCAATACGTTGTATGGCGATTCCATGTCCACTACACACAAGGTTACTTGTGTCTCGATATCTCCCAACGGAGCAATTCGTATTTTTACTTCTCCTTTAACCTTTGTTATGGATTTACCAAAACCATGGATATTGTAGGCCGTGGGAATCATTTCTTTATCTTTATATCCCATTTTCTTGTAAGCATGATAAAACATGATATTCACCAAGCTTCCCGTATCGATTAAAGTTCTATTTACCGTCCACGTTTGCGCTGCCTTTACTAATTCTTCTCCTTTGCACGCATTTATTGTGATTACCAGTGGAGATGTGTGATTCAAATGTTCTTTAGATATTTCTGAAGCTGTGAATGTTATCCTTTGCTTTTCCCATTCTTCTAAAGGCAATGTCACCTCTCTATCTGTGATTTTCTTTCCTTCAAAATCCCGCTTGTGTATTCTTCCTTTGATATTTTCATGAAACTCATCAATCATTGTCTTTGTGCCCGAACTGTACTCCATATCTTTCTCCTTTGCCTCGTCTGATGTAATATTTTCTTTCATTTTCTTGATTTGAATGATTCTGATTGCCTTCTTCTTTTCTTCATCTTTGTTTCTAGCGCCAATATGTAGTTGCAGGAAATCCCACAATACACCCCTCACTATATTTTGTTTAACTAATCCATTCCAAAGATAATAGATGAACAATTATGAATGTTTATTAATAACTTTCTTGAAATCTTTACACAGGAAAATGGAATTACACTTAAGAACTTACAAACATTCTCTCTGTTTCTCTTTCCTAATGACTTACCCTCCAATCCAAAAAGACCACTCTACAACAAATTCACTCATCTCTTTATATAGGGTAATACATAGTGAATGACAGCTAAGTTGTCCTTTATTCTCGGGAATGTCCCGCGAAGTGTCGCAGACATACAAATATTCATACTCGCGACACTTCTTAACTTTCGCCAGATTTCATATCGTCATCCAGTGTGTCATTCATATTTAACCTTCTGCGACTCACTCGCAATGTTATTTATCCATTGTCTTCGCGAAGTGTTGTTGTCGCGATATTCTGATCCTACAACCCTATTCTCTGAATTCCTCTTGAATTTCATCGATCCCATGAATTTCTGCTCCTGCTTTTAGTCGCTCCATCTCGATCTCCCCTGTCCTCTGAATCTCTTCCTTTCTCTCAAATTCATTTCAGGTGAACAAATAATTGAGAAGTAATCTTCTCTCGATTTTAGGGTACTGAAGTAAGTAGGTTATAATTGATGTTCTGTCACCTTGATAAGGGCTACCCAGATGGCATCCCCTTAACCACAACTAGTCTTTGTTTAAAACTCCTCCAAATAGAGTTGCCCCTTAACCTTGGCTCAGCTCCCAATAGCACGTGAAATGACAATTACGCCTTTTTGACTCAATTTGAATGATTTCCGCTTCTTTTCCTCCGTGCGACTCCAGATTACCTAATAACTCAAAAACATGCGTAAAGTACATAATTCACAAGAAAAATAGCAAAGAAAGCGTAACTACTAGATAGTAAATTAGGTGTTTTAGACACCTATCAGAGGCAAAACATTTTTTGGCCTATTTTAAGAGATATTGTTCCATTAATTGTAAGCTTGTATCAAGCCATCATTTTTCTAGTTGTGAATTGAATTGATGGTCTCATTATCAAAATCGAGGTTTTCTCAAAATAAAAAGGCAGCGTTGCACGATTTGTATCCGCAAAAACGAGGCAAAATATTTATTGGATCATTTTATAAGATATTGTTCCATTGATTTTAAGCTTTGTAACAAGCCATCATTTCTATAGTTTTGACTTAAATCGAAGGTCTCATTATTATAAGCTAGTTTTTCACAAAATGAAAAGGCGGCGGTACACGGTTTGTATACAAAAAAAGAGCCAAAATATTTTTTGGATCAATTTATATGATATTGTTCCATTGACTGTAAGCTTTGTAACAAGCCATCATTTCTCTAGGTATGATTTGAATTGAAGGTTTCATTCGCAAAAGTGAGTTTCTACCAAAATTCAAAGGCGATGGTACACGCTTTGTATCCGCAAAAATGAGGGAAAATATTTTTTCGATCATTTTATAAGATATTCTTCCATTGATTAAAAGCTTTGTAACAAGCCAAAATTTCTCTAGTTTTGACTTGAATTGAAGATCTCATTCTCAAAAGTGAGTTTCTACCAAAATTCAATGGCGACAGTACACGCTTTGTATCTGCAAAAATGAGGCAAAACATTTTTTGGCCTATTTTAAGAGATATTGTTCCATTAATAGTAAGCTTTATAACATGCCATCATTTCTCTAGTTATGAATTGAATTGATGGTCTCATTATCAAAATCGTGGTTTTCTCAGAATACAAAGGCGCATTACACGATTTATATCCGCTTAAACGAGGCAAAATATTTTTTGGATCATTTTATAAGATATTGTTCCATTGATTATAAGCTTTGTAACAAGCCATCATTTCTCTAGTTCCGACTTAAATTGAAGGTCTCATTATCATAAGATAGTTTTTCACAAAATGAAAAGGTGGCGGTACACGGTTTGCATACGCAAAAATAAGCCAAAATATTTTTTGGATCATTTTATAAGATATTGTTCCATTGACTGTAAGCTTTTGTAACAAGCCATCATTTCTGTAGGTCTGATTTGAATTGAAGGTTTCATTCGCAAAAGTGAATTTCTACCAAAATTCAAAGGCGACAGTACACGCTTTGTATCCGCAAAAATGAGGCAAAATATTTTTTCGATCATTTTATAAGATATTCTTCCATTTATTGAAAGCTTTGTAACAAGCCATAATTTCTCTAGCTTTGACTTGAATTGAATATCTCATTCGCAAAAGTGAGTTTCAACCAAAATTCAAAGGCGATAGTACATGCTTTGTATCCGCAATAAGAAGGCAAAACATTTTTTGGCCTATTTTAAGAGATATTGTTCCATTAATTGTAAGCTTGTATCAAGCCATCATTTTTATAGTTGTGAATTGAATTGATGGTCTCATTATCAAAATCGAGGTTTTCTCAAAATACAAAGGCACGTTGCACGATTTGTATCCGCAAAAACGAGGCAAAATATTTATTGGATCATTTTATAAGATATTGTTTCATTGATTGTAAGCTTTGTAACAAGCCATCATTTCTATAGTTTTGACTTAAATCGAAGGTCTCATTATTATAAGCTAGTTTTTCACAAAATGAAAAGGCGGCGGTACACGGTTTGTATACGAAAAAATGAGCCAAAATATTTTTTGGATCAATTTATAAGATATTGTTCCATTGACTGTAAGCTTTGTAACAAGCCATCATTTCTCTAGGTATGATTTGAATTGAAGGTTTCATTCGCAAAAGTGAGTTTCTACCAAAATTCAAAGGACACGCTTTGTATCCACAAAAATGAGGGAAAATATTTTTTCGATCATTTTATAAGATATTTTTCCATTGATTGAAAGCTTTGTAACAAGCCATAATTTCTCTAGTTTTGACTTGAATTGAAGATCTCATTCGCAAAATTGAGTTTCTACCAAAATTCAATGGCGACAGTACACGCTTTATATCTGCAAAAATGAGGCAAAACATTTTTTGGCCTATTTTTAGAGATATTGTTCCGTTAATTGTAAGCTTTATAACAAGCCATCATTTCTCTAGTTATGAATTGAATTGATGGTCTCATTATCAAAATCAAGGTTTTCTCAGAATACAAAGGCGGCGTTACACGATTTATATCCGCTTAAACGAGGAAAAATATTTTTTGGATCATTTTATAAGATATTGTTCCATTAATTGTAAGCTTTGTAACAAGCCATCATTTCTATAGTTGTGAATCTAATTGATGGTCTCATTATCAAAATCGAGGTTTTCTCAAAATACAAAGGTAGCGTTACACGATTTGTATCCGCAAAAACGAGGCAAAATATTTATTGGATCATTTTATAAGATATTGTTCCATTAATTGTAAGCTTTGTAACAAGCCATCATTTCTATAGTTTTGACTTAAATTGAAGGTCTCATTATTATAAGCTAGTTTTTCACAAAATGAAAAGGCGGAGGTACACGGTTTGTATACAAAAAAATGAGCCAAATTATTTTTTGGATCATTTGATAAGATATTCTTATATTGATTGTAAGCTTTGTAACAAGCCATCATTTCTATAGTTTTGACTTGAATTGAAGGTCTCATTCGCAAAAGAGATTTTCTACCAAATTAAAAGGCGACAGTACACGCTTTGTTTCCGCAAAAATGAGGCAAAGTATTTTTTGGCTCATCCTACGAGATATTGTTCAATTAATTGTAAGCTTTGTAAGAAGCCATCATTTCTCTAGTTCTGAATTGAATTGATGGTATCATTATAAAAATCGAGGTTTTCCAAAAATACAAAGGCGGCGTTACACGATTTGTATCCGCAAAAACGTGGCAATATATTTTTTGGATTATTTTATAAGATAGTGTTCCATTGATTGTAAGCTTTGTTGTAACAATCATCAATTCTCTAGTTCTGACTCCAATTGAAGGTCATATTATCATAAGCTAGTTTTTCACAAAATAAAAAGGCGGCGATACACGGTTTGTATACGCAAAAATGAGCCAAAATATTTTTTTGGATCATTTTATAAGATATTGTTCCATTGACTATAATCTTTGTAACAAGCCATAATTTTTCTAGGTCTGATTTTAATTGAAGGTTTCATTCGCAAAAGTGAGTTTGTACCAAAATTTAAAGGCCACGGTACACGCTCTGTATCCGCAAAAATGAGGCAAAATATTTTTACGATCATTTTATAAGATATTCTTCCATTGATTGAAAGCTTTGTAACAAGCCATAATTTCTCTAGTTTTGACTTGAATTGAAGATCACATTCGCAAAAGTGACTTTCTACAAAATTCAAAGGCGACGGTACACGCTTTATATCCACAAAAATGAGGCAAAACATTTTTTTGCCTATTTTAAGAGATATTGTTCCATTGATTGTAAGCTTTGTAACAAGCCATCATTTCTCTAGTTCTGACTTGAATTGAAGGTCTCATTATCATAAGCTAGTTTTTCACAAAATGAAAAGGCCGCGGTACACGGTTTGTATCCGCAAAAATGAGGCAATATAGTTTTTTGGATCATTTTATAAGATATTGTTTCGTTGATTGTAAGCTTTGTAACAAGCCATCATTTCTCTAGTTCTAACTAGAATTGAAGGTCCCATTCGCAAAAGTGACTTTCTACCAAAATTCAAAGGCGACGGTACACGCTTTGTATCCGCAAAAATGAGGCAAAATATTTTTTGGCTCATTTTACGAGATATTGTTCCATTAATTGTAAGCTTTGTAACAAGCCATCATTTCTCTAGTTATGAATTGAATTGATGGTATCATTATCAAAATAGAGTTTTTCTCGAAATACAAAGGTTGTGTTACACGATTTGTATCCGCAAAAATGAGGCAAAATATTTTTTGGATCATTTTATAAGATTTTCTTCCATTGATTGTAAGCTTTGTAACAAGCCATCATTTCTCTAGTTTTGACTTGAACTGAAGATCTTATTCGCAAAAGAGATTTTCTACCAAAATTAAAAGGCGACAGTACACGCTTTGTATCCTCAAAAATGAGGCAAAATATTTTTTAGCTCATTTTACGAGATATTGTTCCATTAATTGTAAGCTTTGTAACAAGCCATCATTTCTCTAGTTCTGAATTGAATTGATGGTCTTATTATCAAAATCGAGTTTTTCTCAAAATACAAAGGCGGCGTTACACGATTTGTATACGCAAAAATGAGGCAAAATATTTTTTGGATCATTTTATAAGATCCATTAATTGAAAGCTTTGTAACAAGCCATAATTTCTCTAGTTTTGACATGAATTGAAGGTCTCATTCGCAAAAGTGAGTTTCTACCAAAATTCAAAGGCGACAAGACACGCTTTGTATCATAAAAATGAGGCAAAATATTTTTGGCCTATTTTAAGAGATATTGTTCCATTAATTGTAAGCTTGTAACAAGCCATCATTTCTATAATTATGAATTGAATTGATGGTCTCATTATCCAAATCTAGTTTTTCTCAAAATACAAAAGCGGCGTTACACGAATTGTATCCGCAAAAATGAGGCAAAATATTTTGTGGATCATTTTATAAGGTATTGTTCCATTGACTGTAACCTTTGTAACAAGCCATCATTTCTCTAGTTCTGATTTGAATTGAAGGTCTCATTCGCAAAAGTGAGTTTCTACCAAAATTCAAAGGCAATGCATTACACGCTATGAGGCAAAATATTTTTTGGATCATTTTATAAGATATTTATCCATTGATTGTAAGCTTTGTAACAAGCAATCATTTTTCTAGTTTTGACTTGAATTGAAGGTCTCATTCACAAAAGTGATTGTCTACCAAAATTTAATGGCGACAGTACACGCTTTGTATCCACAAAGGAGGCAAAATATTTTTTGGCTCATTTTACGAGATATTGTTTTATGAATTGTAATATTTGTAACAAGCCATCATTTCTCTAGTTTTGACTTGAATTGAAGGTCTCATTCGCAAAAGAGATTTTCTACCAAAATTAAAAGGCGATAAAGACACGCTTTGTATCCGCATAAATGAGGCAAAACATTTTTTGGCCTATTTTAAGAGATAATGTTCTATTAATTGTAAGATTTGTAACAAGCCATCATTTCTCTAGTTCTGAATTGAATTGATGGTCTCATTATCAAAATCGAATTTTCTCAAAATACAAAGGCGGCGTTACACGATTTGTATCATAAAAATGAGGCAAAATATTTGTTGGATCATTTTATAAGATATTCTTCCATTGATTATAAGCTTTGTAACAAGCTATCATTTCTCTAGTTTTGACTTGAATTGAAGGTGTCATTCGCAAAAGAGATTTTCTTCCAAAATTAAAAGGCGACAGTACACGCTTTGTATCCGCAAAAATGAGGCAAAATATTTTTTGGATCATTTTATAAGATATTATTCCATTGACTTTAACCTTTGTAACAAGCCATCATTTTTCTAGTCCTGACTTGAATTGAAGGTTTTATTCGCAAAAGTGAGTATTCATTAAATTCAAAGGCGTGTTACATACATACTTTGTATCCGCAAAAATGAGGCAAAATATTTTTTGGATCATTTTTATAAGATATTGTTCCATTGATTGTAAGCTTTGTAACAAGCCATCATTTCTCTAGTTCTGACTTGAATTGAAGGTCTCATTATCATAAGCTAGTTTTTCGCAAAATGAAAAGGCCGCGGTACACGGTTTCTATCCGCAAAAATGAGGCAAAATAGTTTTTTGGATCATTTTATAAAATATTGTTTCGTTGATTGTAAGCTTTGTAACAAGCCATCATTTCTCTAGTTCTAACTAGAATTGAAGGTCCCATTCCCAAAAGTGACTTTCTACCAAAATTCAAAGGCGACGGTACACGCTTTGTATCCGCAAAAATGAGGCAAAATATTTTTTGGCTCATTTTACGAGATATTGTTCCATTAATTGTAAGCTTTGTAACAAGCCATCATTTCTCTAGTTATGAATTGAATTGATGGTCTCATTATCAAAATAGAGTTTTTCTCGAAATACAAAGGCTGTGTTACACGATTTGTATCCGCAAAAATGAGGCAAAATATTTTTTGGATCATTTTATAAGATTTTCTTCCATTGATTGTAAGCTTTGTAACAAGCCTCATTTCTCTAGTTTTGACTTGGTGAAGATCTTATTCGCAAAAGAGATTTTCTACCAAAATTAAAAGGCGACAAGACACGCTTTGTATCCTCAAAAATGAGGCAAAATATTTTTTAGCTCATTTTACGAGATATTGTTCCATTAATTGTAAGCTTTGTAACAAGCCATCATTTCTCTAGTTCTGAATTGAATTGATGGTCTTATTATCAAAATCGAGTTTTTCTCAAAATACAAAGGCGGCGTTACACGATTTGTATACGCAAAAATGAGGCAAAATATTTTTTGGATCATTTTATAAGATCCATTAACTGAAAGCTTTGTAACAAGCCATAATTTCTATAGTTTTGACATGAATTGAAGGTCTCATTCGCAAAAGTGAGTTTCTACCAAAATTCAAAGGCGACAGTACACGCTTTGTATCCGCAAAAATGAGGCAAAATATTTTTGGCCTATTTTAAGAGATATTGTTCCATTAATTGTAAGCTTTGTAACAAGCCATCATTTCTATAATTATGAATTGAATTGATGGTCTCATTATCCAAATCTAGTTTTTCTCAAAATACAAAAGCGTTACTTAATTGTATCCGCAAAAATGAGGCAAAATATTTTGTGGATCATTTTATAAGGTATTGTTCCATTGACTGTAACCTTTGTAACAAGCCATCATTTCTCTAGTTCTGATTTGAATTGAAGGTCTCATTCGCAAAAGTGAGTTTCTACCAAAATTCAAAGGCAATCGTACACGCTATGAGGCAAAATATTTTTTGGATCATTTTATAAGATATTTATCCATTGATTGTAAGCTTTGTAACAAGCAATCATTTTTCTAGTTTTGACTTGAATTGAAGGTCTCATTCACAAAAGTGATTGTCTACCAAAATTTAATGGCGACAGTACACGCTTTGTATCCACACATGAGGCAAAATATTTTTTGGCTCATTTTACGAGATATTGTTTTATTAATTGTAATATTTGTAACAAGTTATCATTTCTCTAGTTCTGAATTGAATTGATGGTCTCATTATCAAAATCGAGGTTTTCTCAAAATGAAAACGCGGCGGTACACGGTTTGTATCCGCAAAAATGAGGCCAAATATTTTTTGGATCATTTTATAAGATATTGTTCCGTTGATTGTAAGCTTTGTAACAAGCCATAATTTATCTAGTTCTAACTAGAATTGAAGGTCTCATTCGCAAAAGTGACTTTCTACCAAAATTCAAAGGCGATCAGACACGCTTTGTATCCGCAAAAATGAGGCAAAATATATTTTTTTGGCTCATTTTTACAAGATATTGTTCCATTAATTGTAAGCTTTGTACAAGCCATAATTTCTCTAGTTATGAATTGAATTGATGGTCTCATTATCAAAATTGATTTTTTCTCGAAATACAAAGGCGGTGTTACACGATTTGTATCCGCAAAAATGAGGCAAAATATTTTCTGGATCATTTTATAAGATTTTCTTCCATTGATTGTAAGCTTTGTAACAAGCCATCATTTCTCTAGTTATGACTTGAATTGAAGGTCTCATTCACAAAAGAGATTTTCTACCAAAATTAAAAGGCGACAGTACACGCTTTGTATCCGCAAAAATGAGGCAAAACATTTTTTTGGCCTATTTTAAAAGATTATGTTCCATTAATTGTAAGCTTTGTAAGAAGCCATCATTTCTCTAGTTCTGAATTGAATTGATGGTCTCATTATCAAAATCGAGTTTTTCTCAAAATACAAAGGCTAACGTTACACGATTTGTATCCGCATAAAAATGAGGCAAAATATTTTTTGGATCATTTTATAAGATATTCTTCCATTGATTGTAAGCTTTGTAACAAGCTATCATTTCTCTAGTTTTGACTTGAATTGAAGGTGTCATTCGCAAAAGAGATTTTCTTCCAAAATTAAAAGGCGACAGTACACGCTTTGTATCCTCAAAAATGAGGCAAAATATTTTTTGGATCATTTTATAAGATATTCTTCCATTGAATGTAACCTTTGTAGTAACAAGCCATCATTTTTCTAGTCCTGACTTGAATTGAAGGTTTTATTATCAAAATCGAGTTTTTCTCAAAATACAAAGGCGGCGTTACACGATTTGTATACGCAAAAATGAGGCAAAATATTTTTTGGATCATTTTATAAGATCCATTAATTGAAAGCTTTGTAACAAGCCATAATTTCTCTAGTTTTGACATGAATTGAAGGTCTCATTCGCAAAAGTGAGTTTCTACCAAAATTCAAAGGCGACAGTACACGCTTTGTATCCGCAAAAATGAGGCAAAATATTTTTTGGCCTATTTTAAGAGATATTGTTCCATTAATTGTAAGCTTGTAACAAGCCATCATTTCTATAATTATGAATTGAATTGATGGTCTCATTATCCAAATCTAGTTTTTCTCAAAATACAAAAGCGGCGTTACACGAATTGTATCCGCAAAAATGAGGCAAAATATTTTGTGGATCATTTTATAAGGTATTGTTCCATTGACTGTAACCTTTGTAACAAGCCATCATTTCTCTAGTTCTGATTTGAATTGAAGGTCTCATTCGCAAAAGTGAGTTTCTACCAAAATTCAAAGGCAATCGTACACGCTATGAGGCAAAATATTTTTTGGATCATTTTATAAGATATTTATCCATTGATTGTAAGCTTTGTAACAAGCAATCATTTTTCTAGTTTTGACTTGAATTGAAGGTCTCATTCACAAAAGTGATTGTCTACCAAAATTTAATGGCGACAGTACACGCTTTGTATCCACAAAGGAGGCAAAATATTTTTTGGCTCATTTTACGAGATATTGTTTTATGAATTGTAATATTTGTAACAAGCCATCATTTCTCTAGTTTTGACTTGAATTGAAGGTCTCATTCGCAAAAGAGATTTTCTACCAAAAATTAAAAGGCGACAGTACACGCTTTGTATCCGCAAAAATGAGGCAAAACATTTTTTGGCCTATTTTAAGAGATAATGTTCTATTAATTGTAAGATTTGTAACAAGCCATCATTTCTCTAGTTCTGAATTGAATTGATGGTCTCATTATCAAAATCGAATTTTTCTCAAAATACAAAGTTGGCGTTACACGATTTGTATCCGCAAAAATGAGGCAAAATATTTGTTGGATCATTTTATAAGATATTCTTCCATTGATTATAAGCTTTGTAACAAGCTATCATTTCTCTAGTTTTGACTTGAATTGAAGGTGTCATTCGCAAAAGAGATTTTCTTCCAAAATTAAAAGGCGACAGTACACGCTTTGTATCCGCAAAAATGAGGCAAAATATTTTTTGGATCATTTTATAAGATATTATTCCATTGACTTTAACCTTTGTAACAAGCCATCATTTTTCTAGTCCTGACTTGAATTGAAGGTTTTATTCGCAAAAGTGAGTATTCATTAAATTCAAAGGCGACGGTACATACTTTGTATCCGCAAAAATGAGGCAAAATATTTTTTTGGATCATTTTATAAGATATTGTTCCATTGATTGTAAGCTTTGTAACAAGCCATCATTTCTCTAGTTCTGACTTGAATTGAAGGTCTCATTATCATAAGCTAGTTTTTCGCAAAATGAAAAGGCCGCGGTACACGGTTTCTATCCGCAAAAATGAGGCAAAATAGTTTTTGGATCATTTTATAAAATATTGTTTCGTTGATTGTAAGCTTTGTAACAAGCCATCATTTCTCTAGTTCTAACTAGAATTGAAGGTCCCATTCCCAAAAGTGACTTTCTACCAAAATTCAAAGGCGACGGTACACGCTTTGTATCCGCAAAAATGAGGCAAAATATTTTTTGGCTCATTTTACGAGATATTGTTCCATTAATTGTAAGCTTTGTAACAAGCCATCATTTCTCTAGTTATGAATTGAATTGATGGTCTCATTATCAAAATAGAGTTTTTCTCGAAATACAAAGGCTGTGTTACACGATTTGTATCCGCAAAAATGAGGCAAAATATTTTTTGGATCATTTTATAAGATTTTCTTCCATTGATTGTAAGCTTTGTAACAAGCCTCATTTCTCTAGTTTTGACTTGAACTGAAGATCTTATTCGCAAAAGAGATTTTCTACCAAAATTAAAAGGCGACAGTACACGCTTTGTATCCTCAAAAATGAGGCAAAATATTTTTTAGCTCATTTTACGAGATATTGTTCCATTAATTGTAAGCTTTGTAACAAGCCATCATTTCTCTAGTTCTGAATTGAATTGATGGTCTTATTATCAAAATCGAGTTTTTCTCAAAATACAAAGGCGGCGTTACACGATTTGTATACGCAAAAATGAGGCAAAATATTTTTTGGATCATTTTATAAGATCCATTAACTGAAAGCTTTGTAACAAGCCATAATTTCTATAGTTTTGACATGAATTGAAGGTCTCATTCGCAAAAGTGAGTTTCTACCAAAATTCAAAGGCGACAGTACACGCTTTGTATCCGCAAAAATGAGGCAAAATATTTTTTGGCCTATTTTAAGAGATATTGTTCCATTAATTGTAAGCTTTGTAACAAGCCATCATTTCTATAATTATGAATTGAATTGATGGTCTCATTATCCAAATCTAGTTTTTCTCAAAATACAAAAGCGGCGTTACACGAATTGTATCCGCAAAAATGAGGCAAAATATTTTGTGGATCATTTTATAAGGTATTGTTCCATTGATCAGTAACCTTTGTAACAAGCCATCATTTCTCTAGTTCTGATTTGAATTGAAGGTCTCATTCGCAAAAGTGAGTTTCTACCAAAATTCAAAGGCAATCGTACACGCTATGAGGCAAAATATTTTTTGGATCATTTTATAAGATATTTATCCATTGATTGTAAGCTTTGTAACAAGCAATCATTTTTCTAGTTTTGACTTGAATTGAAGGTCTCATTCACAAAAGTGATTGTCTACCAAAATTTAATGGCGACAAAGACACGCTTTGTATCCACACATGAGGCAAAATATTTTTGGCTCATTTTACGAGATATTGTTTTATTAATTGTAATATTTGTAACAAGTTATCATTTCTCTAGTTCTGAATTGAATTGATGGTCTCATTATCAAAATCGAGGTTTTCTCAAAATGAAAACGCGGCGGTACACGGTTTGTATCCGCAAAAATGAGGCCAAATATTTTTTGGATCATTTTATAAGATATTGTTCCGTTGATTGTAAGCTTTGTAACAAGCCATAATTTATCTAGTTCTAACTAGAATTGAAGGTCTCATTCGCAAAAGTGACTTTCTACCAAAATTCAAAGGCGACGGTACACGCTTTGTATCCGCAAAAATGAGGCAAAATATATTTTTTTGGCTCATTTTTACAAGATATTGTTCCATTAATTGTAAGCTTTGTACAAGCCATAATTTCTCTAGTTATGAATTGAATTGATGGTCTCATTATCAAAATTGATTTTTTCTCGAAATACAAAGGCGGTGTTACACGATTTGTATCCGCAAAAATGAGGCAAAATATTTTCTGGATCATTTTATAAGATTTTCTTCCATTGATTGTAAGCTTTGTAACAAGCCATCATTTCTCTAGTTATGACTTGAATTGAAGGTCTCATTCACAAAAGAGATTTTCTACCAAAATTAAAAGGCGACAGTACACGCTTTGTATCCGCAAAAATGAGGCAAAACATTTTTTGGCCTATTTTAAAAGATTATGTTCCATTAATTGTAAGCTTTGTAAGAAGCCATCATTTCTCTAGTTCTGAATTGAATTGATGGTCTCATTATCAAAATCGAGTTTTTCTCAAAATACAAAGGCGGCGTTACACGATTTGTATCCGCAAAAATGAGGCAAAATATTTTTTGGATCATTTTATAAGATATTCTTCCATTGATTGTAAGCTTTGTAACAAGCTATCATTTCTCTAGTTTTGACTTGAATTGAAGGTGTCATTCGCAAAAGAGATTTTCTTCCAAAATTAAAAGGCGACAGTACACGCTTTGTATCCGCAAAAATGAGGCAAAATATTTTTTGGATCATTTTATAAGATATTCTTCCATTGAATGTAACCTTTGTAACAAGCCATCATTTTTCTAGTCCTGACTTGAATTGAAGGTTTTATTCGCAAAAGTGAGTTTTCATTAAATTCAAAGGCGACGGTACATACTTTGTTTCCGCAAAAATGAGGCAAAATATTTTTTTGGATCATTTTATAAGATATTATTCCATTGATTGTAAGCTTTGTAACAAGCCATCATTTCTCTAGTTCTGACTTGAATTGAAGGTCTCATTATCATAAGCTAGTTTTTCACAAAATGAAAAGGCCGCGGTACCCTGTTTGTATCCGCAAAAAATAAGACAAAATATTGTTTTGGATCATTTTATAAGATAATACTAGGTAGCACTGGGGCCTTATACGGCCCCGACTCAACCTCTGCTTAGTATCATGTAACATATAATCTTCGGTATCCGACAAAATGTTTATAGCTCGGTATGTTTTGTGAGAATATTTTAAAAATCATTAATATGCTTATGTAATTATCCTGGTTTATGTTATCTAGATATCACCGTCGGTGATTTCTTAGAATAAACTCCTTGATTTATTTTTTATTCGTTGATTCCAGGATTATAAAATGGTGATCATTGATTATACGTGAACATTATCTGTGAAAAATGCCTTTTGACATATCCAAAAATCTGGTGAACCATAAGATAATGTGAACAATATAAACTGGAGTTATAGCATACCTTGCCACGGATGTTAATTGACTAAGATAACAAAAGAATTTATATCCATTTAAAACTACTCTCAAAAGTGAATGACTACGTCTTTGAACCGTCCATGAAATTAAAGTTTTTCTTGGGCATTCCAATATTCTTGCATAGTTGTATTCTTTTTCGAGTTCAGATTTTTTTCGATGTCGGTTAGGTATATTTTGGTGTAGACATTATTTGAATTGTCGTAGCTTGTTTTTTTGTTTTGATTTTAACTTTTCCATAATTTTATGATTGTTATCATATATTTGTAAAGTATTTGTCAGACCTACCTTGTGCAAAAATACCTTTGCATATGCTGATTATTTACACACCGTTTCCGTAACCTGATCTCTTGAATATTCAATTATTTCCTTGTTAATTTTTTTGAGTGTTAAATCGCGGTTGTCTTATCTTCAATGATATTTTCATCCTTTAAATAAGCCTCGAGCATCTTATTGTTAGCATTAGCATTATCGTGAATGAAATAATCCTTGATAATTATTAATCTTAATATTGTGTGTCACATTACCTTCTTCATCTTGTTGTTTATTGCTGGCTCCTTCGTATAGTTATGATAATGATATATTCTCCGTTGTTTTTGGTTTTTGGATCTCTAATCTCTAGACCTAAAATTGTGTTTTTCCTTATGTTTATTATTATCTGTCTTTTCTACTCTACTTAGGTTTTTATCTCATAATCATATGCTTATGTTATCCATGTATCACTACTGATTTTATGTTATCGCTACTGACATAATACTCAGATGCTTATGTTATTATCCATGTATCACTACTGATATAATACGGTTTTTGTTATCTAGGTATCTGTGGGGTGTAGTCGGAGGAAAGAGTTTGGGTTTAGTCAAACTCTATCTTGAATAAACTCGTGCCTAAAGTTTAGTTACTTCTAAACCAAGTTAGGAAACCTTGTTCCTAAAGTAATGATTTCTTAAGGGCCAAGTTTGTATCTTTATATATAGGACTAGAATTGTAGGTTTGTAGACAATCTAACCTAGAAGAGTGGTAAATCCCTATGCTTAGGATTTTGGTCTCTTTGTTAGGGAGGGTCGTGTGCTACCGTGAAGGTCAATATCGGTGTGAGAGAAAAACTTGTAGAGAGAGGATTTTGATGTTCTAGTTTTTAGGTTTGGGGCTTTGCCCTAAACCTAGGTTTTAGTGTTTCCATGTTTCTCCCCTGTTATTAGCAACTGTGAAGACGGTGTAAAAGCTAAGACATGAGGCTGGTTCGAGGAATGGTTAGACAATTGATTTATATGGTTTCTTCGATGATGTTCTCGGGTATGTCTTGTTAACTCTTTGGGTCTTGTCTTGGGTTGTGGAAAGAGCATGTAATGGTCTTTGATGTTAATGAAGTTTTTCTGGTGGTGTCGGCCGTGGATGTAGCCTGTAAAGGTGAACCACGTATATCTTGTGTTGTGGTTGTGTGCTTCTTTATCTTCTGCCTCTTTCTTATTATTTCTCTCACGTTTGGTTCAAATCACCAATTGCCCTTTGTGATCCTGTGATTCCGCTGCGCTCGGGATGCCAATTTTTCCAACAATGTATCATCGTTAATGATTACCTAATTTTTTATCTCGTGTCCTTTTTATTCTCTAATTCTATTGTAATTGAATGATGACCATGACCATTGATTAAATGTGAATATCACCTTTGAAAGTTAATGGCAGCCAAAGTATAATGTAATTTATGAGGATGATACTGGGCATTTTTATCTAACAAATTAGAGCATGCAAACACGGTGTGAATACATGGAATCTTTTAACCAAAGAGAAAATGAACAACTATTTTTATGAAACGAACAAATGAATTTTGCTTTAATAAATTGTTCTAAAAAGAAAACTTTTTAAGGATTAAAAGCAATAAGTCTAAATTTTATGAAAGCAATCCATAAAATTTATATCAAAGAGAATCTGAATAAAAATTCAAATTGCTGAAACAATAATGATAGATAATGAGGTGAATAATGCAGAGGCAACATATGATAGTACGAACAATGTAATCTTGGATTATAGCATACCTTGTGAAGAATATAAATGAAGAACAAAACAAAATATTTAGATCCATTGAATAAAGTGAGAGGATATGTCTTTCATTCGTCCATGAATTTTAATCTTCTTTTTTTGGGTAATTCCACTATTCTTGCATACAGTAGTTGTGTTCTTTATTTTGTCTACCGTGGTTTTGTATTTTCGTTTCACACATCACTTTGAATTAACTTGGCCTTATGTTTCAGTTTTGATTTTAACTTAATATATTTTTCTGTTTTTTTTTTAATATTATTTAAAATTTTCTAGCTTAACACTCTTGTTTTTTTTTCTTCATAATCTTTCGTACACTTTTTCATTTCAAGCTCACGTTTGTACAATTTCTTTTTAGATTCAAATGACTCAAAAGGTTTAGATCATCCCTAAATATCAATATTGTTTTGTAACTCTAGATCCTGCAAGAAGTTCTCCAGTTCACAAACATATTTCAAAAAGAATAATACTTGTTGCATTGCATTTCTTTTTTTTGGATTATTTTTCTTTTAGCACCCACCTTGATGCTTGTGAGTTACAAACTCAGGCCGTTGGTATTACCCAATAACTTTACCATTGTACTACAATCATCATCCAATAATTTTATCATTATACTACAATGACACCTTCATACCTCTTGTATTTCCATTACATGACTAAGCAAGTTTTCCAAGTCCTCCAACCGACATTTTGGCCTCGTCTAACTTGGTTGGTTTTCTTGGCTTTTTCTAGCTTTGTTGTTATTTTTTTGGCCTTCGTTAACTCAGCGGACGTGTAAAACAATTTTTTCAAACCCTATGTTAAAGTCATAAGTCCCGTGATCCGGGCCCATATATAAATCTCAGAAGAAAATGGTTCCCTTCCTTTGTCGGGTATTAATGTTCCACTCATGTGTTTACATTCCCGCCTATTGAAAATAATTGTGTACCCTTTCCTTCCTTTTAGAGCTCTTTTATCTAGACTACAACCAAGACTGGTACATGCATTCGAGATATTTTGCTCTCGGATATGGATACAAAATAATCTTGATAGGGCATCATCACTTTAAAGGTATTTACACTTTTCCTAAAAGTTGGTTTTTTCTTGGATGATCTGGTCAATCTCTCGTCAATCTAGTGCATGGACCCACCACAGATAGGGCACGCAATGTCCATTTTTCTAAGATAATACAATAGATAAGTCAAAGTCCTTTTTTATAATGCTTTGTGTACCCACATTGTCCTCTTCATCTGACGGACCATAAAATTTGTTTGAACTATCACGTATGAACTTTTAGGCAACAATTATTCTATACATAGACAAAAATGCATACAATCGATACTAGATATACGTATAATCAAATCTAAGAGCACAAAACCAAGTAACAGTTCAGTAGAGAAGTTAGGTTTGTATATATATTGAACCAGCATATGCTCCTCACCAATCAAATCGTTAGGTTGGCTGCTTGAACTCCCCCCCATCTTCTTAACCTGCAGTCGGATGATATTCTTTTGGATCATGGATCTACGAACACGACAAAGTCCATAAAAATAGTCAATTGGATTCTTGCCAAGTTTTTCGGGACAGTACCTTTACACGAATTCTTTAAATTAACACATACAAATATGGTTGTGTTAGGAACTCTGTAAATGTAGATAAAATGTGTCAAGAGCATAAAGCCAATACCTCAGTGGAAACCAAGAAAAATATTAACATCTACATATAATAATGTAGATTAGTGCACGGTTAGTACTTCGTCCGAGGACACATTTATTTGTTGCAGAGCTTCCTCTGGACAAAATGCTTGCTAGGAAAACATAATATTTTAAGCTTATTGGCAAGAATTTAGTGCAAACACTACGATACAAAGATACAACACAAATTCCATGAGTCTCATACATTTTTTTCTTGTATTGTTACTCCAAACTAAATTCATCCACTCGACTAATGCACTTGAGTAGTACCAGACTATGTATAATGATTACTTATCACGCCACATAGGCTATTAAATAATTTGGCTAATGAAATGGAGAAACAGTCTACCCATGTTCTCGAGAAATTCATTATATAGTCGTACATCAAGTTAGCTCATGTGGTTCCTGCATTGTTGTAGTTCTCGACCTTCCTATGCTTCTTTATGCCGTTGTACTTCTTTCTCACGACATGCTTTTTGAGCAGATGACAACTCTACAGAATCACATTGTCACATAACTACATTGCACATGGACATCAATTACATTATTATCAACACATATCTATATTATGAAAAAGAAAAATCATACTCCCTCCGTTGCCAATACATGGGCGGAGAAGTGAGTTTCTCTTAGAATACGATTATTTATTTATTTATTTCGTACATATCCATCCTCTTTCTTGTTTTACCCTTTGTATAATTTCCAACATCAAAAACATTAACTTAATTGTGGTGATAACTGTAGTTGCAGGAAATCCTACAATACATCCCTCACAAGAATTCATAATAATCAACACATCTTTAAGATCAACAATCACACTTTTTATTAATTGATCCATATATGAGTACATTACATGTACTTTTTCCTAAGAATCTTTTTGGATTATGGTTTCAAATCATTATAAAAATGCAGATGTTTATTTGTTCGTTATTACTTCATGTATCCAACTATATTATTTTAATGGCATGCCTATTCCACTACTCAGGGATATTAACCGAGATGTACCAATTTACATGTTTAAAGAATTCAACAATATCCTCACGTGTCATGCATACAACTGCATCCTCGGGATTCTCATGCAAGAGAGTCATTTGATTTTATTCTAGTCCGTATTCTGGCCACTTAAAAATGCCACTCTTGGAAACGGGTTTCCAAAAGTGCCACACCCTAACTCTGCAAACTCCACCAAAAATGCCACTATATGACATTTATGCCCCTAACAAGAGGACCCTAAGTGGTTTACTATTATTTCTAACTTTTAAAAACTAAAATAAGTGGTTTAGGCAGTGGTTTACCCATGCAAGGGTCCGTGGGAGAGGGTCCCAGAACTTTTAGTTTTGGCGACATCTAGAGGCATAACCTGGCTCCGAGCCCGAAACCACGAACGATGTGAGTGGACTACTATAAGTCGGAGACTAAGGAAGAACGATGAATCCATCCATCCAAAGGTAAGATGCCTTTACAAAGATTAGATTCCTCCAAACCTTAAACATATCCGGTTTTGGCAACATCTAGAGGCATAACCTGGCTCCGAGACCGAAACCACGAACGATGTGAGTGGACTACTATAAGTCGGAGACTTCGGGAAGAACGATGAATCCATCCATCCAAAGGTAAGATGCCTTTACAAAGATTAGATTCCTCCAAACCTTAAACATATCCGGCTTTGGCAACATCTAGAGGCATAACTTAAACTCCGGCTCCGAGCCCGATACCACGAACGATGTGAGTGGACTACTATAAGTCTGAGACTTCGGAAGAACGATGAATCCATCCATCCAAAGGTAAGATGCCTTTACAAAGATTAGATTCCTCCAAACCTTAAACATATCCGGTTTTGGCAACATCTAGAGGCATAACCTCGGCTCCGAGCCCGAAACCACGAACGATGTGAGTGGACTACTATAAGTCTGAGACTTCTAAGAACGATGAATCCATCCATCCAAAGGTAAGATGCCTTTACAAAGATTAGATTCCTCCAAACCTTAAACATATCCGGTTTTGGCGACATCTAGAGGCATAACCTGGCTCCGAGCCCGAAACCACGAACGATGTGAGTGGACTACTATAAGTCGGAGACTTCGGGAATGAACGATGAATCCATCCATCCAAAGGTAAGATGCCTTTACAAAGATTAGATTCCTCCAAACCTTAAACATATCCGGTTTTGGCAACATCTAGAGGCATAACCTGGCTCCGAGCCCGAAACCACGAACGATGTGAGTGGACTACTATAAGTCGGAGACTTCGGAAGAACGATGAATCCATCCATCCAAAGGTAAGATGCCTTTACAAAGATTAGATTCCTCCAAACCTTAAACATATCCGGTTTTGGCAACATCTAGAGGCATAACCTGGCTCCGAGCCCGAAACCACGAACGATGTGAGTGGACTACTATAAGTCTGGAGACTTCGGAAGAACGATGAATCCATCCATCCAAAGGTAAGATGCCTTTACAAAGATTAGATTCCTCCAAACCTTAAACATATCCGGTTTTGGCAACATCTAGAGGCATAACCCGGCTCCGAGCCCGAAACCACGAACGATGTGAGTGGACTACTATAAGTCTGAGACTTCGAAGAACGATGAATCCATCCATCCAAAGGTAAGATGCCTTTACAAAGATTAGATTCCTCCAAACCTTAAACATATCCGGCTTTGGCGACATCTAGAGGCATAACCTCGGCTCCGAGCCCGAAACCACGAACGATGTGAGTGGACTACTATAAGTCTGGAGACTTTGAAGAACGATGAATCCATCCATCCAAAGGTAAGATGCCTTTACAAAGATTAGATTCCTCCAAACCTTAAACATATCCGGTTTTGGCGACATCTAGAGGCATAACCTCGGCTCCGAGCCCGAAAACCACGAACGATGTGAGTGGACTACTATAAGTCTGGAGACTTCGGAAGAACGATGAATCCATCCATCCAAAGGTAAGATGCCTTTACAAAGATTAGATTCCTCCAAACCTTAAACATATCCGGTTTTGGCGACATCTAGAGGCATAACCGGCTCCGAGCCCGAAACCACGAACGATGTGAGTGGACTACTATAAGTCTGGAGACTTCGGAAGAACGATGAATCCATCCATCCAAAGGTAAGATGCCTTTACAAAGATTAGATTCCTCCAAACCTTAAACATATCCGGTTTTGGCGACATCTAGAGGCATAACCTCGGCTCCGAGCCCGAAACCACGAACGATGTGAGTGGACTACTATAAGTCGGAGACTTCGGAAGAACGATGAATCCATCCATCCAAAGGTAAGATGCCTTTACAAAGATTAGATTCCTCCAAACCTTAAACATATCCGGTTTTGGCAACATCTAGAGGCATAACCTGGCTCCGAGCCCGAAACCACGAACGATGTGAGTGGACTACTATAAGTCGGAGACTTCCGAATGACGATGAATCCATCCATCCAAAGGTAAGATGCCTTTACAAAGATTAGATTCCTCCAAACCTTAAACATATCCGGTTTTGGCGACATCTAGAGGCATAACCTGGCTCCGAGCCCGAAACCACGAACGATGTGAGTGGACTACTATAAGTCGGAGACTTCGGAAGAACGATGAATCCATCCATCCAAAGGTAAGATGCCTTTACAAAGATTAGATTCCTCCAAACCTTAAACATATCCGGTTTTGGCAACATCTAGAGGCATAACCTGGCTCCGAGCCCGAAACCACGAACGATGTGAGTGGACTACTATAAGTCGGAGACTTCCGAAGAACGATGAATCCATCCATCCAAAGGTAAGATGCCTTTACAAAGATTAGATTCCTCCAAACCTTAAACATATCCGGTTTTGGCAACATCTAGAGGCATAACCTGGCTCCGAGCCCGAAACCACGAACGATGTGAGTGGACTACTATAAGTCGGAGACTTCGGAAGAACGATGAATCCATCCATCCAAAGGTAAGATGCCTTTACAAAGATTAGATTCCTCCAAACCTTAAACATATCCGGTTTTGGCAACATCTAGAGGCATAACGGCTCCGAGCCCGAAACCACGAACGATGTGAGTGGACTACTATAAGTCGGAGACTTCGAAAGAACGATGAATCCATCCATCCAAAGGTAAGATGCCTTTACAAAGATTAGATTCCTCCAAACCTTAAACATATCCGGTTTTGGCAACATCTAGAGGCATAACCTGGCTCCGAGCCCGAAACCACGAACGATGTGAGTGGACTACTTACAAAGATTAGATTCCTCCAAACCTTAAACATATCCGGTTTTGGCAACATCTAGAGGCATAACCTGGCTCCGAGCACGAAACCACGAACGATGTGAGTGGACTACTATAAGTCGGAGACTTCGGAAGAACGATGAATCCATCCATCCAAAGGTAAGATGCCTTTACAAAGATTAGATTCCTCCAAACCTTAAACATATCCGGGTTTTGGCGACATCTAGAGGCATAACGGCTCCGAGCCCGAAACCACGAACGATGTGAGTGGACTACTATAAGTCGGAGACTTCGGAATGAACGATGAATCCATCCATCCAAAGGTAAGATGCCTTTACAAAGATTAGATTCCTCCAAACCTTAAACATATCCGGTTTTGGCGACATCTAGAGGCATAACCTCGGCTCCGAGCCCGAAACCACGAACGATGTGAGTGGACTACTATAAGTCGGAGACTTCGGAAGAACGATGAATCCATCCATCCAAAGGTAAGATGCCTTTACAAAGATTAGATTCCTCCAAACCTTAAACATATCCGAGTTTTGGCAACATCTAGAGGCATAACCTCGGCTCCGAGCCCGAAACCACGAACGATGTGAGTGGACTACTATAAGTCGGAGACTTCGGAAGAACGATGAATCCATCCATCCAAAGGTAAGATGCCTTTACAAAGATTAGATTCCTCCAAACCTTAAACATATCCGGTTTTGGCAACATCTAGAGGCATAACCTGGCTCCGAGCCCGAAACCACGAACGATGTGAGTGGACTACTATAAGTCGGAGACTTCGGAAGAACGATGAATCCATCCATCCAAAGGTAAGATGCCTTTACAAAGATTAGATTCCTCCAAACCTTAAACATATCCGGTTTTGGCGACATCTAGAGGCATAACCTGGCTCCGAGCCCGAAACCACGAACGATGTGAGTGGACTACTATAAGTCGGAGACTTCGGAAGAACGATGAATCCATCCATCCAAAGGTAAGATGCCTTTACAAAGATTAGATTCCTCCAAACCTTAAACATATCCGGTTTTGGCGACATCTAGAGGCATAACTTGGCTCCGAGCACGAAACCACGAACGATGTGAGTGGACTACTGTAAGTCGGAGACTTCGGAAGAACGATGAATCCATCCATCCAAAGGTAAGATACCTTTACAAAGATTAGATTCCTCCAAACCTTAAACATATCCGGTTTTGGCGACATCTAGAGGCATAACCTCGGCTCCGAGCCCGAAACCACGAACGATGTGAGTGGACTACTATAAGTCGGAGACTTCGGAAGAACGATGAATCCATCCATCCAAAGGTAAGATGCCTTTACAAAGATTAGATTCCTCCAAACCTTAAACATATCCGGTTTTGGCAACATCTAGAGGCATAACTTGGCTCCGAGCCCGAAACCACGAACGATGTGAGTGGACTACTATAAGTCGGAGACTTCGGAAGAACGATGAATCCATCCATCCAAAGGTAAGATGCCTTTACAAAGATTAGATTCCTCCAAACCTTAAACATATCCGGTTTTGGCGACATCTAGAGGCATAACCTGGCTCCGAGCCCGAAACCACGAACGATGTGAGTGGACTACTATAAGTCGGAGACTTCGGAAGAACGATGAATCCATCCATCCAAAGGTAAGATGCCTTTACAAAGATTAGATTCCTCCAAACCTTAAACATATCCGGTTTTGGCAACATCTAGAGGCATAACCTGGCTCCGAGCCCGAAACCACGAACGATGTGAGTGGACTACTATAAGTCGGAGACTTCGGAAGAACGATGAATCCATCCATCCAAAGGTAAGATGCCTTTACAAAGATTAGATTCCTCCAAACCTTAAACATATCCGGTTTTGGCAACATCTAGAGGCATAACTCGGCTCCGAGCCCGAAACCACGAACGATGTGAGTGGACTACTATAAGTCGGAGACTTCGGAAGAACGATGAATCCATCCATCCAAAGGTAAGATGCCTTTACAAAGATTAGATTCCTCCAAACCTTAAACATATCCGGTTTTGGCAACATCTAGAGGCATAACCTGGCTCCGAGCCCGAAACCACGAACGATGTGAGTGGACTACTATAAGTCGGAGACTTCGGAAGAACGATGAATCCATCCATCCAAAGGTAAGATGCCTTTACAAAGATTAGATTCCTCCAAACCTTAAACATATCCGGTTTTGGCAACATCTAGAGGCATAACCTGGCTCCGAGCACGAAATCAAATTAATCCATCCATCAAATTAATGTGAGTGGATCACTATCCGGAGTTTAGTCGTAAAATGAGAGTGAATCCATCCATCCAAAGGTAAGATGCCTTTACAAAGATTAGATTCCTCCAAACCTTAAACATATCTCTACAACTTAAGGCGACATCTAGATGGCTCCGAGCACGAAACCACGAACGATGTGAGTGGACTACTATAAGTCGGAGACTTCGGAAGAACGATGAAGGGTTGTTCAGACGTATTGGACCCAAGAGCATACGTCGATGCAGGCATTTCTCTTCACCTGAACAACCTTGTTTACACTGACAGGTTTCCTCGTGTGCCATTCACATGCGTGACTGATGCTTCCACCCCAGACCAAGGCGAACTAGAGGATGTTTCTCACCTTGGTCTTTATCTCCCATCTCTATTCGAGTTTTCATTTCCTTTCTTTTTTCAGTCTCTCTCTCATTCGCAGCTGCAGTCTTCTTCTCTCTTTTACTCCCATCAGCTGAATCGATTAAAAGATTTTATGGTTTCAATCATTAATTTATCGATTGCGTAAGTCTTTTATCATCATCAGTTTCGATTTTAGGTTTTTTTTTCATCGTTTGTTTTTTAGGGTTTCATCTGTGAATCGATTTTAGGGTTTTTTTTTTTTTTTATAATACGATTTGTTAATATGTTAGTCTTTTATCATCATCCGTGTCTTCAATCTGTTAATCTAATTGATTTCTTGGTTCAATCATTGGTTAAATCTGTTAATCTAATCTGTGAATCTGTTTTTTCTGATTTCATCTTAGGGTTTGAAGAACTTTGAGGAACTACGAAGAACTTAGAAGGTATAATTTCGGTTAATAGATTCGTGTTAATTTCTATTTGTATGATCTGTTTTTGGTCTATTGTTTTGTGTTTATTTCTATTTTATGGTCTGAAAATATAAACTGATTTTAGGGTGTTTGTTTTATTGATTTTAGAGATTAATAGATTTGTGAACTTAGGTAGTTTTCTAGGATTTGTGGTGATTTTCAAAAAATTATACAATCCTTACATTAATCTGCCTCAATGTCTATATGATGTTACTCAAATCTTTTATTTCTCATCTTACTCTTCACTTCTATTTCTTCAACCCCAGCTCTCCAAAGAGCTCATTTTTCTTCTTCCACAGAACACACACCACACATATCTTCTTCTAGAATCCCTCACGTTGTTCTTGACATGTTTGAGCCCTCATGTGTGATTGCTTTGGTTGCAAGTTCAATTTCATGTATAACTCCTTATATCCTGTAAAATTCAGATGAATTACTACTTCACCTTTAAACAATGAGATTTATTACTTCCCATATCTAGGAATTACACAAATGGACGCATACCTACATACCGGTTATGTTTTTTCCTATGTTTCAGTTGCAGGTGTTTTTGTCATCTTCCTGTATGATGCATGGAACAAAAATCTTTGTTCACTACAATGGAAGATGGGTGCGCAAACGTGGTAACGATACGTACACCGGAATTGATTTACAATATGTGCTTTCCCCAGGAAAGTGCAGTTTCGAGGAACTAAAGAGGAAAGCAATGGGGCTACCTGGTTTCTTTCAGGGACCTGATTTCGAAATATACGGTCTTGTAATGGTTGATGTTACAGGGATGAAACGGCGGATATTGATTGCTGGAGAAGAAACTTGGCATTCATATGTTGAAGATGCGCCAGGAATTCCCGCTGTTTTCTTAATAGCACATGAAAATGAAAATGTAACAATAGATTATTCCTCACCGGTAACTCCCACTACCAGTTGTATTAGTAACGTGTGTCCTAAAGGGAATTCACCATTAGCCCCTGCCAGCAATCCCAGAATGGGTTCCTCCGTCAATGATAGCTCCAGCAGTGTACGATGCAGCAACAACGGAGATGGCATTGGTAATAAGTTTATCTGTCTCCCTCTAATTGTTTTACTGTTATCGTTTCCAAATAGTTGTGTGCCGAATATTTGGGCAATATTTTTCGCAGCTTGTGGATCTTACTTTACTTTCCTTGTAAAGTACCCTCGTAACTATGTTATGTTATATTTCGACATTATTTTTCGCAGCTGTAGTTTTGTCATTACACAACACTCACACCACTCTCTATTATGTTTATCTATTTCAGAGACTGATTATGTTCCTAAAGCTAAGAGACGTCTTGGAATATCTTGGGACCCACCATATCCTATTGAGTTACCCCGCCTACATGATGCTCCTTCAACTCCTAAATACACACCGGATTCTACACCTTCCCCACCCTCCAGGGAAGTGAAGTGGTATGAGCTGCGTCATGCTCAAAGATTCAAAAACAAGAACCAACTTAAACTGGCTATTGGGATCGTCAGAATACTAGATGATTTTGAGACCTTGTGTAAGTCATCCGGTCCAACGTTCTTACGTGTCATATGTAAAGATCCGACAGGGGCGTGCGGTTGGTCTATGTCTGCAAAGAAGATGCCTTCTCTTGACTGGTGGGAAATCACTAGAATCGCGGCTCCACATAGTTGTACTGGGAACAACATGAACCCCCTCCTCAAGAAAAAAGCGATGGCTCATGCAATGGCCGTACTCTTCCGCAAGAACTTTGCCAGGTGTGACATTGTGTATTCACCACGGCAACTGTGTGAAGACATGAAGAGAGAACATGGTATAATCATCACCTACAAGCAGGGCCTCACTGGTTGTAAACGGGGAATTGAAGCGGTTAGAGGTTCTCCTGACGAGTCGTACCAAAGACCTTGTCGATTCTGAGTTACATGCTTGCAAAACACAACCCGGAACGAAACGGCGATAGAAACCGATACAAAAGGTGGTTTCTTGTATTATTTTTTTTTTATTTGGGAGTATCCTTACATGGATTCAAGACTTTCGTAGACCCGCATTTCTTTGTGGATGGTACGCATCTAAGTGGGGAACGCAAAGGAACTCTACTTTCGGCAATTGGGTATGATGCCAATGAAAAAATGTACCCTATAGCGTTTGCAATCGTTGATTCTGAGAACGGTGATTCCTGTTTATGGTTCATGCAAAAGTTATTCGATGCGCTTGGTCGCAAGTATTCGATGAACGAGGATCTAGTTGTGTGTTCAGACAGATCTCAAAGCTTCGAATTAGCAATTGCGCAAGTGTTTCCTGCAGCATGCCATGTGTACTGCGTGTACCATCTTAAAGGTATCTAACAACAACACTTTATAGTCGTGTTACATTTGTTAGTGACTCATCTCCTTTAAAGTTTAACCCTTAAGCTTTGTAGCGTGGGACAGCTCCTAGTTATCTTTACCCTTAGTCTTTTGAGCACAAAACAGCCACAAATACACTTATATCTGTCATTTTTTTTTACAATGCTGAGAACATAAATATTTCATTAGTATTCAATTAAGCTGTTTTAAACAATATAGTTGTAGGGCTTTTGCCGATGTAGTTTACATATAACATTGAGGGCATATTCAGTTGTCATTTTTTCACAATGCAGTGAATATTATAAGGAGGTACCACAATGTCGCCGCTGCTGAGGCATTTATGAGAGCTGCGAAAGCGTACACTGAGGATGGTTATCGAAGGGCTATATCAGAAGTCAAAAAGGATAAGTCAGTTTTTGCCTATGTGATGGAAGTTCATCCAAGGCATTGGGCTAGGGTGAAAGCCGCGAAAGTCCGTTATACTCTCATGACAACAAACATCGTTGAGAGTTGGAATAACGTACTTTTGAGTGCTAGAAAACTCCCCATAACCCATTTAGTGGACTTCATACGGTCACAGCTGATGGGATGGTTCTCCGACCGTAGAGAACTAGCTGCCAAACATAACGATCATTTGAGTGATCATGCTAAAGACATACTTAAAGGGCGGTGGGAATTAGCGAAAATGTTTGAAGCCAGGCAATCTCATAAAGATATCTTTGAAGTGAATGAGGGAAAGTGCCTGGATCAGCACATTGTCCGGTTGAATGAGAAGTCATGCACTTGCGGGGTCTTTACCTATGAGCATTTGCCATGTCCACACGTCCTCGCCGTATGTCAGAAATATCAGGTTCATATGTTCTCTCTATGTGGAGATTACTATTTAAGAGACAGATGGAGAGCTATGTATGCGCCTCCGATCAACTCGGTCCTTAGCCAGGATACCTGGAATGTGCCAAAGGATGTTGCTGCGGAGAGAGTGTTGCCTCCCAATAATGTAAAGCCAAAGGGTCGTCGGGGTGGTGGAAAGCGACGTCTCTCTAGTGCTGAAAAACATGCCAAACCAGTGAAAAAAAAGGAAGTGCGGTAAGTGCCACCGTGTAGGTCATAACTCTAGGTCATGTGTATAAATTTTGAAACAGGTAGTTTTACCACCTTTCCTGGATATACTTTTCGTCCTATGTGTTGATTATGTTTTAAAATTCATCGTCCTGGATTTGTAAATCAACAAGATAACCCAGTTGTAGTAGATTTTTAACATGATATAGATTTGATTATTTAGCGACCCGATATAGATTTTTTGGTATATTGGAATCGACTCGAGGCATAATCTGTTTAACATGAATTTTAAATAGGTATTAGGCCTTTCTATTGGTTCTAAATTGCTTTGAAACCATATAAGACCTTGAGCATTAGTGATTTCTGTCTTAAGTTCTGCATTAGAGGTCCCAAATCAACAAATAGAGGTACTTTTGAACCCTGAACGAAAAAGTCGTGCATAATGCAATTTCCCGAAGATGACCAGTACAAGGTAATTTTTTAAATGAAGTCTCTCAATGCCATCAAAGCCATTTGAGTAACCCTCCTTCATACACTATTATGAGGACGGATATGACATACCAGCTTCAATTACACGTTTGGCAAAAAAAAAATCGAAAATGTCTCAAAAGTAAGAAAAAATTCGAAAATGTTTCAATTACACGGATATGAGGACGGATACATAGTCAAGGCTTAAGTCAAATTGACAAGACTCAAAATGCCTACAATATTGGTGTTGTGCAAAAGGGTTGTGCACACTCCCAAACAACCTGCACAGGCCGATGCGGGTGAACTAATGCTTGCACACAAGGCTTTTGCACAGGAAGAAAAATGAATGTCGGCCGGCCTTGAGCTGGGGAGTCGTCAACCGTTCGTTAGTGGTTAGCATCAGCCGTGACCCATCCACAACTACCGTGACCAATGGATTGCGGACTCCCCACACAATTTCTTATTATCAAGGCCTGTGGTGACATGAACCACCTGTTGCGTAAAAGAGGAATGGCCATTATTATTTTTTGATCAAAGTAATTGAAAAAGTTAAATTGACCGGTCAAGAATCGTACTGTTGGTTTTTGTAGTAGACCAGATGTAAGCACGTGGAATAAGTAGTTGGGGATGAGCGGTCGACAAATGTGTGACATTAAATGTGGCGGGTGGGTAGATCTGGTATGGATGTCTAGATATGAAGCAATTACTACACTCATTTTATTTTAGCTTCACTCATCTGACCTCACTGTATTGAACTCAGACAAGAGTATAGAGAGAGATTAGAGATTTTCTGGTCCATTATTGCAGATCTATAGAGGGTTTAGTTGATTACATTAAATGACGAAGAGGAAAGCAAACAAACCGGGTAAGTGCATTCAGAGAATTTTGAACTTTTATACTCGCTAGCTACTAAGTTGTTGAGTATGAATGCTTTAAATTTCAGGTTGTACAAATATTGCATTTACTAGATCATGTTGGGTTTAAGGTGGTATGCTATAGATTATTGCATTGATTGTTATCGGTTAGTAGTTGGTGTTGATGGCAAGAAGAATATTCAGATCTAGATGATACTAGTAGCATTTAAATCATTGAAGATGTGTTTTCTTTTTGTTGGATCCCATGATTCAGTGTGACTGATGTGTGTAAATACCAATTGCAATTTTATTTATTTTTTTCAACCAAAAGAAAACAAAAATGAATTAGACTTTGTTTGTCAAGTGGTCTGTTGGATGATGTAAAAGTGGGGCCCGTTTTAATTTAATTATCAAAGCACCGGCGAGTTCATTGTAGCAAACCACCTTAAACCCAACATCTGGTTGTTCATGTTGTCGTCAGTGTTGTGTGTTTAAAAAACTAAAATCAATAAAAGATGAATTTTTGACTTTACTGTCTTTTAGAAATTACGAAATGGAGGACCACTTTAATCCATCGATATTCCTGTACCACATGGGGGTGTTGAACTTTTTTATTGTACTTAGATTTACTCTTTTTTTTCTCAGGAAAGTAGTTATTTGTTTTCTTATGCATCTTCCAACAACTTGATGTGGACCAGAATCAAAGATTCTCATGCCCCAATTCTCAACAACTGGATGTGGTGTGCCCCTTTAATCCGTTTCCTTTTCTTTGCAGCGCCACAACCGAGCCTGATGTTGAGAACGTTCCCCTTTGGAAATTGGTGAAGAGGGCCAAAGGGAAGGAAAAGGAGAAGCCCACAAGCAGAATCGACGAGGAGCACTGTGATACCGATGACAATATTCAGAGTGGTTATTCTAGTATGGAATTTGATTGGTCTTTTAGTGATCCTAGTGATAATGAAACCGATAGGGTAAAAATGAAAAAAATCGACATCGGGGAAGAAATGTTGAGGGAAATAGTTACGAGATACATAACAAGTGGGATAAGGTGTAAGACTAAAAGCATTAGGAAAAAAATCTTCGAGCAGTATAAAGTTAAAGTCTCTACAGCAAAAGCACGCAAAGCACTCCATGACTGCCTTGTACGACGTATGGATCCTATATAAATGACTTCGAGTAACTCTAAAGCCTTGTATGTATGGTGTGTGTTAAGTTTTTCTACTTGGTTATGTGTATGTTGTTGATATGATTCCTTTTTTCAATTGTTTGAACTCAGTTTAGTACCTGAGATGTGCCGGCAGATTGTTGAAACGAACCCTGGAAGCATTGCTAGTTGGACCATCCACCCAGAGACTAAAGAGTTTGAAGGCTTATGTATTGCGTATAGGGCATCCATTGAAGGGTTTAATGATGGATGCAGACCAATTATAGCATTAGCCTGGTCCCGGCTAAACAGTATGTATGGTGGAACAGTATTGTCTGCTACCTCTGTGGATGGTAACAATGGCATGTATCCTATTGCCATTTACATCTGCAGAGAGGGAAGAATGAAAGAATGGGACAAATTTCTGTCTATCATCGCTTCGTTCCTGAAGAACACCAAAAGGGCAATTACATTTTTTCACGACTTCTCAAATGGTGAGACACTGGAATCTCATATCTATCAGTTATGTATATGTTTTTGATGCGGCTAATGTGCTCGAATGCTTTGTCCTTACTGTGCATCGATATTTGTGTTGACCGTAACTTCCAGGATGTTAACCATTTTCATAGACTATGTGCTCGTAAGTTTTATCAGGATATCCGTATTGGGTTTGCTGAACCGAATCTCAGAAAAAAGCATTAGATGCAAAGCAAAGTCTTACAACCTTGTTGACCACCAAAGGAATCTGGTAAAATTGACAGAGCTTCAAAGGTGTTGGGTTGAAGTGTGTGGGCAATCAAGTTGTGCTAGGCACTCGTATGACCCTTCTCGCCCGTTGTCCGCAAATGGTAAACATCTTGACAAGGCGTTTGATCCGTGGATAATCGAGCTCAAGTGTTTGCCCATATGCCGATTCGTAATGGGTTTTGAAGCTAAGCTTATCCATTTGTTTTTGACAAGGCGAAGGAATGGAATACTTGTGGAAGGATGGACGTATCGTTCCGAGGGCAAGTTCAAAATTAGGGGATCAAATCCTTCGTAAAGACTTGTATTACGCATCATCACGTCCAATTTTGGCGCAGCCAACACCACACTTTGGTGACGAATATATGCAACAGGCCAAGTAGGAATGTCTCTTTGTTACGTAAAACGTGCGAATGCGGAAAATGGAGATATCGTGTGTACCTTGTGTGCATGCTGTGGCAGTTATTGCTCAACATTGTTCTCTTTATAAACATAGTCCAGAACTCTATGAAAAGTAAGTCATCATTCATGTGCATTTTATATTATATTACAGGTTATGTACTAACACTGTTCTCATGGGTTCTCAGCTATGTTCACGAGTATTTCACTGTCGAGATGTACATGGTATCATATGCTGGCATTATTTACCAATCGCCCGGCATTCCCGAAACGCTGCAGGTACCTGGTATCAACCCACCACCATTAAAGAAGATTAGGCGGCTTTCCTAGGACAAAGGCCTCACTGATAAGGTAAAAAGTTGAAAATGAGGCGACCAAGCAGAGAGCCACTCATCAATCTTAGGGTATTTATTTTGGGTATTTTGAGGCCACTTTGTTAAACCTTTTATTTTGGGTATTTATTTTTTGATTTGGTGATTCTCAAAAAAAAAGACAATTATTGTTCGTTGCTCGTTTTCACCAACATTGGTGCTTAGTGTTATGTAAAATTGAACAAGCTTAATTATTTATCCGCATGAACAACATTATGAAGTCGAGTATTTGATTTACAACTTGAACAGTATTATCATTGATCCATTTCATAGTATATGGGTGCGTATTGAATATGTGGTGTACTAATCGATATCTTGGGGTGGGTGTAATTGAATTAGTGGAAATATACGGATTAATATTTACCTTAATCCTGACCATATGTGGACATCAAGGGTCAAAGGGTATCTTAGCCATTAGTTATTTTCTTTTTGGGAATCACACTTTTGGAAGATATTGGGAATGGGTCACACTTTGGGAAGAAAGTCACTTATCAGTCATATTTTGTGTATTCGATTTCGATAATGTATCCTGCTAAGTTTGAAGTCCGAACACTACCGTAGCTTTTCGGTTCATATTTTGTGTGCCGTTATACCACATTTGAAGTTCGAATCGACACTGAGCTTCAAATTTATCTATTTCGATAATGTATCCCGCTAAGGTTGTAGTCCGAACCCTACCGGAGCTTTTCGGTTCATATTTTGTGTGCCGTTATACCACATTTGAAGTTCATGCGGATAAATATTAAGGCTGTTTCGATATATCCGCAGCTAGAAACCGGGAATATCTACAACTATTAAGGCTATTATGGTCTTTCTTTCCGTATCACCTTTGTGGATAAGTCTTCGCACGCTATGAATAATTGTAAACAAGGTTTGTTGATGTTTAGAACTTGCACTAATCTTTGAAAATCCTATTTTTTTTTTATTTTATTTTTGAAGGGGATTGTGCTTTGTCAAATTAATACTATCATTTTTGTTTGAATCATATAAAATTTGTGTTTAGTCAGTAAATTGAAGAGTAAATTGAAGAGTAGAAATCAACTACCTTTTGTCGAAGGGGCCGGGACAGAAATATCCACTCAAACATGTGCAGGAGTATCTACATCTATAAGGCTATTATGGTCTCTACAACTATAAGGCTATTATGTGTGGGGAGTATCCAAAGGGTCGTCGGGGTGGTGGAAAGCGACGTCTCTCTAGTGTGAAAAACATGCCAAACCGGTGAAAAAAAGGAAGTGCGGTAAGTGCCACGGGTAGGTCATAACTCTAGGTCATGTGTATAAATTTTGAAACAGTAGTTTTACCACCTTTCCCGGATATACTTTTCGTCCTATGTGTTGATTATGTTTTAAAATTCATCGTCCTGGATTTGTAAATCAACAAGATAACCCAGTTGTAGTAGATTTTTAACATGATATAGTTCTCCAAATACTCTGCTACAAGGATTTTCTTCTTCTACAAAAGGTGTGGTTGCATTTAAAAAAAAAGACATGGCAAACCAACCATGAGCAAAGCCGAGTTGAGTTCATCGACATAATACTTGCATATCCAAAATGCCATGTACCCTCATTCAAAGTTGGAGCCGCACAAACAAACGAGATAAAGGGGTCACTTCGGATGATAGAGGCCACACTTGAATATATATTTACTTCTGTCAATTCACCACATGGGATATTACCTCAAGGAACTGTTTCTTGTAGATTTGAACAGCTATTTCCCGACGATATCGCAGAATTTGACTTTTATCAATATCTTCCAAATCTATCCCCCTGATTAGATGCTCGACGAACTTCAAGGCATATACCCCGCATGAGGTTCTAATATATGCAGAAACCGAGTTGGCATCAGAAATGTATATCATTATTTACTTAGCTTACAAAACAACCAACATCTCAAAGTAAATTGGGATGGAATAGAAGTCGGGTGTCAGGAAAAGAGAAGTTACATGTCGGGTTGTTGAGGGCAAGTCTCAACAAACTCGGGATACCAGTCCGTATCAATGTAGTTCTCCAAATACTCTGCTATGCGCGTGATTTCAGGATAAACTCCGTCTGATTTAGAATCACGTGGCGGTCTCATGGAATCATATATATAAATGTTTTGATGTTCTAAGTCGATACGTACCGCCACCCAGTGTTTTTTTTTTACGATATGCACCACACCATACAACATAGAGACTCTTTCCCACGGTTTAGCCCCACCAAGTGGCAATATCCCATTTTCATATTCTTTCAATTTAGCGGTGTTCGGCGAAGGCTTCCCATTCACATAAGGCTGCGGAACAAAACCAAAGGTTAGTTAAAACAATACATTACTCAATTAAAAATAATCTCAGTATCTTACGTAACATACTTCAAAATGAGTGTCTATAGTGGTCCATCTGCCACGGGTGCCAAGATTTGATTCGCGCATGAGGCGCAACATGATGTTGATATGCTGTATGAAAACACAAAAGAAATAAGTTGAACCCACACAAAAACTAAAACTGTTATCATCATAGAGTAAAAATCTGATATCAATGTTGTAGTTTAATTAAACTTAACATACATCCATCCCTAAAATCCCATCCTTGTCGAGCAATGTTTTAAAATCTTGACAGCTTAACATCGCCTCTAGGACCGTCATCACTATGCCACACAATAACAACACGATAGCTAAGAGTTACTTTCTAAATAAACAAGTACATCAAGAAAATAATCGATATATCGGGGACACTCACCCTTGGTATATGAAATCATTCACATCATTTATGTCCCGCTTCGTTATCAGTAGGCTAACTTTGAAATTTCGAAAAAAATTCTCCCTAACAAATGAGCCATCATCAATTAAAATCCTGAATTCTTCTCGCCCTTATTCTCGACATCCACAGAATTATTCTTTTTCTTACCACGCTTCCTCTTCTTACCAACTTCATTCTCGGCCCCAATGTGATTCACATCGGTGATTACATCTCGCAAAAACCTTACCTTTTTGGGAGCCGTCTCATCAGCAGCAACACTCATTCTCTTCTTAGGAATTGTAGCAGTAGTCAATCCAGGAGTAGTAAATCCAGGAGTAGCATATGGTGACTTCAATGGTTTCCCAGGCTTCTTTTTCCTAACACCCTCAAGTACATTCTCATTGGCCCGACACGATGACTGTGCCTCATCATGTTGTTCTCTTTTCTGTTTTGCGATGTTCAGAAACATATCGGCCTACATATCCGGAGGGCCGGAGACAATGAAATGGAATTTCAATCATGGAGAAACAGGTCGGAGAAAAAGAAAGATACACCAGATTAATAACCATAATCTAAAACAAGAAGAGAAACATACACCTTAATAACAACCCTAATCTTAAACATAAATTTTTATTTGTACCAAAGAAGACATGCACGAAATACTTACAATTTTTTTCAGAGCCGCCAGATAGAGAGTCATATGAACCAGCTCTGCTTGATTCTTCCTTATGGCCTCCACCAATGTCGCATGAGGTGCTACTATATGCATAAATGTAGTTGGCATCAGATTATATCATTATCTATTACTTGCAACAACCAAAATCCCTAGATAAATTGGAAATAGAACACAAATGTCAGGAAAAGAGTAGTTAGTTACTTATTCTGTTGATCAAAGCCACAGGAATCAGATCGGCAACTTCCTTCATTAAAAATGTTAAGTTATCTATCCGGTTATCGTCTTTAGATTCAATACCAACCTCAAGTTTAGAAGATTCCATTCGTCTAAAGTATTCCGCAAAATCTTGAGGTATTTCGTTCAAGGGCGTTAAATCCGTTTAAGGAAGGACGACCTGTCATGTTATATCAAAACAAAGTCAAATTAACATGAAGCCACCGACCAATACAAAAAAACACACACGACGTCTGGAAATCATTTTCAACCCTTAGTATCTGGATTCATCACTAGTCAAGTTTTCCTTTTAACTTATGTGCATAACAAATTAACAAGACTTATCTGAAATTTTTTATTTTTGGCACAACCACAATTTGCAAATTTACTCACAATAGTTTTCTTTATCGCGGTCATATCCTGTCTCACTTCCATCAGTATCCGCAGCACTGCACTGGTCTGAACGTTAGAATGCTCTACTTGAGTCTTCAAGCCATTCACGTCGCTACGAAGTTGACCTAAACCAGAATCCATACTCTTCGTCTTCCCATCTTCAGGATCTCATCTTCATGCTCCATACCATCAGGGCATTTCCGGAACACGACCTTCATACTTCCGTAATGACCTTGACCTCGAGATCCTCCCACTGTTTATAACCGAGGGGTCCTTGACTACCCCAAGAATTTCTAATGATTTCGAATCCTCGTGATAACACCTCATTTCTTCACCCACCCTCATTTTCGAACATGCCACTGATTCACATAGCTGTTGATGTCGAACGACTTTCGTGCACAACACGTCAAGAATAAGAGGGCGCCACCCTTCAACTGTATTCTTTTGTCCCCATTCTCCACGCACATCCGGCAACAACGAAAGGAACCAAACCTGCGGTAAAAACAAAAACTATGAAAACAACAATTACCAGATACTAGACATGCAGAAAATATCAGTCCAATCACTCTTACCACCAACACTTGTGGCATTCCTTTTGGCTTGACTGTTGGTTTACTAATCATATTTCTTGCAGTCTCTTTTTTCATTTGAGATTTGATTGCAGAGTCACTTTCAAACAGAGTCGCCTTGTAAACCCTCTCGCCCCATGGATAATTATTGAACTCTGAGAGATTGTCCACCAAGTGCCACAAATCGTCAGCAATTCCATGTATGTCTTGTGTCCCCAACAAAAACATGTTGACCACATACACTAATGCCACCTTCACCCTATCTTCAACCGGACATGGAATTGGTTCTACGTCTTTATATCCTGCCCGACGGTCATGCATTTTCTTAGATATGGTTGCACTGGCATCACTTGTTTTACTATCACTTTGGTTTCTCTGTCAACCTTCTCTACCCGATCCCGTGAGACTGCTTTTGCAAAATAGAAAGTCATACAAATCTGTCCCACGATTGCTTTATTTTGGGAAAAATATTTTTGCCTGAGTTTTGAGTCTTTTGACTCCCTCGATTGAGACCCCGATTGAGAGTCAACATCAAGAGCTCTAACCCTCGAATCCCGAAATCTAAGACCGGATATCAGAGCAAAGTCCGTCTTTCCGAAACACAATTCTTTGTCTCGCAACTCTAAAATACATTTCTTCATTTTGCCTTCTTTCGAGTTCGACTTTGATCCGCCGACTCATTAGAAAACAAAATATTGCAAGAGACCAACTTTGTTCTTTGGGAATGTCCATTAAATGCCCGATCGCAGCTTGTCCCGAACAAGTCTTTCTCATCTTCGTAAAGCACCTTCCACAAGTCTTGTAGTGTTCCCAAGCTCGAGTAATTGCTCATACCAAAGGCAAATCCCCGGTTTTTGAGAGGGTAGACAAACCCACTGCGAAACACAATAAAAAGTTGAAAGAAACAATGAATAAGTTACAAATAATTGGTTGAAGGATCTAAAACGTTATCTGAAAGCAGTATACTCATCTGCTAGAAGTTCCTATTTTTACTGTCGTCCACAAACCGCACTAGGAACTTCAAAATATAAAGGTGGTCCTCCACTCACTTCCAATTTAATCGCCTTCATAATACTCTTCTTGGTCCTCTTCTTGGGAAGTCTACCAGAACCCATTGATTATACCTACAAATACTGAATTTAGAAAGAAAGCCACAGCATTAAACATGAATATGAGAGATTCCGAGACTATTGAGAAATATAAAGGAGGTTTGCCTTTTGCTATACACACAGAACTTCGTTATTTTCAGTAATTGACATTGACGATGCTTGTAAGAAAGCTGTTTCCATAATAATATGTTCCATTTGTGTGCAGCTATTATCCACGGTGTTCTTCTATTGTGCAGCTATTATCCACAACAAGAATAATATGTTGTACAGGAAATATCTACAACTTATTATGGTCGCTAAAACTTGTGCAGGAAATATCCACAACAAAAATCTTACCAGATCTCTCTCCTACTCGATATAAATCTTCGAAACAATTATCTATTGATCATAACTCAATAATCTAATTCATCAGAAACAAATGACTACAGCTAGAGAACAAGATTTGTCTCAAGACTATGTTAAGGGGAAAGGTTCAAAGCATGCGAAGTGGTACTCAAAAGTAGAAAACAACTTAAAGGAAAACATTGTACTGTTCTTTCAAAACAAGCAATAAAGATAAAAAGTTTATTGCAATCTGTCAGTTCTTTTTATTCTACTTGTGCAGCTATTCTCTATCTATCATTTTGGGGCTACAAACTGATTTCTCTAGTGGTATCAGAGCAAGAAGTTAAGTAAGCAATGTTTCCAGCGATGATTGGAAGGGCTTCGATCCAAGGGTAACAAGGTATTAACGTTACCCTTGGAAGAGGACATCTGTTTCATCATCATCATCACCATCGCTGGAAATGATAAAAGGACAGTTTCATCATCATCATCACCCAATCCGCAAGAAAACACTATGGAGGAAGATATGGCTAAACTAATGGAGATGATAAAAGGATTACAACAAACACAACAAGGTTCCAAGTCAAATATAGAAAAACATCCGAGTTCATAGATGATTCGCCATTCAAAGTGGAGACAAGAATCGAAATCGCTACTTACAACGGAGAATTAGACCCCAGAGAAGTTAGATGGATGGCTCAAGTCTTTCAAGCACCAAGGGAGTTACTGAAGAGCAGCATGTAAGTTTCGCTAGACTAAGACTTGATGGACATGCCCTAATCTGGTGGGAAGCGTATATGTCAGGTTTCGCTAGACTAAGACTTGAGCAGCAGGTAAGTTTCGCAGATGAAGCACCAAGAACTACTTGGAAGCAATTCACAATCGCTATCCGAGAATCGTTATGGTTCGAGCTAAATCTAATGAAAGTAAGTAAACAAAATGGCAACTCCACCGGTTCTGAGTAACCCGCTAAAAGATCAACAACATGACTGTACCCATTGCAGACAGGTTATTCAAGATCTTTCATCGATATTTCTCCTATGTCATGAAATGTAATGTTGAATACAACTATCCGAATAAGACTAGCACCGTTTCCTCCGATTTAGACCACAAACAAAGAATCCTTTGAATTGAAAACTTTTCTTTTCAAAGAAAAACCAATCTAAAGAAATCACAAAAGAATTCATAAAGCAATGTAGCACATTATGATTTACTTATAGAATACAAAGACACTCTCATGCTTCAATAACTTCTTCATAGACTGATACACACCAATTGAATGAAAACCTTCTGTCATAGTTTAAAAATTAAAATTCCCCAACAATCAATAAAAAGATCAGGATTTTTTTCAAATCAACAATTACACAAAAATCTTAATTTAACTAATTACCTTTAAGAGAATCTCAATGCGTTCCAAAAATATCAAGAAGACCACCAAAGAATCGGTCTTTTAGAACGCTTCAAAAAAAAAAAAAAAAAAAAAAACGAATAACTCATCTTAAAAATCAAAATTTTAACTTGTAATATCACAAATTCTTTATCCCGTCCATATCTCTAGGTACACAAAACTTATTCTTCTTTGAAAACCCAAAAATTCCATGAACCCTAAATTTCATTCAAATCCAAAAAATCCAAGCTACTGAAGAATGTGATTTTTGAAATTGAAAGAAGAACAATGTATTTAATCAAAAACCCATCTAAAAAAGTAAAACCGAGATTAAAAAAAACTACTTCGATTTGTTTTTACACAGACCTAAATCAGGTGTGCTTCTCTTAAGAAAACTTCAAAATAGCTTGTACCGACCTAGAATAATCCTTGATTTGAAGAAGAAACAGCAAAATGAGATTCTGATAAACAAAACAATGAAGATGAATAGGTTAAGTTTGATTTAGAGATTGAGAAATCTCTGGGTTAGGTTCTCGCCCAGTTTCGAGAGAGAGAAAGAGAAATGTTTTTTCAAATTATGGACTGAAATCAGTAGAAAGGTGGTGTATTATAATACATTAGGTATTGATTTCTAATTACTAATTAGTGGTTTCCTAACAAACACTCGTGTCCCGACACCCACCGTATAAAGGGTATCCTAGCCATTATGGAAATACACACATAGTTTTGGTCAACTATTTGTATTTGTTTCATTTTCGGTCAAATTATTGGGAATCAATCATATTTTCGGTCATTTCTACGGGGTAGCAAGAAAGCAAAATTAGGCTTTAAGGATATTTTGGGCTTAAGAATTTAGGCTTGGAATCCAAATGAGCGGGGGTAGCAAGTGCGCACCCTTGCTATAAGCTGGATTCGCCACTGGCTTGTGCCCTTAATCTGAAGAAGTTATATTGCATATCTTGCTCCTGTCCAACTTATCATTCTCATATTCATATTCTCCAACCCCAATTCGGATAAGTGTTGTAGATTCTCCGATATCCTTCACTAAACCAACAGCTCATATACCTTGAACGGGAAAAGTTACAGAATCATTGTTCTAAATAAGTTGCTAGGTACCTGATTTTTGTTGACAGCTATCTGGGGAATAAGCTTCGGGATATGGAACGAATGGAAGCACCTACCAAACACAACAACTTCAATCAGAAACAGGTTCTTTTTTAAGTATAAACTAGATGACAGAAATAAATAAAAGTTCATAACAGAATGAAGGCTTACAGCAGCATAAAATGGACCAACAACCTTGGAAATAGCATCGTAAACGGCCGCATTAAGAAGCACAAGTTTTTGAATTGCATTCATGATGGTGAGAAATGATGTTCTACTTCCACTTTTTTTTAGGAGATACAACTTCAACTTCTAATTTCTTCGCAGTTGATACCAAGGCTTCATCTTGTTTTCTCTTAGCACAAGATGAAATTATGGGTTGCAGAAAACAGCCTAGGGTGGAGCATTTGTTATTGAAGAAGAGTTGAGGGACTCTGCCTTTGGTGACTTTCATTGGAGTTAGCTATGACTGCATAAGAAAGGTGTAAGAATTAGTGTTCCAATCAGTGGACAGACTGGTTCTTCGGCACAATGCATTATCAATCAAACAATTCATTTAATGCATATTTAATCAAGAACAACATGTGGATAATAAGTCACTCAAGCAATTCATCAAACAGATACCATTCCAGCAGCATAAAATTCTTTGTAAAATCCGGAATGATTGAAAAAATTCACAGAAACATCTAAAGATATTAGGAAATAATATTTCATCCCATCCAATAAGATATATCAAGCAAAAAATCTGAGATCCAAATACTTACATCATAAAAAATTGTTTGTCTACTGTAAAATTTAAACTAAATCCTAACCATAATAACCAGTAATTTTCACTGAAACACATTAGTACCTTAGTTTTCTCCAAGGTGTAGATGAAATCTTCAAGGTTTAAACAATTGGATTATCTTGGCGTTTAAACACTCTATGTAGGAAAAGGCATACTGGGTTTGAGTTTCTTCACCCTTTAAATGAGTGATTAGTTGTTCAACATAATATCTGTGCCATTCCAAAGTCTGAAATCACACTGCAGGCAAATGAAAACCCTATTTCCGATTCCGCAAATACCGAATAATATCCAAATCAACCATTTTTCTTCTTCTTCCTTCCATGGTATATGGGACACAAAACCCATATTCCATTTATAACCCATTGATTGATTGATTTTGGTGGTGGTGGTGTTGATAAATATATGAGGAAGACAGAGGAAGATAAGAGCTATCAGGCGCCCGCCGTAACTGGTGATTGGTGTGGTTTTATAAATGAAATGAGATACTGAAGAACCCTAAAGTTTTATAGCAAAGACAAAATGGCCCATGAGAAGGAGGCACGGGATCAGTCCAATACTGATGGTCTTTGTGGCCCAAGATGCAATTTCTATCACTAATTGCCAGCTTCAGCCAGCTTCCTTCAGATGCATTAGAAATTTGGAAGAAATCAAGAAATGCAATGGCAATCCGTTCAATTCTGACCAAAGAGGTTAAATCTATGTTGTAAAGGCGCTAGGCGAGGCGCCTGCACCTAGCGACTAGGCCGCCTAAGGCGCGCCTAGGCGTGGAGGAAAAATTCAAAAAAAAAAAAAAAAAAAATGTTCTCATTTTGGCGCCTTGGGCACCTTTTCTCCTAGGAGACCCCCGGGCGCCTCGCCCGCCTAGAGCCTAGGCGAGCGCCCGGGGCGCCTTTTTACAACATAGGTTATATACAATCCCTGAATACGATCGATTTTAAGAACTTACAAAGCGATAACACCCAGTTCAAGAGGTTATATACAATGTACTTTATAATAACTTGAACTATTAACTTGTAAACTTAGAAAAATTCCGACTCTTTTACAATTACAGTCCCCTAATAGACATAGAAATAGAATACATAAAAGTTTACAGAAGACAAAATGGTGGACAATGCTCTCGACTGCAAGAGTGACACTTTTTCACATCAACTTGACTTCAGATATTAGACAACTCAATCCCAACATATCAGGAAGCAGTGAAATCCTCAAGGAAATAGCACATCATCCACGTGAGCTAAAGCCACTGCCAGTGTTCCCACACTTATATCCATATGACAATTTCTAGTTAATGTGCCTGAGTGGAGTACAGTTCTGGATCTTAGAAGACCAAAGTTCTCACTGATAAAGTTAATCCATAGAAGACTTTATAGTTTACGTTCCATAGCATCCCCAACTGATCTCAGTACCTGACCAATCCAATAAAAAGAGTTAGAAACTTTAGTCACACTACAGAGATTATTATTGTTATTAAACATTCACACAAGAAGCTATTAACAAATGCATGAGAATGGGCTGCAGAGCTATTTGAAACTTTAGTCTCTTGAAAGCAGAATAAAGATTATTATTGTTAAGAAACAGACGATAAAGGGTTTCATGACACACCAAAAGTTAATAACAAATGTATGAGAAAGGGTGGCAGAACTAAGCGAAGAACTTCCTGATACAAATGTAAAATTCTTTGTGTAAAAGTCAGAGATTCGCAGTTTTACATGAGTTAGTGAGTTCCAGAAGTAGCAAGTCGGAGTTCTAAAGCAGAGATTGAAAAAGCAAAACAGCATCATACATACTCGAAAATTAAGATAGAAATCATGCGTATTCATAAGAGTTTATAATTTATCTTCCGCATGTGAGCCTGTTTGTAATTTATCAATACCCCAAAAAACATACACAAGGCATCAGGACATAAAACCAAAAAGAATTCTTCAATGGATTCTAGTCTGCTCTAGAATACGTTAAATGCTGAGAACACTCTGGATAAGATTTTAGAGAACTAACAATGCGTCCGTCCATATTGTCACCAATGGTCCCAATTGACAAACAATAAAAGATGGGGCAGAACAAAAAAGAAAGTGAAATCCCTTGTGAAAACAAAAACTACCAAACACAAATAGCAATATCATCTTGAACTCGCATCCTAGTTAACTCGTTTAAAACAGCTTCTACTTGGCATAAGCTGCCCACCAAAAGAACTCTCTCTGCAAGAAGCTAATTCAAACGAGCAATTCTCTTTTCAGTAGCATGGTTCAAAATTCCAATGACCCAACTCTCTGATTTCAAAAGCAGCATGGAACGTAGACAAAAATAGATCCCAGTGGTATATATGAGGTAATGAGTAAGCACCTTAATACATCCCAGTCACCAACAAAACACAAATGCTTGAGGGGGACAGGGGAGAGGACATATTTTGTCTTGTGTATTGACAGAAATACCTTTTCAGATACTAATCATATATTAGCAGGATAGAGATACCAGAAAGCAAGAAAATTACAATGAGAAATTACTAAGAAACCTCTGTTTCATCGCTATCTTCTAATCCAATTATATGTAGCGAGGGAAACAACATGTCTCTGCTCTATGTTCAAGATTATCAAACTAGAAACATTACATACTCAGACTCGGCCGGTGTTAACAGAGAAGCGAACAATAATCTGACCAACTTCACTATAATCAAGTGGACAGATGGAATTAAGACCAAAATTAAAGAAAATGAGAATTACAAGACTTACTAAGTCCTTGTGGCTTGATAGTCGGTAGACCATTACTAGATGGTTGTTCTTTTTTTCAACTTCTTAGTTGATTTGATATTCACAGGAAGAGTCAGTTTTATCAAAAGTGGCCTTGTTGTACATGCTGTCCACATGTTTTTATTGGGACACCAGGTTGTCGGTGTCCCAATAAAAACCAGATATGTCCGGGTGACTCAATAAAAACATTTGGATAACATAGGCCACTTTGACCTTAACTTCAGCTTCACCTGGAACCGTTTTAACCACATTTTCATCTATTATTACCAGGTCAAAGAAAGTACATCAGGATCAGTCTGTCCTAGTCCCAGCCTTTCCATTAATAGTCCTGGACCAATTGAAAAAAAGACAAGTATTTGGGGAAAAGCATTTTAAGGGAGAAAAATGCAGGGCACAAAGTATTTACAACAGTTGAAATAAAAATAAGAAAAATTATGCATACCTCTTGTTTGATTCATCTTAACACCACAAGCAGTACCATCTCCACTTTTTTCTGATATCTCTGATACAAAAGAAACCGTCAAAGAATAAGAAAATCAGTACAAGTCTTTTAAGGCCTTTCCATTATCAGTTAAAAATAAGATAAGAAAAAATTAAGCATGCTTCATGTTTCCAACCCCAATTCGGATAAGTGTTGTAGATTCTCCGATGTCCTTCACTAAACCAACAGCTCATATACCTTGAACCGGAAAAGTTACCAGATCATTGTTCTAAATAAGTTGCTAGGTACCTGATTTTTGTTGACAGCTATCTGGGGAATAAGCTTCAGGATCTGGAACGAATGGAAGCACCTACCAAACACAACAACTTCAATCAGAAACATGTTCTTTTTTAAGTATAAACTAGATGACAGAAATAAATAAAAGTTCATAACAGAATGAAGGCTTACAGCAGCATAAAATGGACCAACAACCTTGGAAATAGCATCGTAAACGGCTGCATTAAGAAGCACAAGTTTTTGAATTGCATTCATGATGGTGAGAAATGATGTTCTACTTCCACTTTTTTAGTAAGAGATAGATCTTCTATTTGTTTCTTAGCAAGAGGAGATACAACTTCAACTTCTAATTTCTTCGCAGTTGATACCAAGGCTTCATCTTCTTTTCTCTTAGTACAAGATGAAATTAGGGGTTGCAGAAAACAGCCTAGGGGTGGAGCATTTGTTATTCAAGAAGAGTTAAGGGAGTCTGCCTTTGGTGACTTTCATTGGAGTTAGCTATGACTGCATAAGAAAGGTGTAAGAATTAGTGTTCCAATCAGTGGACAGACTGGTTCTTCGGCACAATGCATTATCAATCAAACAATTCATTTAATGCATATTTAATCAAGAACAACATGTGGATAATAAGTCTCTCAAGCAATTCATCAAACAGATACCATTCCAGCATCATAAAATTCTTTGTAAAATCCGGAATGATTGAAAAACAGATTCACAGAAACATCTAAAGATATTAGGAAATAATAATGCATCCGATCCAATATGATATATCAAGCAAAAAAATCTGAGATCCAAATACTTACATCATAAAAAATTGTTTGTCTACTGTAAAATTCAAACTAAATCCTAACCATAATAACCAGTAATTTTCACTGAAACATTAGTACCTTAGTTTTCTCCAAGGTGTAGATGAAATCTTCAAGGTTTCAACAATTGGATTATCTTAGCGTTTAAACACTCTCCGTAGGAAAAGTTTGAATTTCTTCAAATATCCGTGCCATTCCAAAGTCTGAGATCCGAGTTCCCACTTATGAAAACCCCATTTCCGATTCCGCAAATACCGAATAATATTAATATCCAAATCAACCATTTTCTCTTCTTCTTCCTTCCATGGTATATGAGACACAAAACCCATATTCCATTTATAACCCATTGTTTGATTGATTTGGTGGTGGTGGTGGAGGTTGTGTTGATAATAATGGAGGAAAGGAGGGGAAGATAACAGCTATCAGGCGCCGCCGTAACTGGTGTTTGGTGTGGTTTTTATAAATGAAATGAGATACTGAAAAACCCTAGCGGCTAGCCCTTTATAGCAAGACAAAATGGCCCATGAGAAGGGGGCACGGGATCAGTCCAATGCTGATGCTCTTGGAGGCCCACGAAGTAATTTCTGTCACTAATTGCCAGAAACAGGCCCCTAATTGACAGAGAATACAAAAAAAAAAAAAAAAAAAAAAATACAGAAGACCAAATGCTGGACAATGCTCTCGACTGCAAGAACGACATGGATTTTCACATCAACTTGAGTTCAAATGTTAGACAACTCGGTAATCCCAACATATCTGGAAGCACTGAAAAACCTCAAGGTAATAGCTTGAACTAAAGCCACTGCCAGTGTTCCCACACTTATATGACAATTTCTTGTTAGCTGGACGACTTTATGACATGATGAATGAAATGTGCCTGAGAGGAGTACAGTTGTGGATCTGAGAAGACCAAAGTTCTCACTGATTAAAGTTAATTCGCAGAAGACTTTATAATTCAAGGTCGGTAGCTTCCCCAGCTGATGTCAGTACCTAATCAAGCCAATAAAAACAGTTAGAAACTTCAGTCACTTGAACGCAGTATGGAAATTAATATTATTGTTAATAAACGGGCGACAAAGAGTTTCATTTCACACCAGAAGCTATTAACAGATGTGTGATAAAGGGTTGCAGAACTATGTGAACAACTTCTCCATGCAAATGTAAATTTTTTTGTGTAGAAGTTACATTTTGACAATTTTACATGACTTAGTAGTGAGTTCCAGAAGCAGTCAGTCGAAGTTTGAATACAGGGGTTACTTTGAAGAAGCAAACAGCATCATACATACTCAAACTGAAGATTGTAATCATGCATATTCATAAGAGTCTCCTAATTTTCTGTTGATAAGGAATATTCAGCATGTGAGCCCAATTGTAATTTATTCAATACCATAAAACACATACACAAGGCATCAGGACACTAAAACTAAAAATTGTTAAAACTAAGAATCTGATTTTACTCAATATCCATACGGTAATGCTATTGCAGTGCTAGTTGCTTTTCTTGTATCTAATAATCCTAGCTAACTTTTTCTGGATGTATTACAAGCTATAACTAGTTTGCTGACTTAGGATTGATTCTCTACGAGGCTGTGCACAGAATCCAGCAACTTAATGGAAATTAAGTGAAGCAATTAGAGATACACTATGGGTGTAGGTATACATAATGGTTTCAAGTACCTAGTCATTGTATCACTTATTTATCATGAGTCATCATTAATAACGGAACCAGAAATAAAGGAATGAAACATCCCTCTGCTCTATGTTCAGATTACCAAGAACTTCTTAATGTTAACGATGCAGCAAATTTAAACTAGATGAGATTACGTACTCAGACTCGGTGTAAGTAAGCCAAACAATACTCGTTGGAAAAAAATTCTCACCAACAATTTGTTATTTAGGCTAAAATCAGAAACAACTGTAATATAGAAATAAAAATCAATCAAAATGAAAGAAATAAAACTTACAAATGATAGAAGAAGTCATTAACCCAATCAGAAAACTGTATCATCGTGGGAACCTCTAATTTTATGTTAACATCTGCAATTCTTCTAGCAAGCTTGAAACAAAACTGCAGGACGAGGCAAATTCCCATACACTTCACGTCTTCAAGTTGTTTCTATTGGTGTAGATGCAAGAGGTTTCGCAGGAGAATTCATACATTATTTCATCAGCAATGCAAGCACTGTCTTTGAACTTTTTCAGCTATTACTTGTTCTCAAGGGGTTTCTTAAGAGAATTCACCATTATGTCATCGACATCACAAACATTGTCTTTAAGCTTTCTGAACTAATATTTGATCTCAATTTGTCACTTGCTTCTTCTCCGCATCGCCATTTCAGGAAGAGTTATCTGTAAGGTATTTTGAAGCTATTGCATTCCATTAACGTCGATATCACCATCAGGTCGAGGATTAAACATAACTGCATCTTTCATGCGTACATTGCCTAGAGAAGCATGAGGTTCCTAAACCTCAACTACCCCAGGAATTAACAAACAGTCGAAATGAGGCTTAAGCCACATGATGTCTTCAATGACTTGAACATCTTAATTCATCTGCAACAAGACGAAGATACTTAAAAACAACATTAAGTACAAATTTTCAAACAAGTACAATTCTAGGGACATACTCATACCGGTTCCAATGCATCACTAACTTTCCCATGGGCATACGATGTATCCGACTTTATGACGCTAAGGCCTGATATTGCGGCAACCTGCCACTTTACAAAGCATATTTCCTTATCAGAAACTCTAAACCAGATTTCCTTGTCCTGTGGTACATAAATCTGGCTAGTCATTAAGAAACTAAATATCGGCCCAGACATCTTTTGATCATCAGGAATGTCAAGTAAATGACCGATTGTACTTGACCGGAATAGGGCATTCTCAGCATCTGACAATTCATCGCATATAGCTTTTAGTTATTGATCAGATGAGAATACAAGCAGCAAGTGTTGGCGATGTGGCAACTTCCTTAAAGATTGCTGGGTGTTGGAAGATGTTGGCGATATGGAAAGCCAGGACATAAGAGACACAACTGCTGCATTGTAAGGTGTGGGGTTGCGGCTTGTTCGGGCATTGAGAAAAAGTTATCACAAAAAATCCAAATAACCTCCCCGGTTCTCATCTGGGCTAAAATATTCCCTACATAACATAGTAAAAAAGTTATCACAAAAACATGAAAGAGTTCAAAAAAGATACTGGTTCTATTAGTTTTGATATCGTGTAAAGATCATTACTCTTTCCTGAAACTATCAAACTCATCACTCCAGTGGTTACCTAGTTACAGCACATAAACATTAGTGTAGACATCAATCCAATATATAACGGGTACCCCTTTGTGGCATTTTATTCCAATACATAGATTACAACCACGATTCACAGTTCAAAACAGAAATACCATGAATAGACACCATAATTGCATTTCCCTTGGAAAGATAACATTTCTACACACACAATCCTCATTTTAGAATAGGTACCAGTACCACACAGCAGCAATACAAACTAAGGATGAGGAGTTAAATTAACCATTCATGTTCTCTTGTCTTGCCAATAATGAGCGGATTATACTAGCTTTCCGAGGAATCTCGTAATAGATGCTATGGCAGACGTAATGGTCCGATACTAACTCCTAAAACCTCCTCAATAAAATCAGACATTTTTTTATACACACACAACATACTAAGCTACAAATTTCTTGAACTTGCATTTTTGAATTAACATGATTACAGCAAAGATTTAACAACTTAAGAACCCAATTGGATCTACAAATGTCAATTTTCACTTTGCAGAAAACCTATTTTTTCTTTCATTTTCAAATCCTAACTAAACATAATGAATCTGAGTCTAGAGTTATAAAAGCTGAAATAAAAATCTGATAAAAACCCAAGAATCCGAATCACAAAATCATTCAACTGACTGATAACCCCTCAAAAACTCTCACTTTATCAACACTCAAAAATTTGAGTAGGAATTTAATTCGACTTAAAATAGACAGAAATGTAATTAAAATTAATGATTAAAAATGAAATTAGAAACTAATTTCGGTATTTGTTTTGATACTTACTCTTCCAATGATTTACTGCTACACCTGATGAAAACCCCATTTCCGAGTACGCACAAACCAAATACCCAAATCGGACAAATCTCCATCCTTCCATGGTATATGAGACACAAAACCCATGATCCATTTATAACACATTGATTGATATAGCTATGGTGGTGGTGGTACCGTGTTGGAACAGAAGATGAAGACGGCGGCGCTGTTGAGGAGGAGGATCGAAGAGTGAGTGACACAGAAAGAGGCGGAGAAGTGAGAAGAGGGTTAGGTCTTTAAGTTGAAAATAAATTACCGAAGCTACCCTTGAAGCGTGTCGGTTTTGTGGTTCGCAGTAGGTGGCAGCGGAACACTTTTACCTAAACAACAGTATGTGATTCAAATCTCTTACATACTCCCTCCGTCCCTAATTAGATGAGCTACTTGGTTTTTAGTTTTGTCCACAAATAGATGAGTTATTTCACTAACCAAGGGGATATTTCTAAAACTACCCTTTTAATTGATTATTTTTTCTATAAGAAATATACATAATTTGATAGTCATGTTTATATTCGTTGCGTAAGTGTTTTAAAATGTTTTTCAACGATATAAAGTTTATAAACAACCGTGATATAGTTTAAGAGATAAATCGTTTCCAAATTTTACTAATTATTGCCCATAAGGGTATAATTGTAAAAAATACTTAAATATACTCCACTTTTCTCCTTGCCTTAAAATTTGTACAAACTATAAGTAGCTCATCTAATTAGGGACGGAGGGAGTATTTCTTAACAAAACTATAGCAAATACCTACATTGCTTGCACACCTGTGACATGAGAGCAACTGCAGTGGGACGAGTAAAACTAAAGACTAAAAACCAAAAAAAAATAAAAGAAATGGGTTTAGTCCGTGGTGAGACGCTACGTTGCTAGAGTAAATTTGGTGGAGCGGAGTTTACGAGGTTACCGGCATGGGGCGTAGATGTTAAATGCGTTTGGGTTGGACGTAACTTTAATTTACGCCCGATGTCGGGCGGAATCTAAAGTTGCGTTTGGTGTGGAACGTAATTTTTAAAACCGCCCCATAGAGAGACGTAATCCAAAACTACGCCCGACGGGCGCAAAACACTGAGTAATACGCCTGGTGGGACGCAAATATTACATTACGCCTGATGGGGCGTGACTCGGAACTACGCCTGTATTTCCAATGAAAATAGGATTTCACCAACCTCGCAGCAGAGACAGCGGTTTCAACGCTGGGAAACACTCCAGGTTCAGATGAATCTTTGATAGCCTGGTCTACACGTAGCCACATGCGAGGATGGCATGCAAGGTAGTAGCCTGGTCTACACGTAGCCACGGGCGAGGATGGCATGCAAACCCAACCCGTAATTTGTGATAGAATTGCGCAATACAAAAATTTCAAGTAATAAACCAAAGGAAGCACGTGTGTAATTTCCACGAGGATCAACATTTGAAAAGAAAATAAACAAATTGATACATTCTCCTTATAGATGATCCTGTGTATGATTCTGGGATAAATACATCGAAAATACACACAAAATACATATCGAAAATACATCAAAAACGGTGGAAGGATGGGGCGTAGATTTAAATTGCGCCCCATGTGGTAACAGGCGAAACTATAACTTGCGCCCGTAGTCAGGCGGACTTTAAAATCACGCCTGGCCAGACGTAGCTTGTAACTACGCCTGGATGAGGCGTAATATAAAAATACCGCTTGGTATCAGGCGCAAATGTAAACTACGTCCCATCGGGCGTAGATTAAAGTTGCGTTTCAACCAGGCGTACATTAAACTTGCGTCTCATTACCAAACGCACTTACTGATTCCGCCCAATCAAAGCGAGCGTCAAATTAGAGCAACCACAAGTCATCGACTACAACTAAAAATTTGGTTGAAAACCCAGACGCTACGGAGAGGAGTATCGATCAAATACTGGACTATAACCAAAAACCAAACTATATTTGGTCGATAGTATGGTTTTGGTCGGGCATTTAAGACTACGCCGACATCGGCGCAAATATTAGTTGCGTTTCGAGTGGGCGTAATTTTAATTTGCGCTTGGTAGTCGGCGCAAATAATAGCTTCTGTCTCTGTTTCAAACGTAACTTTAATCTACGCCCGATGGGACGTAGTTTACATTTGCGCCTGATATCGAGCGGTATGTTACAATTCGCCTCAACCAGGCGGTATGGTTCCATTGCGCCCGATGGGACGTAACTTTAAAGTCCGCCTAAAGCCGGGCGCAATTATTAGTTACGCCTTAAACTATGTGGGGCGTATTACTCCACCAAATTAACAAGAATAATTATTGTTGTATACTTTTTTTTTATTCAACATTGCGTCCATAGATCAAACACAGAGTTTACATAAGCCGTCGAATATATAACTAAACAAACTTTACACGCTCATTGACATAGTCATTAATTAGTTGATAATAAACTAAGATAGGCCAACTTAACTAAGCAGTTCCAGTAACACCAAGATCTTGTTTATCATCATTTTGATTATTATCATCACCAGCTCCAAAGACCAAAGACAGCCCACCTAGACCAAGCAAAGATCTTCAACTTTGTCTTTAATTTATCAATCGAATCCCTCCAACATCTTCTTTTGAATGAATATCAGTCTTCGTTTTGTTTTCTCCTCCTACCGACTCATATGTTGTTGCTGTGAGATGACCCCGGTGAGATGACTTCGTTTTGTAAGTTTCTGTGGCCTATTTTAAGAGACGGATGGAAACCATGAAACGGAGATTGCTTAATCTTCGAGAGATAAAGAAAATCCTGCTACTTTTTTTTAAGCAAATGAGTTATACCTTCGTGCCCCATCAGGCGGGTTTCCCAGTTGCGCCCCATCAGGCGTAATTGCAATTCACGCCCCATTGGGCGTAGTTCAGTGTTACGCCCCATCAGGCGTAGTGTTTTAATTGCGTCCCACCAGGCGTATTTATTAATTGCGTCCCGTCAGGCGTAGTTTCAAGTTACGCCTCTCCTTCGGGCGGTTTTATATATTACGCCCCGCACCAAACACAATTTTAGGCTACGCCCGACTTCAAGCGTAAATTAAAGTTACGTCCCACCCGAGCGCATTTTATACCTACGCCCCATATCAGACGAACTCTTATACATCCGCTCCACCAAATTTATTCCAGCACCGTAACGTCTCAGCACTGACTAAACCCATTTTTTTAGTTTTCATTTGGTATTTAGTCTTTAGTTATAGTCGTATGACTGCAGTTGCTCTTACGCCAGACCAAAACTAAACCAAAGACCAAATATAGTTTGGTTTTTGGTTATAGTTTGATATTTGATCGATACTCCTCTCCGTAGCGTCTGTGTTTTCGACCAAATTTTTAGTTATGGTCGATGACTGTGGATGCTCTGAGAACCTTAGTTTATAGATTTGACAGATGGTAGTAGAGTATGATTCCAAGGCAGAGGACGACTAAACTAAAGTCTCAGTGCATCCCATAATCATTTGTGCACGGGCCATGTAGATGAAGTGAAGTGATAAGAAAAAAGTACAACGGCATTAAGTTGAACATGTCTACAGACACTTAAATATTGACAAGGAAGATTAAGGCAGGCTTTCAATCCTTTTACTGCAGTGTACCCTATATCCCTCTTTTACAGAATATAGAGCATTCACATTTTTTAGTAGTTCATCAACAAACACACTCTCACGCACAACAATGTGAGAACTTATTGTATCTGTTACCCTGATTTAAAACATTTGCCTGGTCATACTCTTAATACTATCATGTAAATTGACATATCTTTGGAAAACGTAACTACTTCAGCAACACATACAACATTGGGGATAACAGGCCTTGTACCTTTAACTAGAGGTGTAAATTGGTCACGCAAGACGAGCATTAAATGACCAAAGACAAAGACGCTAAAATGTGAGCACAGCCCAGCCCAAAGACGTGACTTAGCTCAAGACGGCAAGACAAAGACGTTTGTTAAATGGGACGTCTTTGGGTTTGACTAATTGGCACAAAGAGCACAAAGACAAAGACGCGGCACGGATAAGCACGTGGCCCAGCCCAAAGACAAAGACGTTAAGAGAGCACGTCATAACATGTACAAATACACCATATAACAAGGCATAATACATCACATCTTTTTGTATATTTCACAAAAGAGTCAATATTCTAGCTAGTTTTTAACATTTTATGTTGGGTTATTTATAACAACACATATAATACCTTAATATTTAGAAAATATATTTCAATATCATTGTTATAATGTCGTCACCTATATTTAACTAGAACATTAATTTGCATGACAATAATCCAATTTTATATTTGATGGGTTATTTCTTTTTATTGAATAAACTTGTTAATTTTACTTGAAATAATTTCAAATGATATGTTGTATAATTAAATTCTTGTGATAATGTCCGACTTAATATATACATTAAGTGATTTCAAATTATTTATAACACGTGTGCCAAAGACGGCACAAAGACAAGCACGTTTATTCGTGTCTTTGTGCCCGTGGAACATCTTTGTGCCTAGCTTTTGACTAGTAAAGCACAAAGACAAGACAACACGTTTAAATCGTTGGCACAAAGACAAGACGACACATGGCACGTGAAGCACGCGACTTTCGTGTGCGGTCGTCTTGGCCAAGACGTTTACACCTCTACCTTTAACCACTGAGCTTGATTGTAAACAAGATTTTCCTCCATTTTTCCTCCCAACTGAATCAGTTGGCTACTTGGCCGCCATCCACTTAACCTTGAACAAGAACATGTTTACATGGCAACGGTGTGGTTGCAATGTGGTCATTCGTAGAGGTACATTTTGCAGATAGCTTGATGTCCTTTGTAGTTCTAAGCAGGGACGGACCTAGGAATTAGTGTTGGGTAGGGCTAAATTTATGCTAGTTTTTTTTTCTTTTTGTTCTATGAGATATTAAAAGTTTCTTTTGGTACCGAGAAGTACCAGGTTCATGGTTTGATGATGTTGGAATATCAACGTTGTCGATAAAAGGAAACACTCCTCTTGATTTGGCACCCCCTTCAACTTGGAAAATGACTTTATCATTTTTAATTTATTTGTTGTTGGACGAAGATGGACGAGTAACATTGTAACCTGAATAGAATTATTAGAAGGCGGTCATCTCTGAAGGAACCTCTATATACTTTCCCAACACCATCGAATAAGCCTGATTTTCAGCCAATGCTCAAATAATAATGTCATGTTGATCACAATTTTCATGTAAGTAATCAACACATTCCTATTCAGGTCTGGCAATCTCTTTGGAAGGTAAAATTACCTCATAAAGTGAAGTTGTTTATTTGGAAGTGTATGAAGGATATCATTCCTACTAGAGATAAACTTTCTAGATACAAACCTGAGATTGAAGTGCATTGTAGTCTGTGTAATTGTCCTGCTGAAACTTGTGATCACCTGTTTTTGGAGTGTCCTTATGCAAGATCATTATGGATAGTTGTTAACATAAATGTTGGTACTATCTTATTCCACCATGGTTCTTTTAAGAATTGGGTTATTTCTTGGTTTTCTGCAGGTAACAATATAACTTTTGGCTCAAATATTACTAGACAGGATATTAACAGATTGCTTATGGTTGCATCTTGGACTATCTGGAAGGATAGATGTTCTAAGGTTTTTCAGAACATCAATCCTAATAGACTCATGTCACTGGACAATATTAACAAAATTTCTAGTCCTAATGTTCAGCATGTTACCAATGTTATTGTTCCACAACAGGATATTAAATGGATACCATCAAATAATGAGTTCTTAAAATTTAACATTGATGATTCTTTTAAAAAAGAAACCTTACAAGGTGGTCTGGGACTAATTATAAGGAATTTTATAGGTACATGCATTGGTGTCAAAGGCTTCTACCTTGATGGAGGAATGAAGGATGGAATTGAAGTAGAAGAGCTGGAATGTAAGGCTTTGAAAGAAGCTGTTAATCTGGCAGTGAAGCTGAAGAAGGTTGTTTTTGAGTCTGATAGTGAGGTTTTAATAAAATCAATCAATGAGCCTAGTTATTTTGTTCATTGGATGAATCAATCTTTAATTCTAGATGTTAAGTTTATGTTAAGTTCATTAGAGCATTGGAGATGTATCTCAGTTAGGAGAAGAGCAAATTGTGTTGCTGATGAGATAGCAAAGAGAGCCAGAGTTATGAGAACAAGTTTTAGTTATGGGTCTGATCTTCCACATGAAACACAAGATTGGGTTGATCAAGACTTCTCCGTCATGGATTAATATTCTTCAATGAATTTTTTTGCATCAAAAAAAATAAAATAGAATTGCCCAATAGTCTGATTTTATTCAATTAGCTCCCACAAAATTGAAGTTTCATTCTTGCAAAAGGTAAACTTTTTATCAAGAGACCGAGACCGTTATACAAATATGAAAAGAAAAAAAGAGTAACATTAAGTTATCAACATACATGTATGTGTATCAACATAGGATGTGTGCAGACTTGGTTGCAAAGTTGGATGCAGTGCCCCGAGATGTCATGACAGTATCTAGTTCACACTTGATCCTCCACTTCCGTCAAAAGCAACAAAGACGGTTGACCTTATGAAATAGTTCTCATGTGTACAATTGAACAAAAAACGTGTCCTTAAGATGGCAATCAAAGCAAACATTATGATCCTCCACTTCAGTTAGATCCAAAATACTACACAGCTAGGATGCAACATTTTTTGGTAGGGCCTTCCTGAATAGAATGCGTTTTGGTTGCAACAATTTGGACTGTACTCTAGCTGAAGTTCTTAATCATCCATTACTAGACGGCTCAAAGAGGTGATCAAGACAAGAGCATGAATCAAGATTATATGTAGTTGAACTGGATCACAAGTGCGCTGTACTGTAAATGCCTTCATATGACACGATATCCCTTCTATCTTGAATTGGATCACAAGTTCTTCACTAACCTCAAAAAATGGAAAAAAGAAAAAAGAAGAACATTTGAAGACAGCCACAAATGAACAAAAATAGACACAATCACTGCTAAACACATAAATTGATTCTGGAGATTTCAGTGGCACTAAAACTAGCTACAAACCCAACAAGTCCTAAGTAGACTTCTTCGACTAAGAAAAGACAAGAAGGATAGCCTGTAACTAATTCCATGGACAAGTACCCAAAATTCAGATGCAAAACAATGAGAACAGCAAAAGAAAGACAGTGAATTTTTGTTATTCCAAAGGCATTCAGAAACGTTTAAGAACCGAAATAGAACCTCATTTTTACATTTTTAGTGAACAATGTCAACCATATCAGACAGGAAACATCCAAATTGGTAAAAACTTTGCTAAATCTTTGTAGATCAGAAACCAAATGGAAAATCAAGTGAAAAACAAACACCCTAAATCAATCCATAACTTCACCACAAGAAAAGGATGTAAGAAAAACAAATGTAGCCCCATTAAAAATCACGAGCAGCAGAAACAAATGATGAGAACCACCACCTTCAAATGTCATGTTGTCTTTGCTACTCAGTTTGTTTACTGATCTTCTTCACGGATTTGATGTTGACTGTGGACCTTGTCTTCAGATTCAGCCTCAACAGTCTGGATTAACGTCCGCACCTGACAAAAAAGAAACACAATTACATGTTTACTCAATAAAAAATCTGATCAAAACCCAAATTTCAGAATGAGAAAATCATTCAGCCAACTGATAACCACAAAAACCCTCTATTTTTCTCTAAAAATAGAAAATCAGATTTTTTGGCGAACAAAAAAAAAAGAAAAAAAAAAACTAAAATGAACAACTTGCAAATCAACAACACATAACATGTTTTTCTCTAATTCATCTATCTTTGAAAAGGAACAGGTACTACCATCACATCTGTTGATAGATCCTTTACAGCATGATGATAGAACTTCATTAAAACCCAATTTCCGATTCCGCTCATACCAATTGATATCCAAATCAAACATTTCTCCTTCTTCCCTCCAGGTACATGAGACACAAAACCCATATTCCATTTATAACCCATTGGTGGTGGTGGTGAAATTGAAGATGAAAACCAAGGCGCTGTGTAGTAACAGAGAAAGAGGCGGCCGCAGAGAGAAAAATGAAATGAGATTTGCGCCGCCGTATGGTGTTTGCTGTGGTTTCTTATAGATGAGATGGATGAGATAATCTTACCGAACCCTAGGGCTTTATAGCAACACTAAATGGCCCATGAGACTGAGGCACGGGATCACCCAACTTCTGGTGGTCTTGCTGGCCCATGATATCACTAATAGCATCATGATCTGCAAGCTTCCTATGGATGCATCAGAAGCTAGGATCAGTTCGCTACACAGAGCAATCAAGAATGTTTAAGAAATGCAATGACAATCAGAGGTACACTTTTAAGAGGGTTAAGAATGTTTAAGAATGCCTGAATATGACTGATTTTGAGGACTTATACAGAGCAAGCGATACCACGCAGTTCACTTATCACAAAGAGGTTATATACAATGTACCCAAGTTTCTTGTAAACTTGTTAACTACTGATTTACATAGAACACGCAAAAGAATAGAACCCATACATTTAAGATCAGTTTTAGTTAAGATCCTACACGCACTTCAAGTATAAACCAAAGAGATTACACAATACTAGTAGTGCTATAAACTTGTAAACCAGAAATATGAGAAGAGTGGTAGAAATTTTGTTTTGGAGATTTTACAAATTTGCATACGGATTACAAGAGAATACAATGAGGAAGAAATCATTATAAATTACACAGCCCCTTGTAAATGCTGGGAAACGGTCGCCACCAAGAGTGATAGTATAAATTTGCAAATATTACAAGATAAATACAATGGCCCACAAGTCATAAAAGTATACATCCCCTCCTAAATTGCTGGACAATGCCTGCTAGGCCCTGCCTGCAATAGTGAAGTAGATTTTTCGCATCAACTTGACTAAGATATATGAGACAACTCTTAATCTCAACATACTTGGGAAGCGCTGATATCTTCAAGGAAACAATTCTCAACAGAAACGTTGAATGCAGTAGAGTTGACATGCTGACAATAGTATTTGTAATAGCCGGCTTCTCACTCACCTATCGAATTTACCAAAATCGGCGGAAACGATTTTTACCCATAAACAATTGGCGACCACAGCGGGAGGATTGATCTTTCAGTTACAATATCAAATTCCAGTTTCCGTCCTCAAATTTCGCGCAAGCATGGTCATTTATCGGGACATCTTCACAAACATTGATCCCGCTCAAGGTCATGATAACTCGTCAATTTCTCGGGAAGCAATATGACCAATGAAGAGGTCCCAAGACTGGTTGACCGATGCGAGCTCGGGAGATCCATGCCAAAAACATGGATCTAATGAAGGATGCGATTAACGCATACTCGACTTCCTCATCACCCTAACATCGGAGCTAAGTGGTTCATGTTCCCTGTGAGATCAAGAGCAGGGACTAACATCCCGAATGACCATTCTCAAATCAATGGTTTGGTTACTCGACCGGGAAGCCCGGCGGACCGGGGAGGCGACCATGTTGGTAGAAAACTTATGTGAATTGCTACACCTCTCCAAGGACCAGCGAATAAAAACATTCTCTTCTATTAACCGAATAGCACTGAACGCATCACTAGTTCCTGCACCCACGGGGACTCCAAGGATCCCCGGAAGATCCACCAACAATATTGTTTTCCCCGATAACGACATGATGGTAGAAGACGGTCAATGTTACTGGGAAGGCCGTGGCTGCACAATCTCAAAATCATTCCTTCAACATACCACCAATGCTCGAAAACAAGATCGAACGGAGAAGTTGTCTCGCATCCCGCGTCATGTCCCCCTATGCACGGTCCATCGCATAGAAGCACATGGGCCGAAGGAGGGTTCAAAAGGCGTGACGACCAAGATTCTGATTTTCGCTACCAAAATGGACATCGCTCGGCCGATAGCGACAACCGGAGATACTCCGCAGAGGAGACCGCCCTCCCACCGTCTCCTCGGAAGGAAGACCCGCCAATCTCCCACCACCGGGTGTAACCCGTGCCCGCACCAAGCGAGAGTGCACCCTTACCGCAGGACAAAGCAAAAAGGGAAAACTCACACATTACCACCGCTGTTAGCAATTAAGAAGGGGAGACCATGACCCGGTCTCTCCGCCCGAAAGAATGTTTTCGAGAATAACCGGAGAAAGTTCCAGACGCCCCTCGAAGCCGCAAGACGGACCGACTTAACCACGCATTTAACTCGAATCTGTCAATATAGGGAATGAGGAATTCCCTCGACCCATTCTGATAAGTTCAACTCTACATTCTGCAGAACGCTCAAAGCTAGTCGACCTACTCAAAGAATACCAAGACGTGTTCGCATGGACTTACGAAAAAACGCCTGGCTTGGATGAAAAACTGGTCACCCACTATCTGCTCGTGATACCCGGATCTAAACCAGTCAAGCAGCCTCCAAGACACTTCAGACACGACGTAGAAGAACAAATCAAGGCGGATGTCCAGAAATTACTAGCCGCTGGTTTTGTCAAACCTATTCACCATCCCACCTGGTTGGCAAATATCGTTCCCGTTAAAAAGAAGAATGGTCAGATCAGATGTTGTGTTGATTTCAGAGATCTGAACAAGTGCTGCCCTAAAGACGATTTCCCGCTCCCTAAAATCGACATGCTGGTAGACGCTACCAGTGGACATGGTATGTTCTCTTTCATGGATGGATATAGAGGATACAACCAGATAAATATGTATGAGCACGACGCAAGTAAGACTGCTTTCCGAACTCCTCTCGGAAAATTCTATTACACCGTAATGCCTTTCGGTCTGAAGAACGCTGGCGCTACTTACCAACGCGCCATGACTACCATCTTCCACGATATGATGCACAAGCAAGTCGAAGATTACGTAGACGATGTGGTAGCTAAATCGAAGACTCGAGCGGATCATCCGGAAACGCTACGACAAGTGTTCGAAAGATGCCGCGAATACAAGTTGAAGACGAATCCTTTGAAATGCGCCTTTGGTGTCTCTTGGGGAAGTTCTTAGGATTCCAAGTAACACCAAGAGGATAAAAGTTGACTCAGTCAAAACGCAAGCTATCCTCACGATGCCACCACCACGAACCGTAAAAGAGCTCCAGAGTTTCATGGGCAAGGTAAACTACATTCGTCGTTTCATACCGGGGCTGGCACAGCTCATTACTGCGTTTACTCCTCTGCTGAAAAAATGAGCGAATTTGACATGGACTACGTGTCAACAAGAAACGTATCAGAAGATCCAGCAAACGCTGTCCTCCCCGACCGTCATAAAGCCTCCTATGCAAGGGAGACCACTATGTCTTTACACATCCTTTAGCGATACTTCCATTGGAGCATTCCTCGCTCAAGAAGACGACAAAGGAATTGAATATCCCATATACTACTTCAGTCAAATGTTAAGAGACGCTGAACTCAGATACCCCAAAGCGGAAAAGGCGTGTTTAGCATTAATTTATTCCATCCAGTTCATGAACTACCTCCTCTCCAACAAGGTGGTGTTAATATCCAAATCGAGACCTGTAAAGTTTCTCCTCTCGAAACCTGCCCCGATAGGGAGGCCGGCTAAATGGCTCCCGCACTGTCGAGTTCGACATAATGTGCGCTTCCCCGAGGGCCATAAAAGGACACAGTTGCAGACTGCATTGCTACAGCATTCCCGGGAGAAAACACCGCGGAGTTACGAGAAGATCTCCCGGGAGACCTTCCAGATATCTTCTTAGTCAAAGAAGAAGCATGGCTGCTATTCTTCGAAGGCTTTTCCACCCCCAACACTAATACCGGAGGAGCGGGTGTGGTACTAGTATCTCCTACTGGAGAAGTCTTCTCGCACTCTTTCAAACTAGACTTTCCATGCACCAATACCTCAGCTGAATACGAAGCCTTCCTCATAAGACTATAACTAGCTAAACAAGCCGGGGCCACGCGTTTGGAGATAAGAGGAGATTCCAAATTAATCATAAACCAGGTAAACGGGATTTACGCATTGAAAGAACTGACGCTGGCACCATACAGGGCTGAAGCACAAAATCTACTAAATTATTTCGCCGATGCAACCATCACACACGTCGGCCGTAGCAGTAACAAGCATGCTGACTGCCTAGCTACACTAGCATCAAAGTTACATTTCGAAGGATCCGAGGAAACCCTGACAGTAAAACGGCGAACCATAGCTTCAACATGGCTTTCACAACCTGAGAAAGCCGAAGACGATAACAGGATAACTCTTATCATTCAAGAACTCAACAAATCACTTTTCCAAGGGAAGGTCGACCTCAAGACTTTGTGGAATTTCTTTATGCTTCAAGATGTTCTGTATCATTGAAACCCAGACAGCTCTCTGTCAAGGTGTCTCGGAAAAGAGGAAGCACAACAACAACTTGAACATGTCCATGCCGAAGTCTGTGGAATAACATCAGTAGTAACCCTCTACCGTCATTTACAACGATTTGATAATATTGGCCGGAGATGGAAGCCCAATCCCGATTACACCAGAAGGCGTGTCCCAATTGCTGCGCCCCATATCGATGTAAGTCCTCAACATCGGTCACACCGGGATCAGCGGGAGCCGTACATCGTCTTTCTTCGCGACGGCATTCTCCCTACTGACAAAGAGGACGCGTCCAAGCTAAAACAAAATTCCAAAAGGTTTGTGTTCCATGATGGGGTTTTATATCGCAAGAGTTTCGGAGGAAGTCTACTGCGGTGTTTAGGCGGTACAGAAATCCCAGTTATGTTAAGAGAAATGCACGAAGGCGAACACCAAGGGAAACAGAAACTTTTCCTGCAGACACACGAGAGGTACTACTGTCCGACCATGGAAGACGACGCGGCTACTTTCTTTCGGAAATTCCGAGAATGCCAGATTCACGGAAACCTCATCCATGCGCCTCCAACACCCCTGCACTCGATAAGTAGCCCGTGGCCCTTTTATAGCTGGGGACTCGACATCATTGGGAAAATCAACCCGCCATCCTCAAAACAGCATGAATACATAATAACCGCGACCGAGTACTTTACCAAGTGGGTTGAAGCTGTCCCGCTGAAAGGAACCACCGGAGCCACGATCGCGGCGTTCGTCAAGGAACACATCATCTACCATTTTGGCGTACCTAAACACATCATCACCGACAACGGCACGTCTTTTGCTAACAAGCAAGTACAGGAACTAATTGAGAGGTACGACATTAAACAAGTCTTCTCTACCATCCACTATCCCCAGGGAAATGGGCAAGACGAAAATACCAACAAGACTCTGATCTGAATCCTCAGCCGAACAGTACACGACAATCCCGGGACCTGGCACGAGCAATTGCCAATGGCTCTCTCGGGCGTCTAACATCTCCTAGAAGCTCCACCGGCATGTCTCCCTACTCCCTCGTCTACGGTACATACGCGATCCTCTCAGCGGAAATCAAGATCCCGTCTGCCAGAATCGCCGCAGCGAGTGGAACTCAGTGGAATGAAGCCGAAACACTCAATGCCAGAATCGTTAACTAGATACTATGGACTCTAGAAGATCCGGGCGGAGGAACATGCACAAGCATACGAAACTTGAGGATTTCGGGCGTACAATGACCATGTAAAATCCGGGGTTTTTAAGGAAGGAGATGCGGTGCTAAAAACCTCCAAACACATCCAAAGAAGATACATCGGCACCGAAGTTTTCTCCCAAATGGGAAGGGCCGTACATAATCACTAAAGTGTATGACAAAGTGGTTACTACAAGATTATCAAAGAAGATGGGGAAAGATAGAGGCGGTCATCAACGGAAAGTGGCTTAAGGCATACTACGCCTAATCACTTCCCGCAACATGCTACATCAAAAATGTGAACGTCCAGACACCCTCTCTACTTTTACTTTTCTTTCTTGCCAATTATCAAATTTCAATACAATCCAACAAATTAATGGAATTTCTTTATTTCTTCAAAAAAAAGAGGAGCCTTCAAACCTCGTGATACATGCCAGAAAAGCCCATCTAGTAAATTATAATCCCTACAAAATATCATCTTCAATCAACCATGATATCTTTCAGTCCTACTCTTCAAGTCTCGAGTTAACTCTTCAATCCTCTGAGACTCCAAGGACAAAGCTTTCTCCTCTTCCATCATGGTTTTTGTGGCAGGAATCACACCAGCAAGAATACCATCTCTGTCGACTTTCACAATAATGAGACGATGCCGCAACCAGCTGATATTAAACTCCAAGGATTCAAAGGCGGACACCATGTTCTCCCACCTTTGAATGGCTGACTCTGCAACAGCACGGATGGACATATTCTCCATCTCAGCAATCATTGGCAAAAGACAGTTCACTACGGAAGCCAAGGCGGACGAACAACACTTCACTACGCTCCCGGTAGCAGTATGGTCGTATGTCTTCCATATCCTCGTATAAAGGACCACGAATTCTTTCCGCACCAGGAAACCTCCAACATTCCGATAATTTGAGGAGAGACACCTCATACGAGTCCCAAACGACAAACCTGCATAGGGGTATTCATGACAAGAGATCCCTAAATCAGCATTCTCCAAGTCTCATAGTGAGCCAACAAGGTTGGATTTGAAGGAAGGGGAACGACTAGGTCATCCTCGTCGATAACAGTAACGCATGCTCCAACGGAATATCTCTGCACAAAAGGGAAATTTTTCATTCATCAAACAAGCGGTAAAGCGTACGTCAGTCCACCAAAGAAGAAGAAAACATACCGGTATGATTTTCTTAACCCGAATAACCCTTGTTGGGATGCTCTGCGCAAGAGTCGGACCTTGCGCCTTCACTGGAGAATATGGTCTGGTTAGAAGATGATTCGCCTCTGTGCGACATGACAAGGAGAGAAAATCAACAAGAAGAACCTTTTCTCAAACAAGGGAGACAGTACAATTGCGTTGGGTACGAATACGGAACCTTAAAAAAGGAAAGGAAGCAATGAGGGACATAACGCTTCCAAATTTTAGCATGGATAATGCGCTGATTGAATCCGCGTGTGCAGGAAGGCAAAATAAGGAAACTTTGCTATCTATAGAAACGCCTGCTCCTTCCTTGTTTACACCGGCCCCACCAATTGCGCCAACTTCCCAATGACCGCCTAAGTCACGCCAGCTAGCAAGCTCAGCTTCCCCACCTTGCGCCGGTCCCGCCAACTAGCACGCTCAGTTTCCCAACTCGCGTCAACTTCTCAATGCCGCCCAGCTTCCTGTCTCTAAATGATGATGACTTTCCAATTGTGCCAGCCTCCCGATTTGTGTAAAACTTCCAGAGGAAAGGATTCCAAATCCTATCTATAAAAAGGTCAGACAAGCCTCTACATTTCTCTTTACGATTTACTGTTGATAGTGTGCCACCATCTTATGCTTACCTCGCAACAAAGCCCCCTGCTCCGAGCTAAGCGGGGACTTAATGTTGATGGTGGTTTTTAGACAAAGGGTAAAATCGTAAAACCCCGAATAACCTAATGTCACCGGCGACACATTTATTAGAACATTCAGTGCTTGATAATTAATAGGGGGTATTTTTTCAAATTAGGGTTACAAACACCCTTACCTTGGCCCTAGCCGCGCCATGCCAAAGCAGCGCCCGCGCCTGGGCTTACAAACCATGCAACCTAGGCCAAATTGGCCACGCATGCCATTGGCACATGCCAACACGCTCGCTGGTAGATTTTCTTACCAGGTCGTGGTCCTAATGGCCGAGCATGCCATTGGCACATGCCAACACGCTCGTTGGTAGCTTTTCTTACCAAGTCGTGGCCCTAATGGCCGAGCATGCCATTGGCACATGCCAACACGCATCGCTGGTAGATTTTCTTACCAAGCCGTGGCCCTAATGGCCGAGCATGCCATTGGCACATGCCAACACGCATCGCTGGTAGCTTTTCTTACCAGGACGTGGTCCTAATGGAAGTTCAAATTGAATGTTTATTAATTTTTGTTTGCATTTCCATCTTACTCATCTTAGATGTACCTGTTCAAATTGAATGTTTATTGATATGTCTGTTCTATTTTCAACAGGTGAATGACAAATAAAAATAATGACCTTAAAATATGGTATGGAAAGAGTTGGTTGCAGCACCTGTGTTATCAATTTTTTGTGGTAATGGCTTGACAAGATTGCTTGTCGCTTTACAATACCTCCCAGGATGTACTTTAAAGCTACTAGTACATTGAGAACAATTGTAATTCAAGGCAGAAGGAGAATTATAAACCATGTAACTACCATTCTCCTCTCAAAAGTTTTTCTTCATATGTGAAGCCCATGTACCCTCTCTGGGTTGGAAGCAAATGTAATTGCATTACTTCAATCGAATCACCTTTTGTTTGTTTTTTCTTCTGTTGAGTAATGTATAAATTTGAGTTTGATTCACTTGCAAGCATATGCAAATCGGCTAATACACAATGTTTAGGTTTAATCTTAATGAAAATGATGATTCTTAAAGAGGTGAAAGCACCATTCAGCATTGAAAATTGTCGGACATTGATACATCCATGTCAAGAATTTGTTTGCAGTCAAACCAATACAAGAGATTAGAAAGAAGTAATTCGGAAGCAAATTGTATTCCAGGACTGACAACCCCATTCTTCCAGTACCAACAAGAATTCTCTACCGGATAAATTCTTGGGATCCTTTCCATGAGTTTGGATCTCTTTGAGTTGCCCATGAATTAACAGATTTCTTATTCATTTTTCTGGTCACAAACATCATTTGTCACGGGCCTATAATCCATTTGGGGCCGCTTTGATGCTCTGCCTTGCATCTCAAGGGACATTTAGGTTCCAATATAAGGTTTTAGGGTTCAGTAAGGTTACCTTATAAAAAATTACTTCAAACACTCGAACCAGTTACGGCGGAGCATAGCTTTTATAATCCCCATCTTCACCACCACCACCATCACTGTGAGCGGAATCAGAAATTGGGTTTTCAGAAAACTGTCTACACAGTCAAAATGTGACTGAAATGTGCATTTCTTCACATACACAAAACTGTGACCGAAATGTGACTGAAACCTGAACCCCGAACCCTGAAATACACAAAATTGTGACTGAAATGTGCATTTCTTCCAAAAGTGTGACTGATACCCAATATCTTTCAAAAGTGTGACTGACTTTACCTAATACCCAAGGTACCCTTTATAGCCCGATGTCTACACATTTATAGCATGATGTCCACATATTTATAGCCGATGTCCACATTTTATAGCTGATGTCCACATATTTATAGCCTGATGTCCACACATTTTATGAATAGTGTCCGATGTCTAGATTTCGAAGCATGGATGTGCACACTTATCCAACATATGATTATGCCTAGATTCTGGATTTCTACATATAATATCTACACATCGGTTAAAAAAAGGTGGGGTATCAGTGTGTCTATATGTACACATCCATGAAGGGGTTTTTACACATCCTTACCCAATGTGTGCACATATGTTGTCGATATGTACACATCGAGGACAAAATCCGGTATTTAGTAAAAGACTAGGGCATATATGTCGGTTGACCGGTCATGGTCACACTTTTAGAAGGATTTTCAAATTGGTCATGATTTTGGAAGAAATGCACATTTGATCACACTTTTAGGTAAATTCCGATGTTTTGTGCAGCAAGTTGTTAATTTGTTCCATTACGATTGTGGTTTCTGTTCTCTCTGGAGTAAGTTTGCAAGGATGCAAAGGCACGATGATGTTCTGAACGGAATGCGTTAACGATAAAAACTACTTCAAACACTCGATCCAATTACGACCGCCACCACCTGATTCCCCTATGTGCCAATGGCAAATCATGCCAGCCACACCTAGCCCAAGCTAGCCGCGCCATGCCAAACGCACTCTGCCTTGGCCCTAGCTATGTTAGTCACACCAAACGCGCCAAATCATGCCAACCATGCTAGCCGCACCTCCGTGCCAATGGCAAATCATGTCAGCCACACCTAGCCCAAGCTAGACGCACCTCCGTGCCAATGGCAAATCATGCCAGCCACACCTAGCCCAAGCTAGCCGCGCCATGCCAAACACACTCTGCCTTGGCCTTAGCTATGCTAATCATACCAAACACTCCAAAGCATGACAACCATGCTAGCCGCACCTCAGTGCCAATGGAAAATCATGCCAGCCACACCTAGCCAAATCTAGCCGCACCTCCGTGCCAATGGCAAATCATGCCAATTATACCTAGCCCAAGCTAGACGCGCCATGCCAAACGCACTCTGCTTGGGCCCTAGCTATGCTAGTCACACCAAACGCGCCAAAGCATGCCAACCCCGCTAGCCGCACCTCCGTGCCTATGGCAAATCATGCCCGACCACACCTAGCCCAAGCTAGCCGCGCCATGCCAAACGCACTCGCCTTGGCCCTAGCTATGTTAGTCACACCAAACGCGCCAAAGCATGCCAACCATGCTAGCCGCACCTTCGTGCCAATGGCAAATCATGCCAGCCACACCTAGCCCAAGCTAGACGCGCCATGCCAAACGCACGCTACCTTGGCCCTAGCTACGCCGGGTTACACCACGCCAAGCCAAATACCCTTACCTTGGCACTAGCCGCGCCATGCCAAAGCAGCGCCCGCGCCTGGGCTTACAAACCGTGCAACCTAGGCCAAATTGGCCACGCATGCCATTGGCACATGCCAACACGCTCGCTGGTAGCTTTTCTTACCAGGCCGTGGTCCTAATGGCCGAGCATGCCAATTGCACATGCCAATACGCTCGGTGGTAGCTTTTCTTACCAAGTCGTGGCCCTAATGGCCGAGCATGCCATTGGCACGTGCCAACACGTATCGCTGGTAGCTTTTCTTACCAAGTCGTGGCCCTAATGGCCAAGCATGCCATTGGCACATGCCAACACGCATCGCTGGTAGATTTTCTTACCAGGACGTGGCCCTGATGGCCGAGCATGCCATTAGCACATGCCAACACGCATCGCTGGTAGCTTTTCTTACCAGGCCGTGGCCCTGATAGCCGAGCATGCCATTGGCACATGCTAACACGCATCGCTGGTAGCTTTTCTTACCAAGCCGTGGCCCTAATGGCCGATCATGCCATTGGCACATGCCAACACGCATCGCAGGTAGCTTTTCTTACCAGGACATGGCCCTAATGGCCGAGCATGCCATTGGCAGATGCCAACATGCATCGCTGGTAGCTTTCTTACCAGGACGTGGCCCCAATGGCCATGCGTGCCATTGACACATGCCAAACACGCACGCTGGTAGCCTAACTTGCAAGCCGTGCAACCTAGGCCAAGAAGAGAGTCATTATAAAATTCATACCGATTTACAAGCCCCTAATTGACACAAACACATAAAAGTATACGTAAGACGAAATGATGGACAATGCTCTCAACGCAGAGTGACAGAGACCATTTCACGTCAACTTGACTTCAAATACTAGACAACTCCGTAATCCCAACATATTTGAGGAAGCAATGAAATCCTCAAGGAAAAGCACATCATCCACTTGAACTAAAGCCACTGCCACACTTGTTTGACAATTTCTAGTTCACTTGATGACTTTATGACATGATGAATGAAATGTGCCTCGGGATGACTATCTCAAAGTCCTCCACATCCTTGTCGTAACCATAGTTGCGGGTCTGAGCAGACCAAAGTTCCAACCGATTAAAGTTCGTCTGCAAAAGACTTTATATTTCGAAATAGATAGCATCCCAAGCTGATATCAGTACCTATTCCGGCCAATAGAGATTATTATGAGTGAAACTTTAGTCTCTTGAAAGCAGAATAAAGGTTATTATTGTTAAGAAACAGACGATAAAAGGTTTCATAACACACCAAAAGTTAATAACAAATATATGAAAAGGGTTTGCAGAACAAGAACTTCCTGATGCAGATGTAAAATTCTTTGCATAAAAGTCAAAGATTCGCAGTTTGACATGAGTTAGTGAGTTCCAGAAGCAGTAAGTCGGAGTTCTAAACCAGAGGTTGCTTGAAAAAGCAAAACAGCATCAAACATACTCGAAAATACCTTTTCAGTTACTAATCGTATATTAGCAGGATAGAGATACCAGAAAACAGAAAAATTACAATGAGAAATTACTAAGAAACCTCTGTTTCATTGTTATCTTCTAATCCAATTATAGCAAGGAGGGAAACAACATGTCTCTCTGCTCTATTTTCAAGATTATCAAGAACTTCCTAGTGTACAAGGAGAACATAAATGTCAATCTAGAAACATTACATACTCAGACTCGGCCGGTGTAAACAGAGAAGCAAACAATAATCTGACCAACTTCACTATAATCAAGTGGACAGCTGGAAATAAGACCAAAATTAATGAAAATGAGAATTACAAGAGTGACCTTGTGGCTTGATAGTCGGTAGACCATTACTAGGCGGTTGTTCTTTTTTCAGCTTCTTAGTTGATTTGATATTCAAAGGCAGAGTCAGTTTTATCAAAAGTGACCTTGTATACTGTTCAGCTACGGGAACTTGTTAAAAGTGGCCTTGTTGTATGCTGTCCACATGTTTTTATTGGGACATCAGACCAGGTTGTCCACCAAATGTCATGTGTTTGGCTCAACACCGGAGATGTCCTGGTGACCCAATAAAAACATTTGGATAACATAGGCCACTTTGACCTTATCTTCAGCTTCACCTGGAACCGCTTTAACCACATTTTCATCTACTATTACCAGGTCAAAGAAAATACATCAGGATCAGTCTGTCCTAGTCCTAGCCTTTCCATTAATAGTCCTGGAACAATTGAAAATAAGACAAGTATTTGGGGAAAAGCATTTTAAGGGAGAAAAATGCAGGGCACGAAGCATTTTCAACATCAACAGTTGAAATAAAAATAAGAAAAATTATGCGTACCTCTTGTTTGATTCATCTTAACACCACAAGCAGTACCATCTCCACTTTTTGCTGATATCTCTGATACAAAAGAAACCGTCAAAGAATAAGAAAATCAGTACAAGTCTTTTCCATTATCAGTTAAAAATAAGATAAGAAAAAATTAAGCATGCTTCATGTTTCCTTGTGCCAGCGGCGAATCTAGAAACTAGATTAAGGGGAAGCAAAATCTTGTTAGGGGTAGCAAGAAAGCAAAATTAGGCTTTAAGGATATTTTGGGCTTAAGAATTTAGGCTTGGAATCCAAATGAGCAGGGGTAGCAAGTGCGCACCCTTGCTATAAGCTGGATTCGCCACTGGCTTGTGCCCTTAATCTGAAGAAGTTATATTGCATATCTTGCTCCTGTCCAACTTATCATTCTCATATTCATATTCTCCAACCCCAATTCGGATAAGTGTTGTAGATTCTCCGATATCCTTCACTAAACCAACAGCTCATATACCTTGAACGGGAAAAGTTACAGAATCATTGTTCTAAATAAGTTGCTAGGTACCTGATTTTTGTTGACAGCTATCTGGGGAATAAGCTTCGGGATATGGAACGAATGGAAGCACCTACCAAACACAACAACTTCAATCAGAAACAGGTTCTTTTTAAGTATAAACTAGATGACAGAAATAAATAAAAGTTCATAACAGAATGAAGGCTTACAGCAGCATAAAATGGACCAACAACCTTGGAAATAGCATCGTAAACGGCCGCATTAAGAAGCACAAGTTTTTGAATTGCATTCATGATGGTGAGAAATGATGTTCTACTTCCACTTTTTTAGGAGATACAACTTCAACTTCTAATTTCTTCGCAGTTGATACCAAGGCTTCATCTTGTTTTCTCTTAGCACAAGATGAAATTATGGGTTGCAGAAAACAGCCTAGGGGTGGAGCATTTGTTATTGAAGAAGAGTTGAGGGACTCTGCCTTTGGTGACTTTCATTGGAGTTAGCTATGACTGCATAAGAAAGGTGTAAGAATTAGTGTTCCAATCAGTGGACAGACTGGTTCTTCGGCACAATGCATTATCAATCAAACAATTCATTTAATGCATATTTAATCAAGAACAACATGTGGATAATAAGTCACTCAAGCAATTCATCAAACAGATACCATTCCAGCAGCATAAAATTCTTTGTAAAATCCGGAATGATTGAAAAAATTCACAGAAACATCTAAAGATATTAGGAAATAATATTTCATCCCATCCAATAAGATATATCAAGCAAAAAAATCTGAGATCCAAATACTTACATCATAAAAAATTGTTTGTCTACTGTAAAATTTAAACTAAATCCTAACCATAATAACCAGTAATTTTCACTGAAACACATTAGTACCTTAGTTTTCTCCAAGGTGTAGATGAAATCTTCAAGGTTTAAACAATTGGATTATCTTGGCGTTTAAACACTCTATGTAGGAAAAGGCATACTGGGTTTGAGTTTCTTCACCCTTTAAATGAGTGATTAGTTGTTCAACATAATATCTGTGCCATTCCAAAGTCTGAAATCACACTGCAGGCAAATGAAAACCCTATTTCCGATTCCGCAAATACCGAATAATATCCAAATCAACCATTTTCTCTTCTTCTTCCTTCCATGGTATATGGGACACAAAACCCATATTCCATTTATAACCCATTGATTGATTGATTTGGTGGTGGTGGTGGTGTTGATAAATATATGAGGAAGACAGAGGAAGATAAGAGCTATCAGGCGCCCGCCGTAACTGGTGATTGGTGTGGTTTTTATAAATGAAATGAGATACTGAAGAACCCTAAAGTTTTATAGCAAAGACAAAATGGCCCATGAGAAGGAGGCACGGGATCAGTCCAATACTGATGGTCTTTGTGGCCCAAGATGCAATTTCTATCACTAATTGCCAGCTTCAGCCAGCTTCCTTCAGATGCATTAGAAATTTGGAAGAAATCAAGAAATGCAATGGCAATCCGTTCAATTCTGACCAAAGAGGTTAAATCTATGTTGTAAAAGGCGCTAGGCGAGGCGCCAGACCTAGCGACTAGGCCGCCTAAGGCGCGCCTAGGCGTGGAGGAAAAATTCCAAAAAAAAAAAAAATGTTCTCATTTTGGCGCCTTGGGCACCTTTTCTCCTAGGAGACCCCTGGGCGCCTCGCCCGCCTAGAGCGCCTAGGCGAGCGCCCGGGGCGCCTTTTACAACATAGGTTATATACAATCCCTGAATACGATCGATTTTAAGAACTTACAAAGCGATAACACCCAGTTCAAGAGGTTATATACAATGTACTTTATAATAACTTGAACTATTAACTTGTAAACTTAGAAAAATTCCGACTCTTTTACAATTACAGTCCCCTAATAGACATAGAAATAGAATACATAAAAGTTTACAGAAGACAAAATGGTGGACAATGCTCTCGACTGCAAGAGTGACACTTTTTCACATCAACTTGACTTCAGATATTAGACAACTCAATCCCAACATATCAGGAAGCAGTGAAATCCTCAAGGAAATAGCACATCATCCACGTGAGCTAAAGCCACTGCCAGTGTTCCCACACTTATATCCATATGACAATTTCTAGTTAATGTGCCTGAGTGGAGTACAGTTCTGGATCTTAGAAGACCAAAGTTCTCACTGATAAAGTTAATCCATAGAAGACTTTATAGTTTACGTTCCATAGCATCCCCAACTGATCTCAGTACCTGACCAATCCAATAAAAAGAGTTAGAAACTTTAGTCACACTACAGAGATTATTATTGTTATTAAACATTCACACAAGAAGCTATTAACAAATGCATGAGAATGGGCTGCAGAGCTATTTGAAACTTTAGTCTCTTGAAAGCAGAATAAAGATTATTATTGTTAAGAAACAGACGATAAAGGGTTTCATGACACACCAAAAGTTAATAACAAATGTATGAGAAAGGGTGGCAGAACTAAGCGAAGAACTTCCTGATACAAATGTAAAATTCTTTGTGTAAAAGTCAGAGATTCGCAGTTTTACATGAGTTAGTGAGTTCCAGAAGTAGCAAGTCGGAGTTCTAAAGCAGAGATTACTTCGAAAAAGCAAAACAGCATCATACATACTCGAAAATTAAGATAGAAATCATGCGTATTCATAAGAGTTTATAATTTATCTTCCGCATGTGAGCCTGTTTGTAATTTATCAATACCCCAAAAAACATACACAAGGCATCAGGACATAAAACCAAAAAGAATTCTTCAATGGATTCTAGTCTGCTCTAGAATACGTTAAATGCTGAGAACACTCTGGATAAGATTTTAGAGAACTAACAATGCGTCCGTCCATATTGTCACCAATGGTCCCAATTGACAAACAATAAAAGATGGGGCAGAACAAAAAAGAAAGTGAAATCCCTTGTGAAAACAAAAACTACCAAACACAAATAGCAATATCATCTTGAACTCGCATCCTAGTTAACTCGTTTAAAACAGCTTCTACTTGGCATAAGCTGCCCACCAAAAGAACTCTCTCTGCAAGAAGCTAATTCAAACGAGCAATTCTCTTTTCAGTAGCATGGTTCAAAATTCCAATGACCCAACTCTCTGATTTCAAAAGCAGCATGGAATGGTAGACAAAAATAGATCCCAGTGGTATATATGAGGTAATGAGTAAGCACCTTAATACATCCCAGTCACCAACAAAACACAAATGCTTGAGGGGACAGGGGAGAGGACATATTTTGTCTTGTGTATTGACAGAAATACCTTTTCAGATACTAATCATATATTAGCAGGATAGAGATACCAGAAAGCAAGAAAATTACAATGAGAAATTACTAAGAAACCTCTGTTTCATCGCTATCTTCTAATCCAATTATATGTAGCGAGGGAAACAACATGTCTCTGCTCTATGTTCAAGATTATCAAACTAGAAACATTACATACTCAGACTCGGCCGGTGTTAACAGAGAAGCGAACAATAATCTGACCAACTTCACTATAATCAAGTGGACAGATGGAATTAAGACCAAAATTAAAGAAAATGAGAATTACAAGACTTACTAAGTCCTTGTGGCTTGATAGTCGGTAGACCATTACTAGATGGTTGTTCTTTTTTTCAACTTCTTAGTTGATTTGATATTCACAGGAAGAGTCAGTTTTATCAAAAGTGGCCTTGTTGTACATGCTGTCCACATGTTTTTATTGGGACACCAGGTTGTCGGTGTCCCAATAAAAACCAGATATGTCCGGGTGACTCAATAAAAACATTTGGATAACATAGGCCACTTTGACCTTAACTTCAGCTTCACCTGGAACCGTTTTAACCACATTTTCATCTATTATTACCAGGTCAAAGAAAGTACATCAGGATCAGTCTGTCCTAGTCCCAGCCTTTCCATTAATAGTCCTGGACCAATTGAAAAAAAGACAAGTATTTGGGGAAAAGCATTTTAAGGGAGAAAATGCAGGGCACAAAGTATTTACAACAGTTGAAATAAAAATAAGAAAAATTATGCATACCTCTTGTTTGATTCATCTTAACACCACAAGCAGTACCATCTCCACTTTTTTCTGATATCTCTGATACAAAAGAAACCGTCAAAGAATAAGAAAATCAGTACAAGTCTTTTAAGGCCTTTCCATTATCAGTTAAAAATAAGATAAGAAAAAAATTAAGCATGCTTCATGTTTCCAACCCCAATTCGGATAAGTGTTGTAGATTCTCCGATGTCCTTCACTAAACCAACAGCTCATATACCTTGAACCGGAAAAGTTACCAGATCATTGTTCTAAATAAGTTGCTAGGTACCTGATTTTTGTTGACAGCTATCTGGGAATAAGCTTCAGGATCTGGGAACGAATGGAAGCACCTACCAAACACAACAACTTCAATCAGAAACATGTTCTTTTTAAGTATAAACTAGATGACAGAAATAAATAAAAGTTCATAACAGAATGAAGGCTTACAGCAGCATAAAATGGACCAACAACCTTGAAATAGCATCGTAAACGGCTGCATTAAGAAGCACAAGTTTTTGAATTGCATTCATGATGGTGAGAAATGATGTTCTACTTCCACTTTTTTAGTAAGAGATAGATCTTCTATTTGTTTCTTAGCAAGAGGAGATACAACTTCAACTTCTAATTTCTTCGCAGTTGATACCAAGGCTTCATCTTCTTTTCTCTTAGTACAAGATGAAATTAGGGGTTGCAGAAAACAGCCTAGGGGTGGAGCATTTGTTATTCAAGAAGAGTTAAGGGAGTCTGCCTTTGGTGACTTTCATTGGAGTTAGCTATGACTGCATAAGAAAGGTGTAAGAATTAGTGTTCCAATCAGTGGACAGACTGGTTCTTCGGCACAATGCATTATCAATCAAACAATTCATTTAATGCATATTTAATCAAGAACAACATGTGGATAATAAGTCTCTCAAGCAATTCATCAAACAGATACCATTCCAGCATCATAAAATTCTTTGTAAAATCCGGAATGATTGAAAAAACAGATTCACAGAAACATCTAAAGATATTAGGAAATAATAATGCATCCGATCCAATATGATATATCAAGCAAAAAATCTGAGATCCAAATACTTACATCATAAAAAATTGTTTGTCTACTGTAAAATTCAAACTAAATCCTAACCATAATAACCAGTAATTTTCACTGAAACATTAGTACCTTAGTTTTCTCCAAGGTGTAGATGAAATCTTCAAGGTTTCAACAATTGGATTATCTTAGCGTTTAAACACTCTCCGTAGGAAAAGTTTGAATTTCTTCAAATATCCGTGCCATTCCAAAGTCTGAGATCCGAGTTCCCACTTATGAAAACCCCATTTCCGATTCCGCAAATACCGAATAATATTAATATCCAAATCAACCATTTTCTCTTCTTCTTCCTTCCATGGTATATGAGACACAAAACCCATATTCCATTTATAACCCATTGTTTGATTGATTTGGTGGTGGTGGTGGAGGTTGTGTTGATAATAATGGAGGAAAGGAGGGGAAGATAACAGCTATCAGGCGCCGCCGTAACTGGTGTTTGGTGTGGTTTTTATAAATGAAATGAGATACTGAAAAACCCTAGCGGCTAGCCCTTTATAGCAAGACAAAATGGCCCATGAGAAGGGGGCACGGGATCAGTCCAATGCTGATGCTCTTGGAGGCCCACGAAGTAATTTCTGTCACTAATTGCCAGAAACAGGCCCCTAATTGACAGAGAATACAAAAAAAAAAAAAAAAAAAAAATACAGAAGACCAAATGCTGGACAATGCTCTCGACTGCAAGAACGACATGGATTTTCACATCAACTTGAGTTCAAATGTTAGACAACTCGGTAATCCCAACATATCTGGAAGCACTGAAAAACCTCAAGGTAATAGCTTGAACTAAAGCCACTGCCAGTGTTCCCACACTTATATGACAATTTCTTGTTAGCTGGACGACTTTATGACATGATGAATGAAATGTGCCTGAGAGGAGTACAGTTGTGGATCTGAGAAGACCAAAGTTCTCACTGATTAAAGTTAATTCGCAGAAGACTTTATAATTCAAGGTCGGTAGCTTCCCAGCTGATGTCAGTACCTAATCAAGCCAATAAAAACAGTTAGAAACTTCAGTCACTTGAACGCAGTATGGAAATTAATATTATTGTTAATAAACGGGCGACAAAGAGTTTCATTTCACACCAGAAGCTATTAACAGATGTGTGATAAAGGGTTGCAGAACTATGTGAACAACTTCTCCATGCAAATGTAAATTTTTTGTGTAGAAGTTACATTTTGACAATTTTACATGACTTAGTAGTGAGTTCCAGAAGCAGTCAGTCGAAGTTTGAATACAGGGGTTACTTTGAAGAAGCAAACAGCATCATACATACTCAAACTGAAGATTGTAATCATGCATATTCATAAGAGTCTCCTAATTTTCTGTTGATAAGGAATATTCAGCATGTGAGCCCAATTGTAATTTATTCAATACCATAAAACACATACACAAGGCATCAGGACACTAAAACTAAAAATTGTTAAAACTAAGAATCTGATTTTACTCAATATCCATACGGTAATGCTATTGCAGTGCTAGTTGCTTTTCTTGTATCTAATAATCCTAGCTAACTTTTTCTGGATGTATTACAAGCTATAACTAGTTTGCTGACTTAGGATTGATTCTCTACGAGGCTGTGCACAGAATCCAGCAACTTAATGGAAATTAAGTGAAGCAATTAGAGATACACTATGGGTGTAGGTATACATAATGGTTTCAAGTACCTAGTCATTGTATCACTTATTTATCATGAGTCATCATTAATAACGGAACCAGAAATAAAGGAATGAAACATCCCTCTGCTCTATGTTCAGATTACCAAGAACTTCTTAATGTTAACGATGCAGCAAATTTAAACTAGATGAGATTACGTACTCAGACTCGGTGTAAGTAAGCCAAACAATACTCGTTGGAAAAAAAATTCTCACCAACAATTTGTTATTTAGGCTAAAATCAGAAACAACTGTAATATAGAAATAAAAATCAATCAAAATGAAAGAAATAAAACTTACAAATGATAGAAGAAGTCATTAACCCAATCAGAAAACTGTATCATCGTGGGAACCTCTAATTTTATGTTAACATCTGCAATTCTTCTAGCAAGCTTGAAACAAAACTGCAGGACGAGGCAAATTCCCATACACTTCACGTCTTCAAGTTGTTTCTATTGGTGTAGATGCAAGAGGTTTCGCAGGAGAATTCATACATTATTTCATCAGCAATGCAAGCACTGTCTTTGAACTTTTTCAGCTATTACTTGTTCTCAAGGGGTTTCTTAAGAGAATTCACCATTATGTCATCGACATCACAAACATTGTCTTTAAGCTTTCTGAACTAATATTTGATCTCAATTTGTCACTTGCTTCTTCTCCGCATCGCCATTTCAGGAAGAGTTATCTGTAAGGTATTTTGAAGCTATTGCATTCCATTAACGTCGATATCACCATCAGGTCGAGGATTAAACATAACTGCATCTTTCATGCGTACATTGCCTAGAGAAGCATGAGGTTCCTAAACCTCAACTACCCCAGGAATTAACAAACAGTCGAAATGAGGCTTAAGCCACATGATGTCTTCAATGACTTGAACATCTTAATTCATCTGCAACAAGACGAAGATACTTAAAAACAACATTAAGTACAAATTTTCAAACAAGTACAATTCTAGGGACATACTCATACCGGTTCCAATGCATCACTAACTTTCCCATGGGCATACGATGTATCCGACTTTATGACGCTAAGGCCTGATATTGCGGCAACCTGCCACTTTACAAAGCATATTTCCTTATCAGAAACTCTAAACCAGATTTCCTTGTCCTGTGGTACATAAATCTGGCTAGTCATTAAGAAACTAAATATCGGCCCAGACATCTTTTGATCATCAGGAATGTCAAGTAAATGACCGATTGTACTTGACCGGAATAGGGCATTCTCAGCATCTGACAATTCATCGCATATAGCTTTTAGTTATTGATCAGATGAGAATACAAGCAGCAAGTGTTGGCGATGTGGCAACTTCCTTAAAGATTGCTGGGTGTTGGAAGATGTTGGCGATATGGAAAGCCAGGACATAAGAGACACAACTGCTGCATTGTAAGGTGTGGGGTTGCGGCTTGTTCGGGCATTGAGAAAAAGTTATCACAAAAAATCCAAATAACCTCCCCGGTTCTCATCTGGGCTAAAATATTCCCTACATAACATAGTAAAAAAGTTATCACAAAAACATGAAAGAGTTCAAAAAAGATACTGGTTCTATTAGTTTTGATATCGTGTAAAGATCATTACTCTTTCCTGAAACTATCAAACTCATCACTCCAGTGGTTACCTAGTTACAGCACATAAACATTAGTGTAGACATCAATCCAATATATAACGGGTACCCCTTTGTGGCATTTTATTCCAATACATAGATTACAACCACGATTCACAGTTCAAAACAGAAATACCATGAATAGACACCATAATTGCATTTCCCTTGGAAAGATAACATTTCTACACACACAATCCTCATTTTAGAATAGGTACCAGTACCACACAGCAGCAATACAAACTAAGGATGAGGAGTTAAATTAACCATTCATGTTCTCTTGTCTTGCCAATAATGAGCGGATTATACTAGCTTTCCGAGGAATCTCGTAATAGATGCTATGGCAGACGTAATGGTCCGATACTAACTCCTAAAACCTCCTCAATAAAATCAGACATTTTTTTATACACACACAACATACTAAGCTACAAATTTCTTGAACTTGCATTTTTGAATTAACATGATTACAGCAAAGATTTAACAACTTAAGAACCCAATTGGATCTACAAATGTCAATTTTCACTTTGCAGAAAACCTATTTTTTCTTTCATTTTCAAATCCTAACTAAACATAATGAATCTGAGTCTAGAGTTATAAAAGCTGAAATAAAAATCTGATAAAAACCCAAGAATCCGAATCACAAAATCATTCAACTGACTGATAACCCCTCAAAAACTCTCACTTTATCAACACTCAAAAATTTGAGTAGGAATTTAATTCGACTTAAAATAGACAGAAATGTAATTAAAATTAATGATTAAAAATGAAATTAGAAACTAATTTCGGTATTTGTTTTGATACTTACTCTTCCAATGATTTACTGCTACACCTGATGAAAACCCCATTTCCGAGTACGCACAAACCAAATACCCAAATCGGACAAATCTCCATCCTTCCATGGTATATGAGACACAAAACCCATGATCCATTTATAACACATTGATTGATATAGCTATGGTGGTGGTGGTACCGTGTTGGAACAGAAGATGAAGACGGCGGCGCTGTTGAGGAGGAGGATCGAAGAGTGAGTGACACAGAAAGAGGCGGAGAAGTGAGAAGAGGGTTAGGTCTTTAAGTTGAAAATAAATTACCGAAGCTACCCTTGAAGCGTGTCGGTTTTGTGGTTCGCAGTAGGTGGCAGCGGAACACTTTTACCTAAACAACAGTATGTGATTCAAATCTCTTACATACTCCCTCCGTCCCTAATTAGATGAGCTACTTGGTTTTTAGTTTTGTCCACAAATAGATGAGTTATTTCACTAACCAAGGGGATATTTCTAAAACTACCCTTTTAATTGATTATTTTTTCTATAAGAAATATACATAATTTGATAGTCATGTTTATATTCGTTGCGTAAGTGTTTTAAAATGTTTTTCAACGATATAAAGTTTATAAACAACCGTGATATAGTTTAAGAGATAAATCGTTTCCAAATTTTACTAATTATTGCCCATAAGGGTATAATTGTAAAAAATACTTAAATATACTCCACTTTTCTCCTTGCCTTAAAATTTGTACAAACTATAAGTAGCTCATCTAATTAGGGACGGAGGGAGTATTTCTTAACAAAACTATAGCAAATACCTACATTGCTTGCACACCTGTGACATGAGAGCAACTGCAGTGGGACGAGTAAAACTAAAGACTAAAAACCAAAAAAAAATAAAAGAAATGGGTTTAGTCCGTGGTGAGACGCTACGTTGCTAGAGTAAATTTGGTGGAGCGGAGTTACAGAGGTTCGTCTGGCATGGGGCGTAGATGTTAAATGCGTTTGGGTTGGACGTAACTTTAATTTACGCCTGATGTCGGGCGGAATCTAAAGTTGCGTTTGGTGTGGAACGTAATTTTTAAAACCGCCCCATAGAGAGACGTAATCCAAAACTACGCCTGACGGGGCGCAAACACAGAATACGCCTGGTGGGACGCAAATATTACATTACGCCTGATGGGGCGTGACTCGGAACTACGCCTGTATTTCCAATGAAAATAGGATTTCACCAACCTCGCAGCAGAGACAGCGGTTTCAACGCTGGGAAACACTCCAGGTTCAGATGAATCTTTGATAGCCTGGTCTACACGTAGCCACATGCGAGGATGGCATGCAAGGTAGTAGCCTGGTCTACACGTAGCCACGGGCGAGGATGGCATGCAAACCCAACCCGTAATTTGTGATAGAATTGCGCAATACAAAAATTTCGAAGTAATAAACCAAAGGAAGCACGTGTGTAATTTCCACGAGGATCAACATTTGAAACAGAAAATAAACAAATTGATACATTCTCCTTATAGATGATCCTGTGTATGATTCTGGGATAAATACATCGAAAATACACACAAAATACATATCGAAAATACATCAAAAACGGTGGAAGGATGGGGCGTAGATTTAAATTGCGCCCCATGTGGTAACAAAGTGAAACTATAACTTGCGCCGTAGTCAGGCGGACTTTAAAATCACGCCTGGCCAGACGTAGCTTGTAACTACGCCTGGATGAGGCGTAATATAAAAATACCGCTTGGTATCAGGCGCAAATGTAAACTACGTCCCATCGGGCGTAGATTAAAGTTGCGTTTCAACCAGGCGTACATTAAACTTGCGTCTCATTACCAAACGCAATTTACAGTTCCGCCCCAATCAGGCGTAGCGTCAAATTAGAGCAACCACAGTCATCGACTACAACTAAAAATTTGGTTGAAAACCCAGACGCTACGGAGAGGAGTATCGATCAAATACCAGACTATAACCAAAAACCAAACTATATTTGGTCGATAGTATGGTTTTGGTCGGGCGTAATTTAAGACTACGCTGGGACATCGGGCGCAAATATTAGTTGCGTTTCGAGTGGGGCGTAATTTTAATTTGCGCTTGGTAGTCAGCGCAAATAATAGCTTCGTACATTTCAAACGTAACTTTAATCTACGCCCGATGGGACGTAGTTTACATTGCGCCGATATCGAGCGGTATGTTACAATTCGCCTCAACCGGGCGGTATGGTTCCATTGCGCCCGATGGGACGTAACTTTAAAGTCCGCCTAAAGTAGGGCGCAATTATTAGTTACGCCTTAAACTATGTGGGCGTATTACTCCACCAAATTAACAAGAATAATTATTGTTGTATACTTTTTTATTCAACATTGCGTCCATAGATCAAACACGAGTTTACATAAGCCGTCGAATATATAACTAAACAAACTTTACACGCTCATTGACATAGTCATTAATTAGTTGATAATAAACTAAGATAGGCCAACTTAACTAAGCAGTTCAGTAACACCAAGATCTTGTTTATCATCATTTTGATTATTATCATCACCAGCTCCGGACCAAAGACAGGCCCACCTAGACCAAGAAGCATCTTCAACTTTGTCTTTAATTTATCAATCTGAATCCCTCCAACATCTTCTTTTGAATGAATATCAGTCTTCGTTTTGTTTTCTCCTCCCACTGAACTCATATGTTGTTCTTTGTGAGATGACCCGGTGAGATGACTTCGTTTTGTAAGTTTCGTGGCCTATTTTAAGAGACGGATGGAAACCATGAAACGGAGATTGCTTAATCTTCGAGAGATAAAAGAAAATCCTGCTACTTTTTTTTAAGCAAATGAGTTATACCTTCGTGCCCCATCAGGCGGGTTTCCCAGTTGCGCCCCATCAGGCGTAATTGCAATTCACGCCCCATTGGGCGTAGTTAAGTGTTACGCCCCATCAGGCGTAGTGTTTTAATTGCGTCCCACCGGGCGTATTTATTAATTGCGTCCGTCGGGCGTAGTTTCAAGTTACGCCTCTCCGGGCGGTTTTATATATTACGCCCGCACCAAACACAATTTTAGGCTACGCCCGACTTCAAGCGTAAATTAAAGTTCACGTCCCACCCGAGCGCATTTTATACCTACGCCCCATATGACGAACTCTTATACATCCGCTCCACCAAATTTATTCCAAAGATCAAGTAACGTCTCAAAGACCGACTAAACCCATTTTTTTAGTTTTCATTTGGTATTTAGTCTTTAGTTATAGTCGTATGACTGCAGTTGCTCTTACGCCAGACCAAAACTAAACCAAAGACCAAATATAGTTTGGTTTTTGGTTATAGTTTGATATTTGATCGATACTCCTCTCCGTAGCGTCTGTGTTTTCGACCAAATTTTTAGTTATGGTCGATGACTGTGGATGCTCTGAGAACCTTAGTTTATAGATTTGACAGATGGTAGTAGAGTATGATTCCAAGGCAGAGGACGACTAAACTAAAGTCTCAGTGCATCCCATAATCATTTGTGCACGGTTTGGCAGATGAAGTGAAGTGATAAGAAAAAAGTACAACGGCATTAAGTTGAACATGTCTACAGACACTTAAATATTGACAAGGAAGATTAAGGCAGGCTTTCAATCCTTTTACTGCAGTGTACCCTATATCCCTCTTTTACAGAATATAGAGCATTCACATTTTTTAGTAGTTCATCAACAAACACACTCTCACGCACAACAATGTGAGAACTTATTGTATCTCATTACCCTGATTTAAAACATTTGCCTGGTCATACTCTTAATACTATCATGTAAATTGACATATCTTTGGAAAACGTAACTACTTCAGCAACACATACAACATTGGGGATAACAGGCCTTGTACCTTTAACTAGAGGTGTAAATTGGGCTGTGCAAGACGAAAGCACAAACCCAAAGACAAAGACGCTAAAATGTGAGCACAAACCCAGCCCAAAGACGTGACTTAGCCAAAGACGGCACAAAGACGTTTGTTAAATGGGGCGTCTTTGGGTTTGACTAATTGGCACGGCACACAAAGGCAAAGACGCGGACGGATAAGCACGTGGCCCACCAAAGACAAAGACGTTAAGAGAGCACGTCATAACATGTACAAATACACCATATAACAAGGCATAATACATCACATCTTTTGTATATTTCACAAAAGAGTCAATATTCTAGCTAGTTTTTAACATTTTATGTTGGGTTATTTATAACAACACATATAATACCTTAATATTTAGAAAATATATTTCAATATCATTGTTATAATGTCGTCACCTATATTTAACTAGAACATTAATTTGCATGACAATAATCCAATTTTATATTTGATGGGTTATTTCTTTTTATTGAATAAACTTGTTAATTTTACTTGAAATAATTTCAAATGATATGTTGTATAATTAAATTCTTGTGATAATGTCCGACTTAATATATACATTAAGTGATTTCAAATTATTTATAACACGTGTGCCGTACGCGAAAAAGACGGACGTTTATTCGTGTCTTTGTGCCCGTGGGCTATCTTTGTGCCTAGCTTTTGACTAGTAAAGCACTGACCACGGACAACACGTTTAAATCGTTGGCACAAAGACGACACATGGCACGTGAAGCACGCGACTTCGTGTCAGGCACACATCCGGCCGAAGACGTTTACACCTCTACCTTTAACCACCGAGCTTGATTGTAAACAAGATTTTCCTCCATTTTCCTCCCAACTGAATCGGTTGGCTACTTGGCCGCCATCCACTTAACCTTGAACAAGAACATGTTTACATGGCAAGTGTGGTTGCAATGTGGTCATTCGTAGAGGTACATTTTGCGAGATAGCTTGATGTCCTTTGTAGTTCTAGCGAGGACGGACCTAGGAATTAGTGTTGGGTAGGGCTAAATTTATGCTAGTTTTTTTCTTTTGTTCTATGAGATATTAAAAGTTTCTTTTGGTAAGAAGTACCCGGGTTCATGGTTTGATGATGTTGGAATATCAACGTTGTCGATAAAAGGAAACACTCCTCTTGATTTGGCACCTTCAACTTGGAAAATGACTTTATCATTTTTAATTTATTTGTTGTTGGACGAAGATGGGCGAGTAACATTGTAACTCGAATAGAATTATTAGAAGGCGGTCATCTCGAAGGAACCTCATATACTTTCCCAACACCATCGAATAAGCCCGATTTTCATTGATGCTCAAATAATAATGTCATGTTGATCACAATTTTCATGTAAGTAATCAACACATTCCTATTCAGGTCTGGCAATCTCTTTGGAAGGTAAAATTACCTCATAAAGTGAAGTTGTTTATTTGGAAGTGTATGAAGGATATCATTCCTACTAGAGATAAACTTTCTAGATACAAACCTGAGATTGAAGTGCATTGTGGTCCGTGGTAATTGTCCTCTTTGAAACTTGTGATCACTGTTTTTGGAGTGTCCTTATGCAAGATCATTATGGATAGTTGTTAACATAAATGTTGGTACTATCTTATTCCACCATGGTTCTTTTAAGAATTGGGTTATTTCTTGGTTTTACGCGGTAACAATATAACTTTTGGCTCAAATATTACTAGACAGGGATATTAATGATTGCTTATGGTTGCATCTTGGACTATCGGAAGGATAGATGTTCTAAGGTTTTTGAACATCAATCCTAATAGACTCATGTCACTGGACAATATTAACAAAATTTCTAGTCCTAATGTTCAGCATGTTACCAATGTTATTGTTCCACAACAGGATATTAAATGGATACCATCAAATAATGAGTTCTTAAAATTTAACATTGATGATTCTTTTAAAAAAGAAACCTTACAAGGTGGTCTGGGACTAATTATAAGGAATTTTATAGGTACATGCATTGGTGTCAAAGGCTTCTACCTTGATGGAGGAATGAAGGATGGAATTGAAGTAGAAGAGCTGGAATGTAAGGCTTTGAAAGAAGCTGTTAATCTGGCAGTGAAGATGAAGCTGAAGAAGGTTGTTTTTGAGTCTGATAGTGAGGTTTTAATAAAATCAATCAATGAGCCTAGTTATTTTGTTCATTGGATGAATCAATCTTTAATTCTAGATGTTAAGTTTATGTTAAGTTCATTAGAGCATTGGAGATGTATCTCAGTTAGGAGAAGAGCAAATTGTGTTGCTGATGAGATAGCAAAGAGAGCCAGAGTTATGAGAACAAGTTTTAGTTATGGGTCTGATCTTCCACATGAAACACAAGATTGGGTTGATCAAGACTTCTCTGTAATGGATTAATATTCTTCAATGAATTTTTTTGCATCAAAAAAAATAAAATAGAATTGCCCAATAGTCTGATTTTATTCAATTAGCTCCCACAAAATTGAAGTTTCATTCTTGCAAAAGGTAAACTTTTTATCAAGAGACCGAGACCGTTATACAAATATGAAAAGAAAAAAAGAGTAACATTAAGTTATCAACATACATGTATGTGTATCAACATAGGATGTGTGCAGACTTGGTTGCAAAGTTGGATGCAGTGCCCCGAGATGTCATGACAGTATCTAGTTCACACTTGATCCTCCACTTCCGTCAAAAGCAACAAAGACGGTTGACCTTATGAAATAGTTCTCATGTGTACAATTGAACAAAAAACGTGTCCTTAAGATGGCAATCAAAGCAAACATTATGATCCTCCACTTCAGTTAGATCCAAAATACTACACAGCTAGGATGCAACATTTTTTGGTAGGGCCTTCCTGAATAGAATGCGTTTTGGTTGCAACAATTTGGACTGTACTCTAGCTGAAGTTCTTAATCATCCATTACTAGACGGCTCAAAGAGGTGATCAAGACAAGAGCATGAATCAAGATTATATGTAGTTGAACTGGATCACAAGTGCGCTGTACTGTAAATGCCTTCATATGACACGATATCCCTTCTATCTTGAATTGGATCACAAGTTCTTCACTAACCTCAAAAAAATGGAAAAAAGAAAAAAGAAGAACATTTGAAGACAGCCACAAATGAACAAACATAGACACAATCACTGCTAAACACATAAATTGATTCTGGAGATTTCAGTGGCACTAAAACTAGCTACAAACCCAACAAGTCCCAAGTAGACTTCTTCGGCTAAGAAAAGACAAGAAGGATAGCCTGTAACTAATTCCAAGGACAAGTACCCAAAATTCAGATGCAAAACAATGAGAACAACAAAAGAGAGATAGTGAATTTTTGTTATTCCAAAGGCATTCAGAAACGTTTAAGAACCGAAATAGAACCTCATTTTTACATTTTTAGTGAACAATGTCAACCATATCAGACAGGAAACATCCAAATTGGTAAAAACTTTGCTAAATCTTTGTAGATCAGAAACCAAATGGAAAATCAAGTGAAAAACAAACACCCTAAATCAATCCATAACTTCACCACAAGAAAAGGATGTAAAGAAAAACAAATGTAGCCCCATTAAAAATCACGAGCAGCAGAAACAAATGATGAGAACCACCACCTTCAAATGTCATGTTGTCTTTGCTACTCAGTTTGTTTACTAATCTTCTTCACAGATTTGATGTTGACTGTGGACCCTGTCTTCAGATTCAGCCTCAACAGTCTGGATTAACGTCCGCACCTGACAAAAAAAAGAAACACAAACTTAGCACATGTTTCTATAAGTTACATGTTTACTCAATAAAAAATCTGATCAAAACCCAAATTTCAGAATGAGAAAATCATTCAGCCAATTGATAACCACAAAAACCCTCTATTTTTCTCTAAAAATAGAAAATCAGATATTTTTGCGAACAAAAAAAAATAAGAAAAAAAAACTAAAATGAACAACTTGCAAATCAACAACACATAACATGTTTTTCTCTAATTCATCTATCTTTAAAAAGGAACAGGTACTACCATCACATCTGTTGATAGATCCTTTACAGTATGGTGATAGAAGTTCATTAAAACCCAACCAATTTCCGATTCCGCTCATACCAATTGATATCCAAATCAAACATTTCTCCTTCTTCCCTCCAGGTACATGAGACACAAAACCCATATTCCATTTATAACCCATTGGTGGTGGTGGTGGTGAAATTGAAGATGAAGATGAAAACCAGGGCGCTGTGTAGTAACAGAGAAAGAGGCGGCCGCGGAGAGAAAAATGAAATGAGATTTGCGCCGCCGTATGGTGTTTGCTGTGGTTTCTTATAGATGAGATGGATGAGATAATCTTACCGAACCCTAGGGCTTTATAGCAACACTAAATGGCCCATGAGACTGAGGCACGGGATCACCCAACTTCTGGTGGTCTTGCTGGCCCATGATATCACTAATAGCATCATGATCTGCAAGCTTCCTATGGATGCATCAGAAGCTAGGATCAGTTCGCTACACAGAGCAATCAAGAATGTTTAAGAAATGCAATGACAATCAGAGGTACACTTTTAAGAGGGTTAAGAATGTTTAAGAATGCCTGAATATGACTGATTTTGAGGACTTATACAGAGCAAGCGATACCACGCAGTTCACTTATCACAAAGAGGTTATATACAATGTACCCAAGTTTCTTGTAAACTTGTTAACTACTGATTTACATAGAACACGCAAAAGAATAGAACCCATACATTTAAGATCAGTTTTAGTTAAGATCCTACACGCACTTGAAGTATAAACCAAAGAGATTACACAATACTAGTAGTGCTATAAACTTGTAAACCAGAAATATGAAAAGAGTGGTAGAAATTTTGTTTTGGAGATTTTACAAATTTGCATACGGATTACAAGAGAATACAATGAGGAAGAAATCATTATAAATTACACAGCCCCTTGTAAATGCTGGGAAACGGTCGCCACCAAGAGTGATAGTATAAATTTGCAAATATTACAAGATAAATACAATGGCCCACAAGTCATAAAAGTATACATCCCCTCCTAAATTGCTGGACAATGCCTGCTAGGCCCTGCCTGCAATAGTGAAGTAGATTTTTCGCATCAACTTGACTAAGATATATGAGACAACTCTTAATCTCAACATACTTGGGAAGCGCTGATATCTTCAAGGAAACAATTCTCAACAGAAACGTTGAATGCAGTAGAGTTGACATGCTGACAATAGTATTTGTAATAGCCGGCTTCTCACTCACCTATCGAATTTACCAAAATCGGCGGAAACGATTTTTACCCATAAACAATTGGCGACCACAGCGGGAGGATTGATCTTTCGGTTACAATATCAAATTCCAGTTTCCGTCCTCAAATTTCGCGCAAGCATGGTCGGCTATCAGGACATCTCCACAAACATTGATCCCGCTCAAGGTCATGATAACTCGTCAATTTCTGGAAGCAATATGACCAATGAAGAGGTCCCAAGACTGGTTGACATGATGCGAGCTCAGGAGATCCATGCCAAAAACATGGATCTAATGAAGGATGCGATTAACGACATACTCGACTTCCTCATCGGCCCTAACATCGGAGCTAAGTGGTTCATGTTCCCCAGGAGATCAAGAGCGGGGGACTAACATCCCGAATGACCATTCTCAAATCAATGGTTTGGTTCTTGACCTGGAAGCCAGCGGACCGGGGAGGCGACCATGTTGGTAGAAAACTTATGAATTGCTACACCTCTCCAAGGACCGTGAATAAAAACATTCTCTTCTATTAACCGAATAGCACCGAACGCATCACTAGTTCCCGCACCCACGGGGACTCCAAGGATCCCAGGAAGATCCACCAACAATATTGTTTTCCCCGATAACGACATGATGGTAGAAGACGGTCAATATTCTTGGGAAGGCCGTGGTTTGCGCACAATCTCAAAATCATTCCTTCAACATACCACCAATGCGAAAATGATCTGAACGGAGAAGTTGTCCGCATCCCGCGTCATCTGTCCCCCTATGCGCGAGTCTCTTGCATAGAAGCACATGGGCGAAGGAGGGTTCAAAAGGCGTGACGACCAAGATTCATGCGATTTTCTGCTACCAAAATGGACATCGCTCAGCGATAGCGACAAACTGGAGATACTCCGCAGAGGAGACCGCCCTCCCACCGTCTCCTCAGAAGGAAGACCCGCCAATCTCCCACCACCGGGTGTAACCCGTGCCCGCACCAAGCGAGAGTGCACCCTTACCGCAGGACAAAGCAAAAAGGGAAAACTCACACATTACCACCGCCGTTAGCAATTAAGAAGGGGAGACCATGACCCGGTCTCTCACCCGAAAGAATGTTTTGAGAATAACCGGAGAAAGTTCCGAGACGCCCCTCGGAAGGCGCAAGACGGGACCGACTTAACCACGGACGAACTCGAAGCGTCGATATAGGGAATGAGGAATTCCCTCGACCCATTTCGATAAGTTCAACTCTACATTCTGCGTAACGCTCAAAGCTAGTCGACCTACTCAAAGAATACCAAGACGTGTTCGCATGGACTTACGAAAAACGCCCGGCTTGGATGAAAATGGTCACCCACTATCTCGCTCGTGATACCGGATCTAAACCGGTCAAGCGACCTCCAAGACACTTGGACACGACGTAGAAGAACAAATCAAGGCGGATGTCCGAAATTACTAGCCGGCTGGTTTTGTCAAACCTATTCACCATCCCACTGGTTGGCAAATATCGTTCCGTTAAAAAGAAGAATGGTCGGATCGGATGTTGTGTTGATTTCAGAGATCTGAACAAGTGCTGCCCTAAAGACGATTTCCCGCTCCCTAAAATCGACATGCTGGTAGACGCTACCAGTGGACATGGTATGTTCTCTTTCATGGATGGATATAGAGGATACAACCAGATAAATATGTATGAGCACGACGCAAGTAAGGCGCTTTCGAACTCCTCTCGGAAAATTCTATTACACAAGTAATGCCTTTCGGTCACAAGAACGCTGGCGCTGCTTTACCAACGCCATGACTACCATCTTCCACGATATGATGCACAAGCAAGTCGAAGATTACGTAGACGATGTGGTAGCTAAATCGAAGACTCGAGCGGATCATCCGGAAACGCTACGACAAGTGTTCGAAAGATGCCGCGAATACAAGTTGAAGATGAATCCTTTGAAATGCGCATTTGGTGTCTCTTCGGGGGAAGTTCTTAGGATTCCAAGTAGGCTTGACCGCGAGGATAAAAGTTGATTTCGGTCAAAACGCAAGCTATCCTCACGATGCCACCACCACGAACCGTAAAGAGCTCCAGTTTCATGGGCAAGGTAAACTACATTCGTCGTTTCATACGGGGCTGGACTCATTCTTGCGTTTACTCCTCTGCTGAAAAAATGAGCGAATTTGACATGGACTACGTGTCAACAAGAAACGTATCAGAAGATCCAGCAAACGCTGTCCTCCCCGACCGTCATAAAGCCTCCTATGCAAGGGAGACCACTATGTCTTTACACATCCTTTAGCGATACTTCCATTGGATCACTCCTCGCTCAAGAAGAAGACAAAGGAATTGAATATCCCATATACTACTTGAGTCAAATGTTAAGAGACGCTGAACTCGGATACCCCAAAGCGGAAAAGGCGTGTTTAGCATTAATTTATTCCATCCAGTTCATGAACTACCTCCTCTCCAACAAGGTGGTGTTAATATCCAAATCAGACCACTGTAAAGTTTCTCCTCTCGAAACCACCTTACGATAGGGAGGCCGGCTAAATGGCTCCTGCCACCACTGTCGAGTTCGACATAATGTGCGCTTCCCCGAGGGCCATAAAAGGACAGTTTGTTGCAGGACACTGTTAGCGGCATTCCCGAGGGAGAAAACACCGCGGAGTTACGAGAAGATCTCCGGGGAGACCTTCCAGGATATCTTCTTAGTCAAAGAAGAAGCATGGCTGCTATTCTTGAAGGCTTTTCCACCCCAACACTAATACCGGAGGAGCGGGTGTGGTACTAGTATTCCCTCTTTGGAGAAGTCTTCTCGCACTCTTTCAAACTAGACTTTCCATGCACCAATACCTCACTGAATACGAAGCCTTCCTCATAAGACTATAACTAGCTAAACAAGCCGGGGCCACGCGTTTGGAGATAAGAGGAGATTCCAAATTAATCATAAACCAGGTAAACGGGATTTACGCATTGAAAGAACTGATCACGGCACCATACGGGGCTGAAGCACAAAATCTACTAAATTATTTCGCCGATGCAACCATCACACACGTCGGTCGTAGCGGTAATAAGCATCTTCGTTGCCTAGCTACACTAGCATCAAAGTTACATTTCGAAGGATCAGGAAACCCTGATAAAAGAAACGGCGAACCATAGCTTCAACATGGCTTTCACAACTTTGAGAAAGCCAAGACGATGACAGGATAACTCTTATCATTCAAGAACTCAACAAATCACTTTTCCAAGGGAAGGTCGACCTCAAGACTTTGTGGAATTTCTTTATGCTTCAAGATGTTACGTATCATTGAAACCAGATGACTCTCTGTCAAGGTGTCTCGGAAAAGAGGAAGCACAACAACAACTTGAACATGTCCATGCAAAGTCTCGTGGAATAACATCAGTAGTAACCCTCTACCGTCATTTACAACGATTTGATAATATTGGCCGGAGATGGAAGCCCAATCCCGATTACACCAGAAGGCGTGTCCCAATTGCCAGGCGCCCCCATATCGATTTAAGTCCTCAACATCGGTCACACAGGGCGGGCGGGAGCCGACATCGTCTTTCTTCGCGGACGGCATTCTCCCTATCGACAAAGAGGACGCGTCAAGCTAAAACAAAATTCCAAAGGTTTGTGTTCCATGATGGGGTTTTATATCGCAAGAGTTTCGGAGGAAGTCTCTGCGGTGTTTAGGCGATGCTGAAATCCCGGTTATGTTAAGAGAAATGCACGAAGGCGAACACCAAGGGAAACGAAACTTTTCCTGGGAGACACACGAGAGGTACTCTTTGTCCGACCATGGAAGGCGCAGCGGCTACTTTCGTTCCAGAAATTCCGAGAATGCCAGATTCACGGAAACCTCATCCATGCGCCTCCAACACCCCTGCACTCGATAAGTAGCCCGTGGCCCTTTTATAGCTGGGGACTCGACATCATTGGGAAAATCAACCCGCCATCCTCAAAACAGCATGAATACATAATAACCGCGACCGAGTACTTTACCAAGTGGGTTGAAGCTGTCCAGCTGAAAGGAACCACCGGAGCCACGATCGCGGCGTTCGTCAAGGAACACATCATCTACCATTTTGGCGTACCTAAACACATCATCACCGACAACGGCACGTCTTTTGCTAACAAGCAAGTACAGGAACTAATTGAGAGGTACGACATTAAACAAGTCTTCTCTACCATCCACTATCCCCAGGGAAATGGGCAAGACGAAAATACCAACAAGACTCTGATCTGAATCCTCAGCCGAACAGTACACGACAATCCCGGGACCTGGCACGAGCAATTGCCAATGGCTCTCTGGGCGTACAGAACATCTCCTAGAAGCTCCACCGGCATGTCTCCCTACTCCCTCGTCTACGGTACATACGCGATCCTCTCAGCGGAAATCAAGATCCCGTCTGCCAGAATCGCCGCGGCGAGTGGAACTCAGTGGAATGAAGCCGAAACACTCAATGCCAGAATCGCAGAACTAGATACTATGGACTCTAGAAGATCCCGGGCGGAGGAACATGCACAAGCATACGAAGCTTGAGGATTTCGGGCGTACAACGACCATGTAAAATCCGTGGTTTTTAAGGAAGGAGATCCGGTGCTAAAAACCTCCAAACACATCCAAAGAAGATACATCGGCACCGAAGTTTTCTCCCAAATGGGAAGGGCCGTACATAATCACTAAAGTGTATGACAGTGGTTACTACAAGATTATCAAAGAAGATGGGGGAAAGATAGAGGCAGTCATCAACGGAAAGTGGCTTAAGGCATACTACGCCTAATCACTTCCCTGCAACATGCTACATCAAAAATGTGAACGTCCAGACACCCTCTCTACTTTTACTTTTCTTTCTTGCCAATTATCAAATTTCAATACAATCCAACAAATTAATGGAATTTCTTTATTTCTTCAAAAAAAAGAGGAGCCTTCAAACCTCGTGATACATGCCAGAAAAGCCCATCTAGTAAATTATAATCCCTACAAAATATCATCTTCAATCAACCATGATATCTTTCAGTCCTACTCTTCAAGTCTCGAGTTAACTCTTCAATCCTCTGAGACTCCAAGGACAAAGCTTTCTCCTCTTCCATCATGGTTTTTGTGGCAGGAATCACACCAGCAAGAATACCATCTCTGTCGACTTTCACAATAATGAGACGATGCCGCAACCGGTGATATTAAACTCCAAGGATTCAAAGGCGGACACCATGTTCTCCCACCTTTGAATGGCTGACTCTGCAACAGCACGGATGGACATATTCTCCATCTCAGCAATCATTGGCAAAAGACAGTTCACTACGGAAGCCAAGGCGGACGAACAACACTTCACTACGCTCCTGGTAGCAGTATGGTCGTATGTCTTCCATATCCTCGTATAAAGGACCACGAATTCTTTCCGCACAAGGAAACCTCCAACATTAGATAATTTGAGGAGAGACACCTCATACGAGTCCCAAACGACAAACTCCGCATAGGGGTATTCATGACAAGAGATCCCTAAATCAAGCATTCTCAAGTCTCAGTAGCTTGATCAACAAGGTTGGATTTGAAGGAAGGGGAACGACTAGGTCATCTCGTCGATAACATGAAGAACGCATGCTCCAACGGAATATCTCTGCACAAAGGGAAATTTTTCATTCATCAAACAAGCGGTAAAGCGTACGTCAGTCCACCAAAGAAGAAGAAAACATACCAGTATGATTTTCTTAACCCGAATAACCCTTGTTGGGATGCTCCTGCAAGAGTTAGACCTTGCGCCTTCACCTGGAGAATATGGCTGGTTAGAAGATGATTCGCCTCTGTGCGACATGACAAGGAGAGAAAATCAACAAGAAGAACCTTTTCTCAAACAAGGGAGACAGTACAATTGCGTTGGGTACGAATACGGAACCTTAAAAAAGGAAAGGAAGCAATGAGGGACATAACGCTTCCAGATTTTAGCATGGATAATGCGCTGATTGAATCCGCGTGTGCAGGAAGGCAAAATAAGGAAACTTTGCTATCTATAGAAACGCCTGCTCCTTCCTTGTTTACACTGGCCCCACCAATTGCGCCAACTTCCCAATGACCGCCTAAGTCACGCCGGCCTAGCAAGCTCAGCTTCCCCACCTTGCGCCGGTCCCGCCAACTAGCACGCTCAGTTTCCCAACTCGCGTCAACTTCTCAATGCCGCCCAGCTTCCTGTCTCTAAATGATGATGACTTTCCAATTGTACTTTTGACCTCCCGATTTGTGTAAAACTTCCAGAGGAAAGGATTCCAAATCCTATCTATAAAAAGGTCAGACAAGCCTCTACATTTCTCTTTACGATTTATTGTTGATAGTGTGCCACCATCTTATGCTTACCTCGCAACAAAGCCCCTGTTCCGAGCTAAGCAGGGGACTTAATGTTGATGGTGGTTTTTAGACAAAGGGTAAAATCGTAAAACCCCGAATAACCTAATGTCACCGGCGACACATTTATTAGAACATTCAGTGCTTCAGTAATTAATAGGGGGTATTTTTTCAAATTAGGGTTACAAACACCCTTACCTTGGCCCTAGCCGCGCCATGCCAAAGCAGCGCCCGCGCCTGGGCTTACAAACCATGCAACCTAGGCCAAATTGGCCACGCATGCCATTGGCACATGCCAACACGCATTTGGTAGATTTTCTTACTGTGCCGTGGTCCTAATGGCCGAGCATGCCATTGGCACATGCCAACACGCTCGTTGGTAGCTTTTCTTACCAAGCCGTGGCCCTAATGGCCGAGCATGCCATTGGCACATGACAACACGCATCGCTTGGTAGATTTTCTTACCAAGCCGTGGCCCTAATGGCCGAGCATGCCATTGGCACATGCCAACACGCATCACTGGTAGCTTTTCTTACCAGGACGTGGTCCTAATGGAAGTTCAAATTGAATGTTTATTAATTTTTGTTTGCATTTCCATCTTACTCATCTTAGATGTATTGTTCAAATTGAATGTTTATTGATATGTACATTCTATTTTCAACGGGTGAATGACAAATAAAAATAATGACCTTAAAATATGGTATGGAAAGAGTTGGTTGCAGCACCTGTGTTATCAATTTTTTGTGGTAATGGCTTGACAAGATTGCTTGTCGCTTTACAATACCTCCCAGCATGTACTTTAAAGCTACTAGTACATTGAGAACAATTGTAATTCAAGGCAGAAGGAGAATTATAAACCATGTAACTACCATTCTCCTCTCAAAAGTTTTTCTTCATATGTGAAGCCCATGTACCCTCTCTGGGTTGGAAGCAAATGTAATTGCATTACTTCAATCGAATCACCTTTTGTTTGTTTTTTCTTCTGTTGAGTAATGTATAAATTTGAGTTTGATTCACTTGCAAGCATATGCAAATCGGCTAATACACAATGTTTAGGTTTAATCTTAATGAAAATGATGATTCTTAAAGAGGTGAAAGCACCATTCAGCATTGAAAATTGTCGGACATTGATACATCCATGTCAAGAATTTGTTTGCAGTCAAACCAATACAAGAGATTAGAAAGAAGTAATTCGGAAGCAAATTGTATTCCAGGACTGACAACCCCATTCTTCCAGCACCAACAAGAATTCTCTCCCGGATAAATTCTTGGGATCCTTTCCATGAGTTTGGATCTCTTTGAGTTGCCCATGAATTAACAGATTTCTTATTCATTTTTCTGGTCACAAACATCATTTGTCACGGGCCTATAATCCATTTGGGGCCGCCTGATGCTCTGCCTTGCATCTCAAGGGACATTTAGGTTCCAATATAAGGTTTTAGGGTTCAGTAAGGTTACCTTATAAAAAATTACTTCAAACACTCGAACCAGTTACGGCGGAGCATAGCTTTTATAATCCCCATCTTCACCACCACCACCATCACTTGTGAGCGGAATCGTAAAGTGGGTTTTCGAAAATTGTCTACACGAGTCAAAATGTGATCGAAATGTGCATTTCTTCACATACACAAAACTGTGACCGAAATGTGACTGAAACCTGAACCCCGAACCCTGAAATACACAAAATTGTGACTGAAATGTGCATTTCTTCCAAAAGTGTGACTGATACCCAATATCTTTCAAAAGTGTGACTGACTTTACCTAATACCCAAGGTACCCTTTATAGCCCGATGTCTACACATTTATAGCATGATGTCCACATATTTATAGCCGATGTCCACATTTTATAGCTGATGTCCACATATTTATAGCCTGATGTCCACACATTTTATGAATAGTGTCCGATGTCTAGATTTCGAAGCATGGATGTGCACACTTATCCAACATATGATTATGCCTAGATTCTGGATGTCTACATATAATATCTACACATCGGTTAAAAAAAGGTGGGGTATCAGTGTGTCTATATGTACACATCCATGAAGGGGTGTCTACACATCCTTACCCAATGTGTGCACATATGTTGTCGATATGTACACATCTGAGGACAAAATCCGGTATTTCCGTAAAAGACTAGGGCATATATGTCGGTTGACCGGTCATGGTCACACTTTTAGAAGGATTTTCAAATTGGTCACAGTTTTGGAAGAAATGCACATTTCAGTCACACTTTTAGGTAAATTCCCGATGTTTTGTGCAGCAAGTTGTTAATTTGTTCCATTACGATTGTGGTTTCTGTTCTCTCTGGAGTAAGTTTGCAAGGATGCAAAGGCACGATGATGTTCTGAACGGAATGCGTTAACGATAAAAACTACTTCAAACACTCGATCCAATTACGACCGCCACCACCTGATTCCCCTATGTGCCAATGGCAAATCATGCCCGACCACACCTAGCCCAAGCTAAGCCGCGCCATGCCAAACGCACTCAATGCCTTGGCCCTAGCTATGTTAGTCACACCAAACGCGCCAAATCATGCCAACCATGCTAGCCGCACCTCCGTGCCAATGGCAAATCATGTCGTTACCACACCTAGCCCAAGCTAGACGCACCTCCGTGCCAATGGCAAATCATGCCGGCCACACCTAGCCCAAGCTAGCCGCGCCATGCCAAACACACTCTGCCTTGGCCTTAGCTATGCTAATCATACCAAACACTCCAAAGCATGACAACCATGCTAGCCGCACCTCAGTGCCAATGGAAAATCATGCCAGCCACACCTAGCCAAATCTAGCCGCACCTCTGTGCCAATGGCAAATCATGCCAATTACACCTAGCCCAAGCTAGTCGCGCCATGCCAAACGCACTCTGCTTGGGCCCTAGCTATGCTAGTCACACCAAACGCGCCAAAGCATGCCAACCATGCTAGCCGCACCTCCGTGCCTATGGCAAATCATGCCAGCCACACCTAGCCCAAGCTAGCCGCGCCATGCCAAACGCACTCTCTGCCTTGGCCCTAGCTATGTTAGTCACACCAAACGCTAGCCAAAGCATGCCAACCATGCTAGCCGCACCTTCGTGCCAATGGCAAATCATGCCAGCCACACCTAGCCCAAGCTAGACGCGCCATGCCAAACGCACGCTACCTTGGCCCTAGCTACGCTGGTTACACCACGCCAAGCCAAACACCCTTACCTTGGCCCTAGCCGCGCCATGCCAAAGCGAGCGCCGCGCTGGGCTTACAAACCGTGCAACCTAGGCCAAATTGGCCACGCATGCCATTGGCACATGCCAACACGCTCGCTGGTAGCTTTTCTTACCAGGCCGTGGTCCTAATGGCCGAGCATGCCAATTGCACATGCCAACACGCTCGGTGGTAGCTTTTCTTACCAAGTCGTGGCCCTAATGGCCGAGCATGCCATTGGCACGTGCCAACACGTATCATTTAGTAGCTTTTCTTACCAAGTCGTGGCCCCTAATGGCCAAGCATGCCATTGGCACATGCCAACACGCATCGTTTGGTAGATTTTCTTACCGGGACGTGGCCCCGATGGCCGAGCATGCCATTAGCACATGCCAACACGCATCGTTGGTAGCTTTTCTTACCGTGTAGTGGCCACGATGGCCGAGCATGCCATTGGCACATTGTAACACGCATCGCTGGTAGCTTTTCTTACCAAGCCGTGGCCCTAATGTCCGATCATGCCATTGGCACATGCCAACACGCATCGCAGGTAGCTTTTCTTACCAGGACATGGCCCTAATGGCCGAGCATGCCATTGGCAGATGCCAACATGCATCGCTGGTAGCTTTCTTACCAGGACGTGGCCCCAATGGCCATGCGTGCCATTGACACATGCCAAACACGCACGCTGGTAGCCTAACTTGCAAGCCGTGCAACCTAGGCCAACTTGGCGGCACTCACCATTGGCACATGCCACACACGCCACTAGAAGCTCTGGCATTGCCACTTACACTCAATGTACAACCTACCACCCAGGAATTCCACACATGCCATTGGCACATGCCACACACGCTACTAGCAGCTCTGGCATTGCACTCAAGGTGGCATTCCGCACATGCCACACGCGCCACTAGCAGCGCCACTTGCACTCAAGGTGCAACCAACACTCGAGACATCAACACAAGGCGGGGACGCTTTCCAGGGTCTTGGTTTTGGCGGTCGCGACATATCATTTGTTTATGGGTGAAAATCGTTTCTGCTGATTTCGGTAATTTCGGTGGGTGAGTGAGAAACTGATTCAAACCCTAAACAAATGTACTACACGTGAGCACTTTATAGGTCCGAGAGATCGATCTGTACAAGTCCGGCCTAAACCAAGAAATGGCCGTTCCAGGACTTGCCGGTCACAAAGTGGAGGAGAAGGGTTGATTTGGGGAGGGAAGCAAAGAAAGGTGTTGAGGAGAGTAGTATCTCGACTTGTATCGAAAGTTAAAGCTTAGGAAGCTTGCAAGAGATGGAAGCTTTTGAGAGAGCTTGCAAAGTTGCCTTTCTGAGAGTGTAAGTGTAGTATATTTCTCCTGACCGAGACATGTCGTCTGGTGGAAATAGGTAAGACCTATTTATACAAGTCGAGATTGAAACGTACCCTGGCCTCATGAAGGAAGAGAGTAAAGGGTGAAATAATGGGAGGAGGTGGTAAGCATGGTGTTAATGGGTGAAAACGTTTTCACCATTATTTCCTCTTTTATTTGACCGCTTTATTCCTTTTCACGCTTTCTTAATGTGAGCGTAGTGTATGCTGCATCTTTGTGACCGCCAAACCAAAACCCTAAAAAGCATCCCCGGTTTGTGTTGATGTCTCGAGTGTTGGTTGCATCTTGAGTGCAAGTGGTCTGCTAGGGACGCATGTGGCATGTGCCAATGGCATGTGCGGAATGCCTTCGTTGCGAGTTGCACCTCGGCGTAAGTGGTAATGCCGAGAGATGCTAGTGGCGTGTGTGGCATGTGCCATCGGCATGTGCGAAATGCCTTGGTGGTAGGTTGCACGGTTTGCAAGTTAGGCTACCGGCGTGTGTGTTTGGCATGTGCCAATGGCACGCGTGGCCAGTTAGAAATTTGTGGCCTTGGTAGAAAAGCTACCGGCGAGCATGTTGGCATGTGCCAATGGCACGTACAGCCATGTTGACCTAGTTGCAAGTCTTGCGAGCCTAGGGCGCTATATTTGGCGTGGGCCAATGGCATAGCGGCTTGGAAATATGGCTTGCGATGCGTGTTGGCATGTGCCAATGGCACGTACGGCCGTGTTTACCTAGTTGCAAGTCTTGCAAGCCTAGGCGCTATATTTGGCATGTGCCAAAGGCATAGCGGCTTGGAAACATGGCTTGCGATACATGTTGGCATGTTCCAATGGCACGTACGGCCATGTTGACCTAGTTGTAAGTCTTGCAAGCCTAGGGCGCTATATTTGGCGTGGGCCAAAGGCATAGCGGTTTGGAAACATGGCTTGCGATACGTGTTGGCATGTGCCAATGGAACGTCACGGCCATGTTGACCTAGTTGCAAGTCTTGCAAGCCTAGGGCGCTACATTTGGCGTGTGCCAAAGGCATAGCGGCTTGGAAACATGGCTTCCGATACGTGTTGGCATGTGCCAATGGCACGTATGGCCATGTTGACCTAGTTGCAAGTCTTGCAAGCCTAGGGCGCTAAATTTGGCGTGGGCCAATGGCATAGCGGTTTGGAAACATGGCTTGCGATACGTGTTGGCATGTGCCAATGGCACGTACGGCCATGTTGACCTAGTTGCAAGTCTTGCAAGCCTAGGGCGCTACAATTGGCGTGTGCCAAAGGCATAGCGGCTTGGAAACATGGCTTCCGATACGTTTTGGCATGTGCCAATGGCACGTACGGCCATGTTGACCTAGTTGCAAGTCTTGCAAGCCTAGGGCGCTATATTTGGCGTGGGCCAATGGCATAGCGGTTTGGAAATATGGCTTGTGGTACGTGTTGGCATGTGCCAATGGCACGTCGGCCATGTTGACCTAGTTGCAAGTCTTGCAAGCCTAGGGCGCTATATTTTGCGTGGGCCAATGGCATAGCGACTTGGAAACATGGCTTGCGATACGTGTTGGCATGTGCCAATGGCACGTATGGCCATGTTAACCTAGTTGCAAGTCTTGCAAGCCTAAGGCGCTATATTTGGCGTGGGCCAATGGCATAGCGGTTTGGAAATATGGATTGTGGTACGTGTTGGCATGTGCCAATGGCACGTACGGCCATGTTGACCTAGTTGCGAGACTTGCAAGCCTAGGCGCTATATTTGGAGTGGGCCAATGGCATAGCGGCTTGGAAACATGGCTTGCGATACGTGTTGGCATGTGCCAAGGGCACGTACGGCCATGTTGACCTAGTTGCAAGTATTGCAAGCCTAGGGCGCTACATTTGGCGTGTGCCAAAGGCATAGCGGCTTGGAAATATGGCTCTCCGCCATGTTGCGCAGTGTGCGGCTTGGTTTGGCGTTGTTGCCATGGTGCGCAGTATGCGGCTTGGTTTGGCATTATTGCCATGGTGCGCAGTGTGCGGCTTGGTTTGGCATTGTTGCCATGGTGCGCAGTGTGCGGCTTGGTTTGGCATTGTTGCCATGGTGCGTGATGTGCGGCTTGGTTAGGCGTTGTTGCCATGGTGCACAGTATGCGGCTTGGTTTGGCATTGTTGCGGGTGCGCAGGGTGCGGCTTGGTTTGGCATTGTTGCCATGGTGCGCAGGGTGCGGCTTGTTTTGGCATTATGGCCATGGTGCGCAGTATGCGGCTTGGTTTGGCATTGTTGCCATGGTGCGCAGTATGCGGCTTGGTTTGGCATTGTTGCCATGGTGCGCAGGGTGCGGCTCGGTTTGGCATAGTTGCCATGGTGCGCAGTATGCGGCTTGGTTTTGGAATTAGGGTTCTGTGTTGAAAAACCCTAATATGGTATTTTGAAAAAATACCCTTATTAATTATTTACACACGATTTAAATGCTCTTAGTTAATGTGTTGCGGGTAACACTAGGTCATGGGGTTTTACGATTTTACCCCTTGTTTAAAAACCACCATCAACAGCAGCGTACACTACGCTCACATTAAGAAAGCGTGAATAAGAATAAAAAGGTCAAATAAATGAGGAAATAATGGTGGAAACGTTTGCACCCATAAACACCATGCGGTTACCACCTCCTCACATTATTTCACCCTTTACTCTCTTTGTTCATGAGGCCGAGTACGTTTCAATCTCGACTTGTATAAATAGGTCTTACCTATTTCCCCCAGACGACAAGTCTCGGTCGGGAGAAAAACACAACACTCTCGAGAAAAGGCAACTTTGCAAGCTCTCAATAAAGCTTTCATCTCTTGCAAGCTTCCATCTCTTGCAAGCAAGCTTCGAAGCTTTCACTTTCTGATACAATTTGAGACACTACTCTCCCAGAATTATTATGGTCTCAACACCTTTCTTTGCTTCCCTCCCCAAATCAACCCTTCTCCTCCATTTTGTGACCGAAGCAAGTGGGAACGGCCATTTCTTGGTTTAGGCGGACTTAGACAGATTGATCTCTCGAATCTAGAAAGTGCTCACGTGCATCACATTGTTTTAGGGTTTAAACCAGTTTCTCACTCACCTACCGAATTTACCAAAATCGGCGGAGATGATTTTTACCCATAAACACCTGGAATGGCGAAGAGAAATAGTTGATTTGGATATTAACGAAGTCGTTCATTCTATTAAATGATTTGTTGACTCTGTGAAGCCAAGATTGTCGTTCATCATATGTTATAGATTTTAGTATGGCTCGGTGGAAGTGAACAAGGTCCTCTAGAAAATCATGACCATCTGTGATGGTGGTTTTTAAACAAAGGGTAAAATCGTAAAACCCCAAATAACCTAATGTCACCGGTGACACATTTATTAGAACATTTAATGCGTGTAGTCGGTAATTAATAGGGGTATTTTTTCAAATTAGGGTTACAACGAACAAAACCTAATTCACCTCGTACCAATGGCAAATCATGCCCGACCACACGCAGCCCGAGCTAGCCACACCTCTATGCCAATGGCAAATCATGCCAGACCATACCAAACGCGCCGAAGCATGCCAACCATGCTAGACGCACCTCCGTGTAATGGAAAATCATGCCAGCCACACCTAGCCCGAGCTAGCCGCATCTCTATGCCAATGGCAAACCATGCCAGCCATACCAAACGCGCCGAAGCATGCCAACCATGCTAGTCGCACCTCCGTGCCGATGGCAAATCATGCCAACCACACTTAACCCGAGCTATCCGCGCCAAGCCAAACACACTCCGCCTTGGCCCTAGCTACACCGGGTCACGCCACGCCAAGCCAAAGACACTCCACCTTGGCCCTAGCTTGGTCACGCCACGCCAAGCCAAACACCCTTGCCTTGGCCCTAGCCGCGCCATACCAAAGTAGCGCCCACACCTAGGCTTGCAAACCATGCAACCTAGGCCAAATTGGCCATGCGTGCCATTGGCACATGCCAACATGCGTCACTCGTAGCTTTTTCTACCAAGGCCACGGCCCTAATGGCCACGCATGCCATTGGCACATGCCAACATGCGTCACTGGTAGCTTTTCTACCAAGGCCACGGCCCTAACGGCCACGCATGCCATTAGCACATGCCAACATGCGTCACTGGTAGCTTTTTCTACCAAGGCCACGGCCCTAATGGCCACGCATTCCATTGGCACATGCCAACATGCGTCACTGGTAGCTTTTCTACCAAGTCCACGGCCCTAACGGCCACGCATGCCATTGGCACATGCCAACATGCGTCACTGGTAGCTTTTTCTACCAAGGCCACGGCCCTAATGGCCACGCATGCCATTGGCACATGCCAACATACGTCACTGGTAGCTTTTCTACCAAGGCCACGACCCTAATGGCCACGCATGCCATTGGCACATACCAACATCGTCACTAGTAGCCTTTCTTACCAAACCGTGGCCCTAATGGTAAGAGCATGCCATTGGCACATGCCAACGCTGGGCTCACCGGGTAGCTTTTTCACCAAGGCGTGGCCCTAATGGCCAAGCATGCCGTCGGTACATGCCAACATGCGTCACTGGTATCTTTCTTACCAGGCCGTGACCCTATTGGCCACGCATGCCATTGGCACATGCCAACACGCTCATTTGGTAGCTTTTCTCACCGAGGGTGTGGCCCTAATGGCCAAGAATGACATTGGCACATGCCAACATGAGTCATCAGTAGCTTTTCTTACCAGGACGTGACCCTATTGGCCACGCATGCCATTGGCACATGCCAACACGCTCGCTGGTAGCTTTCATTACCTAGCCGTGGCCCTAATGCACGCTGGTAGCTACTTACACTCAACGTACAACCTACCACTAAGGCATTCCACACATGCCATTGGCATATGCCACACACGCCACTAGCAGCTCTGGCATTGCCACTTGCGCTCGAGGTGCAACTCGCGACAAAGGCATTCCGCACATGCCATTGGCACATGCCACATGCGCTCCTAGCAGCACCACTTGCACTCAAGATGCAACCAACACTCGAGACATCAACATAAAGCTGGGGGATGCTTTCCCGGGGTTTTGGTTTGGCGGTCATGACATGCGGCGTACACTACGCTCACATTAAGAAAGCGTGAATAGGAATAAAGCGGTCAAATAAAAGAGGAAATAATGGTGAAAACGTTTTCACCCATTAACACCATGCGGTTACCACCTCCTCTCATTATTTCACCCTTTACTCTCTTCCTTCATGAGGCAGGTACGTTTCAATCTCGACTTGTATAAATAGGTCTTACCTATTTCCACCGGACAACAAGTCTCGGTCGGGAGAAAAATACTACACTCTCGTAAAAGGCAACTTTGCAAGCTCTTCAAAAAAGCTTTCATCTCTTGCAAGATTCGAAGCTTTCACTTTTACGATACAAGTCGAGACACTACTCTCAGGTATTCTGGTCTCAACACCTTTCTTTGCTTCCTCCCCAAATCAACCCTTCTCCTCCACTTTGTGACCGAAGCAAGTATGGAACGGCCATTTCTTGGTTTAGGCCGAACTTGTCTGATTGATCTCTCGAATCTATAAAGTGCTCACGTGCAAGCACATTTGTTTAGGGTTTGAACCGGTTTCTCACTCACCTACCGAATTTCCGAAATCGGCGAAAACGATTTTTTCCCATAAATAATGGCGACCACAGGCGGGAGGAATTATCTATCGGTTACAATACCAACTCCGACTCACGATTTCGTTTCCCGAACGTCAAATCCCAACATGGTGGAACTCGGTCCGGAGCTACTGCCAAGAACACCAGCACGTAACGCATCCACGATGTTAGCGTCTCTTCCAATAACGTTGTTGCATCACCGGCTGACAATGACAACATCGAATGCACTCCCTCAAGTGTAACACCGCCAATCACCAGGGCCAGAGCCGCAGCCTCCTATAGCGTCTCTGCACAACCCTCTAATCACGACAACGAAAATATTTTTTCGGGTGTCGCACCACCGAATCACCGGGGCTAGAGCGGCTGCTCGACCCCAAATGCTTCGCCTAGCATGGTGCCTCCGACCACGACCAAGGTCCCAACTACCCCGCCGAGCGGGATGAGAAACCGGAGGGACCAGAGGAAGTCGTCCTTACGTCACCATCGCTGATTTGATGGAACGACAAGAGATGCTCTCCAGAGCCCAGACGGATATGGTTTCAACGTAGAAGGAGGTACTCATCTTTCTCAAGACCACCGACGAACGACTACCACGTGAGTCGCGCCTCCCGAGCCATTTAGGAACGTCTCCAATAACCCGACGCCCAAACACCTCGGCGGAACACGGCTCCACGAATGAGGAAACTCGCGCTAGAATCCCGTCGGAAAGAAATCAGCCGCTAACTTCGTCACAAGAGAGGATTTGGAGCAACTTCTCCGCAAACCGAATCAAGAATGATGAATTGGACGTGCATCATCACCAACCCCCCTACCCATCCGAAATGCAAGAGAGAATCCCTCTCCCAAGGGGGTACTCTTCTCCTCAATTTACCTTGACGATGGTACCGAGAATGCACATGAGCATGTCTCCCGTTTCTGGAATCCCTAGGTGAACATGAATATAATCATGTTCTTCGTTTAAAGGAATTATCAAAATCACTTCTTTGGAAGGGCGTACACATGGTACAACAAACATTCCACCGAAACAGCATTCCCAATTTGGAATAGCATGGTCACTGCATTTTACAAGAAATACTTCTTCATGTCTGAGCAAGTTACTTTCTCAGACCTCGGAAGAATGTACAGTGGGATAACGAACATCCGAATGATTTCGTCAAGAGGTTCAGGTGGTTCAAGCACTCGACATCACGACCCAAACGTAACCGAACAACAATCGGTGAACGCATGCATCAATGGTATGGTTCCGATTTCATTGCGCCTGCTAGAAAACTTGCGTTTCCAAATGTTCTCCGAACTCCATGAAGCCGCGGACGATCTCGCAACAAACACCGGCATTCTTTGGAAAGAGCCGAGGCCAACTCGAACAGAAGACGCGCGTGAAACCCGCGGGAGTAGACGCCTCATCAACAAACAATTTAATGCCGGCTCATCCTCCGTGAACATAGTAAAACGAAAGGGGAAAAGGAAAGCCCCAACTATGAGCCACCGCCCAAAACGTGAAGCGACTGTGGGAACCCATTGCTGGAAGGCCGTCACTAAAGCTCCCATGCAAACATCATGAGACCGATAGAAATACCCTTGATTTCCCGTTTCCCATCGAGGAGGTGATTGACCTCCTAGAAGCACGGGTTCAAGATGATGTCATTGGGGATCGCCACCTCCCGGACGTCCACCAACCGAGGCCGAGATGGCGAACCCCAGTCACGCCATTACCACAGGTTCGTTCACCACCCGACTAGCGATTGCAATGAGACTAAAGCATATTTTCACACTACACCATATCCTGCATTTTGCAACATATCAATTTCGGGGGTGTGCAACGGATATTGACGTTGCACCCTTGAGCAACGCCAATATCCGTTGCACACCCAAAAATACGTTGTGCAAAATAACTAATATCGGTTTATTAAATAAAACTAACAGAACAACGTTTCTCAAACGTGTAAAAACGTTATACATCAATGGTATTTACGTAATATCAGATATTTCAATGGGCCTTTAGTAGTCGTGTCTTTTTAATATCGGGTATTTTTTTTCTTATTATTATTATTCTTTTTTACAAAATCTTAAAATCATCTCGTTCTCATCTTTTACTCTCTCTCTCTCTCCTAGTTTCAGAGAGTTTTTCTTGCGAAGAAAAAAACCCGATCAAACGAAATTTTTCTCTTACAATCAAAACCCAGAGATCTCTTTTGCCTTACTAACCAAATCAAAACCTTTCATTCAGTAATCGAAACCCAGAAGTCGCGATCTATTCTCTAAAAATCTTACAAAATTCCTAAACCTAGAAAAAAAAATTGTTCCTGAAATCCAAAATCAATTGACTAATAGTTGATTTCTTTGTTGATTATCATCAGGTATAAACCATTATCTGCTAGTCCTGATGTTTAATTTTGATTTTGTTGGTTATATTTTGATCTATTGTTTGACCTAACTCTGTGAAGTTGGAGTCTTACTGCATGTATAGTTTTTGGTGTTTTTTTTTTACATTATGAAAATTTAAAGCACGGGTATATTTAGATTTCAGTTTAGTGTGTTTTATTGAAGTTAATTTGGTGTTTTGAAGTAAGGGGTTTTACTTTCAAGTCTTGCTGTATAGATTTTTTTTTTTTTTTTTTTTTTGTATTATGTAAAGTTTTGAGACATGGGTGTGTTTTGCTTTCAATTTAATGGTTTGTTGATGTTGGTTTTATGTAAAGTCTCATATAAAACTGAATGGATTGCATACAGAGTTGGGTTTATGGCTTTGAGGTGGATTTGGGGTTTACGGCTTTGAGGTGGATTTGAAGTCATCCGTTGTTGTTTTAGGAGTTCATTCATCTGAAAGGAGAAGTTTTAGCAGTTGTTGTAGTTATCATTGTTGTCTATGTTTTTGTCAGATGAAAAATTCTAAAGTATGGTCTGTGTTGTGATGCAAGGATCAAGTCAGAGGAAAAGGGAGAAGATCTAGCAAACATTTTTTTTTGGTATATTAACCAAGGAAGATTTCTTAATACAGTGGAGAATCCTACATATTTCTTTTTCTGGTGTTTCTCGGTTGCAATTTTTCCTCATGCTTTTCCTCTTTAACTAGATTAATGTAAGCTGCAATTTTTTTGTTTAAACTCAATTAAAGCTTATGTATTTGTTGTGAGAAGTTTGAGGCAGCGTGGGCTTTGATGAATATCGCAGCAGGTACATCAGAGCATACACGAGTTGTGATTCAACATAGTGCTTTTCCAAAGCTTGTGCAACTTCTTAGCCTGAAATCCGATGTTCGTGAACAGGTCTACACCAATGTCCTATCTTTGTCCTGTAAAATTACTTCTTAGTCGAGTGGATGTAACTTTTGTTTTTGTTTTGTTTCTAATCAACAGGCTCTGTGGGATTTGGGTAATATCGCTGGTGACTCGCCAGCCTGTAGAGATTATGTTCTTTCTCATGGTACAATGGTGCCACTGCTATCTCAGTTTTGTAAGCACTCAAAAGAATCTATATTGAGGACTCTCGTGGAGTTTATCCAACTTATGTCGTGGCGAGCCAGCGGTATCATTTGAGTAGGGGGGGGGGGGGGTGGAGTTGTTGATTTTTTTTCTTGTCTTAACTAAGTACCAGGTTTCTTTCCAATAATTATTACTTGTATCTTTCTTTGCCAGTTCTTCAGCACCTTATACACTCAGTGATGAAGAAATTCTTACAGATGCTTGCTGGTCACTGTCGCATATCTCAAGGACCGAATCGAGGCTCTGATTGAGGCTGGAGGCTGTTCACGGTTTGTAAATCTTTTGCTGTAAGTTATTATTGGAAACACATACTATTTTTGTTAAACATGAATCCGTGAGTTAGTCGTTGAAGTGGTTGTTGTATAAAACTAGTCCTGTTCTACTTCCTTTTTGGATTTTGTTTTGGTCTTTTTATATAAATATAGCTTTGAGATATCTTGGCTGTTACTGACACAATTTACTTCTCTCAGTCATCCATCTCCTACAGTTTATACGCCATCTCTTTGAACCATTGGACACAGTGTTACAGGGAATGATGAACAAACTCAGGTAATTATCGAAGGGTCTTACTACTACAACTTGATCCGGGAGTCTTGAGTCTAGTTGATAAGTTTGATACTGTAAATTTATTTGTATTTTGATGGTAGAAGGCCGTTCAAAATGTGTTTGTCAGTTCGAAGCTTGTCAATGTGCACTACACATGTCTCTGACTTGGTGTGCATTTTGTGGCATGTTCTCTTAGCATATCTTTTTAACTTTATTTGTTTATTTGTTTGAAGTGGTTGACCTGATCTCTGTTAATGTTTTCAGGTGTTGATTGACTACCAAGTGCTTTCTTGTTTCTATCAACTTCTGACTCAAAATTACAGATAAGAACATTAAGAGAGAAACATGTTGGGACATCTCAAATATTCTATAGGAAATGTCGATCGATACTTAAATTGGCATATGTATTGGAACAAGATGCTATTGAAGCTAATGTCGATCGGATACTTAAATTGGCATATGTTCTTTGCCAATTTAATCTCGATACTGACGTATGCATTGACATTTGTTTTACAATTCTAAGACCTAATTCCCTCTCATTCATAATTTTGAATCAATGCATTTAATCTAAAGTATCTCTTATTGTTGTTTACGTGTGGATACATCTATATTCTCTTTATCATTGCTGGTTTTGGATGCTTACTCTATTTCAATTATAATTGTCTCTATAAACTAGGGAAACTGTCTTTTATATTGTGGCTATAAAGGTGCGGATTTATCTGTTACCTAATTTTATTTCTAATTGGTAGTTGTGGTCTAATTACAGATAGAGTGTTTGAACCAGCAACCAGTACCAAGACTGTGTATGAAGTAGCTGCTCGATCTGTAATCAAGTGAGATGGATGGCATTAATGGTAATATAGCTTTTTGGTTTTGTTAGTGCTTGACTTGATACAAATAGAGTGTTATGGGTATGAATTAGCGCTATGCCGCTATTCCTACCAACCCATTTTTGTATTAAGAGGTTTTGAGTTGTGACTGATCACCCACCTTTGGCTATAATACAAGATTTAAGATTCATTTCTGCGTGTACATTGCAGGAACTGTTTTTGCTTATGGTGTTACAAGTAGTGGGAGGACAGACACATACTATGCATGTAAGTACCTGATTTTCCAAGATGATATTGTTCGTTTTCCACCTGGCACTTTACCCATTATGAGTCAATTTTAGTATTAAACAAACCTTGCGGAGCCTCAAAGTCATAATCCTTAATATCTTGCATTTTGCTCCCACACAATGCCAGTTTAGTCAAACTTCTAAATATGCTAAGTTTTCTGCTTCTTATGTTTATAAAATATATGTATGCATGAATGATGGCTAATTCATGATGTATAATTGAACTGTTTACTTTCTCCTTACCTTTACTCTGCAACTCTTTTTATTATTGTCTATTTCTTTCTTATACGTTGAGTACCAACAAATCAAGGCATCTGAAACTATTTAAGCTTTCATTCATTAATTTTTCCAGGGAGATCACATTTCTCCAGGAGTTATACCACTAGCGATCAAGGATGTTTTCAGCAGAATCCAAGATGTAAGTTAGTCCAGCATTTGTGACATTAATGTGAAGTTGTACTTTGTTAGGTCAAATGTTCAAGCGTTCATTATTTCCTAACAAATTTATCTTCTCCTTGTAGACTCCAGGAAGGGAGTTCTTACTTCGAGTTTCTTACCTCGAAATCTATAATGAGGTAAGTATAAGTAGTAAAATACAATTATAATTTGATATGATATACTTCATTCTGGGTGGTGTAGTAACTTCAAACCCTTTACTTCATTCTCTCGTACACTCAGGTACAGAAGTGGTGGAATCTCTCAATTACATCAGTCTGGAAACCAGTAGTGTGGCTGCTGCTCTTCAACTTCTTTATCAAGATTATAAATTCAACTGCACAACGGTATGTTAAGAAGCAGCATGATTGTCGATGGAGAGGATCTGCTGACAGTTTCTGGAAATGAACAGCTGGTGGTGATATAAGTGTTGAATGAGGTTTCTGCGGCGTCAGTCGATTAGGATGGAAGATGGTTGCAACTGCCAATGGAGTACAGCAGGATTGTGAATGGAAAAGAATAAAAAAGAAACGGAGCAGTGGTTTCAAACTAGAAAGGCGTTGTTGTTGGATTGAAGGTTGTCGTTTCTTATTAGTTGAGCTATTGTGACAGTGGAAGAAGGCCCTGAGATGGAGAATTGAGTCAGAGAACGAGATTCAGAAGGATTGAAATTGTGAAAGTTGCGTCGTTACCGGAGTCAACAAGAAGCAGTGGGATATGGAGTTGTACTGCCGGAGCTGGTGCTTTAGTCGTGAATCAGAAGACTAAGGGGAATAGAAAGTGGCAATCAGTTTAGTTAGCAGTGACGAGATTATGGAGGGCAACAAATGGACAGGCTGAGTAATGGTGGTGTGTTTGTTTGCATGACAAAGCGAAGAAGACTCTCGGGCGGACATAAATTAGAAAGTGGCATCGGTGTAGTTATACATTTACACGCCTGATTCATATATTTATTACAAGAGGATATATATGAATATATCTTGATGGATTATGATATGTTGGGTCTTTTAGTTGATCTACAATGGTATATGAATGTGCAGAATATATTTTCAGGTGCAGAAATCCGTCAGAATTATCGTCGGAATTCTATTTTTTACCTGGAATTATCGTCGGAATTTTTTTTTTAATCTGTAAACTGGTTTGCAACGTATATAAGTGTTGCTCAAATTAGAGTAATACGTTGCCTAAATTATTGTAACCGTTGCACAAATTAAAGAATCCGTTGCTCAACAAACGTTGGTAATCTATTTTACCAACGTTTATATACGTTGCACAAATTAATTTGACCAACGGATTTTGGCGTTGCACCAAAATTTGCTACGCCATATTCCCAACAGATATTAGCGTTGGTGAAATTCATTTGCAACGCGTATATCCGTCCCAAATCGGATGTTTTGGTGTAGTGTCAAAGAAAGGATATAAGCAGGAGAACTCCAACTAGGAGACGAAAGAGTGCATCGTGACCCACTCCTAATAAGAAACTGCGGGTTCTCTGGGGACTCCGTGCACGAGACTGTACAATCCATGATGCAACATGTGTGCGAAATCCTCTATCTTTCCAAGGTGCAGCGCCAAGATATTTTCGCAGCTCTCAATCGCGTTGTATTCGGCAAGCGACTTTTTCTTCCCTCGGAAGCCACGTCAGGGGCCCAAGCTTCCCAAACAGGCGGAACCAAAAAGGAGAACTGGGGACTGCTGGCCATGTCCCGTTTAAGAGGTAACGAATTTTGACGACACGCTTATCGACACGGCCTCCTACCACAACATCATTACTTTCAAGACGCTAAAGGCAGCAGGATTTACAAAACAAGACGCTACCTATTCCCCGTCCGTGATCAAGGACTTGAGAGGAGAAGCTTTGAACACGCATGGCTACATCAACTTAGAGATCGAGATGGGAGACGCTATAACACATAGCAAATTCCATATTGTCAAAGAGCTAGATCATGACATGATATTGGGACGTTTATGGGTGCTCGACAACAAAGCGAAATTGGATGTGCACCCTCCGCCAACGTCCACGCCTGAAAGAAATTCCAACAAATCATCCCACTGGTTCTCACATCAACAAACTACTGAAGAAACCCGGACATCCGGAGAAGACCCGTTGGCGCTAGCTCATGGTTTTCAAATGCAAGTAAGTCTGAACGAGCAACCTTTTCTGCAACCAGTCTTTCCTTTCCCCATTCCGTCATGGGGACTCGGCGCGATTACCAGCACGAACGCTGTCAAGAAATGTGAATGGAGAGCTGGACCATTTGAACACTTTGCAAGAAGCTTGGAAGCTTCTATTGAAACCAACGAAGACAAGACTCGGACGGTTGCACGACATCGAACCCGTTTTCAATCGGAGATGTAGTGGTTAAGGAAAGCTCATTTCAAGTTGGGAGGATGATAAAAATGGCTATTCAAACCGATTCGCCTAATGAAGGAGAGGACGAATCGTATCTGGTTGCGGATACCCTTTTGGGAGGATATTGCAAGCTCATCAATGCAGACACACCCGAAGGCGTGATAATTCACTCGCGATGGCTCAAGGAATCCAATCCCTAAAAAGCTGTACTTCCCATTTACCCTCATTTTAGTATTTCCTTTGACAATTCCTCTTAGTAGTTGTACTTCCCCAAGATGAATACACCGTTTGTATTTCTCCCTGGGGATTCCCCTTCCCGTACAAAAAAAAAAAAAAAAAAAAAAAAAAGAGGGGGCATAAATACATCTCTTTCCAAGCAAATTCTCGGATATCGAAAAATACATCAGATAAACCCAGAAAACCACTGCAGAGTCATCATACCACAACCTCTTCCAAAAAAAAATCAGGGGAACTAAGCAGCTAACAGAAATAACAAAAGGGAGGAACTAGCCCTCGAAGGATGGAGCACAAGTCCCCTCGGGCAAAGCTATCTTCAATCACTTCCCCAAAGCAATCCTTCCGGGCAACAAAGTTTTCATTCAACGGTTTTAGCGCAAAGAAGAACCTCAACATCCCATCCCGAAGCAACCACAAGAAGAATAAACAATGTCCTCCCCGACGATCATTCCAAAGATACGCCGCCATGACCCCTCCGGTATCACCAATATCACCTTTGGCATCAACTTCAAAGGCTATTTCGTTTCCATCATATGCTCCTTCAAAGGTTTTCTCATCGACATTTCGAAGAAAATCCTTCGATTCATCCGCATCAAAATCAAGAATCATGGCGCTCTCCTCCACGCTCACCGAACCCAAGAGAGTCCGAGCATGTAATTCTTCTTCGTGGGGGTAGATGTAGGGGAGGTCCTTAATAATTTCACTAGCTTCATGGAGCAAGGACTCAATCCCAACCAATGCCTCCTCAAGAGAAGAAGATCGATCTCCGCCAATTCTGAAATCCTTTCCCGAAAGTTAAAGGCACGACCATCCTGGAAGGTCCCATCATACACTGCAAAGAATGGGGAAAATGATCAAGTTCCATCCTATCTATACACATATAAAAGAGGATAACATGAACAGAGAAGAAGAAGAAAACATACCGATATGATTTTCTTCGCCCGAATAACCCTAGTCGGGGTGCTTTCGCAAGAGTCAGATCTCGCGCCTTCACTTGGAGAATCTCGCTGTCTAGAGGATGATTCGTCTCTAGGCAAAGAAAAGAGAAACCAACAAGAAGAACCTTTCTCAAACAAGGGAGATGATGCAGTTGCGTTGGGTATGAATACGGAACCTTAAAAAGGAAAGGAAGCAACGAGGGACATAACGCTTCCATTTTTTTGGCATGAACGATGCCCCTAATCGAGCCGCGTGAAGGAAAGGCAAAATAAGGAAACTTTTCTATCCGTAGAAACACCTACTCCCTCCTTGTTCACACCGATCCCATCAAGTCACGCCAGCTAGCACGCTCAGCTTCCCTACCTTGCGCCGGTCTCACCAGCTAGCACGCTCAATTTTCCCAACTCACGCCAACTTCCCAATGACCGCCCAAGTCACGTCAGCAAGCACGCATAGCTTCCCTACCTTGCGCCGGTCCCACCAGCTAGCACGCTCAGCTTCCCTACCTTGCGCCAGTCCCACCAGCTAGCACGCTCAGTTTTCCCAACTCACGCCAACTTCCCAATGACCGCCCAAGTCACGTCAGCAAGCACGCACAGCTTCCCTACCTTGCGCCGGTCCCACTAGCTAGCACGCCCAGTTTCCTAACTCGCGTCAACTTCTCAATGCCGCCCAGTTTCCTGTTTCTCAATGATGCTGACTTCCCAGTTGCTTGACCCTCCCGATTTGAGCAAATCGCCGGAGGCAAGGATTCCAAATCCTATTTATAAAAAGGTCGACAAACCTCCTCAATTCTCTTTACAATTGGTCATTGATAGTTTGTCACCATCTTATGCTTACCTCGCAACAAAGCTCCTGCTCCGAGCTAAGCGGGGACTTAATGTTGATGGTGGTTTTTAAACAAAGGGTAAAATCGTAAAACCCCAAATAACCTAATGTCACCCCGGTGACACATTTATTAGAACATTTAATGCGTGTAGTCAGTAATTAATAGGGGTATTTTTTCAAATTAGGGTTACAACGAACAAAACCCTAATTCACCTCCGTGTCAATGGAAAATCATGCCAGCCACACGTAGCCCGAGCTAGCCACATCTCTATGCCAATGGCAAATCATGCCAGCCATACCAAACGTGCCGAAGCATGCCAACCATGCTAGCCGCACCTCCGTGTCAATGGCAAATCATGCCAGCCACACCTAGCCCGAGCTAGCCGCATCTATGCCAATGGCAAACCATGCCAGCCATACCAAATGCGCCGAAGCATGCCAACCATGCTAGACGCACCTCCGTGCCGATGCAAATCATGCCAGCCACACTTAACCCGAGCTAGCCGCGCCAAGCCAAACACACTCCGCCTTGGCCCTAGCTACACTGGTCACGCCACGCCAAGCCAAACACACTCCGCCTTGGCCCTAGCTACACTGGTCACGCCACGACAAGCCAAACACCCTTGCCTTGGACCTAGCCACGCAATGCCAAAGTAGCGCCCGCACCTAGGCTTGCAAACCATGCAACCTAGGACAAATTGGCCACGCGTGCCATTGGCACATGCCAGCATGCGTCACTGGTAGCTTTTTCTACCAAGGCCACGGCCCTAATGGCCATGCATGCCATTGGCACATGCCAACATGCGTCACTGGTAGCTTTTATACCAAGGCCAAGGCCCTAACGGCCACGCATGCCATTGGCACATGCCAACATGCGTCACTGGTAGCTTTTTCTACCAAGGCCACGGCCCTAATGGCCATGCATGCCATTGGCACATGCCAACATGTGTCACTGGTAGCTTTTCTACCAAGGCCACGGCCCTAACGGCCACGCATGCCATTGGCACATGCCAACATGCGTCACTGGTAGCTTTTTCTACCAAGGCCACGGCCCTAATGGCCACGCATGCCATTGGCACATGCCAACATGCGTCACTGGTAGCTTTTCTACCAAGGCCACGGCCCTAATGGCCACGCATGCCATTGGCACATGCCAACATGCGTCACTGGTAGCCTTTCTTACCAAACCTTGGCCCTAATGGCCAAGCATGCCATTGGCACATGCCAACGCGCTCGCTGGTAGCTTTTCTCACCAAGGCGTGGCCCTAATGGCCAAGCATGCCGTCGGCACATGCCAACATGCGTCACGGGTAGCTTTCTTACCAGGCCATGACCCTATTGGCCACGCATGCCATTGGCACATGCCAACACGCCATTGGTAGCTTTTCTCACTAGGGTATGGCCCTAATGGCCAAGCATGCCATTGGCACATGCCAACATGCGTCCACGGTAGCTTTTTCTTACCGGTCCAGTGACCCTATTGGCCACGCATGCCATTGGCACATGCCAACACGCTCGCTGGTAGCTTTCATTACCTAGCCGTGGCCCTAATACACGCTGGTAGCTACTTACACTCAACGTACAACCTACCACCAAGGAATTCCACACATGCCACACACGCCACTAGCAGCTCTGGCATTGCCACTTGCGCTCGTGGTGCAACTCGCGAAAAAGGCATTCCGCACATGCCATTGGCACATGCCACACGCGCCCCTAGCAACACCACTTGCACTCAAGATGCAACCAACAAATGAGACATCAACACAAATTGGGGGATGCTTTCCGGGGTTTTGGTTTGGCGGTCACATCATGCAAGCGACACTACGCTCACATTAAGAAAGCGTGAATAGGAATAAAGCGGTCAAATAAAAGAGGAAATAATGGTGAAAACGTTTTCACCCATTAACACCATGCGGTTACCACCTCCTCCCATTATTTCACCCTTTACTCTCTTCCTTCATGAGGCTGGGTACGTTTCAATCTTGACTTGTATAAATAGGTCTTACCTATTTCCACCGAGACAACAAGTCTCTTGGTCGGAGAGAAAATACTACACTCTCGTAGGAAAAGGCAACTTTGCAAGCTCTTCAAAAAGATTTCATCTCTTGCAAGCTTCCGAAGCTTTCACTTTCTCGATACAAGTCGAGACACTACTCTCCTGCACTATTCGGTCTCAACACCTTTCTTTGCTTCCTCCCAAATCAACCATTCTCCTCCACTTTGTGACCGAAGCAAGTCTGGAACGGCCATTTCTTGGTTTAGGCCGAACTTGTACAGATTGATCTCTCGAATCTATAAAGTGCTCACGTGCAGCACATTTGTTTAGGGTTTGAACCAGTTTCTCACTCACCTACCGAATTTACCGAAATCGGTAGAAACGATTTTTACCCATAAACACCATCACATAAGGGTTCAGCAGAAATTTATGATGTTGGTTTGGATTAAACGAAGCTTTGAAATCATCAGCAGGAAAGTTATTACTAAATCTCACAAACAACTTTGCAAGGTCATGCATTCAGGAACAAATAGGGTTTCTGATGTAGATCCCGAAAAATCAGACTCTAAATCCAGTCAATGATCAAACTGCTATGCTTCATACAAAAGAAAAAGAAAATGGTTGATTTGGATGTTAATCGGCATGAGCGGACTCGGAAATTGGGTCTTCATGTGTTGTGTTCATAAAGTAGTTCACCATTTCAATCCAAGAATAAACTGGAAATTGGTTTTTATATGTTGTATACACGAAGTTGTTCACCGCTTCAATCAACACCCTACTGAGGTGGATCTGGATGTGGAGTAAGGAGGTGTATGCTATTGATGTTGCTCAAAACACCAAATGGGATAGCTGAATTCAGTAGAAGCTCAATTGCTGAACATGAGCTGGATATGGTGATCTTGCAGCAGATTCATTATGCTATGGAGGAGAGAACTAATGCGACAGGCAAGGAATTGAACTACTATGTGTGCATGTTGAAGAAGAAATTGGAAGTTGAAGTGCATAAAAACTAGAGAGCAGCATTCCTGTCATCAAAAGCATTTGTAATTTCTCTCTTTAGGGACCGATCAAAAAAAAATGTTCTCTCTTTAGGGAAAAATTAGTCGTGTTTGTGTTGTGTGCCTAGTCAATACTATGTAACTGTCTGCGACCATGCATCAAATGAGAAACAAACATGTCCTTTAAGTTTCAATGACTTTCAAAAACTAAAATTTGCAAATGTGAAGGAATATGTCTGCCTACAGTCTTGGATTGTTAACTTCTGCTAGAGAGTAATCCAGATTGTTGCAACTAAAATGCACTCTTTTCAGGAGGAGCTTATCAAATATTCTTGCATCGTCCAAGTTGTGTAGTATTTTTGATGCTATAACTAAATTTTGGTTTGCTTTGATTGGGGCCCCTAGTACACTTTCTTTGTTGTATTATGCCCTGAAAACTATTTGTATCTTCTTTAAATTATTAAGCGAACATAAACTATATCATGACTGCTATTTTATGCACAGATTATAAAACATGGAGTGCAATTACTTGAGATACTTTACACGTGATTCTTCTTAAAAAGTGACAATGTGACAGTATGAGATCAAATATTAGTTGACAATTAGCCTTTGAAACTTATTGTGTCTACACCCTTACTACTAATCTTCATTTTGACATCACTATTAAGATGCAAATTTTATTTTTATGTACTTCACTGGTACTTGGAGGATAGGATATTGCGCTGGGCCTTGCAAATTTACGAATACGTATTAGTCCATGATCACAGTATATGTTAGCACAACTGATTCAAGGCTATGATCACGGCATATTTTTGGTACAAGATTAAGAGCAATCAATGCAATATATGCATGCCTCAATTAACGCCACTGATTGAGTATTCACTTAATTGTAATATTCCCATTTATTGTTGATTGTCCCTATTTTGGGTATGTAATAATCTTTATAATGCAAGCATCTCCACCCTGTTTAGGTGTGGAAGATATTCTACCAATATCCATGTTTTGACTTGGTATCAGCCTTCGATCCAAGATCGTTTCCGCAAACATCAATCAAAACCAAAACAAAAAACCCACAAATCAACACAAAAATGGCAGCTACTACAAATAACCTGAGACAAATTCAAATCCATCACCTTGTGACTTTAAAGCACACTGAAACAAATCATCTTCTGGAGAGCACAATTTCGTCCTATCCTCAAAGGATACGATCTCACAGGGTTTGTTGATGGATCAAAAGAAAAACCACCGAGAACACTTCCCAATAGTCAAGAAATAAACCCAGATTTTATTGCATATGAAGCTCAAGATGCACTGATCGTTGGATGGCTGAATTCGACGTTGACAGCTGAAGTATTAAGCGCAGTTTCTGAGCTTACTACTGCAAAAGAGATATGGGATAAGTTGGAAACTGAATATACTCCGAAAACATTTGCTCACCAAAGCAGTCTTAAGAAACAACTCCACTGTATGAACAAAGGTAATAAGTCCTTGAAAACTTATTTAAATGATGCTAAAAGTTTATTCGATCAACTTGCAGCTTCTGGGTACACTGTCACAGCTGATGAAAAGAAACAGTGCATTAGAAATGGGTTGAATCAAGCATATGATCCCATTGTCACCGCTTTAAGTACTTCCGAGGGTTTGGATATCCAGACCTTTACTTCCCATCTGTTGTCCTTTGAGATGCGTCTTGAACAACAGCTAGCTCAGATTCAATGGCCGTTGCGAACTATGTTACTACCAACTCAGCAGGGTCCAACAGGAATGGATCTAGAGGTTATAACAATCACCAGAGAGGTGCGAATCAGCCTAACAACAACAACAATCGTAGACCAGCGCAACCGCAAAGAGGTGCTGCACAAGGAGATCTCGTCTGCCAGATCTGTAAAAAACGCAATCACACTGCTGATCGTTGCTGGTTTCGCTATGACAAGGGCACTAGAAATCAACCTCCAACACCTGAAGCTTACATTGCCTTTCCTGGTGGCTCTGGTGACAATCAGTGGGTCACAGATACTGGTGCAACACACCATTTGACGGCTGATGTTAATAATCTTTGTATCCCACATGAGTATGAAGGAACAGACCAAGTTCGGGTTGGTAATGGTAATGGGTTGCAAATTGCTCATATTGGTAACGCTACGTTTACTCATAATACCCATTTGTTTTCTATTGAATAACATATATCATGTTCCTAAAATAAAAACCAATCTATTATCGGTTTATCAGTTTTGCAAAGACAACAATGTTTGCTTTGAGTTTCACACCAATTTTTTCGTTGTGAAGGACAATCGCACAGGGGTCGTACTGCTAAAGGGGAGGAATGAGAATGGGCTCTACATCTTTGATGGATTTGGTGGTATTAATCGATCTGAAACACCACAGTCTTTTTTATCTGCCAGTTTACCTGTATGGCACCAGCGTTTAGGGCATCCAATGCTCTCTACAGTCTCTAAAATAATCAATATCTTTTCCCTTCCTGTCATGAATAAGAAGTTTACTTTCTGTCACTCTTGTCACATAAGCAAGAGCAAAAAACTTCCATTCACTCTTAGTGAAACAGAGTTTGATCAACCGTTAAGTTTAATTGTAAGCGATATTTGGGTATCTCCTCATCTGTCTAGATCTGGTTTTCGATATTACATGCTAATAATGGATGCTTTTTCTCATTATACATGGGTCTTTCCGTTGGTAAATCGTTCTGATGCTTTCTCTACTTTTGTCCAGTTTCAAAAACAAATTGAAAACTTAACGGGTCATAAAATCAAAGTCTTTCAATCTGATAATGCTCTTGAGTATAAAAAGATAACTTCACATCTAAACAACTGTGGTGTTCAACATCGCTTCTCTTGTCCCCATACGTCGGCACAAAATGGTCTAGCAGAACGTAGGATTCGACATGTGATTTGAAAGTGGTCTAGCTCTTTTTGTTTCATGCACATATGCCCAAAGATTTTTGGTGTGAAGCTTTTACCACTCGCCGCTTATCTTATCAACGAGTTCCAAAATCTGCTACGTAGTCTAAAACGCCTCTTGAACTTCTATTCAATAAAAAGCCCGATTATAAATTTACGCGTGTGTTTGGTCATCTAGCATATCCATGCTCTGCGTCCATACAATGCCAATAAGCTAGAACCTAGGTCCTTGCCATGTGTCTTTATAGGGTATAGCTCCGCCCACAAAGGATATGTTTGTCTTCATCAAGCATCGAACAGTGCAATATATATCGCGTCATGTCGGGTTTGAAGAATCTTCATTCCCATTCTCTCCTCCTCAAAGAACCGCCCCGAGTTTTGTCGGCAAACTACATACACTAGTACGGATGTTCTAGCATCTCCAATATTCAGCCCAGCCAACAGTTAGTTCCAGAGGCGCCACAACTAGATGCCACTGCGTTACCAAACTCACCAACTTCATCGCGTTCCCCAACACCAGAACCATCAGACAAGTTCATCCACTAAAACTGCACCGCACAACTCACCTTTGCATCAAGTTCTCCGACACCTGGAACAGTCGACTAGTTCAACCACTCCAGCTCATTGTCGTGGATGTACAGCAACCAATTGCTCCTCCAGTTCAACCACTTCCACCTAACACAGAATCGCAAAGCATTCAATGGTTACTCGTGCACGAGATGGCATTACCAAACCTATTCGAAGTTATCTCTAACAATGACTAAGTATCCATTGCAAGATAATGCCTTTATGGAGCCTACTTGCTACTCGAGGCAAGTAAAATTCCAGAATGGAGAGATGCTATGGGTGTTCAAATAAATGCCTTAATACGTAATGGTACTTACTCTTTGGTGAAGTATGAAGATGGAATGAATGTGGTTGGATCAAAATGGGTATACAAAATCAAAAGGAAACCAGATAAAGATCGAGAAACACAAAGCTCGTCTTGTGGCGAAAGGTTTCAACTTGCCAGAGGGCATTGACTATGATGAGACGTTTTCTCCGGTGATAAAGCCTTGTACCATACGGCTAGTGCTTTCAATTGCTGTGATGAATGGGTGGCATTTACACCAACTCGATGTCGAGAATGCATTTCTACACGGTGTACTGGAAGAAGAGGTCTACATGAAGCAACCGGCGGGCTACGTCGATCCAAATTATCCCAACCATGTATGCAAATTGCACAAGTCGTTGTATGGACTCAAACAGGCGCCACGGGCCTGGTTTTCGAGACTCAGTAATCATCTGGTGCAGCTTGGTTTCAAGGCTTCCATAGCTGATTCTTCTTTGTTTGTGAAGCAAACTAGCAAGTCCACTCTCTATGTGTTAGTTTATGTCGATGACATAATAGTGACGGGATCTGACAGTAACCAAATTAATAAGTTAGTTACTGACTTGGGTGATTCTTTTGCAGTTAAAGACATGGGTCCACTGTCCTACTTCCTTGGCATTGAGGTGCTTCATCAAGGAAATAATTTGGTGCTTACCCAGAGAAAATACATTTCTGACTTGCTGCGTAAAACCAAACTCGATGGTGTCAAACCGGTGCACTCCTCTTGTCTTGACTCTAGGCCACAGAAACTCGGAACCGAAAAATTTGTTGATTCTACTCTTTACCGAAGTGTTGTGGGGGCTCTACAGTACTTGCACATTACGCGACCAGATATCTCAGTGGCAGTTAACAAAGCATGTCAGTACATGCATGAACCGTATGTGGAACATTGGGAGCTCGTAAAGCGAATTTTACGATATCTGAAGCATACCATTGACTATGGATTATTCTTCAAGCCGCATAAGGACTATTCTCTTAATGCATACTCTGATGCAGATTAGGCGGTGAAACTTGGATGATCGCGGTCCACAAGTGGCTACCGTATATACTTTGGTGGAAATCTGGTTTCTTGGAGTGCCGAGAAGCGTAAAACAGTTTCAAGTCAAGTACGGAGGCGAATATCGCGGTGTTGCAATTGCAACTTCGAGCTCATTTGGATACAGTCTCTACTCAAGGAATTAGGCATACATGTTCTGCTCCTTCTCTTTGGTGTGATAACTTAGGCGCCACCTATCTCACTGCCAATCCCATCTTTCATGCGCGCACAAAGCATATAGAGATTGACTACCATTTTGTCCGTGAGAGAGTCGCCAGTAAACAACTTCATGTCAAGTTCATATGCACCAGAGACCAGCTTGCTGATATTTTTACCAAAGGTTTGTCTTCCTTCCGCTTTCAACATATAAGAGACAAGTTGAACGTCCGTCAACTCCGGTTCAACTTGAGGGAGGGTGTTAGCACAACTGATTCAAGGCTATGATCACGGCATATTTTTGGTACAAGATTAAGAGCAATCAATGCAATATATGCATGCCTCAATTAACGCCACTGATTAAGTATTCACTTAATTGTAATATTCCCATTTATTGTTGATTGTCCCTATTTTGGGTATGTAATCTTTCTTTATAATAAGAGACACCTAAATCGCCACATGTCGATGCCACAATCACTCTTAATTTTGGTGAAGCCACCTAAGCACTAACTATCCCTGTCATCGCTCTCTAATTGGCTCTCCTATAAGACAAAATCCAGTAGGCAATAACAGTCACTTAATTCATAAGGACACTACACGAAAGAACAAGTCTCCAACAGTCACTTAAAAAAGGTACTTCTCACCCCCAACAGTTGCAAGCACTTAAATTTTCAACCTTGCAATCTTAATTGTATAACATAAACACACCATCAACAGTCGCCTTATCAGCCCTATATAACCGCCCAATTTTCTAATATTTGGAAAAGCTTTTTCAATCGTAAGGTAATATTTTGGAACAATTGTATCGAGATTGGTAAAGCCACATCAGCAGCGCTTTCCAAATCATTGCAATCTATTTGGCACCTGCAATGGTCGTAATCTCTTGCGCGCAACTTTGTTAAAAGACATCTATTTTCAACTTTAAAATGTTCCAAACGGCAGTAGGCAAGCCCCAAAGGTTTTCAAAGTTTTGGTTTTTACCCAATCCTATCTTTTGGGAACAATATAAAAAGGAAAACACTCATCTCATTTGCACAACGCCTTGAACCTGTTCGATGAATTGAGCACGGAATTGCAATTCCTCCTAGGGTAAACAAAGCAACTCATGCTGTAAAGAAGATGTTATATGGAGATTTCTTTTTTTTTAAGAATTATATGGAGATGTTACACAAGTGGAAACCTGCTATAAGAGTAAGATTATTTTTCAATTCAAAGTTTCGAACAAGACTTCTGTTAAGTATATATACGGAAAAAAGATGGTGCAGTTGTTGAAGAAAGTTGATTTAGGCAAACCAAGGAAAGATGAGCAGATGAAGTGAAAACTTGCAACAAAAGTTAGGACAAATTTACAACGAAAAAAAGCAGAGAGGTTAGTTCATATTTATCATAATAATTGACTTTGAAATTGTTTTTGTAGACTAATAATAAAATTTCCTATTTTTTTTTTTCTTTTTTATCGAACAATAATACAATTTCTATATAGTAGAAGAATGTAAATTGAGAATAGGAAGTCACGCATGAGATTTAAATTATGTAGAATTCTCGACGAATGTTGGCAGCCTTTAGTAACATTACAAGACCTACACATTTTGAGACGCAGGTACGTAAAAAGGATAAAGGAATTATCATTCCGCCATCATAACATATGGCAACCTACAGTAAAGGTGTTGAAAACAAAGGAAGACGGGTGTTCAAAACAAAGGATGTATTATGGGAAGGCGATTACGGGAAGAGAAGACAGGTTAATGTAGCATAAGTGAAGTGCAAAATCCATATTCTTCAGCTAGAAGGTACAACTAATACAATGAGTAACTTCTTCTACTCCATTTCCATGTCATTGCACTGACATCATGTATCTTTAGACCCGTCGCTTTTCTTAAAACTTACATAACAAACAACTAATAGTCTAACACAAATGACACAAAACTACCTAGGCGTCCCTTCCAACATATATATATATATATATAGTTGAAGTTAGAGACCAATATACACAACCCAAATAGTATAGTTAAGCAGCAAACTTAACGTATGAAGCAACGCCCACTTTAAGGTGACCATCCAAATAGGAAAAAAGGGTTCTTGATCTTACGTTGTACAGTTAAGCAGCAAACATAACGTATGAAGCAATACCCACATTAAGGTGACGATTGATGACATGCATCCTTTCCTATGAAACCATCCCTAAATAACCGTGTAAGTTCACTCCATTACAACATTTGAAGTTTTATGCTCATCATTGGAGAATCTCTTACCATTGATTCTGAAATGTACGGTGCTTTTCCATTAAAAAAGCTGTCTACTGTTGCACCCATCAACCTTTTTTTTTTTTGTGCGGTGCTCTTACCACAAAGTACAGTGCTTAACCAGGTCCAGTTTTCCAATATTTAAACTCAAATTATGAGCATATTTTTTTTTTTGCTTTCAAATATAAGAATCCTGTCCTCACTTGATTATGTACGAGTAAATACTTTTTGGCGAAAACTCTGCTGAAAACGCTACAGATGATGCATTATTGGCGCTTCAATAATTAATTCACCGTATGAATGATTATGTAATAGTCATTTTTATTAACTAATAACAATATTTGAGAATATATCTGTAGGAGACTTGCGGTAATATGCGGTCAGGTGGTTTGCTTTAAAGAGAAGTTATACGGATTATGTACCAATGAAATCTAAAAGCATATGATTCTTCGGCTCTGAAAACTAAGAATCAACTGCCGGAAACCGGTAAGGTCTACAACTATAAAAATATGCTAAAACATTGTTAGTACATTTACCATAATTGTCTTTGACAGCAAGTAGAACTCCCAATTGGGGTGAACGTGTTAGTAATGAACATGAATAGTATTGACTCACCGATAATACACATGAATGAAAATTGTTATATCAATCAAAATAATACATCTGAGTAAGACTCACAAAATACGAGATATATACGATAGATCATCTTATGTATTTTTTGGAACATGGAATATTGATCATGCATGAAGAATCTTTGTTTGGATTTATTTTGCCGTGGAAGGTTGATGTCATCCAGCCCAGAGATTCAGATATCCGGTGCGTATGCACCGGGTTAGAAGCTTGTAATCTTTATAATGCAAGCATCTCCACCCTGTTTAGGTGTGGAAGATATTCTACCAATATCCATGTTTTGACTGTATAGATCCGGTAATCTTTTACTGTGTAACTAAGACTGAACATCCCACCCTTTGTATCTAATGATGAGGCTAACAGGAAAAATCATGACAAAATCCATCGAACAAATAAGACAGACTCATTTAACCAACAACCTTGAGAGTAATAACATAAAAAAACTAACTCAAAATTACCATCCATTAAGTATTCGATAACAGTTATAAAGAAATTTTTTAATTAGAAGATCCATAGATTGATCATTAAATGGAGACTAACTGGTAAAGCGAGGAGCTCAGTCCACATTGCGTTCCACAACCATCACAGGTGCAGAGGAAACTACGGAGGAACTCAGTGCTTCCTTACATTAAATCAACCAAACCATCGTCTAAGCCTTAACACCTTCTCTGCATGACAATGCATTTGTATACAGCTGCACAAAAGAAGTCAAATCAAATCAAAAGTAAATTGAAGCATGCATACATCAAGAAAGAAAATGAAAATAAAACCCAATGAGGATGCAGCAGTTTGAGCGTACCAGCAGCTCACTAAAAGATTAGAGTGGTATTGAAATTTGAATGACATACAGTAATGAAATTCCGTTGCACTTGCCTCCTAAGATAGGGATGAAAATACGTATTAAAACCTTGGAAGATGGACTGATGACTAAAAACAAATGAAACTGTGTGTGAGAGAGCGAGAGTACCTGCTACTTCCTCAGCAAATTAAGTAAGTCTTCCACATCAGATGGATCTCCTCGCTGTTCTTCTCATTGAATAAAATCAACATACAATTCTTTAACAAATGTGAGGGACTTGAGATCATAGATTAAAGACTCCTTCACTTGTGGGCAGTTCAAGATGGTTAATATCTGAAGAGAAGTGCATCCTCGTAAATCTGGAATGAACTTAAGAACTGGGCAATCGATGAATTCTAATTCCTGAAGAGAGCCAATATGAAATTCGGAGGATTTGTCCTCATCATTCTCGTCATCAATTACTTGAAATCCCAGAAACTGTTTGCACTCTTTAATTTTCAGAATTTGAAGATCGCTATTGTTTTCCAGTATGCTTATCGGAAAGTATATAAACTCATCAATATTCTCCAAGAATAGCTCCGTGAGAGATGTCATCTGGCTTCTTCCGACTGAGTGCACTAACTTGTGATCAATCCTATGCAACCTCAGCAGCATCCACGGGGAAGGAAAGGAAGGTATTTCTGTTAAACTTTTGCAGCCATCGATTTTCAGAATCCCAAGACAAGGAGGACGCGAATAACACAAGTCTTCTAGAAGGAGCATATTAGTAAGTTCAAGACAAATTAAAGAAGGAAATCCGCCGATATCTAAACTCTTCAGAGACATTCCTGTAAGATAAAGAAATCTGAGACGTGGAAGCTGCCCAATAAGACCTGCTGGAAGTTGTTTTATTCTTTTACAGTCGATCAATAACAACTTATCCAAATTCAGAAGAGTACCAAATGATGGAATACACATCCAGTTGGGAAGCTCACACCCCATGAAGTTAAAAATTTCCAATCCTCTCAAACCAGCGGGAGGTTGGAGAGCTTCGAATACTTGAAGATCAATATTGCTTGCCAACTCTTCTTCTTCTTCTTCTTCTTCTTCTTCTTCTTCTTCTTCTTCTTCTTCTTCTTCTTCTTCTTCTTCTTCTTCTTCTTCTTCTTCTTCTTCTTCTTCTTCTATTCCATCCGCTTCAAATACTTGAACATCATTACTTTCCAACTCTTCTTCTTCTTCTGCTTCCCCTTCTTCTTCGTGTTCTTCTTGCACTTCCACTCTGTCTTCCTCCACCTCCTCCTCCTCTTCCTCGTCCTCTTCCCTTTCCTTTTCGTCCTCCTCCTCCTCCTCCTCCTCCTCCTCCTCCTCCTCCTCTTCTTCTCCTTCTTCTTCTATTCCACTCCAAAGTAGTACCAAAACACGCAGATTCTCCTTTCCTTTCAAATTTGCTCTCTGAGCATCGATTGGGTCTTTCACGTTCTGAAGCTCGAGAATTTGTAGATCCTCAAGAAAGTTTAGGTTCGCCAACTCTTCAATACCACCATAATTACATTCAGAATTGCCTGTTCCTTTTTCCTGCACGTTGTACATCAAACTTTGCAGGTAAATGAATTTCCCGACACCCATTAGTGTTCCCATTTGACGACAAGAAAACCTTCTCAGTTTTACCCAACTTGTTTCCTCTTTTGGAAGATCACAGTAACAAAGATCCACATACTCAAGATTGTAGAGGTTAGCACAAGACTCTGGAAATTCTTTGATTTGAGTACCCTCCAAGTCAAGAGATCTCAACTGATACAGTGCTCCAATATCTTTTGGTAATGCTTCTAGTAATGGGCAGTTTTTGAAATTAAATATGCTCAAATTCTTAAGACCTGCCACATACTCGGGTAAACTTGTCAACTTTTCACACGCATTGACATCTAATGTCCGCAAATTGCAGAGGCTAGTGACAAAATCAGGTACTTTTTCAATAGGTGTAGAAGACACATCAAGAATTCTTAGATACTCCAACCCAGTGATAGAGTCGGGAAAGGTGATTAAGTTTTTGCAATGATGGAGATCTAGTATCTGTAAATTGGGAAGGCTAGTAACAGAATCAGGTAATTCTTGAATGTCTGTGAATGAGATATCAAGGTGCCTAAGGTGTTTCAAAGATCCCATCTCATTTACAAGATTTTTAACAAAACCACACCCACTTAATACCAGCGTCTGCAAATTGTAAAGTCTACTCAAGGAAATATTATCAACTAGACTTATAAAGGAAACATGGAGGTACCTTAATTGCTTGAACTTTGAATTCGTATATCTGATCCCCGAAAAGTCTTCAGCCGGATGACCCAAATGTAAAACACGTACGTGTTTATTACTTGAGAATCTATCGAGGTTCAAACCATAATTTGTTTCAAGAATGATAATTGTTCGCAACTTTTTTATATTGTTTATGGTTTTAGGAAAGCTTGCTGATAATTCCCTATCCATTATTAAGTTTAAGCGACGAACTTCAGAAATATTTTCCAACTCAGTTACCTTGGTAATTGCGCATTCATTATCTCCGAAAACAGCCTGGGCAAGATCATGGACAAGATCATGCATCTTGAATGTCATGACGTCGTCTAACTGATTCTTTTTCACCCCATCGAAAAATGAACTCCAGATTAAGCTTTCGAAGTATTCATCTCCAATGTCCTCGAAAGAGCGATCATTTCCCATGTTAGAAGGCTGTAAAAATCCTTCCGCCATCCACAGTTGAATAAGAGTTTGTTTGCTGAACTCCAAATCTTTGGGAAAGATCGAGCAGTACGAGAAACACCGCTGCAAATCAGGTGACAAGTTATCATAACTCAATTTTAGTATTGGTATGATTTTGCTTTGACTTTCAGGCGTGTTCCAAATATCACTTTCTCTAATAGATATCCAATTGCTCTCGTTATTTTTCGAGTGCATTAGGCTACCGAGAAATTTTGCAGCTAGTGGCAAACCACGACATTTATCAGCTATCTCTTTTCCAATGGTAATCATATTTGGAGTCTTCAGTGCTCCACCAGGCGAAAAGGCTATTCTCTCCATAATAGACCAACATTCATGTGCTTGTAATTGATCTAAGAAGTATGGAGAAATACTTTCCCTTCACAACATCCGCAACCTGTTTTTTGCGAGTAGTTGTTAATATTTTACTCCCTTGAGCTCCAACAATCAAGGAACTTTGTAGTTTCTCCCATTGTTCGGCATCCTCGTTCCACAGGTCATCGAGGACAAGCAAATACCTTTTCCCAGTCAACTGCTCACGAACTTTGCGCACCAGTACATCAAGATTTGATAAATCACTGAATTTTTCCTGAGTTATGGACTCCATGATATTTGATAAAAGCCTGTAAACATCAAAATCATCGGAAACACAAAGCCATATTTTTGGCTCAAAGTACTTTTGTACTGAAACATCGTTGTAAACGAGCTGAGCAAGTGTCGTCTTTCCAAGTCCTCCCATCCCCACTATAGATACGACAGGAAGTACTTCTCGGAGATGACTGCTTGGTGAGGCCGATGATGGTGCCGTGACCGTTGTTAGCATTTTTATAAGTTTATTTTTATCATCCTCCCTTCCTACAATTTGTGACTGGCTCGTGAAGGATGTGGTTTGTCGGCTTCGTCGCTCACTACTTTCCCGGTGAGCAACAGTGGTACTGCTTGGAATAGTTTTCAACTGGAACCTCTCCATATCTTTTGTAATTTCGTCTAATTTCTTGTTAATCCCTTTTATTTTTCTCGCCATTTTGAAACGAAAAGCAAGTGTGTTGGAAGATGAAAAGCAATCAACTACCTTATTCTTCAAGCGCTCCCCTCTTTGACCCCGCCGTGAGGTCTCATAAGAGAACTCGTCCATCACATCGTCTGCATCGTAAGCCACATCCTTGAGCCATTTCAACCAAAGTCTTACAGCTTCTTCGGTCTCTTGCCTCCTTTCAGCATCAGCTATGACGGCAAGAATCATCTCTAAGGTGTTTTGAAGCTTTTTCAAGTCATCTTTAACACCCCATGCCAGACTTATTTCTTGAGCAACAATAGGAACCAATTTGTTTAAGATTTCTGTTGCACCACTAGTAAGAATATCTTGAAACGCCATAGTTAGATAATACGATGAAGATTTAGAAATCAAGAGCACTAGTAATTTCAGAAACTATAGATAATACTTGAAACTGATGTTTAAGAGTAAGTAGTTGGTATTCTTATGAGTTCAAAACGCTCATATATATAGATAGCAAATGCTCAATCACTTACTCGGATCTTATACCTGTTATCTTGAAGATATTTGTATTTTGAAACTATAAAACTTGAAACTCATGTTTAAGAGTGAACTTGAAGCAGTGACTAGTGGTGGCCAATTAGCTGTAAATAAAGTAGAAACTATTCTTTGAAGCTTTTCATGTCAATAATGGATTCACATGTATAGATGACCCACTATATATATGTTTGTCCTCTGAAACTTTAATCAGAGTATCCTTATCCAAGATATTTTGTCTGCTCAAGTTCGAATTTGTTATTGGCAACGAATTCTGAAAGGATAAGTAGTTTCCTAATGGTGAAAAAGTGCAGGCAGCAGCAACAATCAGTACTGGTACAAAAGATAAAGTTATTGTTGAAGACAGTAAACTTTAATCAGAGTATCCTGCGTTGCTTTATCACTTAGGTAGCGAATCCAACAGTTGGCTTGGGTACAACTATTTTTCGCAACAACGACAGAAAACCAAACGAATACCACAACAGACATTCTTCGCTGATAAGGAAGAACCCAATTGGACTTACCCATGCATCAAGTATAAAGTAAAAGGCAATGAACATTAATTAATTTGCTTGACAAAACTTACAAAGGAATAACAAGAACCTACTATTTTACGTGAACAGTTAGTCGACACCGCAGTGCCTTATGCCTTGCTGTTTTGGCTTACTTAAGTATATGTACTGTTGTACTATGACAAGTGCTCAATCACTTATTCAGGTCTTTTACCTGTTATTTTGAAAATATTTGTATTTTGAAATTATAGAACTTGAAACTCATGTTTACGAGTGAACCTGCAAATAAAGTAGTGACTGATGGTCAATTATCTGTAAATAAAGTAAAAACTATTAGTTGAAGCTTTTCGTGTCAATAATGGATTCACATGTATAGGTGACCCACTATATATGCTGGTCCTCTAAAACTTTAATCAGAGTATCCTTATCCAATATATTTTGTGTTCGTAAGTCTTTCTTTCTAAGTTCGAATTTGTTCTTGTCAGCGAATTCTTAAAGGATAAGCAGCTTCCTACTGGTGAAAAAGTGCAGGCCCAGCGACAATCAGCACTGGTACAAAAGTTCTTGGTCCTGTAGATAGTTGAAGACAGTAAATTAACTATCATACCATCGATGATTCTTCCTCTGAACCGCACAATGAGTACATTCAGATGAAATAGTAGTATATGAATTATTATGAAGGACTGACTGTAAACCAAGATCAACTTTTTTTTTTTTTTTTGAGACCAAAAACCATGATCAACTCGTAAATCCAAAACTAAATGCTGGTGAACAATGTAGTCGTGGGTTATAACTCGCACAACATGTTGTAACTTGTAACTCGCACAACATAGTGGTGTGTTATATCCCCTCCCAATTTGTAGGTATATTCTCCTAAATTTTGAAGAGTGAATAACACAATATAGAGGAGAGAGAAAATCCGAAAAATATGGTGAGGAAACTTTCGAGCTTTGCTAATGGAGTTTTTCCTGAAAACTCACAGGCTAATCGGATGAAGAAACTTAGGATAGATTCAATGATTAGGCTTAATAATGGGATCTTAGTGAATAGGGACAGTGGAAATCGGGAGCAGCGGATCTTTGCAGGACAGGAGAGCAGTGATCAAGAGTTCAGGGTTAGGCAAGGTTCTGAGTTAGAGAAGACTATGAAGAAATCTTGGGCAGATGCGGTACGTGGTTATTCTACAGCTTCATCGGATACAGAATCAGATTCAGAGTGGAATACAGTGACAAGATCTAAACATATTAAACCAATCTCGGTTAATATCGATTGTGAGTATAAATCTTTTGTTCTCACAACTGAAGGAAACAAAAGAAGAAGGGGTTTAACAGTTAAGGAGATCACAAGGAACGCAAAGAACGACTCAAGCTTTTTTCTTTCAAAAGCTAGAGCTGAATGGCTTTTTTCAATAATGAAAAAGGAATCTAAGAAACGCTTTTATGGAGATTGGTTCTGGAATCATGGAAAGGATGCTCAAAAAATTAATCTTTTTCGTTCAACTAATAGGTTTGGAGAATTTTTGAAATTAACGATTCCAATAGATAGCAGATCTTCACATAGAGTGGTTTTTCCGGTTGATGACAATGGAACACTGTGGAAAAGATTTGTAGAAGGTTATGAATCTTTTTTGTCAAGACAAAATTCTTCAGGCTCATCACGAGTATCTGATACATCTGACAAGTTTTCATTGGAAAAGTTTGATCAGGTGGTAGATTGCAGTGTTTTTTCTCAAAGCCCTACGGAGAAGTTTTGGGATAATGCTATAGTGGTGGATTCTTCTACTTCTGTTAATCTATGGAAAAGAATTGGTAAGGAGATCGCTACTAGATTTGAGCTTTTAGATGCTATCAGTGTCTACCCCTTTGATTATCATAGGGCATTAATTTTTGCTCCATCTCGAAGGACTAAGGAATTAATGTTGGCTAATGGTTTTTGGGTTTATAATTCAAACACTATTCGATTGTACCCTTGGTGGTCTGCTGTTAATGCTGTGGAGTTTCTCCCTTCAACCATTGATGAGGGAGATTGGATTGAGGTTAAAGGTGTACCATTTAATCTTTGGAATCATAAAGTTTTTGAGGCATTGGGCAATCGTTGTGGTGGTCTTATGGAGGTTCATGCCAGTACAATCAACTTGGAAGATTTATCAGCCATCAGACTCAAGGTCAAGAATATGATTCCAGGGAAGTCACTTTTTACGATTAATGGGATATCTTTTCCAATTTCGATTAATTCTATGATATTCATCAATGGAGATGTTGATCCAGTCAATCAACGCGTCACGATATTTCCTTCTGGGAAGACGCCGTTAATCTTGGAGAATAAGCCGAGTTCCGAAAATACAGATTCTTCTTCAACTAATTCAGCTGCAAATACTGTATTTTTGGAAACTGAAGTTCGGCGCGAGAATCCAGTCTCGGTGCCAGCTGGTGATAATTCAAATTTGAAAGATTTGAATACTATTGAAAATTTGGGTTCGGGTACTAGATCAAATAATTCTTTGGAAGTGGGTGTGGATAATAGGGCGTCTATTTTAGGCCCAGTACCGGTACTTCTTTCGGAACCGATTCTTCAACCACAACAAGACAAGGAGTTGATTCCGAGTCAGTCTATGGATTTAATTGGGAATCAGATTTCCAATGGTCGAATGATTTTGAATAATGAAGAAGATGTATGTAACTTTGTTTGAGGAAGCAGTGTCAATTCCAAATTTGGTGCGGCTAGACGAGAATACTTTGGAAGCATCACGAGAAAAGGTTACTTCATCCTCTACTTCAATTAGTATTTCTCAATTGGGTCCAAATTTCAAATCAAGATGGAGTACTCTTCGGCATAAAGTTGATCCAAAAACAAGAGAGCAGTTTGATTCAATTTTGATTCAAATAAATGAAGTGGCACCGAAGTTGGGTCTTTATTTTGATCGACAAGGGAGTGATACAAGTGATTTGATTCTTGAATCAGTTAAAAGACATCTTCTCACTTTTGATAAGGAAAATCAGTAAGTTTTCAATTCTGGTTTTGCTGAAGTTTTTTCTCTCTTAAATGGATAAAAACTTTATATGTTGGAATGTTCGTGGTCTGAATGACATTCATAGAAGAGATGTTATCAGAAGAAAAGTGCGTGATTGGAAGCCCTCAATTTTAGTTTTATCTGAAACTAAGCTTCAAGAGTGTGATGATGTTATTGTGGCACAGATTTGGGGAAACAATAATGTAAATTGGGTTGATGCTCCGTCTGATGGTAATTCTGGTGGGATTTTATGTATGTGGGATGCCTCTAAAGTTATTGTTAACGACACTTTAATTGGGATTCATTCAATTTCCCTTAAATGTAGTTTGGTTTCAAGCAATTTTGAATGGGTTTTCACAGGAGTTTATGCTCCAACAAATCCAACTGAGAAGAAGTTTTTTTGGAGAGAATTGGAGGAGACAAGATGTTTTTGGCCATTGCCATGGGTGATTGGTGGAGATTTTAATGAAATTCGTTTCACTTATGAAAGGTCTTCTGGTGGTGTTTCTACTAATGGAATGGCAAAATTTAACAGATTCATTGTCACTCATGAACTGATTGATTTGCCACTTATGGGAGCAACTTTTACTTGGAATAATAGTCAAATTCAAAACATAAGGAGCAGGATTGATAGGTTTCTTGTCTCTCCAGATTGGGAGACTGTTTATCCCACTGTTACACAGATGGCTTTGTCTAGACCTTGCTCAGATCACTGTCCACTTGCTTTGCTTTGTGAAGGTGCTGTTGGTGGCCCTGGACCTTTTCGCTTTGAGGTATTTTGGCTAACCCATCCTATGTTTTTATCTCTAATGCAAACTTGGTGGGATTCTTTTTCTTTTGAAGGTAGTGCAGGTTTCATTCTCTTTAAGAAATTACAAGCTCTAAAAGATAAATTGAAAGTCTGGAGTAAAGAAGAATTTGGTCAGCTGGACAGGCAGCTAGAAGATTTGGAGGAGATTTTTAATCAGTTGGATGCTGAAGAAGATGCAAACAATGGTTTAACTGCAGCTCAATGGGATCAAGAGATTGAAAGCTAAGCAGGATTACTGTAACTTAATTTTTCTTGAAGCTGAGAAGTGGAGAAGTAGAGCAAAGGTTCAGAACATGAAAGGTATGGACAAAAATACTAAATTGTTTCACAAAATTGCTTCAGATAGAAGAAGAAGAAATCACATTGCAAAGATTAAAGTGAATGTTCAGATGACAATGGATCCAAATGAGATTAAAGGTGGCATTGTTGATTATTTCAAGAATATTTTCCAGGATCAATCTTATTCTAGACCTCATATGGATGATTTATTCTTTAATTCAATTCCGTCTGATATGAGTGAGTGGTTGGAAAGGGAGATTGATGAAGCAGAAATTTTGAAGGCTATAAAATGTCTTGGGAAGAACAAGGCGCCAGGACCAGATGGGTATCCTATAGAATTCTATGAGAAGACTTGGAACATTATCAGAATTGAAGTTTTAAATGTCTTTAAAGAACTGCAAGGCAAAGGATTTTTAGATTGGAGGTTGAAAAATACTTTCATTGCACTTATTCCTAAGAAGAATTCTATTGAAGAAATCAAAGATTTGAGGCCAATAAGTCTGGTGAATGGAGTGTATAAAATCCTTTCAAAAGTGTTGGCAGAAAGGTTCAAAATGTCTCTTCCTCATGTTATTTCTAAACAGCAGTCAGCATTCATTAAACAAAGACAGATACTTGATGGGGTTCTTATTGCTAATGAGCTGATTGATTCAAGAATTAAGAGTGGGTCTCCTGGTATTCTTTGTAAGCTAGATTTTGAGAAGGCGTTTGACCATGTTAATTGGAATTTCATTGACAAGGCTTTGCAGAAAATGGGATATGGTTTAAAATGGAGAAGATGGATTCAGTGTTGTGTTGAACATGTCAGGTTCTCAGTGCTTATAAATGGTTCTTCAGAAGGTTACTTCAAGAGTAAAAAGGGCATCAGACAAGGTGACCCATTGTCCCCTTTTTTATTCTTAATTGTTGGTGAAGCTTTAACAGCTATGATGAAGAAAGCTCAGGAGGATGGTTACATTAATGGGTTTCAAGTTTCAAATTCTGGCACTAAGGTGAGTCATCTTCAATTTGCTGATGATACTTTAATTTTTTTGGATGCTGATGTGGATCAAGTGAAGTTTGTTAGAGTTCTCTTATTGTGCTTTGAGTTACTCACTGGTTTAAGGATTAACTTTGCCAAAAGTCACTTATTTGCAGTTGGTTATACTGGTGATATGAATGAGTTTACATCTCTGTTAGGATGTTATAATTCAACACTACCAACAATTTATCTGGGGCTTCCTTTAGGTGACAAATATAAAGGTATTCACAAGTGGGACAGAATTATTGACAGGTTTAATGCAAAACTAGCAGGTTGGAAGAAACCTTATCTTACAAGAGCTGGGAAAATTGTTCTTATAAACAGTGTCCTTTCAAGTCTTCCAGTTTATTTTATGTCCTTATTTGAAATGCCAAAGTCAGTTGAACTGAAGCTGGAAAAAATAATGAGGAATTTTTTATGGAATGATACCAAAGGTCAAAGGAAAATACACTTGGTTAAATGGGATGCTATATGCAGAAGGAAGAGAAATGGAGGTCAGGGGTCAAAAAGTTGAGAACAATGAATAATGCTCTCTTAGTGAAATGGTTGTGGAGATTTGCTAATGAATCGATGCTTTGTGGAGGAAAATAGTTGATGAAAAATATGGTATTGAAGGTGTTGATTGGCTTTCAAAGATTCCAAAATGTGCTTATGGTGTTTCTATATGGAGGGGTATCATGCGGAGAAAAGAGTTCTTCTTACAACATTTCAAGTTCAAGGTTAATAATGGGCGAGAAAACAAGATTTTGGGAGGACAGATGGTTGTTGGATGAAGCTCTTTGTAATGTTTTTCCTAACTTGTATGCGTAGCAAGATCTAAGACTCTTTCTGTGGTCAGCATTTTACGGAGTTCTATATCTCGATCTCTTGCAAAATTTGAAACTTCCTAGAAGGTTGTGAGGTTGAAGCTAATGGTGAGTTAGATATCATTCATGAAAGTTTAACAAACTTTAGCTTAAACTCCAACAATGAAGACATTTATCAGTGGGATCTAACAACTAAAAAGATTTTTTCAAGTAAGTTCTTGTTATAACAAGCTTTTGCCACCGTCAAGTCGATGTTGTCGGTCAAGATATTTTTCGGTTTCTTTGGCGTGAAATATCCTCCGAAGATAGTCTTTTCATCCGTGTTTAAGCCATTCAGATTTCCTACAAGAGATTCTCTTATTCGAAAAGGTATTGAAAGCGCAAGCACTTGTCTTTTTCTCGCAACAATGATGAAACAACCTCTCATCTTTTCTTACACTGTGATTTTGTGGTACTGATCCGGCATCATTTTATGGGGAAATTGAAATTGTGTTTCACAATGCCATCAACTGTTCCCGCAACGCTGTTAGCCTGGCAAATGAATTTCAATACAGATCAAAAGAAGTTGCTTTGGAATATTTTAGCTGCTGCAATTCTTTGGTGCACTTGGAAGGAAAGAAATGTGAGAGTTTTCACAAACAAGGCTAATACTAAGGAGCATGTTATTCATATGATCAAATACAATTTGTTTGAATGGGCATTGGTGATTAAGGAGTTTGAAGATGTCTCCTTCAACACTGTTGTTGAGAACTGGGTTAGTGTTTATTTTCCACCTTAGGCTGTTTTAGGGTTTTTGGTGTCGGTTTGGTTTCTTTTTTTTCCTTCCTTTTTTTCTTTTCCCTAGGCGGTTCAAGCCTCTTGTACCCCTTTTCTGATTAATAAATTTCTTTCATTATCGATCAAAAAAAAATAAATTTCCATTCCATTCTAGTTATGATATTATATTTTTTGGGGGAGAAAAATAGGATACACTTACTGTTTGTTTTTTTTTTTTTTTTTTTTTTTTTTTACAAACTAGTTTTTTTTATATTTTGGGATGGGATTGTGTGTTATCGGAGTATTTATTTATTTTCAAAATGTGATTCTTCCCATTTGCTAGAAAGCAGTTACAAAATAAATGTGATTCTTCCCATTTGCTAGAAAGCAGTTACAAAATAATATATATATATATATATATATATGTTTTCTTTTCTCAATTCAGTTGTTTCTGCTTGTTAGTGATGGATGAAAGATGGGTGAAATCAAAATTGCTGATTTGGACAACGAAACATTAGTAAGGCAGAAGAAACAATCAGTAGCCTACCAGACTTACTTCATTACATCATCTCTTTTCTTCTTATCAAGCTTATTATTAGGACTTGCATGTTATTCAGAAAATGGCACTACATTTGGCTTGTGGACTCCCAATATCCTTTATATTAAAAAGACGATTTGTTTGGTGTTCCTCATTTTAGCTTGCAAGTTTGAGTATATTAGAAAACCATAAACTTCATCATGAATGGAGTATGTATGGATAACACAAAGTGAAGCCCAGTGACAAGGCTCATACTTAGAATGCACCTATTTAATGCATCCAGACGGGGCGACACAAATTCCTGCCACACCAAATGAAAAATACATCATCAAGTGGCGGGGCAAAACCCCGCGCACACCAAATCAAAATATGATTAAAAAATATGCACGGTGCGTAACACGGACACGAATCTAGTAACCTAAACAATGATGAAGCAAGCAATACAACACTAAAATCAGACAAGCATGTATAGAAACATGCGAAACAATTTATTTACGGTCTCATTCATGATCTAATGCCTAGAGCTCTGATACCAACTTGTAATACCCTAAATTTCAGACCAGGGTCAAACTCGTATGGAGGTCCCAACTCGAAGCGTTAACGGTCGGCAAGAGACTTATACATATAACTCTTTTAATTTATTACAACAAACATAATTGAACCTTTCGAACATGAGTTTAAACTGAATTCACTAATCATCTTAATTACATTTTCAACCAAACATATTATTTCAAATTACATTTCAAGCAATACAATCAATAATAAGCTAACTTCTAAGATCCACTTCCAACTTCCAAATATCCGCAAGGAATGTCAATTGGGGTGAGATGACAGCTCAGTAGAATGTATCCCAATCTTTAACATGCATAATAATATCAATGAGTCAATTAACATACAAAATTAGTATGTGACACAATATCAAGCAACCAATGATGTATATACTCAACCTACTATATTACATGCTTGCAAATGGAATCAAAATTTGTACATTTTTCAACAAAATCACAAAGGATAATTCGGTTCATTTAAAACAATTACATTTGCTTCTAATAAAACCAATTGGAGGATTTGTTACAGGCTTTACCGAAAAAGAAAGACATTGGCTTGTGATACGGTTTCTGTGTTTGATTTCAAGTGTCTTTGCAGCTTTAAACGAAGATGTTGATGGGATTGTTGAAGATATCGACATGGAAACCAAGAAGATAATTATACCTCCACTGAAATATAAGAAGGAATTCATACCCTATCGATCGGGACCCTTTGCTCGTTTGTCAATCACCTAATTTAAGAAAACAGAACAGACAAATTAATAAACACAATATCCACAGGAATCCATTGAACAACAGCTAAAATCAATGAAAAGGACACTAGCTTACTTTTGAGAGGAGGTATCATTATGCTAAATCACAATGATAATTGCTATGTGTATATGTGATTGATCTGCAGAATCATACTTGCACATAATTTCTCAATAGAAAGAGATTTCCTTTTACTTTGAAATATGGGGTCTAGAGATCTGAATTTAAAGAGAAATGGAGACTGCGAAAGCAATGTTTTTCTTTTCAAGGACTTGAGGTCATTTTATAGCACCCTAACCTTAATGTTTCAAGCCGTTCGATCTAGGTTTAGATGTATGGTAGTGCATTCAAGGCTGCAGATTTAAAGCAGGTATAGTGCTGCCCACAACAGTGGCTATGTGGACAATTTCTTGCATGGCTTAGTTGGAATATCAAGAACTTCGCTAAACTACAGGTGATTACATTCTACTTGTATATGCTGGACAATGCTTGACTGCAAGTCTGCAAGAGTTACATACTAGGGGTGAGCATGGGCCGGTATGGACCGGTTTTCGCCTCATCCGCATCCAATCCATTGTACTAAGGATTTCGAATTTGGCATCCGCATCCAATCCATATCCAACGGATTTGCATCCAATGGATGCACGAATGGATGGATTGGATGCGGATAATCCAATGGATTTGTTTTAGTTAAAAATTATAGTAAAGAAAATAAGCCGACACAAATGACTCCTTATAAAACCTACATATCATATATATGTATACAAATATAAATATGCCATGTACAACACCCCAAGCAAGCATCTTAAAAATTCCTAAATGATCCATAGTATTTTTTAGAACTAAATAAATTCCCTTAATTTAACGTATATGGATATCCAACGGATTTTCAAGGTTGCATCCGGGCCCGATCCGTTGTCTATTGGATTTCAAAATTCCATCCGCATCCAACCCATTAACGAATGGTCCGGACATCCATCCGCAAATTGGTCCCGGTTAAATCCGCGGATGACGGGCCAAATGCTAACCCCATACTAGTTCACATTAACCTACAACTCATATACCCAACATATATTCTTAAACATTCTTCCCAGTGTTCCCAAACTTAGACACATGGGCCCATTAAGAAAAACGCTACATTTTAGCATAAAATCTACTGCACATTTTATTCAAAAGTGAATTGCCAATAGTCTGATTTTATTCAATTAGCTGAAGTTTCACAGTGAGAGGCTAAGAGGCTACCAAGTAATGACTTCAAACCACAGCTACCAGCCTTGAACGAAACATTGCTCTTCGCATATGGAATTGCTTGGAATCTTGGAGTCATAATGACAAATGTTGTTTCCTTTATACCACAACAAAATTTTCTTTTCTTCTGCAAGGAAAACAGATCATAAAACGATGGAATATTGCTCAAAAAACTGAGGACCATATGACGTAGTTACATGTCTTGACCGTTGACCCTTTTCCCATCATAATTCACTCCTCTTGAGTGATTTTGCGGAACTCAAAAGTGCCATAAGTGCTACAAATTAGGAAAAATTACCACAAAAATCAGTAAAACGGGTCTTTGGATACCATATTATGGAAAAAACTCTAAAAAGTTGAACACCATTTCCCATTAAAATAGATGCTTCGTGAGTGTAATTACTAATCCCAGGTCATTGGTTTCAAACGGGAAATTTTCCTAGCATGTGGGAAGCACCCATAAAAGCGCTCCAAAAGCGCTCGGAAAACAGAAAACGTCTATTTTGCCCTCTTAAACAATGTAATATTGCTCAAAAAACTGAGGACCATATTACGTAGTTACATGTCTTGACCATTGGCCCTTTTCCCATCAAAATTCACTCCTCTTGAGTGATTTTGTGGAACTCAAAAGTGGCATAAATGCTAAAAATTAGGCAAAATTACCACACAAATCTATAAAACGGGTCTTTGGATACCATATTATGGAAAAAATTCTCAAAAGTTGAACACCATTTCCCATCAAAGTAGATGCCTCCTGAGTGTATTTGCTAATCCCAGGTCATTGGTTTCAACGGATATTTTCCTAGCTTGTGGGAAGCACCCATAAAGCGCTCGGAAAACAAAAAAACGTCCTTTTTTCCCTCTTAAACGATGGAATATTGCTAAAAAAATGTGGACATGTCTTGACCATTGGCCTTTTCCCATCAAAATGCACTCCTCTTTAGTTATTTTGCGGAACTCAAAAGTGCCATAAGTGTTAAAAATAAAGCAAAATTACCACAAAAATTGGTAAAACGTGTCTTTAAATACCATATTATGGAAAAAATTCCAAAAAGTTGAACACCATTTCCCATCAAAATAGATTCCTCCTGAGTGTATTTACTAATCCCAGATCATTGGTTTCAAACATGAAATTTTCTTAGCCTGTGGGAAGCACCAATAAAAGCGCTCCAAAAGCGCTCGGAAAACAAAAACATCCTTTCTGCGCTCTTAAATGATGGAATATTGCTAAAAACTGAGGACCATGTAACATAGTTACATGTCCTGACCGGTGGCCATTTTCCCATCAAAATGCACTCCTCTTAAGTGATTTTGCAGAACTCAAAAGTGCCATAAGTGCTAAAATCGGTAAAACGGGTCTTTCGATACCATATTATGAAAAAATTCCAATAACTTCAAAACCATTTCCCATCAAAATAGATGCCTCCTGAATGTATTTACTAATCCCGGGTCATTGGTTTCAAACGGGACATTTTCCTAGCCTGTGGGAAGCACCTATAAAAGCGCTCTGAAAACAGAAAACGTCATTTTTTCCCTCTTAAACGATGGAATATTGCTAAAAAACTGAGGATCATGTGACTTAGTTACATGTCTTGACCGTTGGCCCTTTTCCCATCAAAATGCAATCCTCTTGAGTGATTTTGCGGAATTCAAAAGTGCCATAAGTGCTACAAATTAAGCAAAATTACCACAAAAATAGGTAAAACGGGTCTTTCGATACCATATTATGGAAAAAATTCCAAAACGTTGAACACCATTTCCCATCAAAATAGATGCCTCCTGATTTTATTTACTATTCCCATGTCATTGGTTTAAACGGGACATTTTCCTAGCCTCTCGGGAAGCACCCATAAAAGTGCACCAAAAGCGCTCGAAAACAAAGAACGTCCTTTTGCCCTCTTAAACGATGGAATATTGCTAAAAACCGAGGACCATGTGACGTAGTTTAATGTGTTGATCGTTGGCCCTTTTCCCATCAAAATTCACTCGTCTTGAGTAATTTTGTGGAACTCGAAAGAGGCATAAATGCTAAAAATAAGGCAAAATTATCACAAAAACCGGTAAAACGGGTCTTTGGATACCATATTATGGAAAAAATTCCTAAAATTTGAACACCATTTCCCATGAAAATAGATGAATCCCGAGTGCATTTACTAATCCCGGTCATTGGTTTAAAACCGAGATTTTCCTAGCTTTGTGGAAGCACCTATAAAAGCGCTCGGAAAATGTAAAACGTCACTTTTTCCCTCTTAAACGATAGAATATTGCTAAAAAACGGAGGACCATGTGACTTAGTTACATGTCTTGACCGTTGGCCCTTTTCCCATCAAAATTCACTCCTCTTGAGTAATTTTGTGTAACTCAAAAGTGGCATAAGTGCTAAAAATAAGGCAAAATTACCATAAAAACCGTTAAAAAAGGGTCTTTGGAGACCATATTATGGAAAAATTCCTAAAATTTGAACACCATTTCCCATCAAAATAGATGACTCCTGAGTGTATTTACTGATCCTAGGTCATTGGTTTCAAACCGGACATTTTCCTAGCATGTGGGTAGCACATAAATAAGCGCTCCAAAAGCGCTCGGAAAATAGAAAACGTCCTTTTTCCCCTCTTAAACGATGAAATATTGCTTAAAAAACTAAGGACCATGTGACGTAGTGACATGTCTTGACCGTTCGCCATTTTCCCATCAGAAGGCACTCATCTTGAGAGATTTTGAGGAACTCAAAACTGCCATAAGTGCTACAAATTATGCAAAATTACCACAAAAATCGGTAAAATGGGTCTTTGGATACCATATTAGGGAAAAAATTACAAAAAGTTGAACACCATTTCCCATCAAAATAGATGCCTCCTGAGTGTATTTACTAATCCCATGTCATTGGTTTCAAACGTGAAATTTTCCTAGCCAATGGGAAGCACCCATAAAAGCACTCGAAAAAAAAATTGTCTTTTCTCGCCCTCTTAAACGATGGAATATTGCTCAAAAACGAGGACCATATGACGTAGTTACATGTCTTGACCGTTGGCTCTTTTCCTATCAAAATTCACTCCTCTTGAGTGATTTTGTAGAACTCAAAAGTGGCATAAGTGCTAAAAATAAGGCAAAATTACCACAAAAACCGATAAAACGGGTCTTTGGAGACCATATTATGGAAAAAATTCCTAAAATTTGAACACTATTTCCCATCAAAATAGATGAATCCTGAGTGTATTTACTAATCCCAGTGTCATTGGTTTCAAACCAAACATTTTCCTAGCCTGTGGGCAAAGACTCCAAAAAAGCACTCCAAAAGCGCTGGAAAACGAGAAACGTCCCTTTTTACCTCTTAAACGATAGCATATTACTAAAAACCGAGGACCATGTGACGTAGTTACATGTCTTGACCATTCGCCATTTTTCCATCGAAGGCGCTCATCTTGAGTGATTTTGTGGAACTCAAAAGTGCCATAAGTGCTACAAATTATGCAAAATTACCACAAAAATCGGTAAAATGGGTCTTTGGATACCATATTATGGAATAAATTCCAAATAGTTGAACACCATTTCCCATCAAAATAGATGCCTCCTGAGTGTATTTACTAATCCCATGTCATTGGTTCCAAACGGGACATTTTCTTAGTCAATGGGAAGCTCCCATAAAAGCGCTCGGAAAACAAAAAATGTCTTTTTTGCCCTCTTAAACGATGGAATATTGTTCAAAAAACTGAGGACCATATGACGTAGTTACATTTCTTGACCATTGGCCCTTTTCCCATCAAAATTCACTCCTCTTGAGTGATTTTGTGGAACTCAAAGTGACATAAGTGCTAAAAATTAGGCAAAATTACCACAAAAATCTATAAAACGGGTCTTTGGATACCATATTATGGAAAAAAATCCTAAAATTTGAACACCATTTCCCATCAAAATAGATGAATCCTGAGTGCATTTACTAATCCCAGGTCATTGGTTTCAAACCGGACATTTTCCTAGCCTGTGGGAAGCACCTATAAAAGCGCTCCAAAAGCGCTCGGAAAAAAGAAAACGTAATTTTTTCCCTTTTAAACGATATCATATTGCTAAAAAACTAAGGACCATGTGACGTAGTTACATGTCTTGACCAATGGCCCTTTTCCCATCAAAATTCACTCCTCCTGAGTGATTTTGTGAACTCAAAAATGGCATAAGTGCTAAAAATTAGGCAAAATTACCACAAAAATCTATAAAACGGGTCTTTGGATACCATATTATGGAAAAAATTCCTAAAGTTTGAACACCATTTCCCATAAAAATAGATGAATCCCGAGTGCATTTACGAATCCCAGGTTATTGGTTTCAAATAGGACATTTTCCTAGCCTGTGGAAGCACCTATAAAAGCGCTCCAAAAGCGCTCGAAATGAAAAACGTCCTTTTTTCCCTCTTAAACGATAGCATATTGCTAAAAAACTGAGGACCATATGACGTAGTTACATGTCTTGACCGTTGGCCCTTTTCCCATCAAAATTCATTCCCCTTGAGTAATTTTGTGGAACTCGAAAGTGGCATAAGTACTAAAAACAAGGCAAAATTATCACAAAAACCGGTAAAACGGGTCTTTGGATACCATATTATGGAAAAAATTCCTAAAATTTGAACACCATTTCCCATCAAAATTGATGAATCCTGAGTGCATTTACTAATCCCAGGTCATTGGTTTAAAACCGAACATTTTCCTAGACTGTGGGAAGCACCTATAAAAGCGCTCCAAAAGCGCTCGCAAAACAGAAAACGTCACTTTTTCCCTCTTAAACGATAGAATATTGCTAAAAAAACTGAGGACCATGTGACTTAGTTACATGTCTTGACCGTTGGCCCTTTTCCCATCAAAATTCACTCCTCTTGAGTAATTTTGTGGAACTCAAAAGTGGCATAAGTGCTAAAAATTAGGCAAAATTACCACAAAAATCTATAAAACGGGTCTTTGGAGACCATATTATGGAAAAAATTCCTAAAATTTGAACACCATTTCCCATCAAAATAGATGAATCCCGAGTGCATTTACTAATCCTGTGTCATTGGTTTCAAACCGGACATTTTCCTAGCCTGTGGGAAGCACCTATAAAAGCGCTCCAAAAGCGCTCGGAAAACAGAAAACGTAATTTTTTCCCTTTTAAACGATATCATATTGCTAAAAAACTGAAGGCCATGTGACGTAGTTACATGTCTTGACCAATGGCCCTTTTCGCATTAAAATTCACTCCTCTTGTGTGATTTTGTGGAACTCAAAAATGGCATAAGTGCTAAAAATTAGGCAAAATTACCACAAAAATCTATAAAACGGGTCTTTGGATACCATATTATGGAAAAAATTCCTAAAGTTTGAACACCATTTCCCATCAAAATAGATGCCTCCTGAGTGCATTTACTATTCCCATGTCATTGATTTAAACGGGACATTTTCCTAGCCTCTGGGAAGCACCCATAAAAGCGCACCAAAAGCGCTCGGAAAACAGAAAACGTCCCTTTTGCCCTCTTAAACGATGGAATATTGCTAAAAACCGAGGACCATATGACGTAGTTTCATGTCTTGATTGTTGGCCCTTTTCCCATCAAAATTCACTTCTCTTGAGTGATTTTGTGGAACTCAAAACTTGCATAAATGCTAAAAATTAGGCAAAATTACCACAAAAATCGGTAAAACGGGTTTTTGGATGCCATATTATGGAAAAAATTCCAAAAAGTTGAACACCATTTCCAATCAAAGTAGATGCCTCCTGAGTGTATTTACTAATCCCATGTCATTGGTTTTAAACGGGACATTTTCTTAGCCTCGGGAAGCACCCATAAAAGCGCTCGTAAAATGCAAAACGTCCTTTTGCCCTCTTAAACGATGGAATATTGCTAAAAAACCGAGGACCATATGACGTAGTTACATGTCTTGACCGTTGGCCCTTTTCCCATCAAAATTCACTCGTCTTGAGTAATTTTGTGGAACTCGAAAGTGGCATAAGTGCTAAAAATAAGGCAAAATTATCACAAAAACCGGTAAAACAGGTCTTTGGATACCATATTATGGAAAAAATTCCTAAAATTTGAACACCATTTCCCATCAAAATAGATGAATCCTGAGTGCATTTACTAATCCCAGGTCATTGGTTAAAAACAGACATTTTCCTAACCTCGTGAGAAGCACCTATAAAAAGCGCTCCAAAGCGCTGGAAAACAAAAAACGTAATTTTTCCCTTCTAAACGATATCATATTGCTAAAAAACTGAAGGCCATGTGACGTAGTTACATGTCTTGACCAATGGCCCTTTTCGCATCAAAATTCACTCCTCTTGTGTGATTTTGTGGAACTCAAAATGGCATAAGTACTAAAAATTAGGCAAAATTACCACAAAAATCTATAAAACGGGTCTTTGGATACCATATTATGGAAAAAATTCCTAAAGTTTGAACACCATTTCCCATCAAAATAGATGCCTCCTGAGTGCATTTACTATTCCCATGTCATTGATTTAAACGGGACATTTTCCTAGCCTCTGGGGAAGCACCCATAAAAAGCGCACCAAAAGCGCTCGGAAACAACAAAACGTCCCTTTTGCCCTCTTAAACGATGGAATATTGCTAAAAACTCGAGGACCATGTGACTTAGTTACATGTCTTGACCGTTGGCCCTTTTCCCATCAAAATTCACTCCTCTTGAGTAATTTTGTGGAACTCAAAAGTGGCATAAGTGCTAAAAATAAGGCAAAATTACCACAAAAACCATTTAAAAAAGGGTCTTTGGAGACCATATTATGGAAAAAATTCCTAAAATTTGAACACCATTTCCCATCAAAATAGATGAATCCTGAGTGTATTTACTAATCCTAGGTCATTGGTTTCAAACGGGATATTTTCCTAGCTTGTGGGAAGCACCCATAAAAGCGCTCGGAAAACAAAAAACGTCCTGTTTTACCTCTTAAACGATAGCATATTACTAAAAAACTGAGGACCATGTGACGTAGTTACATGTCTTGACCATTCGCCATTTTTCCATCAGAAGGCACTCATCTTGAGTGATTTTGCAGAACTCAAAAGTGCCATAAGTGATACAAATTATGCAAAATTACCACAAAAATCGGTAAAATGGGTCTTTGGATACCATATTATGGAATAAATTCCAAAAAGTTGAACACCATTTACCATCAAAATAGATGCCTCCTGAGTGTATTTACTAATCCCATGTCATTGGTTTCAAACGGGACATTTTCTTAGCCAATGGGAAGCACCCATAAAAGCGCTCCAAAAGCGCTCGAAAAACAAAAATGTCTTTTTTGCCCTCTTAAACGATGGAATATTGCTCAAAAAACTGAGGACCATATGACGTAGTTACATGTCTTGACCATTGGCCCTTTTCCCATCAAAATTCATTCCTCTTGAGTGATTTTGTGGAACTCAAAGTGCCATAAGTGCTACAAATTAGGCAAAATTACCACAAAATTCGGTAAAACGGGTCTTTGGATACCATATTATGGAAAAAACTCTAAAAAGTTGAACACCATTTCCCATCAAAATAGATGTTTCGTGAGTGTATTTACTAATTCCAGGTCATTGGTTTCAAACGGGACATTTCCCTAGCCTGTGGGAAGCACCCATAAAAGCGCTCCAAAAGCGCTCGGAAAACAGAAAACGTTTTTTTTGCCCTCTTAAACAATGGAATATTGCTCAAAAAACTGAGGACCATATTACGTAGTTACATGTCTTGATCGTTGGCCCTTTTCCCATCAAAATTCACTCCTCTTAAGTGATTTTGTGGAACTCAAAAGTGGCATAAGTGCTAAAAATTAGGCAAAATTACCACAAAAATCTATAAAACGGGTCTTTGGATACCATATTATGGAAAAAATTCTCAAAAGTTGAATACCATTTCCCATCAAAATAGATGCCTCCTGAGTGTATTTACTAATCCTTGGTCATTGGTTTCAAACGGGATATTTTCCTAGCTTATGGGAAGCACCCATAAAAGCGCTCGGAAAACAAAAAACGTCCTTTTTTCCCTCTTAAACGATGGAATATTGCTAAAAAAATGTGGACATGTCTTGACCGTTGGCCCTTTTCCCATCAAAATGCACTCCTCTTTAGTTATTTTGCGGAACTCAAAAGTGCCATAAGTGTTAAAATTAAGCAAAATTACCACAAAAATCGGTAAAACGTGTCTTTAAATACCATATTATGGAAAAAATTTTAAAAAATTGAAAACCATTTCCCATCAAAATAGATTCCTCCTGAGTGTATTTATTAATCCCAGATCATTGGTTTCAAACATGAAATTTTCTTAGCTTGTGGGAAGCACCAATAAAAGCGCTCCAAAAGCGCTCGGAAAACAAGAACGTCCTTTCTGCGCTCTTAAATGATGGAATATTGCTAAAAATCGAGGACCATGTAACATAGTTACATGTCCCGACTCAAGTGGCCATTTTCCCATCAAAATGCACTCCTCTTAAGTGATTTTAACTCAAAAGTGCCATAAGTGCTAAAATCGGTGAAACGGGTCTTTCTATACCATATTATGAAAAAATTCCAAAAACTTGAAAACCATTTCCCATCAAAATAGATGCCTCCTGAATGTATTTACTAATCCCGGGTCATTGGTTTCAAACGGGACATTTTCCTAGCCTGTGGGAAGCACCTATAAAAGCGCTCGGAAAACAGAAAACGTCATTTTTTCCCTCTTAAACGATGGAATATTGCTAAAAAACTGAGGATCATGTGACTTAGTTACATGTCTTGACCGTTGGCCCTTTTCCCATCAAAATGCAATGCTCTTGAGTGATTTTGCGGAACTCAAAAGTGCCATAAGTGCTACAAATTTAGCAAAATTACCACAAAAATAGGTAAAACGGGTCTTTCGATACCATATTATAGAAAAAATTCCAAAACGTTGAACACCATTTCCCATCAAAATAGATGCCTCCTGATTGTATTTACTATTCCCATGTCATTGGTTTAAACGGGACATTTTCCTAGCCTCTGGGAAGCACCCATAAAAGCGCACCAAAAGCGCTCGGAAAACAGAAAACGTCCTTTTTGCCCTCTTAAACGATGGAATATTGCTAAAAAACCGAGGACCATGTGACGTAGTTTCATGTGTTGATCGTTGGCCCTTTTCCCATCAAAATTCACTCGTCTTGAGTAATTTTTTGGAACTCGAAAGAGGCATAAGTGCTAAAAATAAGGCAAAATTATCACAAAAACCGTAAAACGGGTCTTTGGATACCATATTATGGAAAAAATTCCTAAAATTTGAACACCATTTCCCATGAAAATAGATGAATCCTGAGTGCATTTACTAATCCCAGGTCATTGGTTTAAAACCGGAGATTTTCCTAGCCTGTGGGAAGCACCTATAAAAGCGCTCGGAAAACAGAAAACGTCACTTTTTCCCTCTTAAACGATAGAATATTGCTAAAAAACGGAGGACCATGTGACTTAGTTACATGTCTTGACCGTTGGCCCTTTTCCCATCAAAATTCACTCCTCTTGAGTAATTTTGTGTAACTCAAAAGTGGCATAAGTGCTAAAAATAAGGCAAAATTACCACAAAAACCGTTAAAAAAGGGTCTTTGGAGACCATATTATGGAAAAATTCCTAAAATTTGAACACCATTTCCCATCAAAATAGATGAATCCCGAGTGTATTTACTAATCCTAGGTCATTGGTTTCAAATAGGACATTTTCCTAGCATGGGTAGCACATAAATAAGCGCTCCAAAAGCGCTCGGAAAATAGAAAACGTCCTTTTTCCCCTCTTAAACGATGAAATATTGCTTAAAAAACTAAGGACCATGTGACGTAGTGACATGTCTTGACCGTTCGCCATTTTCCCATCAGAAGGCACTCATCTTGAGTGATTTTGAGGAACTCAAAACTGCCATAAGTGCTACAAATTATGCAAAATTACCACAAAAATCGGTAAAATGGGTCTTTGGATACCATATTAGGGAAAAAATTCCAAAAAGTTGAACACCATTTCCCATCAAAATAGATGCCTCCTGAGTGTATTTACTAATCCCATGTCATTGGTTTCAAACGTGAAATTTTCCTAGCCAATGGGAAGCACCCATAAAAGCACTCGAAAAAAAAAAAGTCTTTTCTGCCCTCTTAAACGATGGAATATTGCTCAAAAAACTGAGGACCATATGACGTAGTTACATTTCTTGACCATTGGCCCTTTTCCCATCAAAATTCACTCGTCTTGAGTGATTTTGTGGAACTCAAAGTGGCATAAGTGCTAAAAATTAGGCAAAATTACCACAAAAATCTATAAAACGGGTCTTTGGATACCATATTATGGAAAAAAATCCTAAAATTTGAACAACATTTCCCATCAAAATAGATGAATCCTGAGTGCATTTACTAATCCCAGGTCATTGGTTTCAAACCGGACATTTTCCTAGCCTGTGGGAAGCACCTATAAAAGCGCTCCAAAAGCGCTCGGAAAACAGAAAACGTAATTTTTTCCCTTTTAAACGATGTCATATTGCTAAAAAAACTGAGGGCCATGTGACGTAGTTACATGTCTTGACCAATGGCCCTTTTCCCATCAAAATTCACTCGTCTTGAGTGATTTTGTGGAACTCAAAGTGGCATAAGTGCTAAAAATTAGGCAAAATTACCACAAAAATCTATAAAACGGGTCTTTGGATACCATATTATGGAAAAAATTCCTAAAGTTTGAACACCATTTCCCATCAAAATAGATGAATCCCGAATGCATTTAATAATCCCAAGGTTATTGGTTTCAAACCGGACATTTTCCTAACTGTGGGAAGCACCTATAAAAGCGCTCGGAAAAAAAAAACGTCCTTTTTTCCCTCTTAAACGATAGCATATTGCTAAAAAACTGAGGACCATATGACGTAGTTACATGTCTTGACCGTTGGCCCTTTTCCCATCAAAATTCATTCCTCTTGAGTAATTTTGTGGATCTCGAAAGTGGCATAAGTACTAAAAATAAGGCAAAATTATCACAAAAACCGGTAAAACGGGTCTTTGGATACCATATTATGGAAAAAATTCCTAAAATTTGAAAACACCATTTCCCATCAAAATTGATGAATCCTGAGTGCATTTACTAATCCCAGGTCATTGGTTTAAAACCGAATATTTTCCTAGCATGTGGGAAGCACCTATAAAAGCGCTCCAAAAGCGCTCGGAAAACAGAAAACGTCACTTTTTCCCTCTTAAACGATAGCATATTGCTAAACAACTGAGGACCATGTGAATTAGTTACATGTCTTGACCGTTGGCCCTTTTCCCATCAAAATTCACTCCTCTTGAGTAATTTTGTGGAACTCAAAAGTGGCATAAGTGCTAAAAATTAGGCAAAATCACCACAAAAATCTATAAAACGGGTCTTTGGAGACCATATTATGGAAAAAATTCCTAAAATTTGAACACCCTTTCCCATCAAAATAGATGAATCCTGAGTGCATTTACTAATCCCAGGTCATTGGTTTCAAACCGGACATTTTCCTAGCCTGTGGGAAGCACCTATAAAAGCGCTCCAAAAGTGCTCGGAAAACAGAAAACGTAATTTTTTCCCTTTTAAACGATATCATATTGCTAAAAAACTGAGGGCCATGTGACGTAGTTACATGTCTTGACCAATGGCCCTTTTCCCATCAAAATTCACTCCTCTTGAGTGATTTTGTGGAACTCAAAAATGGCATAAGTGCTAAAAATTAGGTAAAATTACCACAAAAATCTATAAAACGGGTCTTTGGATACCATATTATGGAAAAAATTCCTAAAGTTTGAACACCATTTCCCATCAAAATAGATGAATCCTGAATGCATTTACGAATCCCAGGTTATTGGTTTCAAACCGGACATTTTCCTAGCCTGTGGGAAGCACCTATAAAAGCGCTCCAAAAGCGCTCGGAAAACAGAAAACGTCCTTTTTTCCCTCTTAAACGATAGCATATTGCTAAAAAACTGAGGACCATATGACGTAGTTACATGTCTTGACCGTTGGCCCTTTTCCCATCAAAATTCATTCCTCTTGAGTAATTTTGTGGAACTCGAAAGTGGCATAAGTGCTAAAAATAAGGCAAAATTATCACAAAAACCGGTAAAACGGGTCTTTGGATACCATATTATGGAAAAAATTCCAAAAATTTGAACACCATTTCCCATCAAAATTGATGAATCCTGAGTGCATTTCCTAATCCCATGTCATTGGTTTAAAACCAAACATTTTCCTAGCCTGTGGGAAGCACCTATAAAAGCGCTCCAAAAGCGCTCGGAAAACAGAAATAGTCACTTTTTCCCTCTTAAACGATAGAATATTGCTAAACAACTGAGGACCATGTAACTTAGTTACATGTCTTGACCGTTGGCCCTTTTCCCATCAAAATTCACTCCTCTTGAGTAATTTTGTGGAACTCAAAAGTGGCATAAGTGCTAAAAATTAGGCAAAATCACCACAAAAATCTATAAAACGGGTCTTTGGAGACCATATTATGGAAAAAATTCCTAAAATTTGAACACCATTTCCCATCAAAATAGATGAATCCCTGAGTGCATTTACTAATCCCAGGTCATTGGTTTCAAACCGGACATTTTCCTAGCCGTGAGAAGCACCTATAAAAGCGCTCCAAAAGCGCTCGGAAATGTAAAACGTAATTTTTCCCTTTTAAACGATATCATATTGCTAAAAAACTGAGGGCCATGTGACGTAGTTACATGTCTTGACAAATGGCCCTTTCCCATCAAAATTCACTCCTCTTGAGTGATTTTGTGGAACTCAAAAATGGCATAAGTGCAAAAAATTAGGCAAAATTACCACAAAAATCTATAAAACGGGTCTTTGGATACCATATTATGGAAAAAATTCCTAAAGTTTGAACACCATTTCCCATCAAAATAGATGAATCCTGAGTACATTTACTAATCCCAGGTCATTGGTTTCAAACCGGACATTTTCCTAGCCTTGTGGGAAGCACCTATAAAAGCGCTCCAAAAGCGCTCGGAAAAATGAGAAAAACGTCCTTTTTCCCTCTTATACGATAGCATATTGCTAAAAAACTGAGGACCATATGACGTAGTTACATGTCTTGACCGTTGGCCCTTTTCCAATCAAAATTCACTCCTCTTGAGTAATTTTGTGGAACTCGAAAGTGGCATAAGTACTAAAAATAAGGCAAAATTATCACAAAAACCGGTAAAACGGGTCTTTCGATACCATATTATGGAAAAAAATTCCTAAAATTTGAACACCATTTCCCATCAAAATAGATGAATCCTGAGTGCATTTACTAATCCCAGGTCATTGGTTTAAAACCGAACATTTTCCTAGCTTTGTGGAAGCACCTATAAAAGCGCTCCAAAAGCACTCGGAAAATGTGAAACGTCACTTTTTCCTCTTAAACGATAGAATATTGCTAAAAAACTGAGGACCATGTGACTTAGTTATATGTCTTGACCGTTGGCCCTTTTCCCATCAAAATTCACTCCTCTTGAGTAATTTTGTGGAACTCAAAAGTGGCATAAGTGCTAAAAATTAGGCAAAATTACCACAAAAATCTATAAAACGGGTCTTTGGAGACCATATTATGGAAAAAAATTCCTAAAATTTGAACACCATTTCCCATCAAAATAGATGAATCCCGAGTGTATTTACTAATCCCAGGTCATTGGTTTCAAACCGGACATTTTCCTAGCCTGTGGGAAGCACCTATAAAAGCGCTCCAAAAGCGCTCGGAAAACAGAAAACAAAATTTTTTCCCTTTTAAACGATATCATATTGCTAAAAAACTGAGGGCCATGTGACGTAGTTACATGTCTTGACCAATGGCCCTTTTCCCATCAAAATAGATGAATCCTGAGTGCATTTACGAATCCCAGGTTATTGGTTTCAAACCGGACATTTTCCTAGCCTGTGGGAAGCACCTATAAAAGCGCTCCAAAAGCGCTCGGAAAACAGAAAACGTCATTTTCTCCCTCTTAAACTATAGCATATTGCTAAAAAACTGAGGATCATATGACGTAGTTACATGTCTTGACCGTTGGCCCTTTTCCCATCAAAATTCACTCCTCTTGAGTAATTTTGTGGAACTCGAAAGTGGCATAAGTACTAAAAATAAGGCAAAATTATCACAAAAACCGGTAAAACGGGTCTTTGGATACCATATTATGGAAAAAATTCTTAAAATTTGAACACCATTTCCCATCAAAATAGATGAATCCTGAGTGCATTTACTAATCCCAGGTCATTGGTTTAAAACCAGAACATTTTCCTAGCTTTGTGGGAAGCACCTATAAAAGCGCTCCAAAAGCGCTCGGAAAAGTAAAACGCCACTTTTTCCCTCTTAAACGATAGAATATTGCTAAAAAACTGAGGACCATGTGACTTAGTTACATGTCTTGACCGTTGGCCCTTTTCCGATCAAAATTCACTCCTCTTGAGTAATTTTGTGGAACTCAAAAGTGGCATAAGTGCTAAAAATTAGGCAAAATTACCACAAAAATCTATAAAACGGGTCTTTGGAGACCATATTATGGAAAAAATTCCTAAAATTTGAACACCATTTCCCATAAAAAATTAAAAATAGATGAATCCTGAGTGCATTTACTAATCCTAGGTCATTGGTTTCAAACCGTACATTTTCCTAGCCTGTGGGTAGGACATAAAAAAGCGCTCCAAAAGCGCTCGGAAAATAGAAAACGTCCTTTTTCCCCTCTTAAACGATGAAATATTGCTTAAAAAACTAAGGACCATGTGACGGAGTGACATGTCTTGACCGTTCGCCATTTTCCCATCGAGAAGGCACTCATCTTGAGTGATTTTAGGAACTCAAAACTGCCATAAGTGCTACAAATTATGCAAAATTACCAAAAAAATCGGTAAAATGGGTGTTTGGATACCATATTAGGGAAAAAATTCCAACAAGTTGAACACTATTTCCCATCAAAATAGATGCCTCCGAGTGTATTTACTAATCCCATGTCATTCGTTTCAAACGGGACATTTTCCTAGCCAATGGGAAGCACCCATAAAAGCGCTCCAAAAGCGCTCGGAAAACAGAAAATGTCTTTTTTGCCCTCTTAAACGATGGAATATTGCTTAAACAACTGAGGACCATATTACGTAGTTACATGTCTTGACCGTTGGCCCTTTTCCCATCAAAATTCACTCCTCTTGAATGTTTTTGTGGAACTCAAAAGTGGCATAAGTGCTAAAAATAAGGCAAAATTACCACAAAACCCGATAAAACGGGTCTTTGGAGACCATATTATTGAAAAAATTCCTAAAATTTGAACACTATTTCCCATCAAAATAGATGAATCCTGAGTGTATTTACTAATCCCAGGTCATTGGTTTCAAACCGGACATATTCTAGCCTGTGGGCAGACAAAAAAGCACTCCAAAAGCGCTCGGAAAACAGAAAACGTCACTTTTTTTCACTCTTAAACGATAGCATATTACTAAAAACTGAGGACCATGACGTAGTTACATGTCTTGACCATTCGCCATTTTCCCACCAGAAAGCACTCATCTTGAGTGATTTTATGGAACTCAAAGTGCCATAAATGCTACAAATTAGGCAAAATTACCACAAAATCGGTAAAATGGGTTTTTGGATGCCATATTATGGAAAAAATTCCAAAAAGTTGAACACCATTTCCCATCAAAATAGATGCCTCCCGGGGAGTGTATTTACTAATCCCATGTCATTGGTTTTAAACACCATTTCAGCTAATGGGAAAAAAAATCCTAAAATTTGAACACCATTTCACATCAAAATAGATGAATCCTGAGTGCATTTACTAATCCTAGGTCATTGGTTTCAAACCGGACATTTTCCTAGCCTCGTGGGTAGCACATAAAAAAGCGCTCCAAAAGCGCTCGGAAAATAGAAAACGTCCTTTTTCCCCTCTTAAACGATGAAATATTGCTTAAAAAACTAAGGACCATGTGAAGTAGTGACATGTCTTGACAGTTCTCCATTTTCCCATCGAAGGCACTCATCTTGAGTGATTTTGCGAACTCAAAACTGTCATAAGTGCTACAAATTATGCAAAATTACCACAAAAATCGGTAAACAGGTTTTTGGATGCCATATTATGGAAAAAATTCCAAAAAGTTGAACACCATTTCCCATCAAAATAGATGCCTCCCGAGTGTATTTACTAATCCCATGTCATTGGTTTTAAACGGTACATTTTCTTAGCCAATGGGAAGCACCCATAAAAGCGCTCGTAAAACAAAACGTCCTTTTGCCCTCTTAAACGATGGAATATTGCTAAAAAACGAAGGACCATATGACGTAGTTATATGTCTTGGACCGTTAGCCTTTTCCCATCAAAATTCACTCCTCTTGAGTAATTTTGTGGAACTCGAAAAGTGGCATAAGTGCTAAAAATAAGGCAAAATTATCACAAAAACCTAGAAACGGGTCTTTGGATACCATATTATGGAAAAAATTCCTAAAATTTGAACACCATTTCCCATCAAAATAGATGAATCCTGAGTGCATTTCCTAATCCCAGGTCATTGGTTTAAAACCAGACATTTTCCTAGCCTGTGGGAAGCACCTATAAAAGCGCTCCAAAAGCGCTCGGGAAACAGAAAACGTCACCTTTTCCGTCTTAAACGATAGAATATTGCTAAAAAACTGAGGACCATGTGACTTAGTTACATGTCTTGACCGTTGGCCCTTTTCCGATCAAAATTCACTCCTCTTGAGTAATTTTGTGGAACTCAAAAGTGGCATAAGTGCTAAAATTAGGCAAAATTACCACAAAAATCTATAAAACGGGTCTTTGGAGACCATATTATGGAAAAATTCCTAAAATTTGAACACCATTTCCCATAAAAATTAAAAATAGATGAATCCTGAGTGCATTTACTAATCCTAGGTCATTGGTTTCAAACCGTACATTTTCCTAGCCTGTGGGTAGGACATAAAAAAGCGCTCCAAAAGCGCTCGGAAAATAGAAAACGTCCTTTTTCCCCTCTTAAACGATGAAATATTGCTTAAAAAACTAAGGACCATGTGACGGAGTGACATGTCTTGACCGTTCGCCATTTTCCCATCAGAAGGCACTCATCTTGAGTGATTTTGCGGAACTCAAAACTGCCATAAGTGCTACAAATTATGCAAAATTACCAAAAAAATCGGTAAAATGGGTGTTTGGATACCATATTAGGGAAAAAATTCCAACAAGTTGAACACTATTTCCCATCAAAATAGATGCCTCCTGAGTGTATTTATTAATCCCATGTCATTCGTTTCAAACGGGACATTTTCCTAGCCAATGGGAAGCACCCATAAAAGCGCTCCAAAAGCGCTCGGAAAACAGAAAATGTCTTTTTTGCCCTCTTAAACGATGGAATATTGCTTAAACAACTGAGGACCATATTACGTAGTTACATGTCTTGGACCGTTGGCCCTTTTCCCATCAAAATTCACTCCTCTTGAATGTTTTTGTGGAACTCAAAAAGTGGCATAAGTGCTAAAAATAAGGCAAAATTACCACAAAACCCGATAAAACGGGTCTTTGGAGACCATATTATTGAAAAAATTCCTAAAATTTGAACACTATTTCCCATCAAAATAGATGAATCCTGAGTGTATTTACTAATCCCAGGTCATTGGTTTCAAACCGGACATATTCCTAGCCTGTGGGCAGCACCCAAAAAAGCACTCCAAAAGCGCTCGGAAAACAGAAAACGTCACTTTTTTTCACTCTTAAACGATAGCATATTACTAAAAAACTGAGGACCATGTGACGTAGTTACATGTCTTGACCATTCGCCATTTTCCCACCAGAAAGCACTCATCTTGAGTGATTTTGCGGAACTCAAAAGTGCCATAAATGCTACAAATTAGGCAAAATTACCACAAAAATCGGTAAAATGGGTTTTTGGATGCCATATTATGGAAAAAATTCCAAAAAAGTTGAACACCATTTCCCATCAAAATAGATGCCTCCTGAGTGTATTTACTAATCCCATGTCATTGGTTTTAAACACCATTTCAGCTAATGGGAAAAAAAATCCTAAAATTTGAACACCATTTCACATCAAAATAGATGAATCCACGAAAGTGCATTTACTAATCCTAGGTCATTGGTTTCAAACTAGGACATTTTCCTAGCCTGTGGGTAGCACATAAAAAAGCGCTCCAAAAGCGCTCGGAAAATAGAAAACGCCCTTTTCCCCTCTTAAACGATGAAATATTGCTTAAAAACTAAGGACCATGTGAAGTAGTGACATGTCTTGACCGTTCTCCATTTTCCCATCGAAGGCACTCATCTTGAGTGATTTTGCGGAACTCAAAACTGTCATAAGTGCTACAAATTATGCAAAATTACCACAAAAATCGGTAAAACGGGTTTTTGGATGCCATATTATGGAAAAAATTCCAAAAAAGTTGAACACCATTTCCCATCAAAATAGATGCCTCCTGAGTGTATTTACTAATCCCATGTCATTGGTTTTAAACGGTACATTTTCTTAGCCAATGGGAAGCACCCATAAAAGCGCTCAGAAAACAGAAAACGTCCTTTTTGCCCTCTTAAACGATGGAATATTGCTAAAAAAACGAAGGACCATATGACGTAGTTATATGTCTTGACCGTTAGCCCTTTTCCCATCAAAATTCACTCCTCTTGAGTAATTTTGTGGAACTCGAAAGTGGCATAAGTGCTAAAAATAAGGCAAAATTATCACAAAAACCGGTAAAACGGGTCTTTGGATACCATATTATGGAAAAAATTCCTAAAATTTGAACACCATTTCCCATCAAAATAGATGAATCCTGAAAGTGCATTTCCTAATCCCGTGTCATTGGTTTAAAACCAGACATTTTCCTAGCCTGTGGGAAGCACCTATAAAAGCGCTCCAAAAGCGCTCGGGAAACAGAAAACGTCACCTTTTCCGTCTTAAACGATAGAATATTGCTAAAAAACTGAGGACCATGTGACTTAGTTACATGTCTTGACCGTTGGCCCTTTTCCCATCAAAATTCACTCCTCTTGAGTAATTTTGTGGAACTCAAAAGTGGCATAAGTGCTAAAAATTAGGCAAAATTACCACAAAATCTATAAAACGGGTCTTTGGAGACCATATTATGGAAAAAAATCCTAAAATTTGAACACCATTTCCCATCAAAATAGATGAATCCCGAGTGCATTTACTAATCTTAGGTCATTGGTTTCAAACCGGACATTTTCCTAGCCTGTGGGTAGCACATAAAAAAAGCGCTCCAAAAGCGCTCGGAAAATAGAAAACGTCCTTTTTCCCCTCTTAAACAATGGAATATTGCTCAAAAAACTGAGGACCATATGACGTAGTTACATATCTTGACCATTGGCCCTTTTCCCATCAAAATTCACTCCTCTTGAGTGATTTTGGGGAATTTCAAAGTGGCATAAGTGCTAAAAATTAGGGCAAAATTACCACAAAAATCTATAAACGGGTCTTTGGATACCATATTATGGAAAAAAAATCCTAAAATTTGAACACCATTTCCCATCAAAATAGATGAATCCACGAGTGCATTTACTAATCCCGGTCATTGGTTTCAAAACCGTACATTTTCGACTTTGTGGAAGCACCTATAAAAGCGCTCGGAAAAGAAACGTCACTTTTTCCCTCTTAAACGATAGAATATTGCTAAAAAACTGAGGACCATGTGACTTAGTTACATGTCTTGACCGTTGGCCCTTTTCCAATCAAAATTCACTCCTCTTGAGTAATTTTGTGGAACTCAAAAATGACAAAAGTGCTAAAAATTAGGCAAAATTACACAAAAATCTATAAAACGGGTCTTTAAATACCATATTATGGAAAAAATTCCTAAAATTTTGTAGGATCATAATATCGCAACATACAAGGTTCGCGGGATCAATAAACGACGATGTCGCGAGGGAGTCGCAGGGAGCTAAAATAAACGACGCAATGAATAACGACAAACAAAACATAAGGAAGACATGAAACACAGCGAGAATTAAGTGTCGCGAGAATGAATATTTATACATCTGCGACACTTCGCGAGACATTCCCGAAAATAAAGGATAGCTTAGCTGTCATCCATTATGTATTACCCTATATAAAGGGGTGAGTGAGTCTGTTGTAAAGGGGGGGGATGAATTTTGAATTATTAAGCAAGTCATTAGGAGAGAGAAAGTTTAAGAGCGTTTTAGTTTCTAAGTGCAATTCTATTTCCCTGTGTAGACATTTCATGAAATCAATCAATAAATATTCTAGATCACACATCTTTCAATGGATTAATTAAGCAAAATTGAGCAAGGGGTGTAGTGTGGGATTTCCTGCTACTACATATGCGCTAGAAACAGGGACGAATCATTTGTTAAAGAGAGCAGAGATTGACACAGAAATTGGAAAGAATTTGGATTCACAGAGAAAAGATTTGAAGTAATTCTCAAGAGTTCATTGAAAAAGAAAAATGGCTAGAATAAGAAACGTACAAGAGCAACCGACAATCGTGAGAAGAAGCGGGAGACTTATTTGGAGAAAGAAGAATTGAAACAGGGGAATCATCAAGGATGAATATGAGAAATGATGAAGAAAATCAAAATCAGCCACCGATTTCCCAAGTAGCAAACGCAACTGTGGATTATGATAGAGTAAGTGTACATACTTGGAGGTCTGATTCTGAAGATGAAAGAGAAGAAGAGCAGCAGTTGGTGAACAATGGACAAGGAGAAGGAGAGCAAGGAATGAATGGAGAGGTGAATCCAGGAAATGAAGAAATCGCGGCGTTGGAAAGATTGAGGCAAACAATACATGAAGAAAGGCGACTAGAAGCAGAGGAACGAGCAAACTTGACAAGACAGAATCATGAGCTGAGGATGGAAAATATGAGATTGCAAAATAGAAGATCAAGAAGTAGTGCGAGATCAAGTTCAAGATCGATTAGGGAAGAAAGAAGGAGAGTTTTACTAACAGAAAGTACCGAGGAAGAAAACCAACAAGAAACACAAAATCCAAGCATAGAGCATGGCGAAAGAAGAGGGGAAATGGAAGATCGTTATATTCCTCAGCCCGAAAATTTTCAAGAGGAGCAGAATAGGGAAAATCAAGGAATCATGCGACTCCAAGGGCCGAATTTGTTGCTAGAAGGGAGAGTAATCTTGCATGGAGAGAAGCATTGAGAAGAAACAGAGAAATTGAGGATGACATTGAGAGGCATTATATGGAACAAGCACGGTTAGCTCGCGAGAGAAAGGGTAAGAAATGGAAATGGAAAATCAAGAGATGGAAGAAGCAATCCGAGGAGAATAACCACGACAACCGAGAAAGGAGGCGAGAGCAAAACCGCAATAATAGAGGTATCAATGAAGAATATGAAAGGATACGAAGAGGAAGGCGAGAGACGACCCGAGAAGAGAGAATAACGAGATCTAATGGTGTGCGAATTGAAGAAAAGAAACGAGGAAGAAGGTCGCGAGGGGAAGAAGAGAAGATAATAGCGAACAAGAGAGGTCAAAGTAGACAAGAGCATAGAAGGAGGAGGCGAGCTAAAAAGACCCAATGAGAATCAAATTCGAGGCGAACGAGCAAATCTTGAGAAGCGGTTGAAATGAGAGGATTACTGAATAATAGAAGAGAAGGAGGAAGGAGACAGTTGGACGAAGCCATCGCAGAAGCTGCAAAGAATCCCTTCACGCTAGAAGTGCAAATGGGAGGAATACCTCCTAAGTGCAATCTGCCTGCATTAACCAACATTTTTGATGGAACAACCTGTGCGATACAACATATCAAGGCTTATATGAGATGTATGTTGCAGTGGGAAAATCATGATGCCATACTATGCAAATACTTCGCATCAAGCTTAATAGGAGAAGCATTAAAATGGTTTGAAGGCCTGCCAAGAAACACAATCACGTCATTTAACCATTTACAAGCTACATTCCTGGGAGCATACATAAGTAACAACTCCTCGCGACCAGGTATTGAAGATGTATTCGGGTTGAAGCAAAGAGTTGGTGAGAGCTTGAGGCAGTTAACAATAAGATGGAGGACCATGTGTAGCGAAATGGCGGGACGAGTTGAAGATAGATATCTCATTCTATCATTTGTGAATGCTCTATTCGCGACCAGTCTGCTATACGTCCAAATTTTAGAATCAAAAACACAATCACGATGGCGGAAGCTGCGAGAACCGAGAAGAATATATTGCCTTAGAAGAAAGACAAAATGAGATGGAATCTTATCCAGTGGCGAACACAAATTCAAATGCTGCGAGTGCAAGTTTGTTACCTAAATTTATAAATACAGTTGCGAGCACTTCGCAAGGGCAGCAAGAAAGGAGGATTGATGAGGGACAGCAGAAAATAGTGGCGATGGGGGAAGCCGCGATCAAGAGGAGTTTGAACAAGAAAGAAACTACTACAGCCGTAGCAGCAATAATAAGATTCAGAGGCTAGATTATATGCAAGAAACCTATGGAGGACGCTTGACAAGAATAATCATAGAGGCGAGAGAAGTAGCAGAATAGTATGGGAAGAAATTAAGATGCCTCCACTGAATGCTAGTGTGGAAAAGATCTGGGAAGCTATACTTGTGATGGAGGATGTACCGGCACCTTGGAACATGGGGATGGAACCACCCCCAGAAGATAGAAGTCATGAGTTTTGCTCTTATCACCGCTTCCATGGGCATCAAACAAACGATTGTAGAAACGTAAAGAGAATCATTCTCAGGATGATCGATCAAGGGAAGCTGAATCACTTTCTAAAGGGAGAAGAGAAGGGCCAGACATTGCCACCACCACCGAGAGATGCACAGAACGTGTCGGCGAAAGGAAAGGAAACATTTGTGATAGAAGTCGGAACAAAAGCTAAAAATTTGAATTGCAATTCTATCGATCACTCGTATCGCACAATCGAATATTTTCATGACAATGTGCTCAGTAGAGTCTTTGCGAGGGATGCTAACGATAAAGAAATAATGAGCCTGGCGAGAACGACGCAGTTAGAAAAATGGCAGTTGAAGACTATTTCTTTCTCTGCAGATGAAGTGCCGAAAGGAAGAGAAACACATGATAGCCCATTGGTCGTGAAACTAGAAATTAACCCAAGACCAGTTGATGGAGAAGATGATGAAGCAGAAGATTGTTGGGCGATCAACCGAATCCTAATCGATACCGGAAGTTCGGTGAATATTCTTTTTTACCATACTTACAAGACGATGGGAGGAAAGGATGAGGATTTGATCCCCTCAACATACAAAATATATGGCTTTAATGGCACTGCGAACAAGCCAAAGGGAGAGGTTCACATGAGAATACCTCTACAAGGATTATCAACTGATGTTTTATTTTGTGTGGTTGACGTGGAATCTCCGTATAATGCGTTGATTGGAAGGCCATGGCTTCATGAAATCTTGGGGGTCGCATCCACATACCACCAATGTATAAAATTTCCCCATCCAAACGGTATTGGTATTATACAGGGAGATTGGAAGGAGTCGCAACAATGTCACGAGGTCGATGTAGAAAGCTGCGAAGAAAGAAATGCCAAAAGAAAAGGTTGGAAGCAACATATGAGAGATGAACAAAAAAAGGAAAAACTGATGGTTGATGCTATAGAAGCGAGGACTGAACATACCTCGCGAGGTGAATGCCTAGAGACAGGCGAATATTATGATAATAAAGAGGTGAAGGATATGAGGAACAAAAGGCATAAGAAGTGAATAATCAACAAAGGCAGAAGAAAAAGTAGCAGTTGAAGAAATGATGTGCGAGAATCTCGCAGGAAAGGATATGTGAGAATTTGAATAAGAAAGAAAAATGAAAATACAACAAATGAAATGGCATTATATTATGTGAATGCTTCGCAAACAAATATCAACAAACAATGAAATATGAATGATTGAATGATTCAACAAAGATGAATGAGCAAAAGAATGGGACGAACCTTTATGGCGTACACCCTAGTTCGCGAATAACATTTCGTAAGAGGCAAATGTAAGACCTAAAGTGCGTCATATAAGGGGGTATCTCTTGATAGGTGTAGAATACACCGTATTTACTATCTAGTAGTTTATGCTTTCTTTGCTATTTTTCTTGTAAATTATGTATTTTACGCTTGTTTTGAGTTTTATAGCTACTTTGGAGTCGCACGGAGGAAAGAAGAAGAAATCACCAAATTCGAGCAAAAAGGGCAAAGGTCATTTCACGGGCGAAGACTATTTGGAGCCCAGAGGTGGTTAAGGGGCTCTCATTCGGGGTACCCCTTATCACTAGCAGTGGGCGTTACTAACCTTGGGTAGCCCTTATCCAAAGACGGGTATCTTTGGGTAGCACCTGGTGGGTCGGTCTACCCATTACCAGATCAGGATCAGACCCACTTCACAACCTAACCATACATTTCGAGAGTTTCTCATTCAACTCATTCTTTCACCTGAAACGAAATCGAGAGGTAAGTTGCGTAGAAATTGAGAACGAGAGAGAAATTTGGTGAAATTGAGAGCTTAAACCGAGAGGGCAGATTGAGCAACTCTGGAAATCAGTTGAACGAAGAATCGAAGATAGAGATTAGGGTTTGTTGGTTGAGCAGATCGAAATCCAGAGTTGTTGTTGATGGCAAGAGAGGAATTGAAGTCAGATGATATGGAGAATCGAAAGAAGTTGGGGTTTCTAACAGAGAGGCGTGTCGATTGGATGAATCGGAAGGCGACCATGAATTGAGTTCACGAGAGAGGCGCAATCTGAAGAAATCGATGTGTTGATTAAGAGATGTTGTTGGTGGCGTTGTCGATCTAATAAGTGTTATCGAGAGAGATGGAGCAGCGATTGAAATGGGTTTGAGTCTAATGGAAGAAATTGAACCAAGAATTGATGAAGCTGAGCGAGATAAGAGTATTGGTACTGTTCGAATCGATGAAAGAGTTGAAGCTCAGGGGATTGAATCGGAGAAATCAATGGGTCTGTTATGGGTTCGTTTCTGCAATTGATAAACAAGGTTATGATGACTCGATCTGTGGAAAATACAGATGGTGGTGGCAGCTGTAACTGAGCAAGGGATTGAGTGGAAGAAGGAGTACACAGGGGATGACGATGTTGTTACTATGAAGAATGAATGGCGTTGTTGGTTGTTCTTTGCTATGAGAAAGAAAAGATACTCAGAAGAGATGGTGCTAAAGGGTTGTTTCGGTTTCAAGCAAGGCATAGGAAACCAGTGAGAGAATTAATGTTGTTGCTCTTGTTGCTTGCCGGGAGATGGGGGTAATGGAATTGCGGAGTGCAGGTTGATTGAAAATGAAATTACGGGAGGTGATATAAAGAATGTTGGTATTGTTGATGCTTAATAACTCAGAAGGGTTTGAAAGTTTCAGGGAAATGGAGATGAAGACAGATGCAACAGGTGATGGGTTTGGTAGCAGAAAGAGATTGAATGTGGTACCTGCTGCTGTTGTTTGAGCTGCGGCTGTAATCGAGAAGAGTACATATGGGTTTAATTTGTGTTATCCTGAACTCAAGCTGTGGCAAATTGAAGTGGAGTGTGCTGGCACTAGAATGGAATCCCTTGAGCTGGTGTACAATGGCCTGAGATGAATGAATTGCAGGATTCAGGGCAAGTATTGAGCAAGAGGTTTGGTTTTGGTGGAGTTATGAAGAAGGGAAGGAACTTGTGAAGTTGTGATCTGCGGTATAAGGTGAGAGGCCGGTTGGCAGTGTCATTGGAACCTGCCATGCTATACATTGCAGATGATGGCTAGGGTTGCAGTCTTGAGGCTAAGAAGAAGCTAATGGTGATGTTGCCTGCAAGGGGTACTGTGTTGTTGGTGGTTTGTTGCAGGTAATTGGCAGTTGTGACGTTGGCTGGGTTATGAGAAGACAGGGAGAATAGATGTATGTCTAAGATGCAGGGAAGAGCAGGTAGTGTGGAATTGCAGCTGCGGTTGAGAAGCTACAAATGCAGGTGCTGTGATGGTGAACTGAATGGCAGGGCTTGCAAGACAATAATGGTGCTGTGTTGGTGGTGGTAGAAGTGAGCTACAGATGAGAAGAGACTGATTAGCCATCATGGGTGAGGTGGACGATGCACCATCTTGGTGCAACACAAGTTTGGCCTGTGCAAAACAGCTCTGGCCTAGAGACTACCCAGCCAATCCAGTTAGCTGGACTCAATGCTGACTCGGTCTGACTCAGTAATTCCCTTGACTTTCCTTGACCTGTTGACTAACGTTGACTGACGGTTGACCAGTTTGACCGTTAGTCCTAACGGAGGACTGACGGAATATTCCGTCGAATATTCTCTAGACGGAGAAATTTCCAGGTGGCCGGCGGTGACGTTTTCCGGCCACAATCCCAGTTTTCCGGCGAGCCAAAAATTCCAGAATTTTCTATGGACTTCTCTCATGGGTATGAAGACTTGGGCTAGGAATTGGATGGAGAATTGGACTCAAATTTGGAAAGAGAAGGTGGAAGAGTTGAGAAAAGCTTGGAATTGGAAATTGAATTGCAAAAGGAAAAGGATTCTACTCCTTAGAAGATTTGGAGAATATTGAAGCCTATAAATAGAGAAGTTTTCTACAACTTCTACACCTCTCTACACACACAACACTTGTGTTTTTGCTTGCTTTTCTAAGATTTTTGTTTTTAACTATTTGTGTGAATTTGAAAATTCTTCTTTTAATTATTATTATTTGTGTGAATTTCAAAAACATGAGTAGCTAATTTTCTTATTGATTGAGGATGAATTCCTAGTTCTTAACATGATTTGAGTTTTTGTTTTCAAATTCTATCTTGAAGTTTTTCACATGATTATCGATTGTTTTTACTAATAGGAGTGATCTTAAAGACATTCATGATTGATTGATAGATTGTTTGGAGTGCACGCTAAATTGATTTGTTAATTGATCTATATCTAGTATAAGTTAGGGAATACGTAATCGTTCTCGACACTTTACACAAGTAGAAAACACGAGACCTTGCGGAGGGATTCCGTGGAGCAATTGTGTGTAGAAACAACGCTAGAAAGTGGACCAAGCGAACCGAGTTTAACTACTAGTACTAAACCTAAATTCATAAATCTTAATGCATTCTGGGAATTACATCTTGTAAGCGGACCTCAAGGTGGTTCTTTTGAATAGAATCTGATAACTAAGCGGACCTGTTATTCAGTGAAATTAGGGATTTTGGGGCTAGCTAAGCGGACCTGCTATCCTACGGTTGGTGATAATCTGTGACTAATAACAAGTGGAAAAGAACATAACTTGATTCATTGTTTCGTAACGAAGAAGGATTCCTTGATCTCGTCTCTCTTATTGTTTTCAACTTTACCTTTTAATTGTTTTGTTTATTTTCTTTTGCTTTTTACACCCCCTTTCGTGACAATTTTTACAACTAGAATCTCGTGCTCCTCGTGGGATCGACCTTGACTACCCTATATTACTTGTTAATTAGGTAGTAAAGTATTAATTAATTTGTTGTGGTTACGACACGCATCAAATTTTGGCGCCGTTGCCGGGGAGCAGCGGATGATTTTAGTTGTTTTTATTTTTCTTTGCTTTATTCTTGCTTTGTTGGATTCTATTAGTATCTAACTTAGTTTTTTGAATCATATTTCAGGTATCGGTTTTCCAATGTATGGTGGACGAGCAAGCATATTACAACAATCAATACGGTTTTCAACCTCAACATTATGACAACTTCCAACCATCCTTAGGATACAATCAAAACCAATATTTTGGCTATGATAAATTTTCTACAGAACCTTATAGATATTCTCATACATATCAACAACCTTATGACGGGTATGTAAGTGGACAATCACGGGGATGGAAGGATAGTTATACATCTAATAATTTGTTTTCTAGTAATGTGCAGACAGAGAATTTGGAATATACTCCTCTTCATCGTGTTTTTCCTTCACTTTTGCCAAAAGAGGAGATGTCGTCTAGAAACTCTATCAACGGTGGTAAGCGTGTGAACGTCAGGAAACTTGCACAGAAATTATACAAATTGGAAGATGATGGAGACTCGGAAGAGCTTGTCGCGGAAATTAGTAGGACTATTCATATGGAACTTAAACGACGTCGGGATAAAGGTTATGAAACCGATGAAGATTCTTATTATGGTGAGTCCGAAAATGAAGATGATTGTGTTGAAAAGGACAAACCTTTGGAGACTTTTGATGACGCTAGTGTAGATTACTCGATCCTTGATCTTAATAATGATCAATCACCAATTCAAAGGAAGAGCTTGAGGAAGATGCATTTATTGCTTGGCAAAACTTTCTTAAGGAAAGATGGGAGTCAGCGGAAGTGTATGAATGTTCGACAATGAGGAAGTTATTCCAACTCCGGATCATAATAACGATCCTTCACCTATTCAAAAGGAGGAGATTGGGTGTGACTTACCTATTGTTGTAAACGGTGTAACACCCGCATTTGAAGATTTTACAATATATACCGATGAAAATCATTTTTGTGAATGGCCCGATTCCGATGATGAGAATGTTGAAGAGATGATTATAGAGGATGAAACCACATTCATTGATTTTGTGGAAGACCCAATTGAACTTGCGAATGATTTTAATGATGCCGAGACTATGGTTAAGGTAGAAAACGACGAAGAATGGTTGCAAGGTTTAATAGAGGACCACGATATACAAGAGGTAAGTGATTCCTTCCGAATTTTTAAGGATGAAGAGGATTCTATAATACAAGAATTTTTGAAAGGTTTGTCTAACCCTTTGCTTATTAATTCTTCTCCTTCACCTCTTATTGGTTTGAATGTATGTGCTTGAAAGTATTTTTGGATGATTTTGTTTCTAAATATCCACCATTGAAACAGTTGATGCTAACACTATGCAGGTTTGCCAAGAGGAATACATGGAAATTCCCAAATTCTATGTTCTTTATACACTTCCGAGTGTGGACGAGAATAAGTGTGGGGGAAATTTCTATCGAGCGATAATTTCACTATTGTTTTCTTGTGCTAATATTTGTATGGAGTTATTGTTTGCAAAACGGGTATTATGGGTGGATCCTCAAATTTCAGATTGTTAGTATATGGGGAATGAATCTTGCAAGAGCCAAGTCGGGCCGTCGACTTTAAAACAAGCGCTTAATGGGAGGCAACCCATCGGTTTTGTATTTCTTATCTTTTTGCTTTTTGTTATTTCTTTTTCTTGTTTCTTATCATGTTAAAATTTCCCACCTTGACTTTACTAGGAGGATTCAATTACATTGAGGACAATGTAAGGTTTAAGTGTGGGGGAGTGGTTAAGCATGTTTTTAAAACAAAAATTACAAAAAAATTAAAAAATTTAAAAAAAAAAAAAAAAGTTTTACATAAAAATTCCAACTTTTAAAGATTTTAGAGTCACTAGCATACTTCTAGGTATGTTTACATAAAGATTTTGACCGACATAATTGAACTTGGAAATGTTAGAGAACTACATTCGGATTTCTTGTTTGTTTGAGTGTTAAATAATGGATTTAATCATGCGGTGATGCGAATTTGGTGCGAGGGAGAAGTGCGTTATTAGAGTTGCTGATCAATCATTAGTGGAGACTACCCGTATTCATATCATGAGAGGCACCGACCAGAAATTTTCCATCTACTAAAGAGCTTCTTTTGAGTGTGTGTCAAATACGTTAATTCGGGTAGAATGGTGAGCTACCCAACCTCCCACCAATAGAAGCACTACTCTTTGATCTCTTGAGTGCTAATTTTGTCAATCATGAGGGTGACGTCCATAGATGAAAGCTTCCTTCTTGTAGTTCGATTTGCAGTTAGCACCATTCTCTCTCTCGACAACAACGGATCCATAGAAACACATTCATCATCAACAAGGAACGACATCAAAATATACAAGGAAAGTTGGAAAAGTTTAAGGTTTACAAGCAACGGAACGAGAAAAAGAGCAAATTTCAAATACAAGTAAAGCAACATACAAATGAGCGGATTTCACATATATGTTGAGGACTTACAATACAATGAGGTAATTTTATATTCAAGTATGAAGACTTATTCATGAAAGCGAAGAAAATTAAAAGGTGAGAATTTTTGAAGTTTATGATTTCAAGGCGATACAAGTTGTGAAGAATCAAGCGGTAAAATACTTCTTCCACGGCCATGGTTTATTTTTGTATTTAATTTCTCTTGTTGAAAAAAAAAAAAAAATAAAAAAGAAAAAAAGAAAAAAAAGAAAAAAAAAAAAAAAAAAAAAAAACAAGAGAAATATTTGTTTTGTTTAAGCCGTGGGGAAGGAAAATATATAAGGAAGTTTCAAGCGACAAGGATATTTAAGGTAAAAAGAGTTAAGAATTGTTAAGGATTTATGAAATTCAAGGGTTTATCATCAATAGTTGAAACCGAAGACGAAGACTAAGAAGATCAAGACGAGGAGCGGAAGACGTTTCTATTGGATGCCGTGAGAGTGGTGTTATCATAATTGGCGATCGGATGTGAAGGTAAGTAAGTAATCTCATCCTCGATAATAATGATTGATTTCCTTTCTTAGAGATCGTCGAGAAAAATGGTTTTTAAAATATTAAAAGATGTGGGTTTTTAAAAATATTTCGGAAGTTATCCTTCCCACCATTCAACGTGTCGCGAGGAATTCTCTCTTCATTCTTACTGCACACATGTGAGAACCATAAAAAGCTGTCTTTTTGAGTGCAATTATCATAAAATCTTATTTGGTGAGGCGAAGTCGAGGCGAAATGCTTATTGATCGTTTCTCAAACACGCATTCTCATTATGGTGTGGTTATTTCTCACTCAACAATTAAGAACGAGAATATGTTCTTTAGTATTTCTAACTTCTTATTACTAGCATACGAAACTCTATGTCCTCATAACTTTTTGGATGCTTGTGACGCTTGAACGTTTTGAAGTTGTGAGTTTTTTAGTTTGATTTGCTCGAGGACTAGCAAAGTCTAAGTGTGGGGAATTTGATAGGTGTAGAATACACCGTATTTACTATCTAGTAGTTTATGCTTTCTTTGCTATTTTTCTTGTAAATTATGTATTTTACGCTTGTTTTGAGTTTTATAGCTACTTTGGAGTCGCACGGAGGAAAAGAAGAAGAAATCACCAAATTCGAGCAAAAAGGGCAAAAAGGTCATTTCACAGGGCGAAGACTATTTGGAGCCCAGAGGTGGTTAAGGGGCTCTCATTCAGGGTACCCCTTATCACTAAGCAGTGGGCGTTACTAACACTGGGTAGCCCTTATCCAAAGACGGGTATGCTGGGTAGCACCTAATTGGGTCGGTCCTACCCATTACCCAGATCCGGATCCAGACCCACTTCACAACCTAACCATACATTTCGAGAGTTTCTCATTCAACTCATTCTTTCACCTGAAACTGAAATCGAGAGGTAAGTTGCGTAAGAAATTGAGAACAGAGAGAGGCTGGCTGAAATTGAGAGCTTAAACCGAGAGGAAGCAGATTGAGCAACTCTGTAAATCAGTTGAACGAAGAATCGAAGATAGAGATTAGGGTTTGTTGGTTGAGCAGATCGAAATCCAGAGTTGTTGTTGATGGCAAGAGAGGAATTGAAGTCAGATGATATGGAGAATCGAGAGAAGTTGGGGTTTCTAACGGAGAGGCGTGTCGATTGGATGAATCAGAAGGCAGCCATGAATTGAGTTCACGAGAGAGAGCGCAATCTGAAGAAATCGATGTGTTGATTAAGAGATGTTGTTGGTGGCGTTGTCGATCTAATAAGTGTTATCGAGAGATGGAGCGACGATTGAAATGGGTTTGAGTCTAATGGAAGAAATTGAACCAAGAATTGATGAAGCTGAGCGAGATAAGAGTGTTGGTGCTGTTCGAATCGATGAAAGAGTTGAAGCTCAGGGGATTGAATCAGAGAAATCAATGGGTCTGTTATGGGTTAGTTTCTGCAACTGATAAACAAGGTTATGATGACTGCTTTGTGGAAAATACGAGATGGTGGTGGCAGTGAATGGCGAGCAAGGGATTGAGTGGAAGAAGGAGTACACAGGGGATGACGATGTTGTTACTATGAAGAATGAATGGCGTTGTTGGTTGTTGCTGCTATGAGAAAGAAAAGATACTCAAGAAGAGATGGTGCTAAAGGGTTGAATTTCAGTTTCAAGCAAGGCATAGGAAACCTGAGCTGAGAGAATTAATGTTGTTGCTACTGTTGCTTGCCAGGGAGATGGGGGTAATGGAATTGCAGGTCTGGGTTGATTGAGCTGAAATTGCAGGAGGTGATATAAAGAATGTTGGTATTGTTGATGCTTAATAACTCAGAAGGGTTTGAAAGTTTCGGGAAATGGAGATGAAGACAGATGCAACGAGGTGATGGGTTTGGTAGCAGAAAGAGATTGAATGTGGTACCTGCTGCTGTTGTTTGAGCTGCGGCTGTAATCGAGAAGAGTACATATGGGTTTAATTTGTGTTAGCCTGAACTCAAGCTGTGGCAAATTGAAGTGGAGTGTGCTGGCACTAGAATGGAATCCCTTGAGCTGGTGTACAATGGCACGAGATGAATGGTGCGGGATTCGGGGAAAGTATTGAGCAAGAGGTTTGGTTTTGGTGGAGTTATGAAGAAGGAAGGAACTTGTGAAGTTGTGATCTGCAGGTGTAGGTTGAGACTGATTTGGCAGTGTCATTGGAACCTGCCATGCTATACATTGCAGATGATGGCTAGGGTTGCAGTCTTGAGGCTAAGAAGAAGCTAATGGTGATGTTGCCTGCAAGAATCTTGTGTTGTTGGTGGTTTGTTGCAGGTAATTGGCAGTTGTGACGTTGGCTGGGTTATGAGAAGACAGGGAGAATAGATGTATGTCTAAGATGCAGGGAAGAGCAGGTAGTGTGGAATTGCAGCTGCGGTTGAGAAGCTACAAATGCAGAGTCTTTGTGATGGTGAACTGAATGGCAGGGCTTGCAAGACAATAATGGTGCTGTGTTGGTGGTGGTAGAAGTGAGCTACAGATGAGAAGAGACTGATTAGCCATCATGGCTGGGCTGAGCAGATGCACCATCTTGGTGCAACACAAGTTTGGCCTGTGCAAAACAGCTCTGGCCTAGAGACTACCCAGCCAATCCAGTTAGCTGGACTCAATGCTGACTCGGTCTGACTCAGTAATTCCCTTGACTTTCCTTGACCTGTTGACTAACGTTGGTGACGGTTGACCGTTTGACCGTTAGTCCTAACGGGGACGACGGAATATTCCGTCGAATATTCTCTCGACGGAGAAATTTCCAGGTGGCCGGCGGCGGCGTTTTCCGGCCACAATCCCAGTTTTCCGGCGAGCCAAAAATTCCAGAATTTTCTATGGACTTCTCTCATGGGTATGAAGACTTGGGCTAGGAATTGGATGGAGAATTGGACTCAAATTTGGAAAGAGAAGGTGGAAGAGTTGAGAAAAGCTTGGAATTGGAAATTGAATTGCAAAAGGAAAAGGATTCTACTCCTTAGAAGATTTGGAGAATATTGAAGCCTATAAATAGAGAAGTTTTCTACAACTTCTACACCTCTCTACACACACAACACTTGTGTTTTTGCTTGCTTTTCTAAGATTTTGTTTTTAACTATTTGTGTGAATTTGAAAATTCTTCTTTTAATTATTATTATTTGTGTGAATTTCAAAAACATGAGTAGCTAATTTTCTTATTGATTGAGGATGAATTCCTAGTTCTTAACATGATTTGAGTTTTTGTTTTCAAATTCTATCTTGAAGTTTTTCACATGATTATCGATTGTTTTTACTAATAGGAGTGATCTTAAAGACATTCATGATTGATTGATAGATTGTTTGGAGTGCACGCTAAATTGATTTGTTAATTGATCTATATCTAGTATAAGTTAGGGAATACGTAATCGTTCTCGACACTTTACACAAGTAGAAAACACGAGACCTTGCGGAGGGATTCCGTGGAGCAATTGTGTGTAGAAACAACGCTAGAAAGTGGACCAAGCGAACCGAGTTTAACTACTAGTACTAAACCTAAATTCATAAATCTTAATGCATTCTGGGAATTACATCTTGTAAGCGGACCTCAAAGGTGGTTCTTTTGAATAGAATCGATAACTAAGCGGACACTGTTATTCGGTGAAATTAGGGATTTTGGGGCTAGCTAAGCGGACTGCTATCCTACGGTTGGTGATAATTTGTGACTAATAACAAGTGGAAAAGAACATAACTTGATTCATTGTTTCGTAACGAAGAAAGATTCCTTGATCTCGTCTCTCTTATTGTTTTCAACTTTACCTTTTAATTGTTTTGTTTATTTTCTTTTGCTTTTTACACCCCCTTTCGTGACAATTTTTACAACTAGAATCTCGTGCTCCTCGTGGGATCGACCTTGACTACCCTATATTACTTGTTAATTAGGTAGTAAAGTATTAATTAATTTGTTGTGGTTACGACACGCATCATCTCTCGACATGGCTCAGGGGGAAGGTTACACCGCTCCTGAAGCCTGAGTCATGAAAAATTGGGGCCCATGAAAGCCTATCCGGAAGAGGTACCTTGGATTCCCAACTATATATATAAGGTTATACCCTGGTTGGGCGACCGAGGTCTCTTCCAAGGAGTCGATGTATGCTCAAGGCGCCGAGGTACGGTTGAGCGAGTGCCGGGATGGATGAACCTACCTGTCCATTCTTGGCAAGTCTTGGCATATGTTGCACTCGCCGAAGAAAACTCCACTTAGGGTGCAGTCTCGTAACCATAAACCCTATAGGTATAAGGGATAAGAGGTGCGAAAACTCTTGGTTGTTGTTAAGACCAGGATGGGAGGAGCTAGTCTTGTATGGCCGATGTTTCGCCTCCTTGAAGGGGCAACCGGGGAGAAGATAAGGCGGCACTATCCATTAGGGAAGTGCCAAAAAAGACGCAAATGTCATGAGGCTTTGTTTTCGCAAGGAGACTTAGGCTTGTCATATTTGTGCAATGATCCTGAAGAGGCAACAATACTAACGCGAGGATAAGGCGAGACCAATGGGTTTTTGCACGCAAGTGTAAAGACGTCCTGCGATCTCGTCGCAAAAACGCCAATGTCATGGGATTACACTCTCGCAAGAAAATGTAAACCTGTCATATTGTCGCAAATAAAATATCCTGCAGAGGCAAAAATATTCAGATAAGGCAGGGTCAATGGGTCGTTACATGAAAGTGTAAAGACGTCCTGCGATCTTGTCGCAATAAGAGATGGCAAAGTAAGGCCTTACTTAAAAGACCACCCAAAATGATAAGGCGAGAAAAGTAGGTTTCTTCATTCATGGAGATACCTGCGACCTCGTCGCAATAATAAATTTCAACATTGAAGAAGAATACATTTCAAAAAATGACATCAGATGACTCATCCTTCGATGATAATTAAACAAAAAATTTTCATTTGAAGATGAATAACAGAGGCAAGTATGGGAATGGATCGCATAAAATATGGTTATTCACCTTCATATGACAGAGTTATGCATCTATAACGATTAGCCAATTGTATTATAAGAAAGAGTTGGCTAGATCAAAACATGCAAAAGAAGGAGAATGAAGACTGAATTCATGATAATTAATCCAAGAAGTTTACAACAAAAGAGTTACAAAAATGGAAGATATACATGTACAGATATTACAGGGTGCGAGAGAAACAAAAGGGATCATTTCTTTGGTGATTCTTCTTCTTCATCTGATTCTTCGACTCGATCACTCTCGTCGCCAGATTCTTCATCTGATAATTCTTCTTCTTCGCTGACTTCACTATCAGAAACATCCGAGACAGGCACATTCTCGGGGACTTCTTTGGCGAGGACTGGATATGAACTAAGAGGGATCTTGTGATCATTGCAAACATACTCCATGGCTTAATTACGAAAACGAATTGCATCATTGTTGAAATTCGCTATTGTGGTTTGAAATTGCCTTTTCAACCTGGAATATCTAGTCTCGCGAAGGGTGAGATTAGACTCAAGTTCTCCAATCCTCCCGTGAAGTTCTTTCTCATTCTTGGCGAGCTGTCCTTTATCAGATTCAAGTTCTTCAATCCTCGCGCGAAGTCTTTTTTCAGATTCTGCAAAATAAGCGGCGATGAGTTAATAACTAGATAACAATATCACAAAAAGTAGAAAACAGAAAGGTATAATGAACAACCTTCTCTGTCAGATATCATATCCTTAACCAAGGCAGTATGCTCAGCATGAAGACTAACGTCAACACCTAAATTATTTCTGGCATTATCTAAGACCTTCGCAGCCCAAGCAAACTCATCATTACTATTTATGACAAGAAGTGAACGAATTTGATTTTCTTGTTCGCTAAGTATGGTATTCTGGCGAAGTAGTTCGTCCCGTTCAATTTGTACTTCGAGAAGAGATTTTTGAAATTTGGCTAAGGCTTGCGCACCATTGTTAGCAATGCGATCTTTTTCGTCTATAAGGTCGCTAATTCTTTCTCTTAAAGTTTTGATTTTCTCATGGGAATCAAGATACATTTGTTTAAATTGATTAGCTGAACTTAAACCTGATCTATGCTCGATTTTTAAGAGACGGTATTTGGCTTGGAGTTCATTTAATGGAAGGGAGTTAATGTTGTTCGACGAACTACTTAAAGAGCTGTTGAGATGAGCAAGAAGAAGATTATTATCCATGGGCTCGGGAAATGAATGGAGAAGAATGGCTTCTTCGGAGAGGTTATATATGTCTGCGAAGGTGATAAGTCAGATAACAGTATGCAATGGAGAAAGTAAAAGTAAAAAGAGAAGAAGAATTTCATACCGTAAAGTTGCTGATTGGCACTTTGAAGAGTAGCAACTTTATCCTTATGAGCAGAAGATTCAATCTCCAGTTGTTGGATCCTCTCGCGAGACCTCGCAGCTTCAATCTCCAATTCTTTAATTTTCGCGCAATGCTGAGAATTCTTCTCAAGCTGAATGTTATACCTCTTCCCGAGATCTGAGGCAACTACAAAAGAAGTTTTTCCAGCCTATGAAAGAAGACAGAAAAACCATTAATATATATAATTAAAATTAAAGTCAACAGGGAAATATGACTGCATACATACCAAAGACCCAAGTGCATTCAAGAAGCTAGAGACACAACTCTAGAGACTCCATTGAAAGAATTATTGCCTTCTAGTATAGCAAAGCATTACACACGTTTGCGAGAGCCTCGCTGAAAGGAAGCTAGGGAGCATCTCCCATTCCCTGGAAAGAGTCTCGAGAAGATGCTAGACAATTGGTCCATAGGAGAACCGGTCAACGGATTCTCTTTAGCAAGAGAGGGATTCGTATCACGGTTATCCTCATCAGAGGATTCGGAGCTTGAGCCGAGACGGGAAGAAGACTGAGTTTTTCGCTTCTTAGAGAATGGAGCAGAAGGTTTATCCTTGCGAGCAACGGTTTTACCTTTACTTCTAATCTTCGCAGCTACAGCTTCTTCAACTTCAACCTTCCCATACGAATAAAGATAAGAAACAGAGGCAACAATATTGTTTCAAATAACAAAGGAAATGTTTCTTACTTCACCCGTAAGCGATCGAAGTATCGTCGAGTACTCTCCAACGGATTATTCTTGTAGCTTCTTCTCAATTTGGTGATCTGAAAAATTTCACAAACTCAGCAAATATAAAAAGAAAGTTGCGAAAGTAAAATTTAAAGTGGGAAACATACCTCTTTTGCCTTCTCAGGCCATTTGAATTCCCAAGGATGATATCCTGCGAGATTCGCAGGAAGAACATGCGGACCCGCGATGTAAGGGCCATTTAAGAACAAGGGTACAACCCACCACTTCTCATCTTTGGAGTGGCGAGGAGAAGTATTGTTGCCCGGGTGCCAGTCAATATCTTGCATAAGTAATTTATCTTCAGGAACATTATCCTTTTTTTTTTCAGGCGAATGCCCCAGCGAGATTTCACATTCCTCATATTTATCACTGCATAATTTTCAAAAAAGTTCTCCACAGTGTACTTCTCAGCAGTTATTTCCAAGTCTGCGAAATCGGGGTTTCTGGCAGCATTAGGGTATAAAGATCCTTTGCCGGCACCACGGTTCGCGAACTCAAGCATTAGGCGAATGCAGTCGCCACTTAATTGATAAACAGCCCGAGAAAATTTTTCATGGGCCAAGATTTCATAAAACAAAGGCATCTCGGGATTGTATAAGGGAATGGGAAGTCTGCGCGAGAAGCTCGACCTAGCGAGACTATAATTTTTTGATCATCACTTTGATGATCAGAAAACAATTTTGCAGAAAGAATGGATGAAGATTCTTGATCGGGGATGGTTGATAGAGTAAAACCCTTCTCGAGCAACTTTTGTTGAACTTCATTAAATGAAGGTTTGTATGCACGACTAATGGAAGCCATTATAAGTATGGGAATGAATAAGAGGCTGAAGATTAGGATCAGAGTTAGAAGGGATGAAGAAAATATTTACAGTAGCAGGAGCGCAAATTGCGGAAGAAGAGAGTCGAGAAAAGTTGCAGAGAGAAACTAAAGGAAGAAAAGAGGAGGAAAAGAAAGCTATATATAGAGAAAAAAGATTCTCGAGAAAAACGAGGGCATTTAATGCGAGAAGAGACATGAACGGTCGAGAATAAACGGTTGAAAGAGACGTGTCAAGAAAAGACTTTAATAGTCAAAATCTGTGTAAAAGTACGAAACTGAAACAGATAAAGATAAGTAGTCGCGGCAAATCAGAATATTGATTCTCATGACATTCTCTCCCTCGCAGAGGAGATGTAAGGAGAGACAGGAGACGGTACTTCACGTATATTCCAAAGAAGCTTTAGAACTTTACCAAAGAATAGAGGCAACAGGCGAGGTGAGCTTGCGAGATTGATTATTGAGGCAAGAAATGACACTTCATATATATATATTATAAAGATGCTTCGGAACTTCGCCAAAAGAATAGAGGAAAGTACGTACTTTTCAAGAAAAGTATTCTTTCGCTCGTTCCTTCACCAATTAAAACCAAGGATTACTACAACAATGAATTCTTCCTTTCAAATTGCTCTTCAAGCAATATTCAAGGAAAAAGAGGCAAGATGTAGGATCATAATATCGCAACATACAAGGTTCGCGGATCAATAAACGACGATGTCGCGAGGGAGTCGCAGGGAGCTAAAATAAACGACGCAATGAATAACGACAAACAAAACATAAGGAAGACATGAAACCTGGCGAGAATTAAGAAGTGTCGCGAGAATGAATATTTATGCATCTGCGACACTTCGCGAGACATTCCCGAAAATAAAGGATAGCTTAGCTGTCATCCATTATGTATTACCCTATATAAAGGGGTGAGTGAGTCTGTTGTAAAGGGGGGGGATGAATTTTAAATTATTAAGCAAGTCATTAGGGGAGAGAAAGTTTAAGAGCGTTTTAGTTTCTAAGTGCAATTCTATTTCCCTGTGTAGACATTTCATGAAATCAATCAATAAATATTCTAGATCACACATCTTTCAAGGAATTAATTAAGCAAAATTGAGCAAGGGGTGTAGTGTGGGATTTCCTGCTACTACAAATTTGAACACTATTTCCCATCAAAATAGATGAATCCTGAGTATATTTACTAATCCCAGGTCATTGGTTTCAAACCGGACATTTTCCTAGCCTGTGGGCAGCACCCAAAAAAGCACTCCAAAAGCGCTCGGAAAACGTAAAACGTCCTTTTTACCTGCGAAACGATAGCATATTACTAAAAAAAGCGAGGACCATGTGACGTAGTTACATGTCTTGACCATTCTCCATTTTCCCATCAGAAGGCACTCATCTTGAGTGATTTTGCGGAACTCAAATGTGCCATAAGTGCTACAAATTAGGCAAAATTACCACAAAAATCGGTAAAACGGGTTTTTGGATGCCATATTATGGAAAAAATTCCAAAAAAGTTGAACACCATTTCCCATCAAAATAGATGCCTCCTGAGTGTATTTACTAATCCCATGTCATTGGTTTTAAACGGGACATTTTCTTAGCCAATGGGAAGCACCCATAAAAGCGCTCGGAAAGCGAAGAAACGTCCTTTTGCCCTCTTAAACGATGAAATATTGCTAAAAAAGCGAGGACCATATGACGTAGTTATATGTCTTGACCAGTTAGCCCTTTTCCCAACAAAATTCACTCCTCTTGAGTAATTTTGTGGAACTCGAAAGTGGCATAAGTTCTAAAAATAAGGCAAAATTATCACAAAAACCGGTAAAACGGGTCTTTGGATATCATATTATGGAAAAAATTCCTAAAATTTGAACACCATTTCCCATCAAAATAGATGAATCCTGAGTGCATTTCCTAATCCCAGGTCATTGGTTTAAAACCAAACATTTTCCTAGCCTGTGGGAAGCACCTATAAAAGCGCTCCAAAAGCGCTCGGAAAACAGAAAACGTCACTTTTTCCCTCTTAAACGATAGAATATTGCTAAAAAAACTGAGGACCATGTGACTTAGTTACATTTCTTGACCGTTGGCCCTTTTCCCATCAAAATTCACTCCTCTTGAGTAATTTTGTGGAACTCAAAAGTGGCATAAGTGCTAAAAATTAGGCAAAATTACCACAAAAATCTATAAAACGGGTCTTTGGAGACCATATTATGGAAAAAAATCCTAAAATTTGAACACCATTTCCCATCAAAATAGATGAATCATGAGTGCATTTACTAATCTTAGGTCATTGGTTTCAAACCGGACATTTTCCTAGCTTGTGGGTAGCACATAAAAAAAGCGCTCCAAAAGCGCTCGGAAAATAGAAAACGTTCTTTTTCCCCTCTTAAACGATGAAATATTGCTTAAAAAACTAAGGACCATGTGACGTAGTGACATGTCTTGACCGTTCGCCATTTTCCCATCAGAAGGCACTCATCTTGAGTGATTTTGCGGAACTCAAAACTGCCATAAGTGCTACAAATTATGCAAAATTACCACAAAAATCGGTGAAATGGGTCTTTAGATACCATATTAGGGAAAAAAATTCCAAAAGTTGAACACCATTTCCAATCAAAATAGATGCCTCCTGAGTGTATTTACTAATCCCATGTCATTGGTTTCAAACGGGACATTTTCCTAGCCAATGGGAAGCACCCATAAAAGCGCTCCAAAAGAGCTCGGAAAACAGTAAATGTCTTTTTTGCCCTCTTAAACGATGGAATATTGCTCAAAAAACTGAGGACCATATTACGTAGTTACATGTCTTGACCGTTGGCCCTTTTCCCATCAAAATTCACTCCTCTTGAGTGATTTTGTGGAACTCAAAAGTGGCATAAGTGCTAAAAATAAGGCAAAATTACCACAAAAATCTATAAAACGGGTCTTTGGATACCATATTATGGAAAAAATCCTAAAATTTGAACACCATTTCCCATCAAAATAGATGAATCCTGAGTGCATTTACTAATCCCAGGTCATTGGTTTCAAACGGGACATTTTTCTAGGCAATGGGAAGCACCCATAAAAGCGCTCCAAAAGCGCTCGGAAAAAAAAAATGTCTTTTTTGCCCTCTTAAACAATGGAATATTGCTCAAAAAGGCGAGGACCATATGACGTAGTTACATATCTTGACCATTGGCCCTTTTCCCATCAAAATTCACTCCTCTTGAGTGATTTTGTGGAACTCAAAGTGGCATAAGTGCTAAAAATTAGGCAAAATTACCACAAAAATCTATAAAACGGGTCTTTGGATACCATATTATGGAAAAAAAAAATCATAAAATTTGAAACACCATTTCCCATCAAAATAGATGAATCCCGAGTGCATTTACTAATCCCAGGTCATTGGTTTCAAACCGTACATTTTCCTAGCTTTTGTGGGAAGCACCTATAAAAGCGCTCGGAAAAAGAAAAACGTCACTTTTTCCCTCTTAAGCGATAGAATATTGCTAAAAAACTGAAGACCATGTGACTTAGTTACATGTCTTGACCGTTGGCCCTTTTCCCATCAAAATTCACTCCTCTTGAGTAATTTTGTGGAACTCAAAAAATGGCAAAAGTGCTAAAAATTAGGCAAAATTACACAAAAATCTATAAAACGGGTCTTTGAATACCATATTATGGAAAAAATTCCTAAAATTTGAACACTATTTCCCATCAAAATAGATGAATCCGAGTATATTTACTAATCCCAGTCATTGGTTTCAAACCAGGACATTTTCCTAGCACTGGGAAGCACCTATAAAAGCGCTCCAAAAGCGCTCGGAAAACAGAAAACGTCCTTTTTTACCTCTGAAACGATAGCATATTACTAAAAAACTGAGGACCATGTGACGTAGTTACATGTCTTGACCATTCTCCATTTTCCCATCAGAAGGCACTCATCTTGAGTGATTTTGCGGAACTCAAATGTGCCATAAGTGCTACAAATTAGGCAAAATTACCACAAAAATCGGTAAAACGGGTTTTTGGATGCCATATTATGGAAAAAATTCCAAAAAAGTTGAACACCATTTCCCATCAAAATAGATGCCTCCTGAGTGTATTTACTAATCCCATGTCATTGGTTTTAAACGGGACATTTTCTTAGCCAATGGGAAGCACCCATAAAAGCGCTTAGAAAACAGAAAACGTCCTTTTTGCCCTCTTAAACGATGAAATATTGCTAAAAAAACTGAGGACCATATGACGTAGTTATATGTCTTGCCAGATTAGCCCTTTTCCCAACAAAATTCACTCCTCTTGAGTAATTTTGTGGAACTCGAAAAGTGGCATAAGTTCTAAAAATAAGGCAAAATTATCACAAAAACCGGTAAAGCGGGTCTTTGGATACCATATTATGGAAAAAATTCCTAAAATTTGAACACCATTTCCCATCAAAATAGATGAATCCTGAGTGCATTTCCTAATCCCGAGGTCATTGGTTTAAAACCGAGACATTTTCTAGCTTTGTGGGAAGCACCTATAAAAGCGCTCCAAAAGCGTTCGGAAAACAGAAAACGTCACTTTTTCCCTCTTAAACGATAGAATATTGCTAAAAAACTGAGGACCATGTGACTTAGTTACATTTCTTGACCGTTGGCCCTTTTCCTATCAAAATTCACTCCTCTTGAGTAATTTTGTGGAACTCAAAAGTGGCATAAGTGCTAAAAATTAGGCAAAATTACCACAAAAATCTATAAAACGGGTCTTTGGAGACCATATTATGGAAAAAAATCCTAAAATTTGAACACCATTTCCCATCAAAATAGATGAATCCTAAGTGCACTTACTAATCTTAGGTCATTGGTTTCAAACTTAGGACATTTTCTAGCACTGTGGGTAGCACATAAAAAAAGCGCTCCAAAAGCGCTCGGAAAATAGAAAACGTCCTTTTCCCCCTCTTAAACGATGAAATATTGCTTAAAAAACTAAGGACCATGTGACGTAGTGACATGTCTTGACCGTTAGCCATTTTCCCATCAGAAGGCACTCATCTTGAGTGATTTTGCGGAACTCAAAACTGCCATAAGTGCTACAAATTATGCAAAATTACCACAAAAATCGGTGAAATGGGTCTTTAGATACCATATTAGGGAAAAAATTCCAAAAAGTTGAACACCATTTCCCATCAAAATAGATGCCTCCTGAGTGTATTTACTAATCCCATGTCATTGGTTTCAAACGGGACATTTTCCTAGTCAATGGGAAGCACCCATAAAAGCGCTCCAAAAGAGCTCGGAAAACAGTAAATGTCTTTTTTGCCCTCTTAAACGATGGAATATTGCTCAAAAAACTGAGGACCATATTACGTAGTTACATGTCTTGACCGTTGGCCCTTTTACCATCAAAATTCACTCCTCTTGAGTGATTTTGTGGAACTCAAAAGTGGCATAAGTGCTAAAAATAAGGCAAAATTACCACAAAAATCTATAAAACGGGTCTTTGGATACCATATTATGGAAAAAAAAATCCTAAAATTTGAACACCATTTCCCCATCAAAATAGATGAATCTGAGTGCATTTATTAATCCCAGGTCATTGGTTTCAAACGGGACATTATTCTAGCCAATGGGAAGCACCCATAAAAGCGCTCCAAAAGCGCTCGGAAAACAAAAAATGTCTTTTTTGCCCTCTTAAACAATGGAATATTGCTCAAAAAACTGAGGACCATATGACGTAGTTACATATCTTGACCATTGGCCCTTTTCCCATCAAAATTCACTCCTCTTGAGTGATTTTGTGGAACTCAAAGTAGTGCTACAAATTAGGCAAAATTACCACAAAAATCTATAAAACGGGTCTTTGGATACCATATTATGGAAAAAAATCCTAAAATTTGAACACCATTTCCCATCAAAATAGATGAATCCTGAGTGCATTTACTAATCCCAGGTCATTGGTTTCAAACCGTACATTTTCCTAGCCTGTGGGAAGCACCTATAAAAGCGCTCGGAAAACAGAAAACGTCACTTTTTCCCTCTTAAACGATAGAATATTGCTAAAAAACTGAAGACCATGTGACTTAGTTACATGTCTTGACCGTTGGCCCTTTTCCCATCAAAATTCGCTCCTCTTGAGTAATTTTGTGGAACTCAAAAATGGCAAAAGTGCTAAAAATTAGGCAAAATTACACAAAAATCTATAAAACGGGTCTTTGAATACCATATTATGGAAAAAATTCCTAAAATTTGAACACTATTTCCCATCAAAATAGATGAATCCTGAGTATATTTACTAATCCCAGGTCATTGGTTTCAAACCGGACATTTTCTAGCTTGTGGGCGGCACCCAAAAAGCACTCCAAAGCGCTCGGAAAACAGAAACGTCCTTTTTACCTCTGAAACGATAGCATATTACTAAAAACTGAGGACCATGTGACGTAGTTACATGTCTTGACCATTCTCCATTTTCCCATCGAAGGCACTCATCTTGAGTGATTTTGCGGAACTCAAATGTGCCATAAGTGCTACAAATTAGGCAAAATTACCACAAAAATCGGTAAAACGGGTTTTGGATGCCATATTATGGAAAAAATTCCAAAAAGTTGAACACCATTTCCCATCAAAATAGATGCCTCCGAGTGTATTTATTAATCCCATGTCATTGGTTTTAAACGGGACATTTTCTTAGCCAATGGGAAGCACCCATAAAAGCGCTCAGAAAACAGAAAACGTCCTTTTTGCCCTCTTAAACGATGAAATATTGCTAAAAAAAACTGAGGACCATATGACGTAGTTATATGTCTTGACCGTTAGCCCTTTTCCCAACAAAATTCACTCCTCTTGAGTAATTTTGTGGAACTCGAAAGTGGCATAAGTTCTAAAAATAAGGCAAAATTATCACAAAAACCGGTAAAACGGGTCTTTGGATACCATATTATGGAAAAAATTCCTAAAATTTGAACACCATTTCCCATCAAAATAGATGAATCCTGAGTGCATTTCCTAATCCCAGGTCATTGGTTTAAAACCAGACATTTTCCTAGCCTGTGGGAAGCACCTATAAAAGCGCTCCAAAAGCGTTCGGAAAACAGAAAACGTCACTTTTTCCCTCTTAAACGATAGAATATTGCTAAAAAACTGAGGACCATGTGACTTAGTTACATTTCTTGACCGTTGGCCCTTTTCCTATCAAAATTCACTCCTCTTGAGTAATTTTGTGGAACTCAAAAGTGGCATAAGTGCTAAAAATTAGGCAAAATTACCACAAAAATCTATAAAACGGGTCTTTGGAGACCATATTATGGAAAAAAATCCTAAAATTTGAACACCATTTCCCATCAAAATAGATGAATCCTGAGTGCATTTACTAATCTTAGGTCATTGGTTTCAAACCGGACATTTTCCTAGCCTGTGGGTAGCACATAAAAAAAGCGCTCCAAAAGCGCTCGGAAAATAGAAAACGTCCTTTTCCCCCTCTTAAACGATGAAATATTGCTTAAAAAACTAAGGACCATGTGACGTAGTGACATGTCTTGACCGTTCGCCATTTTCCCATCAGAAGGCACTCATCTTGAGTGATTTTGCGGAACTCAAAACTGCCATAAGTGCTACAAATTATGCAAAATTACCACAAAAATCGGTGAAATGGGTCTTTAGATACCATATTAGGGAAAAAATTCCAAAAGTTGAACACCATTTCCCATCAAAATAGATGCCTCTGAGTGTATTTACTAATCCCATGTCATTGGTTTCAAACGGGACATTTTCCTAGTCAATGGGAAGCACCCATAAAAGCGCTCCAAAAGAGCTCGGAAAGCTTGATAAATGTCTTTTTGCCCTCTTAAACGATGGAATATTGCTCAAAAAACTGAGGACCATATTACGTAGTTACATGTCTTGACCGTTGGCCCTTTTACCATCAAAATTCACTCCTCTTGAGTGATTTTGTGGAACTCAAAAGTGGCATAAGTGCTAAAAATAAGGCAAAATTACCACAAAAATCTATAAAACGGGTCTTTGGATACCATATTATGGAAAAAAATCCTAAAATTTGAACACCATTTCCCATCAAAATAGATGAATCCTGAGTGCATTTATTAATCCCAGGTCATTGGTTTCAAACGGGACATTTTTCTAGCCAATGGGAAGCACCCATAAAAGCGCTCCAAAAGCGCTCGGAAAACAAAAAATGTCTTTTTTGCCCTCTTAAACAATGGAATATTGCTCAAAAAACTGAGGACCATATGACGTAGTTACATATCTTGACCATTGGCCCTTTTCCCATCAAAATTCACTCCTCTTGAGTGATTTTGTGGAACTCAAAGTAGTGCTAAAAATTAGGCAAAATTACCACAAAAATCTATAAAACGGGTCTTTGGATACCATATTATGGAAAAAAATCCTAAAATTTGAACACCATTTCCCATCAAAATAGATGAATCTGAGTGCATTTACTAATCCCGAGGTCATTGGTTTCAAAACCGTACATTTTCCTAGCACTGTGGGAAGCACCTATAAAAGCGCTCGGAAAAGCTAGAAACGTCACTTTTCCCTCTTAAACGATAGAATATTGCTAAAAAACTGAAGACCATGTGACTTAGTTACATGTCTTGACCGTTGGCCCTTTTCCCATCAAAATTCGCTCCTCTTGAGTAATTTTGTGGAACTCAAAAATGGCAAAAGTGCTAAAAATTAGGCAAAATTACACAAAAATCTATAAAACGGGTCTTTGAATACCATATTATGGAAAAAATTCCTAAAATTTGAACACTATTTCCCATCAAAATAGATGAATCCTGAGTATATTTACTAATCCCAGGTCATTGGTTTCAAACCAGACATTTTCCTAGCCTGTGGGCAGCACCCAAAAAAGCACTCCAAAAGCGCTCGGAAAACAGAAAACGTCCTTTTTTACCTCTGAAACGATAGCATATTACTAAAAAACTGAGGACCATGTGACGTAGTTACATGTCTTGACCATTCTCCATTTTCCCATCAGAAGGCACTCATCTTGAGTGATTTTGCGGAACTCAAATGTGCCATAAGTGCTACAAATTAGGCAAAATTACCACAAAAATCGGTAAAACGGGTTTTGGATGCCATATTATGGAAAAAATTCCAAAAAAGTTGAACACCATTTCCCATCAAAATAGATGCCTCCTGAGTGTATTTATTAATCCCATGTCATTGGTTTTAAACGGGACATTTTCTTAGCCAATGGGAAGCACCCATAAAAGCGCTCAGAAAACAGAAAACGTCCTTTTTGCCCTCTTAAACGATGGAATATTGCTAAAAAAACTGAGGACCATATGACGTAGTTATATGTCTTGACCGTTAGCCCTTTTCCCAACAAAATTCACTCCTCTTGAGTAATTTTGTGGAACTCGAAAGTGGCATAAGTTCTAAAAATAAGGCAAAATTATCACAAAACCGGTAAAACGGGTCTTTGGATACCATATTATGGAAAAAATTCCTAAAATTTGAACACCATTTCCCATCAAAATAGATGAATCCACGAGTGCATTTCCTAATCCCGGGTCATTGGTTTAAAACCAGACATTTTCTAGCCATGGGAAGCACCTATAAAAGCGCTCCAAAAGCGCTCGGAAAAGCAGTAAAACGTCACTTTTTCCCTCTTAAACGATAGAATATTGCTAAAAAGCGAGGACCATGTGACTTAGTTACATTTCTTGACCAGATTGGCCCTTTTCCTATCAAAATTCACTCCTCTTGAGTAATTTTGTGGAACTCAAAGTGGCATAAGTGCTAAAAATTAGGCAAAATTACCACAAAAATCTATAAAACGGGTCTTTGGAGACCATATTATGGAAAAAAATCCTAAAATTTGAACACCATTTCCCATCAAAATAGATGAATCCACGAGTGCATTTACTAATCTTAGGTCATTGGTTTCAAACAGGACATTTTCCTAGCCTTTGTGGGTAGCACATAAAAAAGCGCTCCAAAGCGCTCGGAAAATAGAAAACGTCCTTTTCCCCCTCTTAAACGATGAAATATTGCTTAAAAAACTAAGGACCATGTGACGTAGTGACATGTCTTGACCGTTCGCCATTTTCCCATCGAAGGCACTCATCTTGAGTGATTTTGCGGAACTCAAACTGCCATAAGTGCTACAAATTATGCAAAATTACCACAAAAATCGGTGAAATGGGTCTTTAGATACCATATTAGGGAAAAAAATTCCAAAAGTTGAACACCATTTCCATCAAAATAGATGCCTCTGAGTGTATTTACTAATCCCATGTCATTGGTTTCAAACGGGACATTTTCCTAGTCAATGGGAAGCACCCATAAAAGCGCTCCAAAAGAGCTCGGAAAACGAAGAAATGTCTTTTTGCCCTCTTAAACGATGGAATATTGCTCAAAAACTGAGGACCATATTACGTAGTTACATGTCTTGACCGTTGGCCCTTTTACCATCAAAATTCACTCCTCTTGAGTGATTTTGTGGAACTCAAAAGTGGCATAAGTGCTAAAAATAAGGCAAAATTACCACAAAAATCTATAAAACGGGTCTTTGGATACCATATTATGGAAAAAAATCCTAAAATTTGAACACCATTTCCCATCAAAATAGATGAATCCTGAGTGCATTTATTAATCCCGGGTCATTGGTTTCAAACGGGACATTTTCTAGCCAATGGGAAGCACCCATAAAAGCGCTCCAAAAGCGCTCGGAAAACAAAAAATGTCTTTTTGCCCTCTTAAACAATGGAATATTGCTCAAAAGCGAGGACCATATGACGTAGTTACATATCTTGACCATTGGCCCTTTTCCCATCAAAATTCACTCCTCTTGAGTGATTTTGTGGAACTCAAAGTAGTGCTAAAAATTAGGCAAAATTACCACAAAAATCTATAAAACGGGTCTTTGGATACCATATTATGGAAAAAAATCCTAAAATTTGAACACCATTTCCATCAAAATAGATGAATCCCGAGTGCATTTACTAATCCCAGGTCATTGGTTTCAAAAAGTACATTTTCTAGCACGTGGAAGCACTATAAAAGCGCTCGGAAAACGGTAAACGTCACTTTTCCCTCTTAAACGATAGAATATTGCTAAAAACTGAAGACCATGTGACTTAGTTACATGTCTTGACCGTTAGCCCTTTTCCCATCAAAATTCGCTCCTCTTGAGTAATTTTGTGGAACTCAAAAATGGCAAAAGTGCTAAAAATTAGGCAAAATTACACAAAAATCTATAAAACGGGTCTTTGAATACCATATTATGGAAAAAATTCCTAAAATTTGAACACTATTTCCCATCAAAATAGATGAATCACGAGTATATTTACTAATCCCAGGTCATTGGTTTCAAACCGGACATTTTCCTAGCATGTGGGCAGCACCCAAAAAAGCACTCCAAAAGCGCTCGGAAAACGAAAAACGTCCTTTTTACCTACGAAACGATAGCATATTACTAAAAAACGAGGACCATGTGACGTAGTTACATGTCTTGACCATTCTCCATTTTCCCATCGAAGGCACTCATCTTGAGTGATTTTGCGGAACTCAAATGTGCCATAAGTGCTACAAATTAGGCAAAATTACCACAAAAATCGGTAAAACGGGTTTTTGGATGCCATATTATGGAAAAAATTCCAAAAAAGTTGAACACCATTTCCCATCAAAATAGATGCCTCCTGAGTGTATTTATTAATCCCATGTCATTGGTTTTAAACGGGACATTTTCTTAGCCAATGGAAGCACCCATAAAAGCGCTCGAAAAAAGTAAAAACGTCCTTTTGCCCTCTTAAACGATGGAATATTGCTAAAAAAACTGAGGACCATATGACGTAGTTATATGTCTTGACCGTTAGCCCTTTTCCCAACAAAATTCACTCCTCTTGAGTAATTTTGTGGAACTCGAAAGTGGCATAAGTTCTAAAAATAAGGCAAAATTATCACAAAAACCGGTAAAACGGGTCTTTGGATACCATATTATGGAAAAAATTCCTAAAATTTGAACACCATTTCCCATCAAAATAGATGAATCCTGAGTGCATTTCCTAATCCCAGGTCATTGGTTTAAAACCAGACATTTTCCTAGCTTTGTGGGAAGCACCTATAAAAGCGCTCAAAAGCGCTCGGAAAACCGAAAACGTCACTTTTTCCCTCTTAAACGATAGAATATTGCTAAAAAAGCGAGGACCATGTGACTTAGTTACATTTCTTGACCGTTGGCCCTTTTCCCATCAAAATTCACTCCTCTTGAGTAATTTTGTGGAACTCAAAAGTGGCATAAGTGCTAAAAATTAGGCAAAATTACCACAAAAATCTATAAAACGGGTCTTTGGAGACCATATTATGGAAAAAATCCTAAAATTTGAACACCATTTCCCATCAAAATAGATGAATCCCGAGTGCATTTACTAATCTTAGGTCATTGGTTTCAAATAGGACATTTTCCTTTGTGGGTAGCACATAAAAAAAGCGCTCTAAAAGCGCTCGGAAAATAGAAAACGTCCTTTTTCCCCTCTTAAACGATGAAATATTGCTTAAAAACTAAGGACCATGTGACGTAGTGACATGTCTTGACCGTTCGCCATTTTCCCATCAGAAGGCACTCATCTTGAGTGATTTTGCGGAACTCAAAACTGCCATAAGTGCTACAAATTATGCAAAATTACCACAAAAATCGGTGAAATGGGTCTTTAGATACCATATTAGGAAAAAATTCCAAAAAGTTGAACACCATTTCCCATCAAAATAGATGCCTCCCCGAGTGTATTTACTAATCCCATGTCATTGGTTTCAAACGGGACATTTTCCTAGCCAATGGGAAGCACCCATAAAAGCGCTCCAAAGAGCTCGGAAAAACGATAAATGTCTTTTTGCCCTCTTAAACGATGGAATATTGCTCAAAAAAGCTGAGGACCATATTACGTAGTTACATGTCTTGACCGTTGGCCCTTTTCCCATCAAAATTCACTCCTCTTGAGTGATTTTGTGGAACTCAAAAGTGGCATAAGTGCTAAAAATAAGGCAAAATTACCACAAAAATCTATAAAAACGGGTCTTTGGATACCATATTATGGAAAAAAATCCTAAAATTTGAACACCATTTCCCATCAAAATAGATGAATCCTGAGTGCATTTACTAATCCCAGGTCATTGGTTTCAAACGGGACATTTTTTTAGCCAATGGGAAGCACCCATAAAAGCGCTCCAAAAGCGCTCGGAAAACAAAAAATGTCTTTTTTTCCCTCTTAAACAATGGAATATTGCTCAAAAAACTGAGGACCATATGACGTAGTTACATATCTTGACCATTGGCCCTTTTCCCATCAAAATTCACTCCTCTTGAGTGATTTTGTGGAACTCAAAGTGGCATAAGTGCTAAAAATTAGGCAAAATTACCACAAAAATCTATAAAACGGGTCTTTGGATACCATATTATGGAAAAAAATCATAAAATTTGAACACCATTTCCCATCAAAATAAATGAATCCTGAGTGCATTTACTAATCCCAGGTCATTGGTTTCAAACCGTACATTTTCCTAGCCTGTGGGAAGCACCTATAAAAGCGCTCGGAAAACAGAAAACGTCACTTTTTCCCTCTTAAACGATAGAATATTGCTAAAAAACTGAGGACCATGTGACTTAGTTACATGTCTTGACCGTTGGCCCTTTTCCCATCAAAATTCACTCCTCTTGAGTAATTTTGTGGAACTCAAAAATGGCAAAAGTGCTAAAAATTAGGCAAAATTACACAAAAATCTATAAAACGGGTCTTTGAATACCATATTATGGAAAAAATTCCTAAAATTTGAACACTATTTCCCATCAAAATAGATGAATCCTGAGTATATTTACTAATCCCAGGTCATTGGTTTCAAACCAGACATTTTCCTAGCTTTGTGGGCGGCACCCAAAAAGCACTCCAAAAGCGCTCGGAAAAGCGTAAAACGTCCTTTTTTACCTCGAAACGATAGCATATTACTAAAAAAAACGAGGACCATGTGACGTAGTTACATGTCTTGACCATTCTCCATTTTCCCATCGAAGGCACTCATCTTGAGTGATTTTGCGGAACTCAAATGTGCCATAAGTGCTACAAATTAGGCAAAATTACCACAAAAATCGGTAAAACGGGTTTTTGGATGCCATATTATGGAAAAAATTCCAAAAAAGTTGAACACCATTTCCCATCAAAATAGATGTCTCCTGAGTGTATTTACTAATCCCATGTCATTGGTTTTAAACGGGACATTTTCTTAGCCAATGGGAAGCACCCATAAAAGCGCTTAGAAAACAGAAAACGTCCTTTTTGCCCTCTTAAACGATGAAATATTGCTAAAAAAAACTGAGGACCATATGACGTAGTTATATGTCTTGACCGTTAGCCCTTTTCCCAACAAAATTCACTCCTCTTGAGTAATTTTGTGGAACTCGAAAGTGGCATAAGTTCTAAAAATAAGGCAAAATTATCACAAAACCGGTAAAAACGGGTCTTTGGATACCATATTATGGAAAAAAATTCCTAAAATTTGAACACCATTTCCCATCAAAATAGATGAATCGAAAGTGCATTTCTAATCCCAGTCATTGGTTTAAAACCGGACATTTTCCTAGCCTGTGGGAAGCACTATAAAAGCGCTCCAAAAGCGCTCGGAAAAGTAAAACGTCACTTTTTCCCTCTTAAACGATAGAATATTGCTAAAAAAGCTGAGGACCATGTGACTTAGTTACATTTCTTGACCGTTGGCCCTTTTCCCATCAAAATTCACTCCTCTTGAGTAATTTTGTGGAACTCAAAAGTGGCATAAGTGCTAAAAATTAGGCAAAATTACCACAAAAATCTATAAAACGGGTCTTTGGAGACCATATTATGGAAAAAAATCCTAAAATTTGAACACCATTTCCCATAAAAATAGATGAATCATGAGTGGATTTACTAATCTTAGGTCATTGGTTTCAAACCGGACATTTTCCTAGCCTGTGGGTAGCACATAAAAAAAGCGCTCCAAAATCGCTCGGAAAATAGAAAACGTCCTTTTTCCCCTCTTAAACGATGAAATATTGCTTAAAAAACTAAGGACCATGTGACGTAGTGACATGTCTTGACCGTTCGCCATTTTCCCATCAGAAGGCACTCATCTTGAGTGATTTTGCGGAACTCAAAACTGCCATAAGTGCTACAAATTATGCAAAATTACCACAAAAATCGGTAAAATGGGTCTTTAGATACCATATTAAGGAAAAAATTCCAAAAAGTTGAACACCATTTCCCATCAAAATAGATGCCTCCTGAGTGTATTTACTAATCCCATGTCATTGGTTTTAAACGGGACATTTTCCTAGCCAATGGGAAGCACCCATAAAAGCGCTCCAAAAGCGCTCGGAAAACAAAAAATGTCTTTTTTGCCCTCTTACAATGGAATATTGCTCAAAAAACTGAGGACCATATGACGTAGTTACATATCTTGACCATTGGCCCTTTTCCCATCAAAATTCACTCCTCTTGAGTGATTTTGTGGAACTCAAAGTGGCATAAGTGCTAAAAATTAGGCAAAATTACCACAAAAATCTATAAAACGGGTCTTTGGATACCATATTATGGAAAAAAATCCTAAAATTTGAACACCATTTCCCATCAAAATAAATGAATCCTGAGTGCATTTACTAATCCCAGGTCATTGGTTTCAAACCGTACATTTTCCTAGCCTGTGGGAAGCACCTATAAAAGCGCTCGGAAAACAGAAAACGTCACTTTTTCCCTCTTAAACGATAGAATATTGCTAAAAAACTGAAGACCATGTGACTTAGTTACATGTCTTGACCGTTGGCCCTTTTCCCATCAAAATTCACTCCTCTTGAGTAATTTTGTGGAACTCAAAAAATGGCAAAAGTGCTAAAAATTAGGCAAAATTACACAAAAATCTATAAAACGGGTCTTTGAATACCATATTATGGAAAAAATTCCTAAAATTTGAACACTATTTCCCATCAAAATAGATGAATCGAGTATATTTACTAATCCCAGGTCATTGGTTTCAAACCGAGACATTTTCTAGCTTGTGGGCGGCACCAAAAAAGCACTCCAAAAGCGCTCGGAAAACGAAACGTCCTTTTTACCTCAAACGATAGCATATTACTAAAAGGCGAGGACCATGTGACGTAGTTACATGTCTTGACCATTCTCCATTTTCCCATCGGAAGGCACTCATCTTGAGTGATTTTGCGGAACTCAAATGTGCCATAAGTGCTACAAATTAGGCAAAATTACCACAAAAATCGGTAAAACGGGTTTTGGATGCCATATTATGGAAAAAAATTCCAAAAAAGTTGAACACCATTTCCCATCAAAATATATGCCTCCCGAGTGTATTTACTAATCCCATGTCATTGGTTTTAAACGGGACATTTTCTTAGCCAATGGAAGCACCCATAAAAGCGCTTAGAAAACGAAACGTCCTTTTGCCCTCTTAAACGATGAAATATTGCTAAAAAAAGCGAGGACCATATGACGTAGTTATATGTCTTGACCAGATTAGCCCTTTTCCCAACAAAATTCACTCCTCTTGAGTAATTTTGTGGAACTCGAAAAGTGGCATAAGTTCTAAAAATAAGGCAAAATTATCACAAAAACCGGTAAAACGGGTCTTTGGATACCATATTATGGAAAAAATTCCTAAAATTTGAACACCATTTCCCATCAAAATAGATGAATCCGAGTGCATTTCCTAATCCAAGGTCATTGGTTTAAAACCAGACATTTTCTAGCCTGGGAAGCACCTATAAAAGCGCTCCAAAAGCGCTCGGAAAAGAAAAACGTCACTTTTTCCCTCTTAAACGATAGAATATTGCTAAAAAACCGAGGACCATGTGACTTAGTTACATTTCTTGGCCAGATTGGCCCTTTTCCCATCAAAATTCACTCCTCTTGAGTAATTTTGTGGAACTCAAAAAGTGGCATAAGTGCTAAAAATTAGGCAAAATTACCACAAAAATCTATAAAACGGGTCTTTGGAGACCATATTATGGAAAAAAATCCTAAAATTTGAACACCATTTCCCATCAAAATAGATGAATCATGAGTGGATTTACTAATCTTAGGTCATTGGTTTCAAAGGACATTTTCCTAGCTTTGTGGGTAGCACATAAAAAAGCGCTCCAAAATCGCTCGGAAAATAGAAAACGTCCTTTTTCCCCTCTTAAACGATGAAATATTGCTTAAAAAACTAAGGACCATGTGACGTAGTGACATGTCTTGACCGTTCGCCATTTTCCCATCAGAAGGCACTCATCTTGAGTGATTTTGCGGAACTCAAAGCGCCATAAGTGCTACAAATTATGCAAAATTACCACAAAAATCGGTAAAATGGGTCTTTAGATACCAAATTAAGGAAAAAATTCCAAAAAGTTGAACACCATTTCCCATCAAAATAGATGCCTCCTGAGTGTATTTACTAATCCCATGTCATTGGTTTCAAACGGGACATTTTCCTAGCCAATGGGAAGCACCCATAAAAGCGCTCCAAAAGAGCTAGGAAAACTTGATAAATGTCTTTTTTGCCCTCTTAAACGATGGAATATTGCTCAAAAAGCGAGAACCATATTACGTAGTTACATGTCTTGACCCGTTGGCCCTTTTCCCATCAAAATTCACTCCTCTTGAGTGATTTTGTGGAACTCAAAAGTGGCATAAGTGCTAAAAATAAGGCAAAATTACCACAAAAACCGATAAAACGGGTCTTTGGAGACCATATAATGGAAAAAATTCCTAAAATTTGAACAATATTTCCTATCAAAATGGATGAATCCTGAGTGTATTTACTAATCCCAGGTCATTGGTTTCAAACCGGACATTTTCCTAGCCTGTGGGCAGCACCCAAAAAGCACTCCAAAAGCGCTCGGAAAGTAAACGTCCTTTTTACCTCTTAAACGATAGCATATTACTAAAAAACTGAGGACCATGTGACGTAGTTACATGTCTTGACCATTCGCCATTTTTCCATTAGAAGGCACTCATCTTGAGTGATTTTGTGGAACTCAAAAGTGCCATAAGTGCTACAAATTAAGCAAAATTACCACAAAAATCGGTAAAATGGGTCTTTGGAAACCATATTAGGGGAAAAAATTAGAAAAAAGTTGAACACCATTTCCCATCAAAATAGATGCCTCTGAGTGTATTTAATAATCCCATGTCATTGGTTTCAAACGGGACATTTTTCTAGCCAATGGGAAGCACCCATAAAAGCGCTCCAAAAGCGCTCGGAAAACAAAAAATGTCTTTTTTGCCCTCTTACAATGGAATATTGCTCAAAAAACTGAGGACCATATGACGTAGTTACATATCTTGACCATTGGCCCTTTTCCCATCAAAATTCACTCCTCTTGAGTGATTTTGTGGAACTCAAAGTGGCATAAGTGCTAAAAATTAGGCAAAATTACCACAAAAATCTATAAACGGGACTTTGGATACCATATTATGGAAAATCCTAAAATTTGAACACCATTTCCCATCAAAATAGATGAATCCTGAGTGCATTTACTAATCCCAGGTCATTGGTTTCAAACCGTACATTTTCCTAGCCTGTGGGAAGCACCTATAAAAGCGCTCGGAAAACAGAAAACGTCACTTTTTCCCTCTTAAACGATAGAATATTGCTAAAAAACTGAGGACCATGTGACTTAGTTACATGTCTTGACCGTTGCCCTTTTCCCATCAAAATTCACTCCTCTTGAGTAATTTTGTGGAACTCAAAAATGGCAAAAGTGCTAAAAATTAGGCAAAATTACACAAAAATCTATAAAACGGGTCTTTGAATACCATATTATGGAAAAAATTCCTAAAATTTGAACACTATTTCCCATCAAAATAGATGAATCCCGAGTATATTTACTAATCCCAGGTCATTGGTTTCAAACCAGGACATTTTCCTAGCACTGTAAGGCGACACCCAAAAAAGCACTCCAAAGCGCTCGGAAAACGAGAAAACGTCCTTTTTACCTCGAAACGATAGCATATTACTAAAAAAATCGAGGACCATGTGACGTAGTTACATGTCTTGACCATTCTCCATTTTCCCATCGAAGGCACTCATCTTGAGTGATTTTGCGGAACTCAAATGTGCCATAAGTGCTACAAATTAGGCAAAATTACCACAAAAATCGGTAAAACGGGTTTTTGGATGCCATATTATGGAAAAAATTCCAAAAAAGTTGAACACCATTTCCCATCAAAATATATGCCTCCTGAGTGTATTTACTAATCCCATGTCATTGGTTTTAAACGGGACATTTTCTTAGCCAATGGGAAGCACCCATAAAAGCGCTTAGAAAACAGAAAACGTCCTTTTTGCCCTCTTAAACGATGAAATATTGCTAAAAAAAACTGAGGACCATATGACGTAGTTATATGTCTTGACCGTTAGCCCTTTTCCCAACAAAATTCACTCCTCTTGAGTAATTTTGTGGAACTCGAAAGTGGCATAAGTTCCAAAAATAAGGCAAAATTATCACAAAAACCGGTAAAACGGGTCTTTGGATACCATATTATGGAAAAAATTCCTAAAATTTGAACACCATTTCCCATCAAAATAGATGAATCCACGAGTGCATTTCCTAATCCCAGGTCATTGGTTTAAAACCGAGACATTTTCTAGCTTTGTGGGAAGCACCTATAAAAGCGCTCCAAAAGCGCTCGGAAAAGTAAAACGTCACTTTTTCCCTCTTAAACGATAGAATATTGCTAAAAAAACTGAGGACCATGTGACTTAGTTACATTTCTTGACCGTTGGCCCTTTTCCCATCAAAATTCACTCCTCTTGAGTAATTTTGTGGAACTCAAAAGTGGCATAAGTGCTAAAAATTAGGCAAAATTACCACAAAAATCTATAAAACGGGTCTTTGGAGACCATATTATGGAAAAAAATCCTAAAATTTGAACACCATTTCCCATCAAAATAGATGAATCATGAGTGGATTTACTAATCTTAGGTCATTGGTTTCAAACCGGACATTTTCCTAGCCTGTGGGTAGCACATAAAAAAAGCGCTCCAAAATCACTCGGAAAATAGAAAACGTCCTTTTTCCCCTCTTAAACGATGAAATATTGTAAAAAACTAAGGACCATGTGACGTAGTGACATGTCTTGACCAGATTCGCCATTTTCCCATCAGAAGGCACTCATCTTGAGTGATTTTGCGGAACTCAAAACTGCCATAAGTGCTACAAATTATGCAAAATTACCACAAAAATCGGTAAAATGGGTCTTTAGATACCATATTAAGGAAAAAATTCCAAAAAGTTGAACACCATTTCCCATCAAAATAGATGCCTCCTGAGTGTATTTACTAATCCCATGTCATTGGTTTCAAACGGGACATTTTCCTAGCCAATGGGAAGCACCCATAAAATCGCTCCAAAAGAGCTCGGAAAACAATAAATGTCTTTTTTGCCCTCTTAAACGATGGAATATTGCTCAAAAACTCGAGAACCATATTACGTAGTTACATGTCTTGACCGTTGGCCCTTTTCCCATCAAAATTCACTCCTCTTGAGTGATTTTGTGGAACTCAAAAGTGGCATAAGTGCTAAAAATAAGGCAAAATTACCACAAAAACTAGATAAAACGGGTCTTTGGAGACCATATAATGGAAAAAATTCCTAAAATTTGAACAATATTTCCTATCAAAATGGATGAATCCTGAGTGTATTTACTAATCCCAGGTCATTGGTTTCAAACCGGACATTTTCCTAACGTGGGCAAGCACCAAGCACTCCAAAGCGCTCGGAAAACGAAAACGTCCTTTTTACCTCTTAAACGATAGCATATTACTAAAAAACTGAGGACCATGTGACGTAGTTACATGTCTTGACCATTCGCCATTTTTCCATTAGAAGGCACTCATCTTGAGTGATTTTGTGGAACTCAAAAGTGCCATAAGTGCTACAAATTAAGCAAAATTACCACAAAAATCGGTAAAATGGGTCTTTGGAAACCATATTAGGGAAAAAATTCGAAAAAGTTGAACACCATTTCCCATCAAAATAGATGCCTCCTGAGTGTATTTAATAATCCCATGTCATTGGTTTCAAACGGGACATTTTTCTAGCCAATGGGAAGCACCCATAAAAGCGCTCCAAAAGCGCTCGGAAAACAAAAAATGTCTTTTTTGCCCTCTTACAATGGAATATTGCTCAAAAAACTGAGGACCATATGACGTAGTTACATATCTTGACCATTGGCCCTTTTCCCATCAAAATTCACTCCTCTTGAGTGATTTTGTGGAACTCAAAGTGGCATAAGTGCTAAAAATTAGGCAAAATTACCACAAAAATCTATAAAACGGGACTTTGGATACCATATTATGGAAAAAAATCCTAAAATTTGAACACCATTTCCCATCAAAATAGATGAATCCTGAGAGCATTTACTAATCCCAGGTCATTGGTTTCAAACCGTACATTTTCCTAGCCTGTGGAAGCACCTATAAAAGCGCTCGGAAAAGTAAAACGTCACTTTTCCCTCTTAAACGATAGAATATTGCCAAAAAACTGAGGACCATGTGACTTAGTTACATGTCTTGACCGTTGGCCCTTTTCCCATCAAAATTCACTCCTCTTGAGTAATTTTGTGGAACTCAAAAATGGCAAAAGTGTTAAAAATTAGGCAAAATTACAGAAAAATCTATAAAACGGGTCTTTGAATACCATATTATGGAAAAAATTCCTAAAATTTGAACACTATTTCCCATCAAAATAGATGAATCCTGAGTATATTTAGTAATCCCAGGTCATTGGTTTCAAATAGGACATTTTCTACTGTGGCAAGCACAAAAAAGCACTTCAAAAGCGCTCGGAAACAAGAAAACGTCCTTTTTTACCTGCGAAACGATAGCATATTACTAAAAAACCGAGTACCATGTGACGTAGTTACATGTCTTGACCATTCTCCATTTTCCCATCAGAAGGCACTCATCTTGAGTGATTTTGCGGAACTCAAAAGTGCCATAAGTGCTACAAATTAGGCAAAATTACCACAAAATCGGTAAAATGGGTTTTTGGATACCATATTATGGAAAAAATTCCTAAAATTTGAACATCATTTCCCATCAAAATAGATGAGCTTTACTAATCCCATGTCATTGGTTTCAAACGGGACATTTTCTTAGCCAATAAGAAGCACCCATAAAAGCGCTCAGAAAACAGAAAACGTCCTTTTTGCCCTCTTAAACGATGGAATATTGCTAAAAAAAACTGAGGACCATATGACGTAGTTACATGTCTTGACCGTTGGCCCTTTTCCCATCAAAATTCACTCCTCTTGAGTAATTTTGTGGAACTCGAAAGTGGCATAAGTGCTAAAAATAAGGCAAAATTATCACAAAAACCGGTAAAACGGGTCTTTGGATACCATATTATGGAAAAAATTCCTAAAATTTGAACATCATTTCCCATCAAAATAGATGAATCCTGAGTGCAATTACTAATCCCAGGTCATTGGTTTAAAACCGGACATTTTCCTAGCATGTGGGAAGCACCTATAAAAGCGCTCCAAAAGCGCTCGGAAAACAGAAAACGTCACTTTTTCCCTCTTAAACGATAGAATATTGCTAAAAAACTGAGGACCATGTGACTTAGTTACATGTCTTGACTGTTGGCCCTTTTCCCATCAAAATTCACTCCTCTTGAGTAATTTTTGTGGAACTCAAAAATGGCATAAGTGCTAAAAATTAGGAAAAATTAGCACAAAAATTTATAAAACGGGTCTTTGGATACCATATTATGGAAACAATTCCTAAAATTTGAACACCATTTCCCATCAAAATAGATGAATCCTAAGTGCATTTACTAATCCCATGTCATTGGTTTCAAATAGGACATTTTCCTAGCTTTGTGGGAAGCACCTATAAAAGCGCTCCAAAAGCGCTCGGAAAACAGAAAACGTCCTTTTTTTCCCTCTTAAACGATAGCATATTGCTAAAAAACTGAGGATCATGTGACGTAGTTACATGTCTTGACCAATGGCCCTTTTCCCATCAAAATTCACTCCTCTTGAGTGATTTTGTGGAACTCAAAAATGGCATAAGTGCTAAAAATTAGGCAAAATTACCACAAAAATCTATAAAACGGGTCTTTAGATACCATATTATGGAAACAATTCCTAAAATCTGAACACCATTTCCCATCAAAATAGATGAATCCCGAGTACATTTACTAATCCCAGGTCATTGGTTTCAAACCGGACATTTTCCTAGCCTGTGGGAAGCACCGCTACAAAAGCGCTCGGAAAACAGAAAACGTAAATTTTTCCCTTTTAAACGATAGAATATTGCTAAAAAACTGAGGACCATGTGACGTAGTTACATGTCTTGACCAATAGCCCTTTTCCCATCAAAATTCACTCCTCTTGAGTGATTTTGTGGAACTCAAAAATGGCATAAGTGCTAAAAATTAGGCAAAATTACCACAAAAATGTATAAAACGGGTCTTTGGATACCATATTATGGAAACAATTCCTAAAATTTTAACACCATTTCCCATCAAAATAGATGAATCCTAAGTGCATTTACTAATCCCAGGTCATTGGTTTCAAAGGACATTTTCCTAGCTTTGTGGAAGCACTATAAAAGCGCTCCAAAAGCGCTCGCAAAACAGAAAACGTCTTTTTTTCCCTCTTAAACGATAGCATATTGCTAAAAAATTGAGGACCATATGACGTAGTTACATATCTTGACCATTGTCCCTTTTCCCATCAAAATTCACTCATCTTGAGTGATTTGTGGAACTCAAAGTGGCATAAGTGCTAAAAATTAGGCAAAATTACCACAAAAATCTATAAAACGGGTCTTTGGATACCATATTATGGAAAAAAATCCTAAAATTTGAACACCATTTCCCATCAAAATAGATGAATCCTGAGTGCATTTACTAATCCCAGGTCATTGGTTTCAAAAGGACATTTTCCTAGCCTTGTGGAAAGCACCTATAAAAAGCGCTACAAAAGCGCTCGGAAAAAGAAACGTAATTTTTCCCTTTTAGACGATAGCATATTGCTAAAAAACTGAGGACCATGTGACGTAGTTACATGTCTTGACCAATAGCCCTTTTCCCATTAAAATTCACTCCTCTTGAGTGATTTTGTGGAACTCAAAAATGGCATAAGTGCTAAAAATTAGGCAAAATTACCACAAAAATCTATAAAACGGGTCTTTGGATACCATATTATGGAACAATTCCTAAAATTTGAACACCATTTCCCATCAAAATAGATGAATCTTAAGTGCATTTTCTAATCCCAAGTCATTGGTTTCAAACCAGGACATTTTCCTGCACTTTGTGGAAGCACCTATAAAAGCGCTCCAAAAGCGCTCGGAAAACAGAAAACGTCCTTTTTTCCCTCTTAAACGATAGCATATTGCTAAAAAATTGAGGACCATATGACGTAGTTACATATCTTGACCATTGGCCCTTTTCCCATCAAAATTCACTCATCTTGAGTGATTTGTGGAACTCAAAGTGGCATAAGTGCTAAAAATTAGGCAAAATTACCACAAAAATCTATAAAACGGGTCTTTGGATACCATATTATGGAAAAAAATCCTAAAATTTGAACACCATTTCCCATCAAAATAGATGAATCTTGAGTGCATTTACTAATCCCAGGTCATTGGTTTCAAATAGGACATTTTCCTAGCTTTGTGGGAAGCACCTATAAAAGCGCTACAAAAGCGCTCGGAAAACAGAAAACGTAATTTTTCCCCTTTTAAACGATAGCATATTGCTAAAAAACTGAGGACCATGTGACGTAGTTACATGTCTTGACCAGTAGCCCTTTTCCCATCAAAATTCACTCCTCTTGAGTGATTTTGTGGAACTCAAAAATGGCATAAGTGCTAAAAATTAGGCAAAATTACCACAAAAATCTATAAAACGGGTCTTTGGATACCATATTATGGAAACAATTCCTAAAATTTGAACACCATTTCCCATCAAAATAGATGAATCCTAAGTGCATTTACTAATCCCAGGTCATTGGTTTCAAACCGGACATTTTCCTAGCTTTGAGGAAGCACTATAAAAGCGCTCCAAAAGCGCTCGGAAAACAGAAAACGTCCTTTTTGCCCTCTTAAACGATAGCATATTGCTAAAAAACTGAGGACCATGTGACGTAGTTACATGTCTTGACCAATGGCCCTTTTCCCATCAAAATTCACTCCTCTTGAGTGATTTTGTGGAACTTCGAAAAATGGCATAAGTGCTAAAAATTAGGCAAAATTACCACAAAAATCTATAAAACGGGTCTTTGAATACCATATTATGGAAAAAATTCCTAAAATTTGAACACTATTTCCCATCAAAATAGATGAATCCCGAGTATATTTACTAATCCCAGGTCATTGGTTTCAAACCGGACATTTTCCTAGCACATGGCGGCACCCAAAAAGCACTCCAAAAGCGCTCGGGAAAACGAGAAACGTCCTTTTTACCACTTAAACGATAGCATATTACTAAAAACTGAGGACCATGTGACGTAGTTACATGTCTTGACCATTCTCCATTTTCCCATCAGAAGGCACTCATCTTGAGTGATTTTGCGGAACTAGAATGTGCCATAAGTGCTACAAATTTGGCAAAATTACCACAAAAATCGGTAAAACGGGTTTTGGATGCCATATTATGGAAAAAATTCCAAAAATTTGAACACCATTTCCCATCAAAATAGATGCCTCCCGAGTGTATTTACTAATCCCATGTCATTGGTTTTAAACGGGACATTTTCTCGGCCAATGGGAAGCACCCATAAAAGCGCTCGAGAAAAGCGAAACGTCCTTTTTCCCTCTTAAACGATGGAATATTGCTAAAAAAACTGAAGACCATATGACGTAGTTACATGTTTTGACCGTTGGCCCTTTTCCCATCAAAATTCACTCCTCTTGAGTAATTTTGTGGAACTTCGAAAAGTGGCATAAGTGCTAAAAATAAGGCAAAATTATCACAAAAACGAGGTAAAACGGGTCTTTGGATACCATATTATGGAAAAAATTCCTAAAATTTGAACACCATTTCCCATCAAAATAGATGAATCCTAAGTGCATTTACTAATCCCAGGTCATTGGTTTCAAACTGATGCGTGTCGTAACCACAACAAATTAATTAATACTTTACTACCTAATTAACTAGTAATATAGGGTAGTCAAGGTCGATCCCACGAGGAGCACGAGATTCTAGTTGTAAAAATTGTCACGAAAGGGGGGTGTAAAAAGCAAAAGAAAATAAACAAAACAATTAAAAGATAAAGTTGAAAGCAATAAGAGAGACAAGATCAAGGAATCCTTCTTCGTTACGAAACAATGATTAAAGTTATGTTCTCTTCTACTTGTTATTAGTCACAAATTATCACCAACCGTAGGTAAAGCAGCTAGCTAGTGCTAAACCCCTAAATCCCTTATATCACTTAGGACACGTAAGTTCTCGACTACCGGATTCTAATCACCAAGCCACCTAGAATTAGCTCAACCTAGATGTAACTTGGCTCATGCATTAGGTTTTGTGAATTTCTTAGGTTGATATTAGTAGTTAGACTCTTAGCTCAAGGTCTACTTGCTAACGTTGTTCTACACACAATTGCTCCACGGAATCCCTCCGCAAGGTCTCGTGTTTGCTACTTATGTAAAGAGTCAAAGAACGATTACTTATCCCCTAACTTTCACTAGCTTTAGATCGAATTAACAAATCAATTTAGTTGGCCACCCAAAACAATCTATCAATCAATCATGAATGTCTTTAAGATCACTCCTATTAGTAAAAACAAGCGATAATTATGTGAAAAACTTCAAGATAGAATTTGAAAACAAAAACTTAAATCATATGTTTAAAAACTAGGAATTCATCCTCAATCAATAAAATTAACTACTCATGTTAAGAGTTCACACAAAGAAGAATAAGAAAAGAAAAGAATTGTGTGTGTAAAAGGTATATAGAAGTTGTAGAAAACTTCTCTATTTATAAGCTTCAATATTCTCCAAATCTTCTAAGGATTAGAATCCTTTTCCTTTTGCAATTCAATTTCCAAATCAAAGCTTTTCTCAACTCTTCACCTTCTCTTTCCAAATTTGAGTCCAATTCTCCATCGATTCTAGCCCAAGTCTTCACACCCATGAGAGAGGTCCATAGAAAGTTCTGGAATTTTGCTGTGGAGAAAAATCGGGATTATGGCGAGGAATTTGGCCGGAAAACGTCGCCGCCGGTCGCCTGAAAATTTTGTCGTCGAGAGAATATTCGACGGAATATTCCGTCCGGTCCTCCGTTAGGACTAACGGTCAAAAGTCAAACCGTCAGTCAAACCGTTAGTCAGCGGTCAAGGAGAAAGAGTGAGTCACTGAGTTAACTCGGTCAAATCGATCGAAGTCGAACGATTCAAGGTGAAGTCGATTCAAAGTCGGCTTATTCTCTCGGGTCGATTGGGCTGAGTTGCCGGGCCTTGAGCCATTTGCACGAGCCATAAGCTTGTGTGATGCACCATCCTTGTGCATATCAATGTCTTGCCCGACCATCATGGCCCCAGCTGCAAAACATCACTATTTCAATTCCTTATTCCATCTGCTGACTTTGCCAGTTACCAAGTCATCTCAGCAACCTCAATCCCTAGTTACCAAGCCATTGCCGGATCACATTCCTTTTCATTTCGGGTGGTCACCCGTAATATCACCCGATAAACCAACATCCTCGTAACACTTGTTTCCGCAACTCACCCAACACTGCACAACTCCACTTTGTCACCTTCTTCCTTGGTGACTCACCGCCACAAATCACCGCAACACAACCTCCGTAATTTGCCATATCCGGTGCACAACTTCAGTAACCATTGCCTCACCATTCGTATGTCGGCAACTCCCTAAAGTATCGGTGCAATGTAGCTCCATCTTAGCCCCTATTCTCAACTCGAAAACCAACTCATACTCAACCCCTGACCTCAAACCATCTCATTGAGACAGCCACTGCAGCCTTAACACATTGTCTAATCGAATCACGGTCACAAGCTTCATCACCCAACCAATTTCTGGCAAAGCACCACCACCTGGAACCTATCTCCTAGCCCAGACTACATCACTTCCATTCCCGCTCTTCCCTTGGCAACTCCACAAGGCCTAGACCCATTGTAACTCCAAATGCTCACTACCTCCATCATAATCCATGACTTGACTCCACGAGTTCACTCCACCTTCACCGAGATGCATCATCTTACTCTTCCAACCAAACACAAATTCGGGGCCAACCCCTTCTCTTTAGCGGCTCGGACCATCTTTGCACCCCGTCGGAATCACACTCATCAACCACAAGCAACTCAGCCATCTCGCTTGCTCCCCGCCATCAAACCACGAGCATTACCTATAGTTCAAGCTTTCAACCACGGAGACTTCATTAGCTCTAGTGACAGCTACTACACCAGTGCCTTGCATCTTCTCTTCACAGACCCATTCTCATTGAATCCCCTTCTAGAACAATACACATCAACATATCACCACAACTCGAGTTCATCTCCATTTCCAATTCTAGACTGTAGCAAAATAAATCCAGCACAACCATTTCTCGACCTCAATTCTTCCCAGCAACAGAAACCCTTAGCCATAAACCCATCCTTGATTCATCCTCTCACGAGCTCCTCTTCAATGTCGAGACCCTAATTCCTTCTCTTCGTGATTCGACACCCATTCGCTTCTCCATTCACTTGCTACAACCAATGTCTTCTCAAACACACCAATTCCATTCGCTTCAATCTCGAGATCGGACCCATTCTCTAATTCGAACCCATCCATTACATCCAACGAGATCCTCCTTTTCCCGAGCATCAACTCTATTTCTCCCGACCTTGAGCAATAATCATCTTCAACATCCGAATCTCCTCCACTTTGAGCATCATTTCGACTATTTGTATCTACCACCATCATCATCGAACCCTAATTTCCAGCTCTCAATTTCGGCCCGGCAACTTCTCTCTGTTTTCATGGTTCGAGACAAAGTAAATGATTTTGAGATAGTTTTCTCTCGATTTTAGGTTTAGAATTATGAATCGGGTTTGGACTCGGGCATGGATCCGGGTATGGAGCAGGGTATGTGGGCAAGATATGTGGGCTTGGGTATGGGTCAGAGATTAGGGTGTGGGTGGATTCAAACACCCACCATAAGTACACCCCATTAATGCAATTCTCACTCCCTTCTTTTGGATAAGGGACACCTCTTTGACCTCCCCTTAACCTTGGCTGGGCTCCATATAGTCTTCGCCCTTGATAAAATGACAAGTTTGCCCTTTTGCTCAATTTTGATGATTTCTTCTTCTTTTCCTGTGCGACTCCAAAGTAGCTACAAAACTCAAAACAAGCGTAAAATACATAATTTACACGAAAAATGAAAAGAAAGAAAGCATAAACTACTAGATAGTAAATACGGTGTATTCTACACCTATCACAAACCGGACATTTTCCTAGCCTGTGGGAAGCACCTATAAAAGCGCTCCAAAAGCGCTCGCAAAACAGAAAACGTCTTTTTTTCCCTCTTAAACGATAGCATATTGCTAAAAAATTGAGGACCGTATGACGTAGTTACATATCTTGACCATTGTCCCTTTTCCCATCAAAATTCACTCATCTTGAGTGATTTTGTGGAACTCAAAGTGGCATAAGTGCTAAAAATTAGGCAAAATTACCACAAAAATCTATAAAACGGGCCTTTGGATACCATATTATGGAAAAAAATCCTAAAATTTGAACACCATTTCCCATCAAAATAGATGAATCTTGAGTGCATTTACTAATCCCAGTCATTGGTTTCAAAACGGACATTTTCTAGCTGTGGGAAGCACCTATAAAAGCGCTACAAAAGCGCTCGGAAAAGAAACGTAATTTTTTCCCTTTTAAACGATAGCATATTGCTAAAAACGAGGACCATGTGCGTAGTTACATGTCTTGACCAATAGCTCTTTTCCCATCAAAATTCACTCCTCTTGAGTGATTTTGTGGAACTCAAAAATGGCATAAGTGCTAAAAATTAGGCAAAATTACCACAAAATCTATAAAACGGGTCTTTGGATACCATATTATGGAAACAATTCCTAAAATTTGAACACCATTTCCCATCAAAATAGATGAATCTTGAGTGCATTTACTAATCCCAGGTCATTGGTTTCAAACCGGACATTTTCCTAGCACTGTAGGAAGCACCTATAAAAGCGCTCCAAAGCGCGCGGAAAAGTAAACGTCCTTTTTCCCTCTTAAACGATAGCATATTGCTAAAATCGAGGACCATATAGCGTAGTTACATATCTTGACCATTGGCCCTTTTCCCATCAAAATTCACTCATCTTGAGTGATTTTGTGGAACTCGAAAGTGGCATAAGTGCTAAAAATTAGGCAAAATTACCACAAAAATCTATAAAACGGGCCTTTGGATACCATATTATGGAAAAAATTCCTAAAATTTGAACACTATTTCCCATCAAAATAGATGAATCCCGAGTATATTTACTAATCCCAGGTCATTGGTTTCAAACCAGACATTTTCCTAGCCTGTGGGCAGCACCCAAAAAAAGCACTCCAAAGCGCTCGGAAATGTAGAAAACGTCCTTTTTTACCACTTAAACGATAGCATATTACTAAAAAACTGAGGACCATGTGACGTAGTTACATGTCTTGACCATTATCCATTTTCCCATCAGAAGGCACTCATCTTGAGTGATTTTGCGGAACTAGAATGTGCCATAAGTGCTACAAATTTGGCAAAATTACCACAAAAATCGGTAAAACGGGTTTTTGGATGCCATATTATGGAAAAAATTCCAAAAAATTTGAACACCATTTCCCATCAAAATAGATGCCTCCTGAGTGTATTTACTAATCCCATGTCATTGGTTTTAAACGGGACATTTTCTCAGCCAATGGGAAGCACCCATAAAAGCGCTCAGAAAACAGAAAACGTCCTTTTTTCCCTCTTAAACGATGGAATATTGCTAAAAAAACTGAAGACCATATGACGTAGTTACATGTTTTGACCGTTGGCCCTTTTCCCATCAAAATTCACTCCTCTTGAGTAATTTTGTGGAACTCGAAAGTGGCATAAGTGCTAAAAATAAGGCAAAATTATCACAAAAACCGGTAAAACGGGTCTTTGGATACCATATTATGGAAAAAATTCCTAAAATTTGAACACCATTTCCCATCAAAATAGATGAATCCTAAGTGCATTTACTAATCCCAGGTCATTGGTTTCAAACCGGACATTTTCCTAGCCTGTGGGAAGCACCTATAAAAGCGCTCCAAAAGCGCTCGCAAAACAGAAAACGTCTTTTTTTCCCTCTTAAACGATAGCATATTGCTAAAAAATTGAGGACCATATGACGTAGTTACATATCTTGACCATTGTCCCTTTTCCCATCAAAATTCACTCATCTTGAGTGATTTTGTGGAACTCAAAGTGGCATAAGTGCTAAAAATTAGGCAAAATTACCACAAAAATCTATAAAACGGGCCTTTGGATACCATATTATGGAAAAAAATCCTAAAATTTGAACACCATTTCCCATCAAAATAGATGAATCTTGAGTGCATTTACTAATCCCGGTCATTGGTTTCAAATAGGACATTTTCTAGCTTTGTGGGAAGCACCTATAAAAGCGCTACAAAAGCGCTCGGAAAACGTAAACGTAATTTTTCCCTTTTAAACGATAGCATATTGCTAAAAAGCGAGGACCATGTGACGTAGTTACATGTCTTGACCAATAGCTCTTTTCCCATCAAAATTCACTCCTCTTGAGTGATTTTGTGGAACTCAAAAATGGCATAAGTGCTAAAAATTAGGCAAAATTACCACAAAAATCTATAAAACGGGTCTTTGGATACCATATTATGGAAACAATTCCTAAAATTTGAACACCATTTCCCATCAAAATAGATGAATCCTAAGTGCATTTACTAATCCCAGGTCATTGGTTTCAATAGGACATTTTCCTAGCCTGTGGGAAGCACCTATAAAAGCGCTCCAAAAGCGCTCGGAAAACAGAAAACGTCCTTTTTTCCCTCTTAAACGATAGCATATTGCTAAAATCTGAGGACCATATGACGTAGTTACATATATTGACCATTGGCCCTTTTCCCATCAAAATTCACTCATCTTGAGTGATTTTGTGGAACTCAAAGTGGCATAAGTGCTAAAAATTAGGCAAAATTACCACAAAAATCTATAAAACGGGCCTTTGGATACCATATTATGGAAAAAAATCCTAAAATTTGAACACCATTTCCCATCAAAATAGATGAATCTTGAGTGCATTTACTAATCCCAGGTCATTGGTTTCAAACCGGACATTTTCCTAGCCTGTGGGAAGCACCTATAAAAGCGCTACAAAAGCGCGCGGAAAACAGAAAACGTAATTTTTTCCCTTTTAAACGATAGCATATTGCTAAAAAACTGAGGACCATATGACGTAGTTACATATCTTGACCATTGGCCCTTTTCCCATCAAAATTCACTCATCTTGAGTGATTTTGTGGAACTCGAAAGTGGCATAAGTGCTAAAAATAAGGCAAAATTATCACAAAAACCGGTAAAACGGGTCTTTGGATACCATATTATGGAAAAAATTCCTAAAATTTGAACACCATTTCCCATCAAAATAGATGAATCCTAAGTGCATTTACTAATCCCAGGTCATTGGTTTCAAACCGGACATTTTCCTAGCCTGTGGGAAGCACCTATAAAAGCGCTCCAAAAGCGCTCGCAAAACAGAAAACGTCTTTTTTTCCCTCTTAAACGATAGCATATTGCTAAAAAATTGAGGACCGTATGACGTAGTTACATATCTTGACCATTGGCCCTTTTCCCATCAAAATTCACTCATCTTGAGTGATTTTGTGGAACTCAAAGTGGCATAAGTGCTAAAAATTAGGCAAAATTACCACAAAAATCTATAAAACGGGTCTTTAGATACCATATTATGGAAAAAAATCCTAAAATTTGAACACCATTTCCCATCAAAATAGATGAATCCACGAGTGCATTTACTAATCCCAGGTCATTGGTTTCAAATAGGACATTTTCCTAGCCTTGTGGAAGCACCTATAAAGCGCTCCAAAAGCGCTCGGAAAACAGAAAACGTCCTTTTTTCCCTCTTAAACGATAGCATATTGCTAAAAAAAACTGAGGACCATATGACGTAGTTACATATCTTGACCATTGGCCCTTTTCCCATTAAAAGTCACTCCTCTTGAGTGATTTTGTGGAAATCAAAAGTGGCATAAGTGCTAAAAATAAGGCAAAATTACCACAAAAACCGATAAAACGGGTCTTTGGAGACCATATAATGGAAAAAATTCCTAAAATTTGAACAATATTTCCCATCAAAATAGATGAATCCTGAGTGTATTTACTAATCCCAGGTCATTGGTTTCAAACCGGACATTTTCCTAGCCTGTGGGCAGCACCCAAAAAAGCACTCCAAAAGCGCTCGGAAAACAGAAAACGTCCTTTTTTACCTCTTAAACGATAGCATATTACTAAAAAACTGAGGACCATGTGACGTAGTTACATGTCTTGACCATTCGCCATTTTTCCATCAGAAGGCACTCATCTTGAGTGATTTTGCGGAACTCAAAAGTGCCATAAGTGCTACAAATTATGCAAAATTACCACAAAAATCGGTAAAACGGGTTTTTGGATGGCATATTATGGAAAAAATTCCAAAAAAGTTGAAGACCATTTCCCATCAAAATAGATGCCTCCTGAGTGTATTTACTAATCCCATGTCATTGGTTTTAAACGGGACATTTTCTTAGCCAATGGGAAACACCCATAAAAGCGCTCAGAAAACAGAAAACGTCCTTTTTGCCCTCTTAAACGATGGAATATTGCTAAAAAAACTAGGGACCATATGACGTAGTTACATGTCTTGACCGTTGGCCCTTTTCCCATCAAAATTCACTCCTCTTGAGTGATTTTGTGGAACTCAAAAGTGGCATAAGTGCTAAAAATTAGGCAAAATTACCACAAAAATCTATAAAACGGGTCTTTGGATACCATATTATGGAAAAAAATCATAAAATTTGAACACCATTTCCCATCAAAATAGATGAATCTGAGTGCATTTACTAATTCCAGGTCATTGGTTTCAAACTAGGACATTTTCCTAGCCTGTGGGAAGCACTATATAAAAGCGCTACAAAAGCGTTCGGAAAACAGAAACGTAATTTTTCCCTTTTAAACGATAGCATATTGCTAAAAACCGAGGACCATGTGACGTAGTTACATGTCTTGACCAATAGCCCTTTTCCCATCAAAATTCACTCCTCTTGAGTGATTTTGTGGAACTCAAAAATGGCATAAGTGCTAAAAATTAGGCAAAATTACCACAAAAATCTATAAAACGGGTCTTTGGATACCATATTATGGAAACAATTCTTAAAATTTGAACACCATTTCCCATCAAAATAGATGAATCCTAAGTGCATTTACTAATCCCAGGTCATTGGTTTCAAACCGGACATTTTCCTAGCATGTGGGAAGCACCTATAAAAGCGCTACAAAAGCGTTCGGAAAACAGAAAACGTAATTTTTTCCCTCTTAAACGATAGCATATTGCTAAAAAACTGAGGACCATATGACGTAGTTACATATCTTGACCATTGGCCTTTTTCCCATCAAAATTCACTCATCTTGAGTGATTTTGTGGAACTCAAAGTGGCATAAGTGCTAAAAATTAGGCAAAATTACCACAAAAATCTATAAAACGGGTCTTTGGATACCATATTATGGAAAAAAAAAATCCTAAAATTTGAACACCATTTCCCATCAAAATAGATGAATCCTGAGTGCATTTACTAATCCCAGGTCATTGGTTTCAAATAGGACATTTTCTAGCTTTGTGGGAAGCACCTATAAAAGCGCTACAAAAGTGCTCGGAAAACAGAAAACGTAAATTTTTCCCTTTTAAACGATAGCATATTGCTAAAAAACTAAGGACCATGTGACGTAGTTACATGTCTTGAACAATAGCCCTTTTCCCATCAAAATTCACTCCTCTTGAGTGATTTTGTGGAACTCAAAAATGGCATAAGTGCTAAAAATTAGGCAAAATTACCACAAAAATCTATAAAACGGGTCTTTGGATACCATATTATGGAAACAATTCCTAAAATTTGAACACCACTTCCCATCAAAATAGATGAATCCTAAGTGCATTTACTAATCCCAGGTCATTTGTTTCAAACCGGACATTTTCCTATCCAGTGGGAAGCACCTATAAAAGCGCTACAAAAGCGCTAGGAAAATAGAAAACGTAATTTTTTCCCTTTTAAACGATAGCATATTGCTAAAAAGCGAGGACCATGTGACGTAGTTACATGTCTTGACCAATAGCCCTTTTCCCATCAAAATTCACTCCTTTTGAGTGATTTTGTGGAACTCAAAAATGGCATAAGTGCTAAAAATTAGGCAAAATTACATAAAAAATCTATAAAACGGGTCTTTGGATACCATATTATGGAAACAATTCCTAAAATTTGAACACCATTTCCCATCAAAATAGATGAATCCTAAGTGCATTTACTAATCCCAGGTCATTGGTTTCAAACCGGACATTTTCCTAGCCTGAGGGAAGCACCTATAAAAGCGCTCCAAAAGCGCTCGGAAAACAGAAAACGTCCTTTTTGCCCTCTTAAACGATAGCATATTGCTAAAAAACTGAGGATCATGTGACGTAGTTACATGTCTTGACCAATGGCCCTTTTCCCATCAAAATTCACTCCTCTTGAGTGATTTTGTGGAACTCAAAAATGGCATAAGTGCTAAAAATTAGGCAAAATTACCACAAAAATCTATAAAACGGATCTTTGAATACCATATTATGGAAACAATTCCTAAAATTTGAACACTATTTCCCATCAAAATAGATGAATCCTGAGTATATTTACTAATCCCAGGTCATTGGTTTCAAACCGGACATTTTCTAACTGTGGGCGGCACCCAAAAAGCACTCTAAAAGCGCTCGGAAAACGAAACGTCCTTTTTTACCTCTTAAACGATAGCATATTACTAAAAACATGAGGACCATGTGACGTAGTTACATGTATTGACCATTCGCCATTTTCCCATCAGAAGGCACTCATCTTGAGTGATTTTGCGGAACAAGAATGTGCCATAAGTGCTACAAATTAGGCAAAATTACCACAAAAATCGGTAAAACGGGTTTTTGGATGCCATATTATGGAAAAAATTCCAAAAAATTTGAACACCATTTCCCATCAAAATAGATGCCTCCACGAGTTTATTTACTAATCCCATGTCATTGGTTTTAAACGGGACATTTTCTTAGCCAATGGGAAGCACCCATAAAAGCGCTCAGAAAACAGAAAACATCCTTTTTGCCCTCTTAAACGATGGAATATTGCTAAAATAAGCGAGGACCATATGACGTAGTTACATGTCTTGACCGTTGGCCCTTTTCCCATCAAAATTCACTCCTCTTGAGTAATTTTGTGGAACTCGAAAAGTGGCATAAGTGCTAAAAATAAGGCAAAATTATCACAAAAACCGGTAAAAAACGGGTCTTTGGATACCATATTATGGAAAAAATTCCTAAAATTTGAACACCATTTCGCATCAAAATAGATGAATCCTGAGTGCATTTACTAATCCCAGGTCATTGGTTTAAAACCGGACATTTTCCTAGCCTGTGGGAAGCACCTATAAAAGCGCTCCAAAAGCGCTCGGAAAACAGAAAACGTCACTTTTTCCTTCTTAAACGATAGAATATTGCTAAAAACTGAGGACCATGTGCCTTAGTTACATGTCTTGACCGTTGGCCCTTTTCCCATCAAAATTCACTCCTCTTGAGTAATTTTGTGGAACTCAAAAGTGGCATAAGTGCTAAAAATTAGGCAAAATTACCACAAAAACCGATAAAACGGGTCTTTGGAGACCATATAATGGAAAAAATTCCTAAAATTTGAACAATATTTCCCATCAAAATAGATGAATCCTGAGTGTATTTACTAATCCCAGGTCATTGGTTTCAAACCGGACATTTTCCTAGCCTGTGGGCAGCACTCAAAAAGCACTCCAAAAGCGCTCGGAAAACGAAAACGTCCTTTTTACCTCTTAAACGATAGCATATTACTAAAAAACTGAGGACCATGTGACGTAGTTACATGTCTTGACCATTCGCCATTTTTCCATCAGAAGGCACTCATCTTGAGTGATTTTGCGGAACTCAAAAGTGCCATAAGTGCTACAAATTATGCAAAATTACCACAAAAATCGGTAAAATGGGTCTTTGGATACCATATTATGGAATAAATTCAAAAAAGTTGAACACCATTTCCCATAAAAATAGATGTCTCCTGAGTTTATTTACTAATCCCATGTCATTGGTTTTAAATTGAACATTTTCCTAGCCAATGGGAAGCACCCATAAAAGCGCTCCAAAAGCGCTCGGAAAACAAAAAATGTCTTTTTTGCCCTCTTAAACGATGGAATATTGCTCAAAAAACTGAGGACCATATGACGTAGTTACATGTCTTGACCATTGGCCCTTTTCCCATCAAAATTCACTCCTCTTGAGTGATTTTGTGGAACTCAAAGTGGCATAAGTGCTAAAAATTAGGCAAAATTACCACAAAAATCTATAAAACGGGTCTTTGGAGACCATATTATGGAAAAAATTCCTAAAATTTGAACACCATTTCCCATCAAAATAGATGAATCCTGAGTGCATTTACTAATCCCAGGTCATTGGTTTCAAACCGGACATTTTCCTAGCCTGTGGGAAGCACCTATAAAAGCGCTCCAAAAGCGCTCGGAAAACAGAAAACGTCCTTTTTTCCCTCTTAAACGATAGCATATTGCTAAAAAACTGAGGACCATATGACGTAGTTACATATCTTGACCATTGGCCCTTTTCCCATCAAAATTCACTCATCTTGAGTGATTTTGTGGAACTCAAAGTGGCATAAGTGCTAAAAATTAGGCAAAATTACCACAAAAATCTATAAAACGGGTCTTTGGATACCATATTATGGAAAAAAATCCTAAAATTTGAACACCATTTCCCATCAAAATATATGAATCCACGAGTGCATTTACTAATTCCAGGTCATTGGTTTCAAATAGGACATTTTCCTAGCACGTGGGAAGCACCTATAAAAGCGCTACAAAAGCGCTCGGAAAATGTAAACGTAATTTTTCCCTTTTAAACGATAGCATATTACTAAAAAACTGAGGACCATGTGACGTAGTTACATGTCTTGACCAATATCCCTTTTCCCATCAAAATTCACTCCTCTTGAGTGATTTTGTGGAACTCAAAAATGGCATAAGTGCTAAAAATTAGGCAAAATTACCACAAAAATCTATAAAACGGGTCTTTGGATACCATATTATGGAAACAATTCTTAAAATTTGAACACCATTTCCCATCAAAATAGATGAATCCTAAGTGCATTTACTAATCCCAGGTCATTTGTTTCAAACCGGACATTTTCTAGCTTTGTGGGAAGCACCTATAAAAGCGCTCCAAAAGCGCTCGGAAAACAGAAAACGTCCTTTTTTCCCTCTTAAACGATAGCATATTGCTAAAAAACTGAGGACCATATGACGTAGTTACATATCTTGACCATTGGCCCTTTTCCCATCAAAATTCACTCATCTTGAGTGATTTTTGATGGAACTCAAAGTGGCATAAGTGCTAAAAATTAGGCAAAATTACCACAAAAATCTATAAAACGGGTCTTTGGATACCATATTATGGAAAAAAATCCTAAAATTTGAACACCATTTCCCATCAAAATAGATGAATCCACGAGTGCATTTACTAATCCCAGGTCATTGGTTTCAAACCGGACATTTTCTAGCTTTGTGGAAGCACCTATAAAAGCGCTACAAAAGTGCTCGGAAAACAGAAAACGTAATTTTTTCCCTTTTAAACGATAGCATATTGTTAAAAAACTGAGGACCATGTGACGTAGTTACATGTCTTGACCAATAGCCCTTTTCCCATCAAAATTCACTCCTCTTGAGTGATTTTGTGGAACTCAAAGTGGCATAAGTGCTAAAAATTAGGCAAAATTACCACAAAAATCTATAAAACGGGTCTTTGGATACCATATTATGGAAAAAAATCATAAAATTTGAACACCATTTCCCATCAAAATAGATGAATCCTAAGTGCATTTACTAATCCCAGGTTATTGGTTTCAAACCGGACATATTCCTAGCCTGTGGGAAGCACCTATAAAAGCGCTCCAAAAGCGCTCGGAAAACAGAAAACGTCATTTTTTCCCTCTTAAACGATAGCATATTGCTAAAAAACTGAGGACCATATGACGTAGTTACATATCTTGACCATTGGCCCTTTTCCCATCAAAATTTACTCATCTTGAGTGATTTTGTGGAACTCAAAGTGGCATAAGTGCTAAAAATTAGGCAAAATTAACACAAAAATCTATAAAACGGGTCTTTGGATACCATATTATGGAAAAAAATCCTAAAATTTGAACACCATTTCCCATCAAAATAGATGAATCCTGATTGCATTTACTAATCCCAGGTCATTTGTTTCAAACCGGACATTTTCCTAGCCAGTGGGAAGCACCTATAAAAGCGCTACAAAAGCGCTCGGAAAATAGAAAACGTAATTTTTTCCCTTTTAAACGATAGCATATTGCTAAAAAACTGAGGACCATGTGACGTAGTTACATGTCTTGACCAATAGCCCTTTTCCCATCAAAATTCACTCCTCTTGAGTGATTTTGTGGAACTCAAAAATGGCATAAGTGCTAAAAATTAGGCAAAATTACCACAAAAATCTATAAAGGGGGTCTTTGGATACCATATTATGGAAACAATTCCTAAAATTTGAACACCATTTCCCATCAAAATAGATGAATCCTAAGTGCATTTACTAATCCCAGGTCATTGGTTTCAAACCGGACATTTTCCTAGCCTGAGGGAAGCACCTATAAAAGCGCTTCAAAAGCGCTCGGAAAACAGAAAACGTCCTTTTTTCCCTCTTAAACGATAGCATATTGCTAAAAAACTGAGGATCATGTGACGTAGTTACATGTCTTGACCAATGGCCCTTTTCCCATCAAAATTCACTCCTCTTGAGTGATTTTGTGGAACTCAAAAATGGCATAAGTGCTAAAAATAAGGCAAAATTATCACAAAAACCGGTAAAACGGGTCTTTGGATACCATATTATGGAAAAAATTTCTAAAATTTGAACACCATTTCCCATCAAAATAGATGAATCCTGAGTGCATTTACTAATCCCAGGTCATTGGTTTAAAACCGGACATTTTCCTAGCCTGTGGGAAGCACCTATAAAAGCGCTCCAAAAGCGCTCGGAAAACAGAAAACGTCACTTTTTCCTTCTTAAACGATAGAATATTGCTAAAAAACTGAGGACCATGTGCCTTAGTTACATGTCTTGACCGTTGGCCTTTTCCCATCAAAATTCACTCCTCTTGAGTAATTTTGTGGAACTCAAAAGTGGCATAAGTACTAAAAATTAGGCAAAATTACCACAAAAACCGATAAAACGGGTCTTTGGAGACCATATAATGGAAAAAATTCCTAAAATTTGAACAATATTTCCCATCAAAATAGATGAATCCTGAGTGTATTTACTAATCCCAGGTCATTGGTTTCAAACCGGACATTTTCCTAGCCTATGGGCAGCACCCAAAAAAGCACTCCAAAAGCGCTCGGAAAACATAAAACGTCCTTTTTTACCTCTTAAACGATAGCATATTACTAAAAAACTGAGGACCATGTGACGTAGTGACATGTCTTGACCGTTCTCCATTTTCCCATCAGAAGGCACTCATCTTGAGTGATTTTGCGGAACTAAAAACTGCCATAAGTGCTACAAATTATGCAAAATTACCACAAAAATCGGTAAAACGGGTTTTTGGATGCCATATTATGGAAAAAATTCCAAAAAAGTTGAACACCATTTCCCATCAAAATAGATGCCTCCTGAGTGTATTTACTAATCCCATGTCATTGGTTTTAAACGGTACATTTTCTTAGCCAATGGGAAGCACCCATAAAAGCGCTCAGAAAACAGAAAACGTCCTTTTTTCCCTCTTAAACGATAGAATATTGCTAAAAAAACTGAGGACCATATGACGTAGTTATATGTCTTGACCGTTATCCCTTTTCCCAACAAAATTCACTCCTCTGGAGTAATTTTGTGGAACTCGAAAGTGGCATAAGTGCTAAAATAAGGCAAAATTATCACAAAAACCGGTAAAACGGGTCTTTGGATACCATATTATGGAAAAAATTCCTAAAATTTGAACACCATTGGCCATCAAAATAGATGAATCCTGAGTGCATTTACTAATCCCAGGTCATTGGTTTAAAACAAGACATTTTCCTAGCCTGTGGGAAGCACCTATAAAAGCGCTCCAAAAGCGCTCGGAAAACAGAAAACGTCACTTTTTCCCTCTTAAACGATAGAATATTGCTAAAAAACTGAGGACCATGTGACTTAGTTACTTGTCTTGACCATTCGCCATTTTCCCATCAGAAGGCACTCATCTTGAGTGATTTTGCGGAACTCAAAAGTGCCATAAGTGCTACAAATTAGGCAAAATTACCACAAAAATCGGTAAAACGGGTTTTGGATGCCATATTATGGAAAAATTCGAAAAAAGTTGAACACCATTTCCCATCAAAATAGATGCCTCCTGAGTGTATTTACTAATCCCATGTCATTGGTTTAAAACGGGAGATTTTCTTAGCCAATGGGAAGCACCCATAAAAGCTCTCAGAAAACGTCCTTTTTGCCCTCTTAAACGATGGAATATTGCTAAAAAGCGAGGACCATATGACGTAGTTACATGTCTTGACCGTTGGCCCTTTTCCCATCAAAATTCACTCCTCTTGAGTGATTTTGTGGAACTCAAAAGTGGCATAAGTGCTAAAAATAAGGCAAAATTACCACAAAAACCGAAAAAACGGGTCTTTGGAGACCATATAATGGAAAAAATTCCTAAAATTTGAACAATATTTCCCACCAAAATAGATAAATCCTAAGTGTATTTACTAATCCCAGGTCATTGGTTTCAAACCTAGGACATTTTCCTAGCCTGGGCAAGCACCCAAAAAGCACTCCAAAAGCGCTCGGAAAACATAAAACGTCCTTTTTACCTCTTAAACGATAGCATATTACTAAAAACTCGAGGACCATGTGACGTAGTTACATGTCTTGACCATTCGCCATTTTTCCATCAGAAGGCACTCATCTTGAGTGATTTTGCGGAACTCAAAAGTGCCATAAGTGCTACAAATTATGCAAAATTACCACAAAAAATCTGTAAAATGGGTCTTTGGATACCATATTATGGAATAAATTCAAAAAAGTTGAACACCATTTCCCATCAAAATAGATGCCTCGAGTTTATTTACTAATCCCATGTCATTGGTTTTAAACGGGACATTTTCCTAGCCAATGGGAATCACCCATAAAAACGCTCCAAAAGCGCTCGGAAAACAAAAAATGTCTTTTTTGCCCTCTTAAACGATGGAATATTGCTCAACAAACTGAGGACCATATGACGTAGTTACATGTCTTGACCATTGGCCCTTTTCCCATCAAAATTCACTCCTCTTGAGTGATTTTGTGGAACTCAAAGTGGCATAAGTGCTAAAAATTAGGCAAAACTACCACAAAAATCTATAAAACGGGTCTTTGGAGACCATATTATGGAAAAAAATCCTAAAATTTGAACACCATTTCCCATCAAAATAGATGAATCCTGAGTGCATTTACTAATCCTAGGTCATTGGTTTCAAACCGGACATTTTCCTAGCCTGTGGGTAGCACATAAAAAAAGCGCTCCAAAAGCGCTCGGAAAATAGAAAACGTCCTTTTCCCCCTCTTAAACGATGAAATATTGCTTAAAAAACTAAGGACCATGTGACGTAGTGACATGTCTTGACCGTTCTCCATTTTCCCATCAGAAGGCACTCATCTTGAGTGATTTTGCGGAACTCAAAACTGTCATAAGTGCTACAAATTATGCAAAATTACCACAAAAATCGGTAAAACGGGTTTTTGGATGCCATATTATGGAAAAAATTCCAAAAAAGTTGAACACCATTTCCATCAAAATAGATGCCTCTGAGTGTATTTACTAATCCCATGTCATTGGTTTTAAACGGTACATTTTCTTAGCCAATGGGAAGCACCCATAAAAGCGCTCAGAAAACAGAAAACGTCCTTTTTGCCCTCTTAAACGATGGAATATTGCTAAAAAAAACTGAGGACCATATGACGTAATTATATGTCTTGACCGTTATCCCTTTTCCCAACAAAATTCACTCCTCTGGAGTAATTTTGTGGAACTCGAAAGTGGCATAAGTGCTAAAAATAAGGCAAAATTATCACAAAAACAGGTAAAACGGGTCTTTGGATACCATATTATGGAAAAAATTCCTAAAATTTGAACACCATTTCCCATCAAAATAGATGAATCCTGAGTGCATTTACTAATCCCAGGTCATTGGTTTAAAACAGGACATTTTCCTAGCCTGTGGGAAGCACCTATAAAAGCGCTCCAAAAGCGCTCGGAAAACAGAAAACGTCACTTTTTCCCTCTTAAACGATAGAATATTGCTAAAAAACTGAGGACCATGTGACTTAATTACATGTCTTGACCATTCTCCATTTTCCCATCAGAAGGCACTCATCTTGAGTGATTTTGCGGAACTCAAAAGTGCCATAAGTGCTACAAATTAGGCAAAATTACCACAAAAATCGGTAAAACGGGTTTTTGGATGCCATATTATGGAAAAAATTCCAAAAAAGTTGAACACCATTTCCCATCAAAATATATGCCTCCTGAGTGTATTTACTAATCCCATGTCATTGGTTTTAAACGGGACATTTTCTTAGCCAATGGGAAGCACCCATAAAAGCGCTCGGAAAACGTCCTTTTGCCCTCTTAAACGATGGAATATTGCTAAAAAAACTGAGGACCATATGACGTAGTTACATGTCTTGACCGTTGGCCCTTTTCCCATCAAAATTCACTCCTCTTGAGTGATTTTGTGGAACTCAAAAAGTGGCATAAGTGCTAAAAATAAGGTAAAATTACCACAAAAATCGGTAAAATGGGTCTTTGGATACCATATTATGGAATAAATTCAAAAAAGTTGAACACCATTTCCCATCAAAATAGATGCCTCCTGAGTTTATTTACTAATCCCATGTCATTGGTTTTAAACGGGACATTTTCCTAGCCAATGGGAAGCACCCATAAAAGCGCTCCAAAAGCGCTCGGAAAACAAAAAATGTCTTTTTTGCCCTCTTAAACGATGGAATATTGCTCAAAAAACTGAGGACCATATGACGTAGTTACATATCTTGACCATTGGCCCTTTTCCCATCAAAATTCACTCATCTTGAGTGATTTTGTGGAACTCAAAGTGGCATAAGTGCTTAAAATTAGGCAAAATTACCACAAAAATCTATAAAACGGGTCTTTGGATACCATATTATGGAAAAAAATCCTAAAATTTGAACACCATTTCCCATCAAAATAGATGAATCCTGAGTGCATTTACTAATCCCAGGTCATTGGTTTCAAACCGGACATTTTCCTAGCCTGTGGGAAGCACCTATAAAAGCGCTACAAAAGCGCTCGGAAAACAGAAAACGTAATTTTTCCCTTTTAAACGATAGCATATTGCTAAAAAACTGAGGACCATGTGACGTAGTTACATGTCTTGACCAATAGCCCTTTTCCCATCAAAATTCACTCCTCTTGAGTGATTTTGTGGAACTCAAAAATGGCATAAGTGCTAAAAATTAGGCAAAATTACCACAAAAATCTATAAACGGGTCTTTGGATACCATATTATGGAAACAATTCCTAAAATTTGAACACCATTTCCCATCAAAATAGATGAATCCTAAGTGCATTTACTAATCCCAGGTCATTGGTTTCAAACCCAGGACATTTTCCTTTTGTGGGAAGCACCTATAAAAGCGCTCCAAAAGCGCTCGGAAAACAAAAAATGTCTTTTTTGCCCTCTTAAACGATGGAATATTGCTCAAAAAACTGAGGACCATATGACGTAGTTACATGTCTTGACCATTGGCCCTTTTCCCATCAAAATTCACTCCTCTTGAGTGATTTTGTGGAACTCAAAGTGGCATAAGTGCTAAAAATTAGGCAAAATTACCACAAAAATCTATAAAACGGGTCTTTGGAGACCATATTATGGAAAAAATTCCTAAAATTTGAACACCATTTCCCATCAAAATAGATGAATCCTGAGTGCATTTACTAATCCTAGGTCATTGGTTTCAAACCGGACATTTTCCTAGCCTGTGGGTAGCACATAAAAAAGCGCTCCAAAAGCGCTCGGAAAATAGAAAACGTCCTTTTTCCCTCTTAAACGATAGAATATTGCTAAAAAACTGAGGAACATGTGACTTAGTTACATGTCTTGACCATTCGCCATTTTCCCAACAGAAGGCACTCATCTTGAGTGATTTTGCGGAACTCAAAAGTGCCATAAGTGCTACAAATTAGGCAAAATTACCACAAAAATCGGTAAAACGGGTTTTTGGATGCCATATTATGGAAAAAATTCCAAAAAAGTTGAACACCATTTCCCATCAAAATAGATGCCTCCTGAGTGTATTTAATAATCCCATGTCATTGGTTTTAAACGGGACATTTTCTTAGCCAATGGGAAGCACCCATAAAACCGCTCGGAAAACGTCCTTTTTGCCCTCTTAAACGATGGAATATTGCTAAAAAAACTGAGGACCATATGACGTAGTTACATGTCTTGACTGTTGGCCCTTTTCTCATCAAAATTCACTCCTCTTGAGTGATTTTGTGGAACTCAAAAGTGGCATAAGTGCTAAAAATAAGGCAAAATTACCACAAAAACTGAAAAAACGGGTCTTTGGAGACCATATAATGGAAAAAATTCCTAAAATTTGAACAATATTTCCCACCAAAATAGATGAATCTGAGTGTATCTACTAATCCCCGGTCATTGGTTTCAATAGGACATTTTCCTAGCACATTAAAAGACCCAAAAAGCACTCCAAAAGCGCTCGGAAAACATAAAACATCTTTTTTTACCTCTTAAACGATAGCATATTACTAAAAAAACTGAGGACCATGTGACGTAGTTACATGTCTTAACCATTCGCCATTTTTCCATCAGAAGGCACTCATCTTGAGTGATTTTATGAACTCAAAAGTGCCATAAGTGCTACAAATTATGCAAAATTACCACAAAAATCTGTAAAATGGGTCTTTGGATACCATATTATGGAATAAATTCAAAAAAGTTGAACACCATTTCCCATCAAAATAGATGCCTCCTGAGTTTATTTACTAATCCCATGTCATTGGTTTTAAACGGGACATTTTCCTAGCCAATGGGAAGCACCCATAAAAACGCTCCAAAAGCGCTCGGAAAACAAAAAATGTCTTTTTTTCCCTTTTTTTTCCCTCTTAAACGATGGAATATTGCTCAAAAAACTGAGGACCATATGACGTAGTTACATGTCTTGACCATTGTCCCTTTTCCCATCAAAATTCACTCCTCTTGAGTGATTTTGTGGAACTCAAAGTGGCATAAGTGCTAAAAATTAGGCAAAATTACCACAAAAATCTATAAAACGGGTCTTTGAAGACCATATTATGGAAAAAATTCCTAAAATTTGAACACCATTTCCCATCAAAATAGATGAATCCTGAGTGCATTTACTAATCCTAGGTCATTGGTTTCAAACCGGACATTTTCCTAGCCTGTGGGTAGCACATAAAAAAGCGCTCCAAAAGCGCTCGGAAAATAGAAAACGTCCCTTTTCCCCTCTTAAACGATGAAATATTGCTTAAAAAACTAAGGACCATGTGACGTAGTGACATGTCTTGACCGTTCTCCATTTTCCCGTCAGAAGGCACTCATCTTGAGTGATTTTGCGGAACTCAAAACTGCCATAAGTGCTACAAATTATGCAAAATTACCACAAAAATCGGTAAAACGGGTTTTTGGATGCCATATTATGGAAAAAAATTCCAAAAAAAGTTGAACACCATTTCCCATCAAAATAGATGCCTCCTGAGTGTATTTACTAATCCCATGTCATTGGTTTTAAACGGTACATTTTCTTAGCCAATGGGAAGCACCCATAAAGCCGCTCAGAAAACAGAAAACGTCCTTTTTGCCCTCTTAAACGATGGAATATTGCTAAAAAAAACTGAGGACCATATGACGTAATTATATGTCTTGACCGTTATCCCTTTTCCCAACAAAATTCACTCCTCTGGAGTAATTTTGTGGAACTCGAAAGTGGCATAAGTGCTAAAAATAAGGCAAAATTATCACAAAAACCGGTAAAACCGGTCTTTGGATACCATATTATGGAAAAAATTCCTAAAATTTGAACACCATTTCCCATCAAAATAGATGAATCCTGAGTGCATTTACTAATCCCAGGTCATTGGTTTAAAACATGACATTTTCCTAGCCTGTGGGAAGCACCTATAAAAGCGCTCCAAAAGCGCTCGGAAAACAGAAAACGTCACTTTTTCCCTCTTAAACGATAGAATATTGCTAAAAAACTGAGGACCATGTGACTTAATTACATGTCTTGACCATTCGCCATTTTCCCATCAGAAGGCACTCATCTTGAGTGATTTTGCGGAACTCAAAAGTGCCATAAGTGCTACAAATTAGGCAAAAATTACCACAAAAATCGGTAAAACGGGTTTTTGGATGCCATATTATGGAAAAAATTCCAAAAAAGTTGAACACCATTTCCCATCAAAATAGATGCCTCCTGAGTGTATTTAATAATCCCATGTCATTGGTTTTAAACGGGACATTTTCTTAGCCAATGGGAAGCACCCATAAAAGCGCTCGGAAAACGTCCTTTTTGCCCTCTTAAACGATGGAATATTGCTAAAAAAACTGAGGACCATATGACGTAGTTACATGTCTTGACCGTTGGCCCTTTTCCCATCAAAATTCACTCCTCTTGAGTGATTTTGTGGAACTCAAAAGTGGCATAAGTGCTAAAAATAAGGTAAAATTACCACAAAAATCGGTAAAATGGGTCTTTGGATACCATATTATGGAATAAATTCAAAAAAGTTGAACACCATTTCCCATCAAAATAGATGCCTCCTGAGTTTATTTACTAATCCCATGTCATTGGTTTTAAACGGGACATTTTCCTAGCCAATGGGAAGCACCCATAAAAGCGCTCCAAAGCGCTCGGAAAAAAAAAATGTCTTTTTGCCCTCTTAAACGATGGAATATTGCTCAAAAACTGAGGACCATATGACGTAGTTACATATCTTGACCATTGGCCCTTTTCCCATCAAAATTCACTCATCTTGAGTGATTTTGTGGAACTCAAAGTGGCATAAGTGCTAAAAATTAGGCAAAATTACCACAAAAATCTATAAAACGGGACTTTAGATACCATATTATGGAAAAAAATCCTAAAATTTGAACACCATTTCCCATCAAAATAGATGAATCCTGAGTGCATTTACTAATCCCAGGTCATTGGTTTCAAACCGGACATTTTCCTAGCCTGTGGGAAGCACCTATAAAAGCGCTACAAAAGCGCTCGGAAAACAGAAAACGTAATTTTTTCCCTTTTAAACGATAGCATATTGCTAAAAAACTGAGGACCATGTGACGTAGTTACATGTCTTGACCAATAGCCCTTTTCCCATCAAAATTCACTCCTCTTGAGTGATTTTGTGGAACTCAAAAATGGCATAAGTGCTAAAAATTAGGCAAAATTACCACAAAAATCTATAAAACGGGTCTTTGGATACCATATTATGGAAACAATTCCTAAAATTTGAACACCATTTCCCATCAAAATAGATGAATCCTAAGTGCATTTACTAATCCCAGGTCATTGGTTTCAAACCGGACATTTTCCTAGCCTGTGGGAAGCACCTATAAAAGCGCTCCAAAAGCGCTCGGAAAACAGAAATGTCTTTTTGCCCTCTTAAACGATGGAATATTGCTCAAAAAACTGAGGACCATATGACGTAGTTACATGTCTTGACCATTGGCCCTTTTCCCATCAAAATTCACTCCTCTTGAGTGATTTTGTGGAACTCAAAGTGGCATAAGTGCTAAAAATTAGGCAAAATTACCAAAAAATCTATAAAACGGGTCTTTGGAGACCATATTATGGAAAAAATTCCTAAAATTTGAACACCATTTCCCATCAAAATAGATGAATCCACGAGTGCATTTACTAATCCTAGGTCATTGGTTTCAAACCGGACATTTCCTAGCCTTTGTGGGTAGCATAAAAAAACGCTCCAAAGCGCTCGGAAAATAGAAAACGTCCTTTTTCCCTCTTAAACGATAGAATATTGCTAAAAGGCGAGGACCATGTGACTTAGTTACATGTCTTGACCATTCGCCATTTTCCCATCGAAGGCACTCATCTTGAGTGATTTTGCGGAACTCAAAAGTGCCATAAGTGCTACAAATTAGGCAAAATTACCACAAAAATCGGTAAACGGGTTTTGGATGCCATATTATTGAAAAAATTCCAAAAAATTTGAACACCATTTCCCATCAAAATAGATGCCTCTGAGTGTATTTACTAATCCCATGTCATTGGTTTTAAAACGTGACATTTTCTTAGCCAATGGAAGCACCCATAAAAGCGCTCGAAACGTCCTTTTTGCCCTCTTAAACGATGGAATATTGCTAAAAAACCGAGGACCATATGACGTAGTTACATGTCTTGACTGTTGGCCCTTTTCTCATCAAAATTCACTCCTCTTGAGTGATTTTGTGGAACTCAAAAAGTGGCATAAGTGCTAAAAATAAGGCAAAATTACCACAAAAACTGAAAAACGGGTCTTTGGAGACCATATAATGGAAAAATTCCTAAAATTTGAACAATATTTCCACCAAAATAGATGAATCTGAGTGTATCTACTAATCCCAGGTCATTGGTTTCAAACCGGACATTTTCTAGCACTGTGGGCGGCACCAAAAAAAAGCACTCCAAAAGCGCTCGGAAAACATAAAACATCCTTTTTTACCTCTTAAACGATAGCATATTACTAAAAAACTGAGGACCATGTGACGTAGTTACATGTCTTGACCATTCGCCATTTTTCCATCAGAAGGCACTCATCTTGAGTGATTTTGCGGAACTCAAAAGTGCCATAAGTGCTACAAATTATGCAAAATTACCACAAAAATCTGTAAAATGGGTCTTTGGATACCATATTATGGAATAAATTCAAAAAAGTTGAACACCATTTCCCATCAAAATAGATGCCTCCTGAGTTTATTTACTAATCCCATGTCATTGGTTTTAAACGGGACATTTTCCTAGCCAATGGGAAGCACCCATAAAAACGCTCCAAAAGCGCTCGGAAAACAAAAAAATGTCTTTTTTGCCCTCTTAAACGATGGAATATTGCTCAAAAACTGAGGACCATATAGCGTAGTTACATGTCTTGACCATTGGCCCTTTTCCCATTAAAATTCACTCATCTTGAGTGATTTTGTGGAACTCAAAGTGGCATAAGTGCTAAAAATTAGGCAAAATTACCACAAAAATCTATAAAACGGGTCTTTGGAGACCATATTATGGAAAAAATTCCTAAAATTTGAACACCATTTCCCATCAAAATAGATGAATCCTGAGTGCATTTACTAATCCTAGGTCATTGGTTTCAAACCGGACATTTTCCTAGCCTGTGGGTAGCACATAAAAAAGCGCTCCAAAAGCGCTCGGAAAATAGAAAACGTCATTTTTCCCCTCTTAAACGATGAAATATTGCTTAAAAAACTAAGGACCATGTGACGTAGTGACATGTCTTGACCGTTCTCCATTTTCCCATCAGAAGGCACTCATCTTGAGTGATTTTGCGGAACTCAAAACTGCCATAAGTGCTACAAATTATGCAAAATTACCACAAAAATCGGTAAAACGGGTTTTTAGATGCCATATTATGGAAAAAATTCCAAAAAAGTTGAACACCATTTCCCATCAAAATAGATGCCTCCTGAGTGTATTTACTAATCCCATGTCATTGGTTTTAAACGGTACATTTTCTTAGCCAATGGGAAGCACCCATAAAAGCGCTCAGAAAACAGAAAACGTCATTTTTGCCCTCTTAAACGATGGAATATTGCTAAAAAACCTGAGGACCATATGACGTAATTATATGTCTTGACCGTTATCCCTTTTCCCAACAAAATTCACTCCTCTGGAGTAATTTTGTGGAACTTAAAAAGTGGCATAAGTGCTAAAAATAAGGCAAAATTATCACAAAAAGCAGTAAAACGGGTCTTTGGATACCATATTATGGAAAAAATTCCTAAAATTTGAACACCATTTCCCATCAAAATAGATGAATCCTGAGTGCATTTACTAATCCCAGGTCATTGGTTTAAAACAGGACATTTTCCTAGCCTGTGGGAAGCACCTATAAAAGCGCTCCAAAAGCGCTCGGAAAACAGAAAACGTCACTTTTTCCCTCTTAAACGATAAAATATTGCTAAAAAACTGAGGACCATGTGACTTAATTACATGTCTTGACCATTCGCCATTTTCCCATCAGAAGGCACTCATCTTGAGTGATTTTGCGGAACTCAAAAGTGCCATAAGTGCTACAAATTAGGCAAAATTACCACAAAAATCGGTAAAACGGGTTTTTGGATGCCATATTATGGAAAAAATTCCAAAAAAGTTGAACACCATTTCCCATCAAAATAGATGCCTCCTGAGTGTATTTACTAATCCCATGTCATTGGTTTTAAACGGGACATTTTCTTAGCCAATGGGAAGCACCCATAAAAGCGCTCGGAAAATGTCCTTTTGCCCTCTTAAACGATGGAATATTGCTAAAAAAACTGAGGACCATATGACGTAGTTACATGTCTTGACCGTTGGCCCTTTTCCCATCAAAATTCACTCCTCTTGAGTGATTTTGTGGAACTCAAAAGTGGCATAAGTGCTAAAAATAAGGTAAAATTACCACAAAAATCGGTAAAATGGGTGTTTGGATACCATATTATGGAATAAATTCAAAAAAGTTGAACACCATTTCCCTTCAAAATACATGCCTCCTGAGTTTATTTACTAATCCCATGTCATTGGTTTTAAACGGGACATTTTCCTAGCCAATGGGAAGCACCCATAAAAGCGCTCCAAAGCGCTCGGAAAACAAAAATGTCTTTTTACCCTCTTAAACGATGGAATATTGCTCAAAAAACTGAGGACCATATGACGTAGTTACATATCTTGACCATTGGCCCTTTTCCCATCAAAATTCACTCATCTTGAGTGATTTTGTGGAACTCAAAGTGGCATAAGTGCTAAAAATTAGGCAAAATTACCACAAAAATCTATAAAACGGGACTTTAGATACCATATTATGGAAAAAATCCTAAAATTTGAACACCATTTCCCATCAAAATAGATGAATCCCTGAGTGCATTTACTAATCCCAGGTCATTGGTTTCAAACCGGACATTTTCCTAGCCTGTGGGAAGCACCTATAAAAGCGCTACAAAAGCGCTCGGAAAGCGAAACGTAATTTTTCCCTTTTAAACGATAGCATATTGCTAAAAAAGCGAGGACCATGTGACGTAGTTACATGTCTTGACCAATAGCCCTTTTCCCATCAAAATTCACTCCTCTAGAGTGATTTTGTGGAACTCAAAAATGGCATAAGTGCTAAAAATTAGGCAAAATTACCACAAAAATCTATAAAACGGGTCTTTGGATACCATATTATGGAAACAATTCCTAAAATTTGAACACCATTTCCCATCAAAATAGATGAATCCCAAGTGCATTTACTAATCCCAGGTCATTGGTTTCAAACCGGACATTTTCCTAGCCTGTGGGAAGCACCTATAAAAGCGCTCCAAAATCGCTCGGAAAACAAAAAATGTCTTTTTTGCCCTCTTAAACGATGGAATATTGCTCAAAAAACTGAGGACCATATGACGTAGTTACATGTCTTGACCATTGACCCTTTTCCCATCAAAATTCACTCCTCTTGAGTGATTTTGTGAAACTCAAAGTGGCATAAGTGCTAAAAAATTAGGCAAAATTACCACAAAAATCTATAAAACGGGTCTTTGGAGACCATATTATGGAAAAAATTCCTAAAATTTGAACACCATTTCCCATCAAAATAGATGAATCCTGAGTGCATTTACTAATCCTAGGTCATTGGTTTCAAACCGGACATTTTCCTAGCCTGTGGGTAGCACATAAAAAAGCGCTCCAAAAGTGCTCGGAAAATAGAAAACGTCCTTTTCCCCTCTTAAACGATGAAATATTGCTTAAAAAACTAAGGACCATGTGACGTAGTGACATGTCTTGACCGTTCTCCATTTTCCCATCGAAGGCACTCATCTTGAGTGATTTTGCGGAACTCAAAACTGCCATAAGTGCTACAAATTATGCAAAATTACCACAAAAATCGGTAAAACGGGTTTTGGATGCCATATTATGGAAAAAATTCCAAAAAGTTGAACACCATTTCCCATCAAAATAGATGCCTCCTCGAGTGTATTTACTAATCCCATGTCATTGGTTTTAAACGGTACATTTTCTTAGCCAATGGGAAGCACCCATAAAAGCGCCCAGAAAACAGAAAACGTCCTTTTTGCCCTCTTAAACGATGCAATATTGCTAAAAAAAACTGAGGACCATATGACGTAATTATATGTCTTGACCGTTATCCCTTTTCCCAACAAAATTCACTCCTCTGGAGTAATTTTGTGGAACTCGAAAGTGGCATAAGTGCTAAAAATAAGGCAAAATTATCACAAAAACCGGTAAAACGGGTCTTTGGATACCATATTATGGAAAAAATTCCTAAAATTTGAACACCATTTCCCATCAAAATAGATGAATCCTGAGTGCATTTACTAATCCCAGGTCATTGGTTTTAAAACAGGACATTTTCTATCTGTGGAAGCACCTAAAAAGCGCTCCAAAGCGCTCGGAAAAGCGAGAAACGTCACTTTTTCCCTCTTAAACGATAGAATATTGCTAAAAAGCGAGGACCATGTGACTTAATTACATGTCTTGACCATTCGCCTTTTTCCCATCGAAGGCACTCATCTTGAGTGATTTTGCGGAACTCAAAAGTGCCATAAGTGCTACAAATTAGGCAAAATTACCACAAAAATCGGTTAAACGGGTTTTTTGGATGCCATATTATGGAAAAAATTCCAAAAAAGTTGAACACAATTTCCCATCAAAATAGATGCCTCTGAGTGTATTTATTAATCCCATGTCATTGGTTTTAAACGGGACATTTTCTTAGCCAATGGGAAGCACCCATAAAGCGCTCAGAAAACAGAAAACGTCCTTTTTGCCCTCTTAAACGATGGAATATTGCTAAAAAAACTGAGGACCATATGACGTAGTTACATGTCTTGACCGTTGGCCCTTTTCCCATCAAAATTCACTCCTCTTGAGTGATTTTGTGGAACTCAAAAGTGGCATAAGTGCTAAAAATAAGGTAAAATTACCACAAAAATCGGTAAAATGGGTCTTTGGATACCATATTATGGAATAAATTCAAAAAAAGTTGAACACCATTTCCCATCAAAATAGATGCCTCCTGAGTTTATTTACTAATCCCATGTCATTGGTTTTAAACGGGACATTTTCCTAGCCAATGGGAAGCACCCATAAAAGCGCTCCAAAGCGCTGGAAAACAAAATGTCTTTTTTGCCCTCTTAAACGATGGAATATTGCTCAAAAAACGAGGACCATATGGCGTAGTTACATATCTTGACCATTGGCCCTTTTCCATCAAAATTCACTCATCTTGAGTGATTTTTGAACTCAAAGTGGCATAAGTGCTAAAAATTAGGCAAAATTACCACAAAAATCTATAAAACGGGTCTTTGGATACCATATTATGGAAAAAAATCCTAAAATTTGAACACTATTTCCCATCAAAATAGATGAATCCTGAGTGCATTTACTAATCCAGGCATTGGTTTCAAACCAGGACATTTTCCTAGCCTGTGGGAAGCACCTATAAAAGCGCTACAAAAGCGCTCGGAAAACAGAAAACGTAATTTTTTCCCTTTTAACGATAGCATATTGCTAAAAAACTGAGGACCATGTGACGTAGTTACATGTCTTGACCAATAGCCCTTTTCCCATCAAAATTCACTCCTCTTGAGTGATTTTGTGGAACTCAAAAATGGCATAAGTGCTAAAAATTAGGCAAAATTACCACAAAATCTATAAAACGGGTCTTTGGATACCATATTATGGAAACAATTCCTAAAATTTGAACACCATTTCCCATCAAAATAGATGAATCCTAAGTGCATTTACTAATCCCAGGTCATTGGTTTCAAACCGGACATTTTCCTAGCCTGTGGGAAGCACCTATAAAAGCGCTCCAAAAGCGCTCGGAAAACAGAAAACGTCCTTTTTCCCTCTTAACGATAGCATATTGCTAAAAACGAGGACCATATGACGTAGTTACATATCTTGACCATTGGCCCTTTTCCCATCAAAATTCACTCATCTTGAGTGATTTTGTGGAACTCAAAGTGGCATAAGTGCTAAAAATTAGGCAAAATTACCACAAAAATCTATAAAATGGGTCTTTGGATACCATATTATGGAAAAAAATCATAAAATTTGAACACCATTTCCCATCAAAATAGATGAATCCTGAGTGCATTTACTAATTCAGGTCATTGGTTTCAAACAGGACATTTTCCTAGCCTGTGGGAAGCACCTATAAAAGCGCTACAAAAGCGCTCAGAAAACAGAAAACGTAATTTTTTCCCTTTTAAACGATAGCATATTGCTAAAAAACTGAGGACCATGTGACGTAGTTACATGTCTTGACCAATAGCCCTTTTCCCATCAAAATTCACTCCTCTTGAGTGATTTTGTGGAACTCAAAAATGGCATAAGTGCTAAAAATTATGCAAAATTACCACAAAAATCTATAAAACGGGTCTTTGGATACCATATTATGGAAACAATTCTTAAAATTTGAACACCATTTCCCATCAAAATAGATGAATCCTAAGTGCATTTACTAATCCCAGGTCATTGGTTTCAAACCGGACATTTTCCTAGCCTGTGGGTAGCACCTATAAAAGAGCTCCAAAAGCGCTCGGAAAACAGAAAACGTCCTTTTTTCCCTCTTAAACGATAGCATATTGCTAAAAAACTGAGGACCATATGACGTAGTTACATATCTTGACCATTGGCCCTTTTCCCATCAAAATTCACTCATCTTGAGTGATTTTTTGGAACTCAAAGTGGCATAAGTGCTAAAAATTAGGCAAAATTACCACAAAAATCTATAAAACGGGTCTTTGGATACCATATTATGGAAAAAAATCCTAAAATTTGAACACTATTTCCCATCAAAATAGATGAATCCACGAGTGCATTTACTAATCCCAGGTCATTGGTTTCAAACCGGACATTTTCCTAGCTCTGTAGGGAAGCACCTATAAAAGCGCTACAAAAGCGCTCGGAAAGCAAACGTAATTTTCCCTTTTAAACGATAGCATATTGCTAAAAAACTGAGGACCATGTGACGTAGTTACATGTCTTGACCAATAGCCCTTTTCCCATCAAAATTCACTCCTCTTGAGTGATTTTGTGGAACTCAAAAAATGGCATAAGTGCTAAAAATTAGGCAAAATTACCACAAAAATCTATAAAACGGGTCTTTGGATATCATATTATGGAAACAATTCTAAAATTTGAACACCATTTCCCATCAAAATAGATAAATCCTAAGTGCATTTACTAATCCCGAGTCATTGGTTTCAAATAGGACATATTCCTAGCCTGTGGGAAGGACCTATAAAAGCGCTCCAAAAGCGCTCGGAAATTTAAAACGTCCTTTTTCCCTCTTAAACGATAGCATATTGCTAAAAGCGAGGACCATATGACGTAGTTACATATCTTGACCATTGGCCCTTTTCCCATCAAAATTTACTCATCTTGAGTGATTTTGTGGAACTCAAAGTGGCATAAGTGCTAAAAATTAGGCAAAATTACCACAAAAATCTATAAAACGGGTCTTTGGATACCATATTTTGGAAAAAAATCCTAAAATTTGAACACCATTTCCCATCAAAATAGATGAATCCTGAGTGCATTTACTAATCCCAGGTCATTGGTTTCAAACCGGACATTTTCCTAGCCTGTGGGAAGCACCTATAAAAGCGCTACAAAAGCGCTCGGAAAATAGAAAACGTAATTTTTTCCCTTTTAAACGATAGCATATTGCTAAAAAACTGAGGACCATGTGACGTAGTTACATGTCTTGACCAATAGCCCTTTTCCCATCAAAATTCACTCCTCTTGAGTGATTTTGTGGAACTCAAAAATGGCATAAGTGCTAAAAATTAGGCAAAATTACCACAAAATCTATAAAACGGGTCTTTGGATACCATATTATGGAAACAATTCCTAAAATTTGAACACCATTTCCCATCAAAATAGATGAATCCTAATTGCATTTACTAATCCCAGTCATTGGTTTCAAATAGGACATTTTCCTAACTGAGGGAAGCACCTATAAAAGCGCTTCAAAAGCGCTCGGAACACAGAAAACGTCCTTTTTTCCCTCTTAAACGATAGCATATTGCTAAAAAACTGAGGACCATGTGACGTAGTTACATGTTTTGACCAATGGCCCTTTTCCCATCAAAATTCACTCATCTTGAGTGATTTTGTGGAACTCAAAAATGGCATAAGTGCTAAAAATTAGGCAAAATTACCACAAAAATCAATAAAACGGGTCTTTGAATACCATATTATGGAAACAATTCCTAAAATTTGAACACTATTTCCCATCAAAATAGATGAATCCTGAGTATATTTACTAATCCCAGGTCATTGGTTTCAAACCGGACATTTTCCTAGCCTGTGGGCAGCACCCAAAAAAGCACTCCAAAAGCGCTCGGAAAACAGAAAACGTCCTTTTTTACCTCTTAAACGATAACATATTACTAAAAACATGAGGACCATGTGACGTAGTTACATGTCTTTACCATTCGCCATTTTCCCATCAGAAGGCACTCATCTTGAGTGATTTTGCGGAACAAGAATGTGCCATAAGTGCTACAAATTAGGCAAAATTACCAAAAAATCGGTAAAACGGGTTTTTGGATGCCATATTATGGAAAAAATTCCAAAAAATTTGAACACCATTTCCCATCAAAATAGATGCCTCCTGAGTGTATTTACTAATCCCATGTCATTGGTTTTAAACGGGACATTTTTTTAGCCAATGGGAAGCACCCATAAAAGCGCTCAGAAAACAGAAAACGTCCTTTTTGCCCTCTTAAACGATGGAATATTGCTAAAAAAACTGAGGACCATATGACGTAGTTACATGTCTTGACCGTTGGCGCTTTTCCCATCAAAATTCACTCCTCTTGAGTAATTTTGTGGAACTCGAAAGTGGCATAAGTGCTAAAAATAAGGCAAAATTATCACAAAAACCGGTAAAACGGGTCTTTGGATACCATATTATGGAAAAAATTCCTAAAATTTGAACACCATTTCCCATCAAAATAGATGAATCCTGAGTGCATTTACTAATCCCAGGTCATTGGTTTAAAACCGGACATTTTCTAGCTTCGTGGGAAGCACCTATAAAAGCGCTCCAAAGCGCTCGGAAATGTAAAACGTCACTTTTTCCTTCTTAAACGATAGAATAGTGCTAAAAAACTGAGGACCATGTGCCTTAGTTACATGTCTTGACCGTTGGCCCTTTTCCCATCAAAATTCACTCCTCTTGAGTAATTTTGTGGAACTCAAAAGTGGCATAAGTGCTAAAAATTAGGCAAAATTACCACAAAAACCGATAAAACGGGTCTTTGGAGACCATATAATGGAAAAAAATTCCTAAAATTTGAACAATATTTCCCATCAAAATAGATGAATCTGAGTGTATTTACTAATCCCAGGTCATTGGTTTCAAACCGGACATTTTCCTAGCCTGTGGGCAGCACCCAAAAAGCACTCCAAAAGCGCTCGGAAAACAGAAAACGTCCTTTTTTACCTCTTAAACGATAGCATATTACTAAAAAACTGAGGACCATGTGACGTAGTTACATGTCTTGACCATTCGCCATTTTTCCATCGAGAAGGCACTCATCTTGAGTGATTTTTGAACTCAAAAGTGCCATAAGTGCTACAAATTATGCAAAATTACCACAAAAATCGGTAAAATGGGTCTTTGGATACCATATTATGGAATAAATTCAAAAAAGTTGAACACCATTTCCCATAAAAATAGATGCCTCCTGAGTTTATTTACTAATCCCATGTCATTGGTTTTAAACGGGACATTTTCCTAGCCAATGGGAAGCACCCATAAAAACGCTCCAAAAGCGCTCGGAAAACAAAAAATGTCTTTTTTGCCCTCTTAAACGATGGAATATTGCTCAAAAAACTGAGGACCATATGACGTAGTTACATGTCTTGACCATTGGCCCTTTTCCCATCAAAATTCACTCCTCTTGAGTGATTTTTTGGAACTCAAAAGTGGTATAAGTGCTTAAAATTAGGCAAAATTACCACAAAAATCTATAAAACGGGTCTTTGGAGACCATATTATGGAAAAAATTCCTAAAATTTGAACACCATTTCCCATCAAAATAGATGAATCCTGAGTGCATTTACTAATCCTAGGTCATTGGTTTCAAACCGGACATTTTCCTAGCCTGTGGGTAGCACCCATAAAAGCGCTCTAAAAGCGCTCGGAAAATAGAAAACGTCCTTTTTCCCCTCTTAAACGATGAAATATTGCTTAAAAAACTAAGGACCATGTGACGTAGTGACATGTCTTGACCGTTCTCCATTTTCCCATCAGAATGCACTCATCTTGAGTGATTTTGCGGAACTCAAAACTGCCATAAGTGCTACAAATTATGCAAAATTACCACAAAAATCGGTAAAACGGGTTTTTGGATGTCATATTATGGAAAAAATTCCAAAAAAGTTGAACACCATTTCCCATCAAAATAGATGCCTCCGAGTGTATTTACTAATCCCATGTCATTGGTTTTAAACGGTACATTTTCTTAGCCAATGGAAGCACCCATAAAAGCGCTCGAAAAATGTAAAAACGTCCTTTGCCCTCTTAAACGATAGAATATTGCTAAAAAAAAGCGAGGACCATATGACGTAGTTATATGTCTTGACCGTTATCCATTTTCCCAACAAAATTCCTCCTACGGAGTAATTTTGTGGAACTCGAAAAGTGGCATAAGTGCTAAAATAAGGCAAAATTATCACAAAACCGGTAAAAACGGGTCTTTGGATACCATATTATGGAAAAATTCCTAAAATTTGAACACCATTTCCCATCAAAATAGATGAATCCCGAGTGCATTTACTAATCCCAGGTCATTGGTTTAAAAACAGGACATTTTCCTAGCTTTGTGGAAGCACCTATAAAAGCACTTCAAAAGCGCTCGGAAAACAGAAAACGTCACTTTTTCCCTCTTAAACGATAGAATATTGCTAAAAAACTGAGGACCATGTGACTTAGTTACATGTCTTGACCATTCGCCATTTTCCCATCAGAAGGCACTCATCTTGAGTGATTTTGCGGAACTCAAAAGTGTGCCATAAGTGCTACAAATTAGGCAAAATTACCACAAAAATCGGTAAAATGGGTTTTTGGATGCCATATTATGGAAAAATTCGAAAAAAGTTGAACACCATTTCCCATCAAAATAGATGCCTCCTGAGTGTATTTACTAATCCCATGTCATTGGTTTAAAACGGGACATTTTCTTAGCCAATGGGAAGCACCCATAAAAGCGCTCAGAAAACGTCCTTTTTGCCCTCTTAAATGATGGAATATTGCTAAAAAACTGAGGACCATATGACGTAGTTACATGTCTTGACCGTTGGCCCTTTTCCCATCAAAATTCACTCCTCTTGAGTGATTTTGTGGAACTCAAAAGTGGCATAAGTGCTAAAAATAAGGCAAAATTACCACAAAAATCGACAAAACGGGTCTTTGGAGACCATATAATGGAAAAAATTCCTAAAATTTGAACAATATTTCCCATCAAAATAGATGAATCCTGAGTGTATTTACTAATCCCAGGTCATTGCTTTCAAACCGGACATTTTCCTAGCCTGTGGGCAGCACCCAAAAAAGCACTCCAAAAGTGCTCGGAAAACAGAAAACGTCCTTTTTTCCCTCTTAAACGATAGCATATTGCTAAAAAAAACTGAGGACCATATGACGTAGTTACATATCTTGACCATTGGCCCTTTTCCCATTAAAATTCACTCATCTTGAGTGATTTTGTGGAACTCAAAGTGGCATAAGTGCTAAAAATTAGGCAAAATTACCACAAAAATCTATAAAACGGGTCTTTGGAGACCATATTATGGAAAAAATTCTTAAAATTTGAACACCATTTCCCATCAAAATAGATGAATCCTGAGTGCATTTACTAATCCCAGGTCATTGGTTTCAAACCGGACATTTTCCTAGCCTGTGGGAAGCACCTATAAAAGCCCTCCAAAAGCGCTCGGAAAACAGAAAACGTCATTTTTTCCCTCTTAAACGATAGCATATTGCTAAAAAAACTGAGGACCATATGACGTAGTTACATATCTTGACCATTGGCCCTTTTCCCATTAAAATTCACTCATCTTGAGTGATTTTGTGGAACTCAAAGTGGCATAAGTGCTAAAAATTAGGCAAAATTACCACAAAAATCTATAAAACGGGTCTTTGGAGACCATATTATAAAAAAAAAAATTCTTAAAATTTGAACACCATTTCCCATCAAAATAGATGAATCCACGAGTGCATTTACTAATCCTAGGTCATTGGTTTAAAACCGGACATTTTCCTAGCCTGTGGGTAGCACATAAAAAAGCGCTCCAAAAGCGCTCGGAAAATAGAAAACGTCCTTTTTCCCCTCTTAAACGATGAAATATTGCTTAAAAAACTAAGGACCATGTGACGTAGTGACATGTCTTGACCGTTCTCCATTTTCCCATCAGAAGGCACTCATCTTGAGTGATTTTGCGGAACTCAAAACTGCCATAAGTGCTACAAATTATGCAAAATTACCACAAAAATCGGTAAAACGGGTTTTTGGATGTCATATTATGGAAAAAATTCCAAAAAAGTTGAACACCATTTCCCATCAAAATAGATGCCTCCTGAGTGTATTTACTAATCCCATGTCATTGGTTTTAAACGGTACATTTTCTTAGCCAATGGGAAGCACCCATAAAAGCGCTCAGAAAACAGAAAACGTCCTTTTTGCCCTCTTAAACGATAGAATATTGCTAAAAAAAACTGAGGACCATATGACGTAGTTATATGTCTTGACCGTTATCCATTTTCCCAACAAAATTCACTCCTCTGGAGTAATTTTGTGGAACTCGAAAGTGGCATAAGTGCTAAAATAAGGCAAAATTATCACAAAAACCGGTAAAACGGGTCTTTGGATACCATATTATGGAAAAATTCCTAAAATTTGAACACCATTTCCCATCAAAATAGATGAATCCTGAGTGCATTTACTAATCCCAGGTCATTGGTTTAAAACAGGACATTTTCCTAGCCTGTGGGAAGCACCTATAAAAGCACTTCAAAAGCGCTCGGAAAACAGAAAACGTCACTTTTTCCCTCTTAAACGATAGAATATTGCTAAAAAACTGAGGACCATGTGACTTAGTTACATGTCTTGACCATTCGCCATTTTCCCATCAGAAGGCACTCATCTTAAGTGATTTTGCGGAACTCAAAAGTGTGCCATAAGTGCTACAAATTAGGCAAAATTACCACAAAAATCGGTAAAATGGGTTTTGGATGCCATATTATGGAAAAATTCGAAAAAAGTTGAACACCATTTCCCATCAAAATAGATGCCTCCCCGAGTGTATTTACTAATCCCATGTCATTGGTTTAAAACGGGACATTTTCTTAGCCAATGGGAAGCACCCATAAAAGCGCTCAGAAAACGTCCTTTTTGCCCTCTTAAATGATGGAATATTGCTAAAAAAACTGAGGACCATATGACGTAGTTACATGTCTTGACCGTTGGCCCTTTTCCCATCAAAATTCACTCCTCTTGAGTGATTTTGTGGAACTCAAAAGTGGCATAAGTGCTAAAAATAAGGCAAAATTACCACAAAAATCGATAAAACGGGTCTTTGGAGACCATATAATGGAAAAAATTCCTAAAATTTGAACAATATTTCCCATCAAAATAGATGAATCCTGAGTGTATTTACTAATCCCAGGTCATTGCTTTCAAACCGGACATTTTCCTAGCCTGTGGGCAGCACCCAAAAAAGCACTCCAAAAGTGCTCGGAAAACAGAAAACGTCCTTTTTTACCTCTTAAACGATAGCATATTACTAAAAAACTGAGGACCATGTGACGTAGTTACATGTCTTGACCATTCGCCATTTTTCCATCAGAAGGCACTCATCTTGAGTGATTTTGTGGAACTCAAAAGTGCCATAAGTGCTACAAATTATGCAAAATTACCACAAAAATCGGTAAAATGGGTCTTTGGATACCATATTATGGAATAAATTCAAAAAAGTTGAACACCATTTCCCATCAAAATAGATGCCTCCTGAGTTTATTTACTAATCCCATGTCATTGGTTTTAAACGGGACATTTTCCAAGCCAATGGGAAGCACCCATAAAAACGCTCCAAAAGCGCTCGGAAAACAAAAAATGTCTTTTTTGCCCTCTTAAACGATGGAATATTGCTCAAAAAACTGAGGACCATATGACGTAGTTACATGTCTTGACCATTGACCCTTTTCCCATCAAAATTCACTCCTCTTGAGTGATTTTGCAGAACTCAAAGTGGCATAAGTGCTACAAATTAGGCAAAATTACCACAAAAAATCTATAAAACGGGTTTTTGGATGCCATATTATGGAAAAAATTCCAAAAAAGTTGAACACCATTTCCCATCAAAATAGATGCCTCCTGAATGTATTTACTAATCCCATGTCATTGGTTTTAAACGGTACATTTTCTTAGCCAATGGGAAGCACCCATAAAAGCGCTCAGAAAACAGAAAACGTCCTTTTTGCCCTCTTAAACGATGGAATATTGCTAAAAAAAACTGAGGACCATATGACGTAGTTACATGTCTTGACCGTTGGCCCTTTTCCCAACAAAATTCACTCCTCTGGAGTAATTTTGTGGAACTCGAAAGTGGCATAAGTGCTAAAAATAAGGCAAAATTATCACAAAAACCGGTAAAATGGGTCTTTGGATACCATATTATGGAAAAAATTCCTAAAATTTGAACACCATTTCCCATCAAAATAGATGAATCCTGAGTGCATTTACTAATCCCAGGTCATTGGTTTAAAACAGGACATTTTCCTAGCCTGTGGGAAGCACCCAAAAAAGCGCTCGGAAAACGTCCTTTTTGCCCTCTTAAACGATGAAATATTGCTAAAAAAACTGAGGACCATATGACGTAGTTACATGTCTTGACCGTTAGCCCTTTTCCCATCAAAATTCACTCCTCTTGAGTGATTTTGTGGAACTCAAAAGTGGCATAAGTGCTAAAAATAAGGCAAAATTACCACAAAAACCGATAAAATGGGTCTTTGGAGACCATATAATGGAAAAAATTCCTAAAATTTGAACAATATTTCCCATCAAAATAGAAGAATCCTGAGTGTATTTACTAATCCCAGGTCATTGGTTTCAAACCGGACATTTTCTTAGCCTGTGGGCAGCACCCAAAAAAGCACTCCAAAAGCGCTCGGAAAACAGAAAACGTCCTTTTTTACCTCTTAAACGATAGCATATTACTAAAAAACTGAGGACCATGTGACGTAGTTACATGTATTGACCATTCGCCATTTTTCCATCAGAAGGCACTCATCTTGAGTGATTTTGCGGAACTCAAAAGTGCCATAAGTGCTACAAATTATGCAAAATTACCACAAAAATCGGTAAAATGGGTCTTTGGATACCATATTATGGAATAAATTCAAAAAAGTTGAACACCATTTCCCATCAAAATAGATGCCTCCTGAGTGTATTTACTAATCCCATGTCATTGGTTTTAAACGGGACATTTTCCTAGCCAATGGGAAGCACCCATAAAAGCGCTCCAAAAGCGCTCGGAAAACAAAAAATGTCTTTTTTGCCCTCTTAAACGATGGAATATTGCTCAAAAAACTGAGGACCATATGACGTAGTTACATGTCTTGACCATTGGCCTTTTCCCATCAAATTTCACTCCTGTTGAGTGATTTTGCGGAACTCAAAGTGGCATAAGTGCTACAAATTAGGCAAAATTACCACAAAAAATCTATAAAACGGGTTTTTGGATGCCATATTATGGAAAAAATTCCAAAAAAGTTGAACACCATTTCCCATCAAAATAGATGCCTCCTGAGTGTATTTACTAATCCCATGTCATTGGTTTTAAACGGTACATTTTCTTAGCCAATGGGAAGCACCCATAAAAGCGCTCGTAAAAAGTAAAACGTCCTTTTGCCCTCTTAAACGATGGAATATTGCTAAAAAAACTGAGGACCATATGACGTAGTTACATGTCTTGACCGTTGGGCCCTTTTCCCAACAAATTCACTCCTCTGGAGTAATTTTGTGGAACTCGAAAGTGGCATAAGTGCTAAAAATAAGGCAAAATTATCACAAAAACCGGTAAAACGGGTCTTTGGATACCATATTATGGAAAAAATTCCTAAAATTTGAACACCATTTCCCATCAAAATAGATGAACCCCGAGTGCATTTACTAATCCTGTGTCATTGGTTTAAAACAGACATTTTCCTAGCCTCGTGGGAAGCACCTATAAAAGCGCTCCAAAAGCGCTCGGAAAACAGAAACGCTACTTTTTCCTCTTAAACGATAGAATATTGCTAAAAAGCGAGGACCATGTGACTTAATTACATGTCTTGACAATTCGCCATTTTCCCATCGTGGGGAAGGCACTCATCTTGAGTGATTTTGCGGAACTCAAAAGTGCCATAAGTGCTACAAATTAGGCAAAATTACAAAAATCAAGAAACGGGTTTTTGGATGCCATATTATGGAAAAATTTCCAAAAAAGTTGAACACCATTTCCCATCAAAATAGATGCCTCCTGAGTGAATTTACTAATCCCATGTCATTGGTTTTAAACGGGACATTTTCTTAGCCAATGGGAAGCACCCATAAAAGCGCTCGGAAAACGTCCTTTTTGCCCTCTTAAACGATGAAATATTGCTAAAAAACGAGGACCATATGACGTAGTTACATGTCTTGACCGTTACCCTTTTCCCATCAAAATTCACTCCTCTTGAGTGATTTTGTGGAACTCAAAAGTGGCATAAGTGCTAAAAATAAGGCAAAATTACCACAAAACCGATAAAATGGGTCTTTGGAGACCATATAATGGAAAAAATTCCTAAAATTTGAACAATATTTCCCATCAAAATAGAAGAATCCTGAGTGTATTTACTAATCCCAGGTCATTGGTTTCAAACTAGGACATTTTCCTAACGTGGGCAGCACCCAAAAAAGCACTCCAAAAGCGCTCGGGAAACAGAAAACGTCCTTTTTACCTCTTAAACGATAGCATATTTAAAATCTGAGGACCATGTGACGTAGTTACATGTATTGACCATTCGCCATTTTTCCATCGAAGGCACTCATCTTGAGTGATTTTGCGGAACTCAAAAGTGCCATAAGTGCTACAAATTATGCAAAATTACCACAAAAATCGGTAAAATGGGTCTTTGGATACCATATTATGGAATAAATTCAAAAAAGTTGAACACCATTTCCCATCAAAATAGATGCCTCCTGAGTGTATTTACTAATCCCATGTCATTGGTTTTAAACGGGACATTTTCCTAGCCAATGGGAAGCACCCATAAAAGCGCTCCAAAAGCGCTCGGAAAACAAAAAATGTCTTTTTTGCCCTCTTACACGATGGAATATTGCTCAAAAAACTGAGGACCATATGATGTAGTTACATGTCTTGACCATTGGCCCTTTTCCCATCAAATTTCACTCCTCTTGAGTGATTTTGTGGAACTCAAAGTGGCATAAGTGCTAAAAATTAGGAAAAAATTACCACAAAAATCTATAAAACGGGTCTTTGGATACCAAATTATGGAAAAAAATCCTAAAATTTGAACACCATTTCCCATCAAAATAGATGAATCCTGAGTGCATTTACTAATCCCAGGTCATTGGTTTCAAACCTGACATTTTCCTAGCCTGTGGGAAGCACCCATAAAAGCGCTCCAAAAGAGCTCGGAAAACAGAAAACGTAATTTTTTCCCTCTTAAACGATGGAATATTGCTAAAAAACTGAGGACCATGTGACGTAGTTACATGTCTTGACCAATGGCCCTTTTCCCATCAAAATTCACTCCTCTTGAGTGATTTTGTGGAACTCAAAATGGCAAAAGTGCTAAAAATTAGGCAAAATTACCACAAAAATCTATAAAACGGGTCTTTGGATACCATATTATGGAATAAATTCCTAAAATTTGAACACCATTTCCCATCAAAATAGATGAATCCTGAGTGCATTTACTAATCCCAGGTCGTTGGTTTCAAACCGGACATTTTCCTAGCCTGTGGGAAGCACCTATAAAAGCGCTTGGAAAACAAAAAACGTCGTTTTTTCCCTATTAAACGATAGCATATTGCTAAAAAACTGAGGACCATGTGATGTAGTTACATGTCTTGACCGTTGTCCCTTTTCCCATCATAATTCACTCCTCTTGAGTGATTTTGCGGAACTCAAAAGTGCCATAAGTGCTACAAATTAGGCAAAATTACCACAAAAATCGGTAAAACGGGTCTTTGGGTACCATATTATGGAAAAAACTCTTAGAAGTTGAACACCATTTCCCATCAAAATAGATGCTTCGTGAGTGTATTTACTAATCCCAGGTCATTGGTTTCAAACAGGACATTTTCCTAGCCTGTGGGAAGCACCAATAAAAGCGCTCCAAAAGCGCTCGGAAAACAAAAACGTCCTTTCTGCGCTCTTAAATGATGAAATATTGCTAAAAACTGAGGACCATGTAACATAGTTACATGTCCTGACCGGTGGCCATTTTCCCATCAAAATGCACTCCTCTTAAGTGATTTTGCAGAACTCAAAAGTGCCATAAGTGCTAAAAATTAGGCAAAATTACCACAAAAACGGGTCTTTCGATACCATATTATGGAAAATTCCAAAGTTGAAAACCATTTACCATCAAAATAGATGCCTCCTGAATGTATTTACTAATCCCAGGTCATTGGTTTCAAACGGGACATTTTCCTAGCATGTGGGAAGCACCTATAAAAGCGCTCCAAAAGCGCTCGGAAAACAGAAAACGTCATTTTTTCCCTCTTAAACGATAGAATATTGCTAAAAAACTGAGGATCATGTGACTTAGTTACATGTCTTGACCGTTGGCCCTTTTTCCCATCAAAATGCAATCCTCTTGAGTGATTTTGCGGAACTCAAAAGTGCTACAAATTAACTAAAATTACCCCAAAAATCGGTAAAACGTGTCTTTAAATACCATTTCCAAGAAGTTGAACACCATTTCCCATCAAAATAGATTCCTCTTGAGATTATTTAGTAATCCCAGATCATTGGTTTCAAACATGAAATTTTCCTATCCTGTGGGAAGCACCAATAAAATCGCTCCAAAAGCGCTCGGAAAACAAAAACGTCCTTTCTGCGCTCTTAAATGATGAAATATTGCTAAAAACTGAGGACCATGTAACATAGTTACATGTCCTGACCGGTGGTCATTTCCCCATCAAAATGCACTCCTCTTAAGTGATTTTGCAGAACTCAAAAGTGCCATAAGTGCTAAAAATTAGGCAAAATTACCACAAAAATCGCTAAAACGGGTCTTTCGATACCATATTATGGAAAAAATTCCAAAACGTTGAACACCATTTCCTATCAAAATAGATGCCTCCTGAGTGTATTTACTAATCCCATGTCATTAGTTTTAAACGGGACATTTTCCTAGCCAATGGGAAGCACCCATAAAAGCGCTCCAAAAGCGCTCGGAAAACAAAAAATGTCTTTTTTGCCCTCTTAAACGATGGAATATTGCTCAAAAAACTGAGGACCATATGATGTAGTTACATGTCTTGACCATTGGCCCTTTTCCCATCAAAATTCACTCATCTTGAGTGATTTTGTGGAACTCAAAGTGGCATAAGTGCTAAAAATTAGGCAAAATTACCACAAAAATCTATAAAATGGGTCTTTGGATACCATATTATGGAAAAAAATCCTAAAATTTGAACACCATTTCCCATCAAAATAGATGAATCCTGAGTGCATTTACTAATCCCAGGTCATTGGTTTCAAACCGGACATTTTTCCTAGCCTGTGGAAGCACCTATAAAAGCGCTCCAAAAGCGCTGAAACGTAAAACGTCATTTTTTCCCTCTTAAACGATAGCATATTGCTAAAAAAACTGAGGACCATATGACGTAGTTACATATCTTGACCATTGGCCCTTTTCCCATTAAAATTCACTCATCTTGAGTGATTTTGTGGAACTCAAATTGGCATAAGTGCTAAAAATTAGGCAAAATTACCACAAAAATCTATAAAACGGGTCTTTGGATACCAAATTATGGAAAAAAATCCTAAAATTTGAACACCATTTCCCATCAAAATAGATGAATCCTGAGTGCATTTACTAATCCCAGGTCATTGGTTTCAAACCGGACATTTTCATAGCCTGTGGGAAGCACCCATAAAAGCGCTCCAAAAGAGCTCGGGAAAACAAAACGTAATTTTTTCCCTCTAAACGATGGACTATTCCTAAAAAACTGAGGACCATGTGACGTAGTTACATGTCTTGACCAATGGCCCTTTTCCCATCAAAATTCACTCCTCTTGAGTGATTTTGTGGAACTCAAAAATGGCAAAAGTGCTAAAAATTAGGCAAAATTACCACAAAAATCTATAAAACGGGTCTTTGGATACCATATTATGGAATAAATTCCTAAAATTTGAACACCATTTCCCATCAAAATAGATGAATCCTGAGTGCATTTACTAATCCCAGGTCGTTGGTTTCAAACCGGACATTTTCCTAGCCTGTGGGAAGCACCTATAAAAGAGCTCCAAAAGCGCTTGGAAAACAAAAAACGTCGTTTTTTCCCTCTTAAACGATAGCATATTGCTAAAAACGAGGACCATGTGATGTAGTTACATGTCTTGACCGTTGGCCCTTTTCCCATCATAATTCACTCCTCTTGAGTGATTTTGCGGAACTCAAAAGTGCCATAAGTGCTACAAATTAGGCAAAATTACCACAAAAATCGGTAAAACGGATCTTTGGGTACCATATTATGGAAAAAACTCTTAGAAGTTGAACATCATTTCCCATCAAAATAGATGCTTCGTGAGTGTATTTACTAATCCCAGGTCATTGGTTTCAAACAGGACATTTTCCTAGCCTGTGGGAAGCACCAATAAAAGCGCTCCAAAAGCGCTCGGAAAACAAAAACGTCCTTTCTGCGCTCTTAAATGATGAAATATTGCTAAAAACTGAGGACCATGTAACATAGTTACATGTCCTGACCGGTGGCCATTTTCCCATCAAAATGCACTCCTCTTAAGTGATTTTGCAGAACTCAAAAGTGCCATAAGTGCTAAAAATTAGGCAAAATTACCACAAAAACGGGTCTTTCGATACCATATTATGGAAAAATTCCAAAAAGTTGAAAACCATTTACCATCAAAATAGATGCCTCCTGAATGTATTTACTAATCCCAGGTCATTGGTTTCAAACGGGACATTTTCCTAGCATGTGGGAAGCACCTATAAAAGCGCTCCAAAAGCGCTCGGAAAACAGAAAACGTCATTTTTTCCCTCTTAAACGATAGAATATTGCTAAAAAACTGAGGATCATATGACTTAGTTACATGTCTTGACCGTTGGCCCTTTTCCCATCAAAATGCAATCCTCTTGAGTGATTTTGCGGAACTCAAAAGTGCTACAAATTAACTAAAATTACCCCAAAAATCGGTAAAACGTGTCTTTAAATACCATTTCCAAGAAGTTGAACACCATTTCCCATCAAAATAGATTCCTCTTGAGTGTATTTAGTAATCCCAGATCGTTGGTTTCAAACATGAAATTTTCCTAGCCTGTGGGAAGCACCAATAAAATCGCTCCAAAAGCGCTCGGAAAACAAAAACGTCCTTTCTGCGCTCTTAAATGATGAAATATTGCTAAAAACTGAGGACCATGTAACATAGTTACATGTCCTGACCGGTGGTCATTTTCCCATCAAAATGCACTCCACTTAAGTGATTTTGCAGAACTCAAAAGTGCCATAAGTGCTACAAATTATGCAAAATTACCACAAAAATCGGTAAAATGGGTCTTTGGATACCATATTATGGAATAAATTCCAAAGTTGAACACCATTTCCCATCAAAATAAATGCCTCCTGAGTGTATTTACTAATCCCATGTCATTGGTTTCAAATGGGACATTTTCCTAGCCAATGGGAAGCACCCATAAAAGCTGCTTTAAAACAAAAATGTCTTTTTGCCCTCTAAACGATAGAATATTGCTCAAAAACTGAGGACCATATGACGTAGTTACATGTCTTGACCATTGGCCCTTTTCCCATCAAAATTCACTCCTCTTGAGTGATTTTGTGGAACTCAAAGTGGCATAAGTGCTAAAAATTAGGCAAAATTACCACAAAAATCTATAAAACGGGTCTTTGGATACCATATTATGGAAACAATTCCTAAAATTTGAACACCATTTCCCATCAAAATAGATGAATCCTGAGTGCATTTACTAATCCCAGGTCATTGGTTTCAAACCGGACATTTTCCTAGCCTGTGGGAAGCACTTATAAAAGCGCTCCAAAAGTGCTCGGAAAACAGAAAACGTAATTTTTTCCCTTTTAAACGATAGCATATTGCTAAAAAACTGAGGACCATGTGACGTAGTTACATGTCTTGACCAATGGCCCTTTTCCCATCAAAATTCACTCCTCTTGAGTGATTTTGTGGAACTCAAAAATGGCATAAGTGCTAAAAATTAGGCAAAATTACCACAAAAATCGGTAAAACGGGTCTTTGGATACCATATTATGGAAAAAACTCTAAAAAGTTGAACACCATTTCCCATCAAAATAGATGCTTCGTGAGTGTATTTACTAATCCCAGGTCATTGGTTTCAAACGGGACGTTTTCCTAGCCTGTGGGAAGCACCCATAAAAGCGCTCCAAAAGCGCTTGGAAAACAGAAAACGTCTTTTTTGCCCTCTTAAACGATGGAATATTGCTCAAAAAACTAAGGAACATATTACGTAGTTACATGTCTTGACCATTGGCCCTTTTCCCATCAAAATTCACTCCTCTTGAGTGATTTTTTGGAACTCAAAAGTGGTATAAGTGCTTAAAATTAGGCAAAAATTACCACAAAATCTATAAAACGGGTCTTTGGATACCTTATTATGGAAAAAATTCTCAAAAGTTGAACACCATTTACCATCAAAATAGATGCCTCCTGAGTGTATTTACTAATCCCAGGTCATTGGTTTCAAACAGGATATTTTCCTAGCCTGTGGGAAGCACCCATAAAAGCGCTCGGAAAATGTAAAAACGTCCTTTTTTCCTCTTAAACGATGGTATATTGCTAAAAAAATGTGGACATGTCTTGACCGTTGGCCCTTTTCCCATCATAAGGCACTCTCTTTAGTTATTTTGCGGAACTTAAAAGTGCCATAAGTGTTAAAAATTAAGCAAAATTACCACAAAATCGGTAAAACGTGTGTCTTTAAATACCATATTATGGAAAAAATTCCAAAAATTTGAAAACCATTTCGCATAAAAATAGATGCCCCCTGAATGTATTTACTAATTCCAGGTCATTGGTTTCAAACGGGAAATTTTCTAGCCTGTGGGAAGCACCTAAAAGCGCTCCAAAAGCGCTCGGAAACAGAATATGTCATTTTTCCCTCTTAAACGATGGAATGCTAAAAAACTAATGATCATGTGACTTAGTTACATGTCTTGACCTTGGCCCTTTTCCCATCAAAATGCAATCCTCTTGAGTGATTTTGCGGAACTCAAAAGTGCCATAGATGCTACAAATTAAGCAAAATTACCACAAAAATCGGTAAAAACGGGTCTTTCGGTACCATATTATGGAAAAAAAATTCCAAAACGTTGAACACCATTTCCCATCAAAATAGATGCCTCCTGGAGTGTATTTACTAATCCCAGATCATTGGTTTTAAACAAGACATTTTCTTAGCTTGTGGAAGCACCATAAAAGCGCTCCAAAGCGCCGGGAAACAAAGACAACGTCCTTTTGCCCTCTTAAACAATGGAATATTGCTACAAAAACTGAGGACCATGTGACGTGATTACATGTCTTGACCGTTGGCCTTTCCCCATCAAAATTCACTCCTCCTGAGTGATTTTGCATAACTCAAAAGTGCCATAAGTGCTACAAATTAGGCAAAATTACCACAAAAATCAGTAAAACGGGTTTTGGATACCATATTATGGAATAAATTCCAAAAAGTTGAACACCATTTCCCAACCAAATAGATTCCTTCTGAGTGTATTTACTAATCCCATGTCATTGGTTTCAAACGGGACATTTTCCTAGCCAATGGAAGCACCCATAAAAGTGCTCCAAAAGCGCTCTTAAAACAAAAATGTCTTTTTCCCTCTTAAACGTTGGAATATTGCTCAAAAAATTGAGGACCATATGACGTAGTTACATGTCTCAGACCATTGGCCCTTTTCCCATCAAAATTCACTCTTTTTGAGTGATTTTGCGAACTCAAAAGTGCTATAAGTGTTAAAAATTAGGCTAAATTACCACACAAATCGGTAAACCGGGTGTTTGGATACCATATTATTGAAACAATTCCTTAAAGTTTAACACCATTTCCCATTAAAATATATTCCTCTAAGTGTATTTACTAATCCCAGATCATTGGTTTCAAACGACATTTTCCTAGCTTTGTGGAAGCACCAATAAAAGCTATTTGGGAAAACAGAAGAAAACGCCCTTTTTGCGCTCTTAAATTATTGAATATTGCTAAAATTGAGGACCATGTGACGTAGTTACATGTCTTGACCATTGGCCATTTTCCTATCAAAATGCACTCTGTTGAGTTATTTTGCGGCACTCAAAAGTGCCATAAGTGCTACAAATTAGGAAAAATTACCACAAAAATCGGTAAACAGGTGTTTGGATACCATATTATTGAAACAATTCCAAAAAGTTGAACACCATTTCCCATCAAAATAGATGCCTCCTGAGTGTATTTACTAATCCTATGTCATTGGTTTCAAACGGACATTTTCCTAGCCTGTGGAAGCACCCATAAAAGCGCTCCAAAATAGCAAACGTCCTTTTGCACTTTTAAACGATGAAATATTGTTAAAAAATCGAAGAACATATGACGTGGTTACATGTCTTGATCGTTCTCCATTTTCCCATCAAAATGCACCTCTTGAGTGATTTTATGAACTCAAAAAGTGCCATAAGTGCTACAAATTAGACAAAATTACCACAAAATCGGTAAACAGTGTTTGGATAACATATTATTGAAAAAATTCCAAAAAGTTGAACACCATTTCCCATAAAAATAGATGCCTCCTAAGTGTATTTACTAATCCATGTCATTGGTTTCAAACGGGACATGTTCCTAGATTGTGGGAAGCACCCATAAAAACGCTCCAAAAGCGCTCGGAAAACAAAGAACATCCTTTTGCCCTCTTAAACGATGGAATATTGCTACAAAAACGAGGACCATGTGACGTGATTACATGTCTTGATCGTTGGCCCTTTCCCCATCAAATGCAATCCTCCTGAGTGATTTTTATGAACTCAAAAGTGCCATAAGTGCTACAAATTAGGCAAAATTACCACAAAAATCGGTAAAACGGGTTTTGGATACCATATTATGGAATAAATTCCAAAAGGTTGAACACCATTTCCCAACCAAATAGATGCCTTCTGAGTGTATTTACTAATACCATGTCATTGGTTTCAAACGGGACATTTTCCTAGCCTGTGGGAAGCACCCATAAAAGCGCTCCAAAAGCGCTCGGAAACCGAAAACGTAATTTTTTCCCTTTTAAACGATAGCATATTGCTAAAAAACTAAGGACCATGTGACGTAGTTACATGTCTTGACCAATGGCCCTTTTCCCATCAAAATTCACTCCTCTTGAGTGATTTTGTGGAACTCAAAATGGCATAAGTGCTAAAAATTAGGCAAAATTACCACAAAAATCGGTAAAACGGGTCTTTGGATACCATATTATGGAAAAACTCTAAAAAGTTGAACACCATTTCCCATCAAAATAGATGCTTCGTGAGTGTATTTACTAATCCCAGGTCATTGGTTTCAAACGGGACGTTTTCTAGCTGGGAAGCACCCATAAAGCGCTCCAAAAGCGCTTGGAAAACGAAACGTCTTTTTGCCCTCTTAAACGATGGAATATTGCTCAAAAAACTAAGGAACATATTACGTAGTTACATGTCTTGACCATTGGCCCTTTTCCCATCAAAATTCACTCCTCTTGAGTGATTTTTTGGAACTCAAAAGTGGTATAAGTGCTTAAAATTAGGCAAAATTACCACAAAAATCTATAAAACGGGTCTTTGGATACCTTATTATGGAAAAAATTCTCAAAAGTTGAACACCATTTACCATCAAAATAGATGCCTCCTGAGTGTATTTACTAATCCCAGGTCATTGGTTTCAAACAGGATATTTTCCTAGCACTGGGAAGCACCCATAAAAGCGCTCGGAAAACAGAAAACGTCCTTTTTTCCCTCTTAAACGATGGTATATTGCTAAAAAAATGTGGACATGTCTTGACCGTTGGCCCTTTTCCCATCATAAGGCACTCCTCTTTAGTTATTTTGCGGAACTTAAAAGTGCCATAAGTGTTAAAAATTAAGCAAAATTACCACAAAATCGGTAAAACGTGTCTTTAAATACCATATTATGGAAAAAATTCCAAAAATTTGAAAACCATTTCGCATAAAAATAGATGCCCCCTGAATGTATTTACTAATTCCAGGTCATTGGTTTCAAACGGGAAATTTTCCTAGCCTGTGGGAAGCACCTATAAAAGCGCTCCAAAAGCGCTCGGAAAACAGAATATGTCATTTTTTCCCTCTTAAACGATGGAATACTGCTAAAAAACTAATGATCATGTGACTTAGTTACATGTCTTGACCGTTGGCCCTTTTCCCATCAAAATGCAATCCTCTTGAGTGATTTTGCGGAACTCAAAAGTGCCATAGATGCTACAAATTAAGCAAAATTACCACAAAAATCGGTAAAACGGGTCTTTCGGTACCATATTATGGAAAAAATTCCAAAACGTTGAACACCATTTCCCATCAAAATAGATGCCTCCTGAGTGTATTTACTAATCCCAGATCATTGGTTTTAAACAAGACATTTTCTTAGCCTGTGGGAAGCACCCATAAAAGCGCTCCAAAAGCGCTGGGAAAACAGCAAACGTCCTTTTGCCCTCTTAAACAATGGAATATTGCTACAAAAACTGAGGACCATGTGACGTGATTACATGTCTTGACCGTTGGCCCTTTCCCCATCAAAATTCACTCCTCCTGAGTGATTTTGCATAACTCAAAAGTGCCATAAGTGCTACAAATTAGGCAAAATTACCACAAAAATCAGTAAAACGGGTTTTGGATACCATATTATGGAATAAATTCCAAAAGTTGAACACCATTTCCCAACCAAATAGATTCCTTCTGAGTGTATTTACTAATCCCATGTCATTGGTTTCAAACGGGACATTTTCCTAGCCAATGGGAAGCACCCATAAAAGTGCTCCAAAAGCGCTCGGAAAACAAAAAATGTCTTTTTTCCCTCTTAAACGTTGGAATATTGCTCAAAAAATTGAGGACCATATGACGTAGTTACATGTCTAGACCATTGGCCCTTTTCCCATCAAAATTCACTCTTTTTGAGTGATTTTGCGGAACTCAAAAGTGCTATAAGTGTTAAAAATTAGGCTAAATTACCACACAAATCGGTAAACCGGGTGTTTGGATACCATATTATTGAAACAATTCCTTAAAGTTTAACACCATTTCCCATTAAAATATATTCCTCCTAAGTGTATTTACTAATCCCAGATCATTGGTTTCAAACGGGACATTTTCCTAGCCTGTGGGAAGCACCAATAAAAGCGCTGGGAAAACAGAAAACGTCCTTTTTGCGCTCTTAAATTATTGAATATTGCTAAAATTGAGGACCATGTGACGTAGTTACATGTCTTGACCATTGGCCATTTTCCTATCAAAATGCACTCCTGTTGAGTTATTTTGCGGCACTCAAAAGTGCCATAAGTGCTACAAATTAGGAAAAATTACCACAAAAATCGGTAAAACGGGTGTTTGGATACCATATTATTGAAACAATTCCAAAAAGTTGAACACCATTTCCCATCAAAATAGATGCCTCCTGAGTGTATTTACTAATCCTATGTCATTGGTTTCAAACGGGACATTTTCCTAGCCTGTGGGAAGCACCCATAAAAGCGCTCCAAAAATAGCAAACGTCCTTTTTGCACTTTTAAACGATGAAATATTGTTAAAAAAAACTGAAGAACATATGACGTGGTTACATGTCTTGATCGTTCTCCATTTTCCCATCAAAATGCACTCCTCTTGAGTGATTTTGCGGAACTCAAAAGTGCCATAAGTGCTACAAATTAGGCAAAATTACCACAAAAATCGGTAAAACAGGTGTTTGGATAACATATTATTGAAAAAATTCCAAAAAGTTGAACACCATTTCCCATAAAAATAGATGCCTCCTAAGTGTATTTACTAATCCCATGTCATTGGTTTCAAACGGGACATGTTCCTAGATTGTGGGAAGCACCCATAAAAACGCTCCAAAAGCGCTGGGAAAACAGCAAACATCCTTTTGCCCTCTTAAACGATGGAATATTGCTACAAAAACTGAGGACCATGTGACGTGATTACATGTCTTGATCGTTGGCCCTTTCCCCATCAAAATGCAATCCTCCTGAGTGATTTTGCGGAACTCAAAAGTGCCATAAGTGCTACAAATTAGGCAAAATTACCACAAAAATCGGTAAAACGGGTTTTGGATACCATATTATGGAATAAATTCCAAAAGGTTGAACACCATTTCTCAACCAAATAGATGCCTTCTGAGTGTATTTACTAATACCATGTCATTGGTTTCAAACGGGACATTTTTCTAGCCTGTGGAAGCACTCCATAAAAGCGCTCCAAAAGCGCTTTAAAAGCTGAAAACGTCTTTTTTTGTCCTCTTAAACGATGGAATATTGCTCAAAAAACTGAGGACCATATGACGTAGTTACATGTCTTGACCTTTGGCCCTTTTCCCATCAAAATTCACTCCTCTTGAATGATTTTGTGGAACTCAAAAGTGGCATAAGTGCTAAATATTACGCAAAATTATCACAAAAATCTATAAAACGGGTCTTTGGATACTATATTATGGAAAAATTCCTAAAAGTTGAACACCATTTCCCATCAAAATAGATGCCTCCTGAGTGTATTTACTAATCTCAGGTCATTGGTTTCAAACGAAATATTTTCTTAGCCTGTGGGAAGCACCCATAAAAGCGCTCCAAAAGCGCTCGGAAAACAGAAAACGTCATTTTTTCCCTCTTAAACGATGGAATGTTGCTAAAAAACTGAGGACATTTCTTGACCGTTGGCCCTTTTCCCATCAAAATGCAATCCTCTTGAGTGATTTTGCGGAACTCAAAAGTGCCATAAGTGCTACAAATTAGGAAAAATTACCACAAAAATCGGTAAAACGGGTCTTTGGATACCATATTATTGAAACAATTCCAAAAAGTTGAACACCATTTCCCATCAAAATAGATGCCTCCTGAGTGTATTTACTAATCCTATGTCATTGGTTTCAAACGGGACATTTTCCTAGCCTGTGGGAAGCACCCATAAAAGCGCTCCAAAAATAGCAAACGTCCTTTTTGCACTTTTAAACGATGAAATATTGTTAAAAAAACTGAAGAACATATGACGTGGTTACATGTCTTGATCGTTCTCCATTTTCCCATCAAAATGCACTCCTCTTGAGTGATTTTGCGGAACTCAAAAGTGCCATAAGTGCTACAAATTAGGCAAAATTACCACAAAAATCGGTAAAACAGGTGTTTGGATAACATATTATTGAAAAAATTCCAAAAAGTTGAACACCATTTCCCATAAAAATAGATGCCTCCTAAGTGTATTTACTAATCCCATGTCATTGGTTTCAAACGGGACATGTTCCTAGATTGTGGGAAGCACCCATAAAAACGCTCCAAAAGCGCTGGGAAAACAGCAAACATCCTTTTGCCCTCTTAAACGATGGAATATTGCTACAAAAACGAGGACCATGTGACGTGATTACATGTCTTGATCGTTGGCCCCTTTCCCCATCAAAAATGCAATCCTCTGAGTGATTTTGCGGAACTCAAAAGTGCCATAAGTGCTACAAATTAGGCAAAATTACCACAAAAATCGGTAAAACGGGTTTTGGATACCATATTATGGAATAAATTCCAAAAGGTTGAACACCATTTCCCAACCAAATAGATGCCTTCTGAGTGTATTTACTAATACCATGTCATTGGTTTCAAACGGGACATTTTCCTAGCTTTGTGGAAGCACCCATAAAAGCGCTCCAAAAGCGCTCGGAAAAGCTAGCGTCTTTTTGTCCTCTTAAACGATGGAATATTGCTCAAAAACTGAGGACCATGGCGTAGTTACATGTCTTGACCTTTGGCCCTTTTCCCATCAAAATTCACTCCTCTTGAATGATTTTGTGGAACTCAAAAGTGGCATAAGTGCTAAATATTACGCAAAATTATCACAAAAATCTATAAAACGGGTCTTTGGATACTATATTATGGAAAAATTCCAAAAAAGTTGAACACCATTTCCCATCAAAATAGATGCCTCTTAGTGTATTTACTAATCTCAGGTCATTGGTTTTTCAAACGAAATATTTTCTTAGCTTTGTGGAAGCACCCATAAAGCGCTCCAAAAGCGCTCGGAAAAGCTTTAGAAACGTCATTTTTTCCCTCTTAAACGATGGAATGTTGCTAAAAAACTGAGGACATTTCTTGACCGTTGGCCCTTTTCCCATCAAAATGCAATCCTCTTGAGTGATTTTGCGGAACTCAAAAGTGCCATAAGTGCTACAAATTAGGCAAAATTATCACAAAAATCGGTAAAACGGGTCTTTGGATACCATATTATGGAAAAAATTCCAAAAAGTTGAACACCATTTCCCAACCAAATAGATGCCTTCTGAGTGTATTTACTAATCCCATGTCATTGGTTTCAAAAGGGACATTATCCTAGCATGTGGTAAGCACCCATAAAAGCGCTCCAAAAACAAAGAAAGTCCTTTTTGCACTTTTAAACGATGAAATATTGTTAAAAAAAAACTGAAGAACATATGACGTGGTTACATGTCTTGATCGTTCTCCATTTTCCCATCAAAATGCACTCCTCTTGAGTGATTTTGCGGAACTCAAAAGTGCCATAAGTGCTACAAATTAGGCAAAATTACCACAAAAATCAGAAACGGGTGTTTGGATAACATATTATTGAAATAATTCCAAAAAGTTGAACACCATTTCCATCAAAATAGATGCCTCCTAAGTGTATTTACTAATCCATGTCATTGGTTTCAAACGGGACATGTTCCTAGATTGTGGAAGCACCCATAAAAACGCTCCAAAAGCGGCTGGAAAACAAGAAACATCCTTTTGCCCTCTTAAACGATGGAATATTGCTACAAAAACTGAGGACCATGTGACGTGATTACATGTCTTGATTGTTAGCCCTTTCCCCATCAAAATGCAATCCTCTTGAGTGATTTTTGGAACTCAAAAGTGCCATAAGTGCTACAAATTAGGCAAAATTACCACAAAAATCGGTAAAACGGGTTTTGGATACCATATTATGGAATAAATTCCAAAAGGTTGAACACCATTTCAACCAAATAGATGCATACAAAGTGTATTTACTAATACCATGTCATTGGTTTCAAACGGGACATTTTCTAGCTGTGGAAGCACCCATAAAAGCGCTCCAAAAGCTCGGGAAAAGCTGAAACGTCTTTTGTCCTCTTAAACGATGGAATATTGCTCAAAAAGCGAGGACCATATGACGTGAGTTACATGTCTTGACCTTTGGCCCTTTTCCCATCAAAATTCACTCCTCTTGAATGATTTTGTTGAACTCAAAAGTGGCATAAGTGCTAAAAATTAGGCAAAATTACCACAAAAATCTATAAAACGGGTCTTTGGATACTATATTATGGAAAAATTCCTAAAAGTTGAACACCATTTCCCATCAAAATAGATGCCTCCCGAGTGTATTTACTAATCTCGAGTCATTGGTTTCTCAAACGAAATATTTTCTTAGCTGTGGGAAGCACCCATAAAGCGCTCCAAAGCGCTCGGAAAACAAACGTCATTTTTCCCTCTTAAACGATGGAATGTTGCTAAAAAACTGAGGACATTTCTTGACCGTTGGCCCTTTTCCCATCAAAATGCAATCCTCTTGAGTGATTTTGCGGAACTCAAAAGTGCCATAAGTGCTACAAATTAGGCAAAATTATCACAAAAATCGGTAAAACGGGTCTTTGGATACCATATTATGGAAAAAATTCCAAAAAGTTGAACACCATTTCCCAACCAAATAGATGCCTTCTGAGTGTATTTACTAATCCCATGTCATTGGTTTCAAAAGGGACATTATCCTAGCATGTGGTAAGCACCCATAAAAGCGCTCCAAAAGCAAAGAAAGTCCTTTTGCCCTCTTAAACGATGGAATATTGCTAAAAAACTGAAGACCATATGACGTGGTTACATGTCTTGATCGTTCTCCATTTTCCCATCAAAATGTACTCCTCTTGAGTGATTTTGCGGAACTCAAAAGTGTCATAAGTGCTACAAATTAGGCAAAATTACCACAAAAATCGGTAAAACAGGTGTTTGGATACCATATTATTGAAAAAATTCCAAAAAGTTGAACACCATTTCCCATAAAAATAGATGCCTCTTGAGTGTATTTACTAATCCCATGTCATCGGTTTCAAACGGGACATGTTCCTAGCTTGTGGGAAGCACCCATGAAAGCGCTCCAAAAGCGCTGGGAAAACATCAAACATCCTTTTGCCCTCTTAAATGATGGAATATTGCTGCAAAAACTGAGGACCATGTGACGTGATTACATGTCTTGACCGTTGGCCCTTTCCCCATCAAAATGCACTCCTCCTGAGTGATTTTGCGGAACTCAAAAGTGCCATAAGTGCTACAAATTAGGCAAAATTACCACAAAAATCGGTAAAACGGGTTTTGGATACTATATTATGGAATAAATTCCAAAAAGTAGAACACCATTTCCCAACCAAATAGATGCCTTATGAGTGTATTTACTAATCCCATGTCATTGGTTTCAAACAGGACATTTTCTGGCCTGTGGAAGCACCATAAAAGCGCTCGGAAAACTAAAAAGAAAAGCGTCTTTTTGCCCTCTTAAACGATGGAATATTGCTCAAAAAACTGAGGACAATATGACGTAGTTACATGTCTTGACCGTTGGCCCTTTTCCCATCTAAATTCACTCCTCGTGAGTGATTTTGTGGAACTCAAAAGTGGCATAAGTGCTAAATATTACGCAAAATTATCATAAAAATCTATAAAACGGGTCTTTGGATACCATATTATGGAAAAATTCCTAAAAGTTGAACACCATTTCCCATCAAAATAGATGCCTCCTGAGTGTATGTACTAACCTCAGGTCATTGGTTTCAAACTGGATATTTTCTTAGCCTGTGGGAAGCACCCATAAAAGCATTCCAAAAGCGCTCGGAAATGTAGAAAACGTCATTTTCCCCTCTTAAACGATGGAATGTTGCAAAAAAGCGAGGACATGTCTTGACCGTTGGCCATTTTCCCATCAAAATGCAATCCTCTTGAGTGATTTTGCGGAACTCAAAAGTGCCATAAGTGCTACAAATTAGGCAAAATTATCACAAAAATCGGTAAAACGGGTATATGGATACCATATTATGGAAAAAATTCCAAAAAGTTGAACACCATTTCCCAACCAAATAGATGCCTTCTGAGTGTATTTACTAATCCCATGTCATTGGTTTCAAACGGGACATTTTCCTAGCCTGTGAGAAGCACCCATAAAAGCGCTCCAAAAGCGCTTGGAAAGCAGAAAACGTCTTTTTGCCCTCTTAAATGATGGAATATTGCTCAAAAACCGAGGACCATATGACGTAGTTACATGTCTTGACCGTTGGCCCTTTTCCCATCAAAATTCACTCCTCTTGAGTGATTTTGTGGAACTCAAAAGTGGCATAAGTGCTAAAAATTAGGCAAAATTACCACAAAAATATATAAAACGGGTCTTTGGATACTATATTATGGAAAAATTCCAAAAGTTGAACACCATTTCCCATCAAAATAGATGCCTCCACAGTGTATTTACTAATCTCAGGTCATTGGTTTCAAACAAATATTTTCTTAGCTTTGTGGGAAGCACCATAAAAGCGCTCCAAAAGCGCTCGGAAAACAACGTCATTTTCCCTCTTAAGCGATGGAATGTTGCTAAAAACGAGGACATTTCTTGACCGTTGGCCTTTTCCCATCAAAATGCAATCCTCTTGAGTGATTTTGCGGAACTCAAAAGTGCCATAAGTGATAAAAATTAGGCAAAATTACCACAAAAATCAGTAAAACGGGTCTTTGGATACCATATTATGGAAAAAAAATACCAAAAGGTGAACACCATTTCCCAACCAAATAGATGCCTTCTGAGTGTATTTACTAATCCCATGTCATTGGTTTCAAAAGGGACATTATCCTAGCATGTGGTAAGCACCCATAAAAGCGCTCCAAAAACAGCAAAGTCCTTTTTGCCCTCTTAAACGATGGAATATTGCTAAAAAAACTGAAGACCATATGACGTGGTTACATGTCTTGATCGTTCTCCATTTTCCCATCAAAATGTACTCCTCTTGAGTGATTTTGCGGAACTCAAAAGTGTCATAAGTGCTACAAATTAGGCAAAAATTACCACAAAAATCGGTAAAACAGGTGTTTGGATACCATATTATTGAAAAAATTCCAAAAAGTTGAACACCATTTCCCATAAAAATAGATGCCTCTTGAGTGTATTTACTAATCCCATGTCATCGGTTTCAAACGGGACATGTTCCTAGCTTGTGGGAAGCACCCATGAAAGCGCTCCAAAAGCGCTGGGAAAACATCAAACATCCTTTTGCCCTCTTAAATGATGGAATATTGCTGCAAAAACTGAGGACCATGTGACGTGATTACATGTCTTGACCGTTGGCCCTTTTCCCATCAAAATGCACTCCTCACAGAGTGATTTTGCGGAACTCAAAAGTGCCATAAGTGCTACAAATTAGGCAAAATTACCACAAAAATCGGTAAAACGGGTTTTGGATACCATATTATGGAATAAATTCCAAAAAGTAGAACACCATTTCCCAACCAAATAGATGCCTTATGAGTGTATTTACTAATCCCATGTCATTGGTTTCAAACAGGACATTTTCTGGCCTGTAGGAAGCACCCATAAAAAGCGCTCGGAAAACAGAAAACGTCTTTTTTGCCCTCTTAAACGATGGAATATTGCTCAAAAAACTGAGGACAATATGACGTAGTTACATGTCTTGACCGTTGGCCCTTTTCCCATCTAAATTCATTCCTCGTGAGTGATTTTGTGGAACTAAAAGTGGCATAAGTGCTAAATATTACGCAAAATTATCATAAAAATCTATAAACGGGTCTTTGGATACCATATTATGGAAAAATTCCTAAAAGTTGAACACCATTTCCCATCAAAATAGATGCCTCCTGAGTGTATGTACTAACCTCGGGTCATTGGTTTCAAACTGGATATTTTCTTAGCCTGTGGGAAGCACCCATAAAAGCATTCCAAAAGCGCTCGGAAAACAGAAAACGTCATTTTTTCCCTCTTAAACGATGGAATGTTGCTAAAAACTGAGGACATGTCTTGACCGTTGGCCATTTTCCCATCAAAATGCAATCCTCTTGAGTGATTTTGTGGAACTCAAAAGTGCCATAAGTGCTACAAATTAGGCAAAATTATCACAAAAATCGGTAAAACGGGTCTATGGATACCATATTATGGAAAAAATTCCAAAAAGTTGAACACCATTTCCCAACCAAATAGATGCCTTCTGAGTGTATTTACTAATCCCATGTCATTGGTTTCAAACGGGACATTTTCCTAGCCTGTGAGAAGCACCCATAAAAGCGCTCCAAAAGCGCTTGGAAAATAGAAAACGTCTTTTTTGCCCTCTTAAATGATGGAATATTGCTCAAAAACCTGAGGACCATATGACGTAGTTACATGTCTTGACCGTTGGCCCTTTTCCCATCAAAATTCACTCCTCTTGAGTGATTTTGTGGAACTCAAAAGTGGCATAAGTGTTAAAAATTAGGCAAAATTACCACAAAAATCTATAAAACGGGTCTTTGGATACCATATTATGGAAAAAATTCTCAAAAGTTGAACACCATTTCCCATCAAAATAGATGCCTCCTGAGTGTATTTACTAATCCCAGATCATTGGTTTCAAACGGGACATTTTCCTAGCCTGTGGGAATCACCAATAAAAGCGCTCCAAAAGCGCTCGGAAAAAATAAAACATCCTTTTTGCGCTCTTAAATGATGGAATATTGCTAAAAACTGAGGACCATGTGACGTAGTTACATGTCTTGACCGTTGGCCATTTTCCCATCAAAATGCAAAACTATTGAGTGATTTTGCGGCACTCAAAAGTGCCATAAGTGCTACAAATTAGGCAAAATTACCACAAAAATCGGTAAAACAGGTGTTTGGATACCATATTATTGAAAAAATTCCAAAAAGTTTGTAGTTGCGGGAAATCCCACACTACACCCCTTACTCAATTTTGCTTAATTAATCCATTGAAAGGTGTAAGATCAAGAATATTTATTGATTGAGTCCGTGAAATGTTTACACAGGAAAATAGAATCACACTTAGAAATTAAAACACTCTTAAACTTTCTCTCTCCTAATGACTTTCTTAACAATTCCCAAAAGATCTCTCCTCCCCCACAGATTCACTCAACCCTTTATATAGGGTAATACATAGTGGATAACAGCTAAGCTATCCTTTATTTTCGGGAATGTCCCATGAAGTGTCATGAGATGCACAAACATTCGCTCTCGCGACACTTCTTAACCTTCTCCCGGTCTCATGTTTCCTTTATATTTTGCCTGTCGTAATTCATTGCAGTGCGTTTATTTTAGCTTCTGCGACTCTCATAACACCGTCGTTTATTAATCCCGAGCCTTGTACGTTGCGATATTATGATCCTACATCTTGCCTCTTTTTCCTTGAATATTGCTTGAAGAGCGATCTTTAAGGAAAAATCTGTTGTTGTAGTAATCTTTGGTCTTTGTTGATGAAGGAACGAGCAAAAGAATACTTTCCTTAAAAAGTACGTACTTGCCTCTATTCTTTTGCGAAGTTCCGAAGCTTTGCGAAGTTCCGAAGCTTCTTTGTAAGATATATATACGAAGTATCATTTCTTGCCTCATGAATTACAGAAAATAATCAATTTCGCAATCTCTTCTCGCCTATTAGGAAATATGTTGTATATTTGGATTCTACTAAAGTTCTTTTCGTCAGGTTTCCTTAGATTTAGTAGTAACCGTTTACACGTGTCTATATTTACCTCTTTTACCGGTGCATTTAATGTTATCCAGTCATGATATTTTTCTCATCTATTTATAGGAGCATCCCCTGTGAAGAATTTTCCTTTTCCTTTTCATCTTCTTAATCGTCTGCAAGTGTTCTTCTTCTTCATCGTCTGCAAGTGTTTGCCTATTGTTGTCTCTTACCGTCTTCTTCACCGCTTTAGCTATTCTCTACCAGTTGTTACTCTCATGGCGTCCAGGTTTGTTAATTTTGCCATATCTAATTTGATTTTGTAGTTGATTAAATTTGAGATTAGCTTTTCTTGTTGAAATCACACTGGTATGATTAACTTTGTAATTTTCTTTCTGCCATTGTTGTTTAGCAAGAACCAACCCAGAACTAAATTTACCGTGAAGGACCCTCTTCTTTCTTTGGGCTCGCCGTCGAAATCTTCTTCGCAACAAGGATCCCTCACACAACCAAAGCCCACTTCACGAGCAAAATCTATAGCTACAAAAAGACAGTCTGCGAGTGACAAGGTTTTTAAGAAACATTTGCTTTTATTAACAATACATTGCTACCTCTGCTTCTTATTTAATTTGTCATTCGCAGGATGATAAAACTACTGATAATACTCCCAAAAGGCTTCGCTACTCTAAACCTGTTACCCCCAACGTTCCATTTCCTTCATTCACACCTTCGTCTCCTGCTGCAAAATCTTCGCAAGATAATTTTGTGCCTCTTTCTTCTGGTAACACTACTAGCGACAATATTTCTATGCCTCAACTCCTCATAGACCAAGTTCCTTGTTTGTCCTACTACAAACGATATTATACCTCCTCCTGCTATCAATGTCCCTGCTATTTCTCCACTCACTTCTCTCCCTGAAACCTCCTATTCTCATGAGGTTCCTTTGACAAAAGACGACTCATCTTCTTTGTTTGAACAAATTACTCTAACTGCGGAAAATTTGGAGGGGATAGATGTGGCCTTTAAGATCCTTTCTGATCTCGTGGATGATGCCAAAAAGACTTCTGCTGATCCTGTCAAATCCAATGTCTGTGAGATTTTAAGTAAGCATCTTGGTCCTGATAGAATCTCGCAAGCATCTTTAGTTCAAGAGATTAATAAGCTGAAGAATGACCTCCAAGTTATGGCTGTGAAATGCAATAATCTCCACCTTGAAAACAATAATCTCCACCTTGAAAATCAAAAATTTCTCAGTATCTCACTAGATTGTGATAATCTTCGCAAGAAGAATGAAGAATTAAAAGGTATGCTCTCGCCATCCCCCCTTTTTCTTTTGTTTTTCTTTTGTTTTTTTTTTTTTTTTTTTTTTTTTTTTTTTTTTTACAACTCAAACCTTGCTCCTTGCTCGTCCTCCAAGTATTAAACCAGAAACGAATAATGGAGATATATCAGACGGAATCTATTGTTGAAGAAGTTCGGGTTGAAAGAGATGCTTGGATGGAGCAGTATAATCTCTTAGATAATCTTCATACCTATGCAGCTGATCAAATAAATAACATGTCTAAAGAGAATTTTGATTTATCGCAAAAGCAAGACTCATTAAGTAATGACTTATCTCGCCTCTCTTATTCTTTGACTAAAACTAATTTGGAGTTGGAAACTTTATCGATGAGAATCGAACTCTTTCACAAGAGAAACGTTCTCTGTTGAATAAGGTGGCGATCTACTGCATATGTGATTTGATGTTTGTCAAAAATTTATGCGAAGAACAAGAACAGGCCATTCATACTTTGAAAAATCAACTTGAAGAGAGTTCCACGAGAGAGATAAACTTATTCAAGGTAGAATAACTTTGAGTGTAAAAGCGAAGCAATTCCAGAACAATGCGCCAAATTAGAAAAATCCAACTCTACTCGCTTGAAAATTCCATACTTGTTTCTAATGATAAGAAATTGCGATCTCGATTGAAAGGTTTAGTTGGAGACTCATTTGATGATGCCATGGACTGTTTGGGAATAACTTCGCGGCTTTAATTCAAGAACTTACTCTTCAAAAGGAAGGTAGTCAAATTATTTGACTACCTTAATTCATTATTTCACAAATCTTTAATTATTCGAAAGTTCCAAAGATCTGTTGTAAGGATCTCTTTTAATCTTTGTGTTTGCGTGTTTATTATCTGATTCTCGGAAGAAGCTTCGGCTAGCGTCGTTCTACTCTCAAATCGGATTATTCCAAAATTCGCAAAGAAAATGGATTACTCGCTTCTTCCCTCGCTCGTTTCGCGATAAATGCTTAACGTAGATTTGATTACATGTCGATTTGTAAAGACATAGATAGTAAAAACCGTCAAAAGGCGCTGCTTCGTCAATTTCCCTCAAAGCTGAAGTTCTTGTGAATGAAATTTTACTGTCTAAGTCTCTTGATCCTATACATGTTGCTCCTTTTGAAGTAAGCGACGATGAAGTCCCTAATGCTCCTGATAGTGATTATGACTATGAAAGCGGCGAAGATGTCACCAATGCCGAAGTTGTTAACAAAATCTTTGATGAAAATTTAAGACGAAATTCCGTTCTCTGAAGAAAAGAAATTTGAGAAAAGTATTGGTGAAGATGATAAAATTGATGTAGAGAATTAACTACTGTGTGACTGTTGCTGCGACTTTCTTTTTGCTTTAAAAGATTAGATCCCTTGTTGAATAATTCTCTTATTTTCTTCTTCTTAACTATGACTATAATCTCGCAAGTTTATTCGCCTATAATTTTACGAAATGATCTTTACTCAGTCATCATTATTTTGAAATGTATTCTTCGCTGATGTCGAATTTTATATAGCGACGAGGTCGCTGATATCTCCATGAATGGAGAAATCTACTTTTCTCGCCTTATCATTTCGGTAATCTTTATTTTATCTCTTCTTGTGGCGACAAGGTCGCAGGCCATAACTTACATTTTCATGCAATGGCCCATTGACCTTGCCTTATCATTTTTGTGTGGTCTTCCAAGTCGGACCTCCCTAATTAGAGGTCTTTGCCACCTTTCATCGCGACAAAATCGCAGGACGACGTTACACTTGCATGTAAAGACCCATTGATCTTGCCTTATCATTTTCCAAGTATTTTTGCCTCTGCAGATGTTTTAATTGCGACAATATGACAGGTCTAGATATCCTTGCGAACATAAAGCCCCATGACATTGCCGTCTTGCGACGAAATCGCGGGACGTCCGTACTGTCGTGTAAAGACCCATTGATCTCGCCTTACCCTCGCGTTAGTATTATTGCCTCTGCAGGATCATTGCACAAATATGACAAGCCTAAATTCTCTTGCGAAAACATAGCCTTATGACATTTGCGTCTGTTTGACACTCCCCCTAATGGAGAGCGTCGCCCTTATCATCTCCCTGGTTGCCCCTTCAAGGAGGCGAAACATCGGCCATACAAGACTAGCTCCTCCCATCCGGTCTTAACAACAGCAGTTGTTTTCGCAGCCTCTTATCCCTTATACCTATAAGGTTTATGGTTACGAGACTGCACCCTAAGTGGAGTTTTCTTGGCGAGTGCAACATATGCCAAGACTTGCCAAGAATGGCAGGGTAGGTTCATCCATCCGGGCACTCACGCTCAACCGTGTACCTCGGCGCCTTGAGCATACACTGACTCTTGGAAGAGACCCTCGGTCGCCCAACGAGTATAACCTACATATATAGTTGGGAATCCAAGGTATCTCCCGGATAGGCTTTCATGGGCCCCAAATTTTCATGACTCGAGGCTTCGGGAGGCGGTGTAACCTTCCCCCTGAGCCATGTCGAGAGATACCCCCTTATATGACGCACTTTAGGTCTTACATTTGCCTCTTACGAAATGTTATTCGCGAACTAGGGTGTACGCCATAAAGGTTCGTCCCGTTCATTCATTCTTTTATTCAATCATTCTTCATCATTTGCTATTTTGCTTGCGAGATATTCGCCGATTCGTTCATTTAATCATTCATTGTCTCTTGTTGTTTTGTTGAGCCATTCATGACTTCTTGTTATTCCTGTCGCGAGATCTTCGCGGATTTGCATTTTATTGAATGTCGCAAATATTTTGCGAAGAAGTACTTCATCTTGATTCATTTTTCCTCGCCCATTTTTACGGGTAATACTTCTTTAGATATAATCTATTCCATGGTCTATCAATTTTTGTCCCACATCTTTTCCTTCGGGATCCATCAATCTATATGCCCCTGTACCAACTACCTCTTTGATGATATAAGGTCCATCCCATTTTCTCGCCAACTTGCCTCCACTTTCACGTTGATATATTTGGGTTTCTCGCAACACCAAATCCCCTGGTTGGAACTCACGTATTTTTACACGCTTGTTATATTCTCTAGCCAGTCTTCGCTGATAATTCTCCATGTGTCGCAATGCCTTTTCTCGTTTTTCTTCCAATTCATCCAACTTGATTAGAATGTTGCCTGCGCTAAGATTTTTATCCCAGGACCTCTTTTTGGTTGTCGGAATCACGACCTCAGGGAGTACCGCTTCAACTCCATAAGTTAAACATAAAGGGGACATTCTGTGGCTTCTCTTCTAGTTGTATTATAAGCCCATCTTTTGCATTGGGTACTTGCCGCACCATCATCCCCTATTGTGTCCTTCAACTTTTTTCTTCAATATATCGGCAATTGTTTTGTTTGTTGCCTCTGCTTGCCATTAGCTTGTGGATATAATGGAGTTGATTTTCCACATCTTATCACGAAATGCATTAAGCGACAACTCTATATTTTGCCCTTCAAGCTGCTTCCCATTATCGGATACCAATTGTGCGGGGATCCCAAATGCATATAATATTTTCAAATATGAAAGTAAAAACATCCTTATCGCGAATGTCTTTGGACCGCTTTCACCTCTGCCCATTTTGTGAAATAGTCCGTTGCGACAATTAAGTACCTTCTTTGTCACCATTCTGGTAAGAATGGTCCCACAATATCTAAACCCCATTTTCCAAAAGGCCACACACTTCTTGAAGAATTTAACGGTGCTCCGGTGCATGTATCTTCTTCCCATGTCTTTGACAATCTTCGCAGTGTCTGGATATTGCTCTCGCGTCCTCATGCATATATGGCCAATAATATCCTTGCGTCTTTGCCTTATATGCCAAAGATCCGCCGCTATGATTTCCGGCATCCCCACTATGCAGCATCTTCAATATGGTTTCTCCTTCTTTCCTTGTTAGACATCGAAGCGAAGGTCCATCAAAAGAAGCGCCGATAAAGCACGCCATCTCGTAATTCATAATTTGTTGCCCGGCTCTTTAATTTGTGTGCTTCCAATCTATTTCTTGGTACCTCGCCTTTCATTAAGTACGCATGAAGTTCTATTCTCCAGTCTTCCTCGCTACATTGCATTTCATCCACCACCATCATTATATCTGCTTCTTGTCCTTCCTCTTTATTAATTGATGGCGCTTGATGATGTCGTATTTTGATATTCCTCGCAGTTGGGTCTGCCATCATACTTGATATAAAGGCAAAAGCGTCTGCGAGCCTATTATCTCTCCTTGATATGTGCCTATTATCTGTGCTGACAACATTTCTACAAGCTTCCTGTATTTCTGTAGGGATGGATCATTTGTAGCATACTTCTACATTATCGACAAATGGCCAATTGCGAGTCAGTAATCCTCACATTCTCGGTTTCATTTCTTTTGCAAATCGTAGAGCATGTATTATAACCAGTACTCCGTTTCATTATTGGTAGACTCAAATTCCAATCTAAAAGCAAAAGCTAACTTATTGCCTTCTGGTGAAATCACAACAATTCCCACTCCTTTACCTTCTCCATTTGATGATCCGTCCACTAATATTTCCCATCGGTCTGGCTCAGTTAACAAGTCTTTTGGATCTCCATGCTCTTCTTCTACATCCATCATTTCATCCTTTGCTTCATCTTCCTCCAAAGGAGTGCGAGAAAGTCTGCAACAACTTTGTGACTTGGTTGAGGATAATATTTCATATTTGAGTTTGCAATGGCTTATCCCGAGCATTCCATCTTTCGACTCTTCTGATCTTTTTGAATTTTTCATTCCGACTCAATCGGTACCTTTGTTACCACTCTAACGATGTATGTGCACGAAAATATATCGAAGTTTAAGCACGATGACTAACGCCGAGATTAGTTTTCAATCTTGAATAATTTCTTTCTGCAAAGCATTAAAAGTTTTGCTGATATAATAAATTGGTTTTTCTACTCTACGTCCGTTCGCAGTAGAAGCGCACTTAAGGCATGCGACGTTGTCGCGAGGTATATTAATAATTCCTCTCCTGGTTACGCTTACACATAATGGATATATCCATTAAATGCTCTTTGATCCCTTGTAAAGCCTTTTCACATTCGGGTCCGTCCACTTAAATTTTGATCCTTTTTAGATTCTTGAAAAAGTGTTTACACTTATAGATGACGCGAGATGAACCTTCCTAGTGATGCTAGCAACCCATTCGACTTTTGAACATCCTTTCTTTTGTCGCATGAGTGTCGGCATATCGCGAATTGCTTTTACTTTCTCCGGTCAACATGTATTCCTTCCTTTGATATAATGTAACCCAAGAACTTCCCCGATGCTACTCGAAGGTACATTTTTCTGGATTAACTTTGATGTTGAAACGCCTCATTTGTTCAAAAATTTCTTTCAAGTCTCGCACATGATCTTCGCCTTTTTACTTTTTACTAGCATGTCATCTCGTATACCTCTAATGTTTTATGTATCCATTCTGCGAATACTTTTTCTACCATCCTTTGATACGTTGCTCAGCATTTCGCAAACCAAGCGGCATTTTAGTATAGCAGTATAATCCTCTTGGAGCGAAGAAAGCGGTGTGCTCTTGGTCTTCTTCCGGAGAGGAATTTGATTGTAACCTTTGTATCCGTCCAGTGATGATACTCTTTCATTCCCGGCCTGATTCAACCAGTTGTGAAATGTCTCGGGGTAATGGAAAACTGTCTTTAGGGCAAGCCTTATTTAGATCAGTGAAATCAATGCAAATCCTTATTCCCTTGTTCTTCTTTGGAACTATAACCATATTTGCTATCCATTAAGGATATCTTGTTTGTCTAATAATTCCTGCATCCGGCATGTTCTGCGATTCTTCTTCTATCTCGAGGGTGATATCTTTGTTGCTATCTTTCTAATTCTTTGTTTGAATGGCTTCACATTTTTATCAATTTCCAACTTGTGACAAGCTACCGATGGATCTATACCAGGCACTTCATCCATATCCCACGCGAAGATATCTTTATAATCCGCAATAGATCAAGCCGGTTCTTTTCTCTTCATCCGCTCCCATGTTAGTTCCAATCTTTAGCATCTTGGATTTTTCCTTAGTTCCAATATTCACTTCTTTGGTTTGCTCTCACAAGGCGAGCGTAATCGGCCTTCGGTTCTCCCATAGGAGTCGGTCCTTTTGGTTCTTTCGCAAGATCATTTTCTTCTCCCGAGGTCTCGCTTAGGTATGCCTTTTCCTTCCTTCGCTCTTATCATGTAAACTACGAATTCTTCTTCTTTCTTAGCCCTTGCCATCTTTTTGCGATACTTTGATATACTCTTTCGCTTTGTTTATTTGTTCTTCGCGACACTTTACTTCATTTTGATAATATATTCTTCCTTTAGCAAACATCCCCTTTGATCTCGCCGATTCCGGTTGGTGTAGGAAATTTGATACATTGATGAAGCGTCGACGCCACAACTTTTATTGCATGTACCCATGGTCTTCCTAGTAATATGTTATACGGTGATTCCATATCCACTACACTCAACGTCACCTGTGTTTCGATTCCTCCTAATGGAATACGTATTTGATAGGTGTAGAATACACCTAATTTACTATCTAGTAGTTTATGCTTTCTTTGCTATTTTTCGTCTAAATTATGTATTTTACGCTTGTTTTGAGTTTTATAGCTACTTTGGAGTCGCACGGAGGAAAAGAAGAAGAAAGCACCCAATTTGAGCCAAAAGGGCAAAAAGGTCATTTTACGGGCGATTGATATATGGAGCTGATTGAGGTTAAGGGGCAACCCAATTTGAGGAGTGTTAAACACAGATCATCCAAGGTTAAGGGCTACTCTTTATTAGAGGATTACTAAAGAAGGGGAGTTACGGATAAAGGGGGCACAAACTGGGGTAGCCCTTATCCAGAAACGTGGTGCTGCTATCAGCTGGTAATGGATGGGTTATGTCCATGGTGTTGAAACCCATAGACCCACACCGTACCCGAATCCACCCAATTTAACCCAACCCTAAATCGACAGTTTCATCTCTCTCAATCATTCAGTGTTATTTCATTCCCCTGAAAATGAGAAGGAAGAACAATGACCTCACTCACCGATTAAATACGAATCAAGACGAAGAATTGGAAGCCGAATTATAAGATCCGAGATGTATTTACAAGTTAGGGTTCTTAAGGCAGAAATGGCTGAAGGAATCGAGGGATTGTTGTGAGACCAAGATCGAGATTAATGGCAGAGAAATTGAGAGAGCAGAATAGAGGATGATGGATTGCTGCTGTGAGGAAGATAGTTTGTTGAAGAACACAGATGGGTTTGTGGTAATAAAATCTGAAAAGTTGATTGAAAGTACATGGAAGATTTTGATGTTTTTAACGGCGAGAAGGAATTATTCTTGATTCTATTGAGAATGGGTTTGAAGAGATCGATTGGAGATGGGTTACGAAATTTCTTTGAAATAGCGAAGTGAATAGGGTTTTGATTGATTCATGAGAGATTCGATGGGAGATTGTTCATATGCGAGAGAGAGAAGATAATCGCAATCGATTCGGGGGAAGGAGGAGCGAGATGGGTTCGATGTGTGTTGTTGATCTTGCTGCGATTGATGTTATTGAGACAAAGGTTAGTGATGCCGATAGAATTGTTGTTGGTAGTAGGCGAGAAGGAAATTGAACAGAAATTGCCATTCTTTGTTGATATCGAAATGGATGATTTGAAGCATCAAAATTGAATGACAAAGAGAGTGTTACATTAACACTATTAGAAGAGAATTGAAGCGACTAATGTTGAAGAACACAAGTTTGATGAAGTCGTGAAGTAGATGTATGTTAGGTGTGTTACGGGGTAGAAGAGAGGCCTGAAATTGGCGGGAAATCTGATAAGCAGTAGAAACTCACGGTTTCTGTCTGGCGAGTTAACTCGGCGATAATGGTCGGCTCATTGACCCAGCCCGGTCAGACGATCGGTGAATCGAAGGCGGACTCGGTAGCTAACTCATTCTTCCCCTTGACTATTGACTAACTGTTGACTGACGGTTGACCTGTTTGACCGTTAGTCCTAACGGAGGACCGGACGGAATATTCCGTCGAATATTCTCTCGGCGGAGAAATTTCCAGGTGGCCGGCGGCGACGTTTTCCGACCAAATTCCGGCCACAATCCCAGTTTTCCGGTGACCAAAATTCCAGAACTTTCTATGGACTTCTCTCATGGGTATGGAGACTTGGGCTAGGAATTGGATGGAGAATTGGACTCAAATTTGGAAAGAGAAGGTGAAGAGTTGAGAAAAGCTTGGAATTGGAAATTGAATTGCAAAAGGAAAAGGATTCTAATCCTTAGAAGATTTGGAGAATTTTGAAGCCTATAAATAGAGAAGTTTTCTACAACTTCTACACACATCTCTACACACACAATTCTTTTCTTTTCTTATTCTTTGTGTGAACTTTTTAACATGAGTAGTTAATTTTATTGATTGAGGATGAATTCCTAGTTCTTAATATGATTTGAGTTTTTGTTTTTAATTCTATCTTGAAGTTCTTCACATGATTATCGTTTGTTTTTACTAATAGGAGTGATCTTAAAGACATTCATGATTGATTGATAGATTGTTTAGGTGGCCAACTAAATTGATTTGTTAATTTGATCTAAAGCTAGTGAAAGTTAGGGGATAAGTAATCGTTTCTTGACTCTTTACATAAGTAGCAAACACGAGACCTTGCGGAGGGATTCAAGTGGAGCAATTGTGTGTAGAAACAACGCTAGAAAGTGAACCAAGCGAAGCCGAGTTTAACTACTAGTACTAAACCTAAATTCATAAATCTTAATGCATTCGGGAATTACATCTTGTAAGCGGACCTCAAGGTGAATAGAATCGATAACTAAGCGGACTGTTACTCGGTGAAATTAGGGATTTTGGGGCTAGCTAAGCGGACCTGCTATCCTACGGTTGGTGATAATTTGTGACTAATAACAAGTAGAATAGAACATAACTTTAATCATTGTTTCGTAACGAAGAAAGATTCCTTGATCTTGTCTCTCTTATTGCTTTCAATTTTATCTTTTAATTGCTTTGTTTATTTTCTTTTGCTTTTTACACCCCCTTTCGTGACAATTTTTACAACTAGAATCTCGTGCTCCTCGTGGGATCGACCTTGACTACCCTATATTACTAGTTAATTAGGTAGTAAAGTATTAATTAATTTGATTGCACCTACGACACGCATCAAATTTTGGCGCCGTTCTTGGGAGCGCGGATGATTTTAGTTGTTTTTATTTTTATTTTTGCTTTATTCTTGCTTTGTTGGATTCTATTCCGTATCTAACTTAGTTTTTGAATCGTATTTCAGGTATCGGTTTTCCATGTACGGTGGACAAGAGCAAGCATATTACAACAATCAATACGGTTTTCAACCTCAACATTATGGCAACTTCCAACCATCCTTAGGATACAATCAAAACCAATATTTTGGCTATGATAAATTTTCTACGAGAACCTTATGGATATTCTCATACATATCAACAACCTTATGACGGGTATGTAAGTGGACAATCACATGGATGGAAGGATAGTTATGCATCTAACAATTTGTTTTCTAGTAATGTGCAGACAGAGAATTTGGAATATACTCCTCTTCATCGTGTTTTTCCTTCACTTTTTCCAAAAGAGGAGAGGGAATCTAGAAACTCTATCGACGGTGGTAAGCGTGTGAACGTCGGGAAACTTGCACAGAAATTATACAAATTGGAAGATGATGGAGACTCGGAAGAGCTTGTCGCAGAAATTAGTAGAACTATTCATATGGAACTTAAACGACGTCGGGATAAAGGTTATGAAACCGATGAAGATTCTTATTATGGTGAGTCTGAAAATGAAGATGATTGTGTTGAAAAGGACCAACCTTTGGAGACTTTTGATGACGCTAGTGTAGATTACTCGAGCCTTGATCTTAATAATGATCAATCACCTATTCAAAAGGAAGAGCTTGAGGAAGATGCATTTATTGCTTGGCAAAACTTTCTTAAGGAAAGATGGGAGTCCGCGGAAGTGTATGAATGTTCCGACAATGAGGAAGTTATTCCAACTCCGGATCATAATAACGATCCTTCACCTATTCAAAAGGAGGAGATTGGGTGTGACTTACCTATTGTTGTAAACGAAGTAACACCCGCACAAGAAGATTTTACAATCTATACTGAGTGAGAATCATTTTAGTGAATGGCCCGATTCCGATGATGAGAATGTTGAAGAGATGATTATAGAGGATGAAACCACATTCATTGATTTTGTGGAAGACCCAATTGAACTTGCTAATGATTATGATGATAAAGAGACTTTGGTTAAGGTAGAAAACGACGAAGAATGGTTGCAAGGTTTGATAGAGGACCACGATATACATGAGGTCAGTAGTTCACTTGAATTTTTTAAGGATGAAGAGGATTCTATAATACAAGAATTTTTGAAAGGTTTGTCTAACCCTTTGCCTATTGATTCTTCTCCTTTACCTCTTATTGGTTTGAATGTATGTGCTTGAAAGTATTTTTGGATGATTTTGTTTCTAAATATCCACCATTGGAAACACTTGATGCTAACACTATGCGGGTTTGCCAAGAGGAATACATGGAAGTTCCCAAATTCTATGTTCTTTATACACTTCCGAGTGTGGACGAGAATAAGTGTGGGGGAAATTTCTATCGAGCGATAATTTCACTATTATTTTCTTGTGCTAATATTTGTATGGAATTATTGTTTGCAAAACAGGTATTATGGGTGGATCCTCAAATTTTCAGATTGTTAGTATATGGGGAATGAATCATGCAAGAGCCAAGTCGGGCCGTCGACTTTAAAACAAGCGCTTAATGGGAGGCAACCCATCGGTTTGTATTTCTTATTTTTTGCTTTTTGTTATTTCTTTTTCTTGTTTCTTATAATGTTAAAATTTCCCACCTTGACTTTACTAGGAGGATTCAATTACATTGAGGACAATGTAAGGTTTAAGTGTGGGGAGTGGTTAAGCATGTTTTTAAAACAAAAATTACAAAAAAATTAAAAAAATTTTGAAAAAAAAAAAAAAAAAAAAAGTTTTACTTAAAAATTCCAACTTTTAAAGATTTTAGAGTCACTAGCATATTTCTAGGTATGTTTACATAGAGATTTTGGCCAAACATAATTGAACTTGGAAATGTTAGAGAACTACATTCGGATTTCTTGTTTGTTTGAGTGTTAAATAATGGATTTAATCATGCAGGTGATGCGAATTTGGTGCGGAGAAGTGCGTTATTAGAGTTCTTTGATCAATCATTAGTGGAGACTACCCGTATTCATATCATGAGAGGCACCGACCAGAATTCTTCCATTTACTAAAGAGCTTCTTTTGAGTGTGTGTCACCGTAAGTTAATTAGGGTAGAATGGTGAGCTACCCAACCTCCCACCAATAGAAGCACTACTCTTTGATCTCTTGAGTGCTAATTTTGTCAATCATGAGGGTGGCGTCCATGGATGAAAGCTTCCTTCTTGTAGTTCGATTTGCAGTTAGCACCATTCTCTCTCGTGACAACAACGGATCCATAGAAACACATTCATCATCAACAAGGAGCGACATCAAACAAGGAAAGTTGGAAAAGTTTAAGGTTTACAAGCAACGGAATGAGAAAAAGAACAAATTTCAAATACAAGTAAAGCAACATACAAAGAGCGGATTTTACATATATGTTGAAGACTTACACTACAATGAGGTAATTTTATATTCAAGTATGAAGACTTATTCATGAAAGCGAAGAAAAGTAAAAGGTGAGAATTTTTGAAGTTTATGATTTCAAGGCGATACAAGTTGTGAAGAATCAAGCGGTAAAATACTTCTTCCACGGCCATGGTTTATTTTTGTATTTTATTTCTCTTGTTTTAAAAAAAAAAAAAAAAAAAAAAAAAAAAAAAAAAAAAAAAAAACAAGAGAAATATTTGTTCTTATTTAATGAGCCGTGGGGAAGGAAAATCTATAAGGAAGTTTCAAGCGACGAGGATTTTTAAGGTAAAAGAGTTAAAAATTGTCAAGGATTTATGAAATTCAAGGGTTTATCATCAATAGTTGAAACCGAAGGCGAAGACTAAGAAGATCAAGACGAGGAAGAACGTTTCTATTGGATGCCGTGAGAGTGGTGTTATCATAATTGGCGATCGGATGTGAAGGTGAGTAAGTAATCTCATCCTCGATAATAATGGTTGATTTCCTTTCTTAGAGATCGTCGGAAAAATGGTTTTCAAAATAATAAAAGATGTGGGTTTTTCAAAATTTGGAAGTTATCCTTCCCACCATTCAACGTGATCGGGATTTCTATCTTCATTCCTACTGCACACATGTGAGAACCATAAAAAAGCCGTCTTTTTTGAGTGCAATTATCATAAAATCCTATTTGGTGGCGGAAGTCGAGGCGAAATGCTTATTGATCGTTTCTCAAACACGCGTTCTCTCATTAAGGGATGGTTATTTCTCACTCAACATTTAAGAATGAGAATATGTTCTTTGGTATTTCTAACTTCTTATTACTAGCATGCAAGAAATTCTATGTCCTCATAACTCTTTGGATGCTTGTGGCGCTTGAGCGCTTTGAAGTTGTGAGTTTTTAGTTTGATTTGCTCGAGGACTAGCAAAGTCTAAGTGTGGGGGAATTTGATAGGTGTAGAATACACCTAATTTACTATCTAGTAGTTTATGCTTTCTTTGCTATTTTTCGTCTAAATTATGTATTTTACGCTTGTTTTGAGTTTTATAGCTACTTTGGAGTCGCACGGAGGAAAAGAAGAAGAAAGCACCCAATTTGAGCCAAAAGGGCAAAAGGTCATTTTACGGGCGATTGATATATGGAGCCCAGTTGAGGTTAAGGGGCAACCCAATTTGAGGAGTGTTAAACACAGATCAGCCAAGGTTAAGGGCTACTCTTTATTAGAGGATTACTAAAGAAGGGACAGTTCTGGATAAAGGGGCTGCCAAACTGGGGTAGCCCTTATCCAGAAACGTGGTGCTGCTATCAGCTGGTAATGGATGGGTTATGTCCATGGTGTTGAAACCCATAGACCCACACCGTACCCGAATCCACCCAATTTAACCCAACCCTAAATCGACAGTTTCATCTCTCTCAATCATTCAGTGTTATTTCATTTCCCTGAAAATGAGAAGGAAGAGCAGTGACCTCGCTGCGATTAAATCTGAATCAAGACGAAGAATTGGGCCGAATTATAAGATCCGAGATGTATTTACAAGTTAGGGTTCTTAAAGGCGGAAATGGTGAAGGAATCGAGGATTGTTGTGAGACCAAGATCGAGATTAATGGCGAGAGAAATTGAGAGAGCGAGAATAGAGGATGATGGATTTTTGTGAGGAAGATAGTTTGTTGAAGAACACGAGATGGGTTTGTGGTAATAAAATCGAAAGGCTGATTGAAAGTACATGGAAGATTTTGATGTTTTTAACGGCGAGAAGGAATTGTTCTTGATTCTATTGAGAATGGGTTTGAAGAGATCGATTGGAGATGGGTTACGAGCTTCACGGAAATAGCGAAGTGAATAGGGTTTTGATTGATTCATGAGAGATTATGATGGGAGATTGTTCATATGCGAGAGAGGAGAAGATAATGCTGCAATCGATTCGGGGAAGGAGGAGCGAGATGGGTTCGATGTGTGTTGTTGATATCTGCTTTGCGATTGATGTTAATTTGAGACAAAGGTTAGTGATGCTTGGATAGCATTTGTTGTTGGTAGTAGACGAGAAGGAAATTGAGCGAAATTGCGGCATTTATTGTTGATATCGAAATGGATGATTTGAAGCATCAAAATTGAATGACAAAAGAGTGTTGTTAACACTATTAGAAGAGAATTAAGCGACTAATGTTGAAGAACACAAGTTTGATGAAAGCATGAAGTAGATGTATGTTAGGTGTGTTACGGGGGAAGAGAGGCTGAAATTGGCGGGAAATCACGATAAACAGCGAAACTCGGCGGTTTCTGTCTGCGGCGAGTTAACTCGCGATAATGGATTCAGCTCAGTGACCCATTGATCAGACCGGTCGGTGAATCGAAGGCGACTCGGTAGCTAACTCATTCTTCCCTTGACTATTGATAACTGTTGGTGACGGTTGACCTGTTTGACCCGTTAGTCCTAACGGAAGGAGCCGGACGGAATATTCCGTCGAATATTCTCTCGGAGAAATTTCCAGTGGCGCGGCGACAGCGTTTCCGACCAAATTCCGGCCACAATCCCAGTTTTCCGGTGACCAAAATTCCAGAACTTTCTATGGACTTCTCTCATGGGTATGGAGACTTGGGCTAGGAATTGGATGGAGAATTGGACTCAAATTTGGAAAGAGAAGGTGAAGAGTTGAGAAAAGCTTGGAATTGGAAATTGAATTGCAAAAGGAAAAGGATTCTAATCCTTAAAAGATTTGGAGAATTTTGAAGCCTATAAATAGAGAAGTTTTTCTACAACTTCTACACACATCTCTACACACACAATTCTTTTCTTTTCTTATTCTTTGTGTGAACTTTTTAACATGAGTAGCTAATTTTATTGATTGAGGATGAATTCCTAGTTCTTAATATGATTTGAGTTTTGTTTTTAATTCTATCTTGAAGTTCTTCACATGATTATCGTTTGTTTTTACTAATAGGAGTGATCTTAAAGACATTCATGATTGATTGATAGATTGTTTAGGTGGCCAACTAAATTGATTTGTTAATTTGATCTAAAGCTAGTGAAAGTTAGGGGATAAGTAATCGTTTCTTGACTCTTTACATAAGTAGCAAACACGAGACCTTGCGGAGGGATTAGTGGAGCAATTGTGTGTAGAAACAACGCTAGAAAGTGAACCAAGCGAACCGAGTTTAACTACTAGTACTAAACCTAAATTCATAAATCTTAATGCATTGCAGGAATTACATCTTGTAAAGCGGACCTCAAGGTGGTTCTTTTGAATAGAATCGATAACTAAGCGGACTGTTACTCGGTGAAATTAGGGATTTTGGGGCTAGCTAAGCGGACCTGCTATCCTACGGTTGGTGATAATTTGTGACTAATAACAAGTAGAATAGAACATAACTTTAATCATTGTTTCGTAACGAAGAAGGATTCCTTGATCTTGTCTCTCTTATTGCTTTCAATTTTATCTTTTAATTGCTTTGTTTATTTTCTTTTGCTTTTTACACCCCCTTTCGTGACAATTTTACAACTAGAATCTCGTGCTCCTCGTGGGATCGACCTTGACTACCCTATATTACTAGTTAATTAGGTAGTAAAGTATTAATTAATTTGATTGCACCTACGACACGCATCAGTATTTCTATCTCCCCTTTAACTTTTGTTATGGATTTACCAAAACCTTGAATATTGTATGCCGCGAAAATCATATCTTCATCTTTATATCCCATCTTTTTGTAAGCGTGATAAAACATGATGTTCACGGACTCCTGTATCAATTAAAACTCCATTCACTACCCATGTTTTCACTTGTGTTCTCTAATTCCTCTCCTTCCTTATCGCGTTTATTGCGATCACCGGTGGAGATGCGTGATCAAATTTTCTTTGGATATTTCCCCGTAGTGAATGTTATCTCTTGCTTTTCCCAATCCTTCAAAGGTGATGTTATTTCTCTATCCGTAATCTTCTTTCCTTCAAAATCTCGTTTGTGTATTCTTCCTCACGATATTTTCATGAAATTCGCTAATCGTTACTCTCGTGTCTATCTTTGCATGTCATATCTTTTTCATCAATTTAAGATTTTCCTTTCTCATTTTCTGATTCAAACAACTTTAATTACAATCTTCTCTCTTTTACCAATGATCGTCCCTGTTCTAGCGCATATGTAGTCAAAGGGAAATCCCACACTACACCCCTTACTCAATTTTGCTTAATTAATCCATTGAAAGGTGTAAGATCAAGAATATTTATTGATTGAGTCCGTGAAATGTTTACACAGGAAAATAGAATCACACTTAAATATTAAAACACTCTTAAACTTTCTCTCTCCTAATGACTTGCTTAACAATTCCCAAAAGATCTCTCCTCCCCCACAGATTCACTCAACCCTTTATATAGGGTAATACATAGTGGATAACAGCTAAGCTATCCTTTATTTTCGGGAATGTCCCGCGAAGTGTCGCAGATGCACAAACATTCGCTCTCGCGACACTTCTTAACCTTCGCCCGGTCTCATGTTTCCTTTATATTTTGCCTGTCGTAATTCAGTGCGTCGTTTATTTTAGCTTCCTGCGACTCCCTCGCAACACCGTCATTTATTAATCCCGCGAGCCTTGTACGTTGCGATATTATGATCCTACAAAGTTGAACACCATTTCCCATAAAAATAGATGCCTCCTGAGTGTATTTACTAATCCCATGTCATTGGTTTCAAATGGGACATGTTCCTAGCTTGTGGGAAGCACCCATAAAAGCGCTCCAAAAGCACTGGGAAAACAACAAACGTCCTTTTGCCCTCTTAAACGATGGAATATTGCTATAAAAACTGAGGACCATGTGACGTGATTACATGTCTTTACGGTTGGCCCTTTCCCCATCAAAATGCACTCCTCCTGAGTGATTTTGCGGAACTCAAAAGTGCCATAAGTGCTACAAATTAGGCAAAATTACCACAAAAATCGGTAAAACGGGCCTTTGGATACCATATTATGGAAAAAAATCCAAAAATTTGAACACCATTTCCCAACGAAATAGATGCCTTCTGAGTGTATTTACTAATCCCATGTCATTGGTTTCAAAAAGGACATTTTCCTAGCCTGTGGGAAGCACCCATAAAAGCGCTCCAAAAGCGCTTGGAAAACAGAAAACGTCTTTTTTTCCCTCTTAAACGATGGAATATTGCTCAAAAAACTGAGGACCATATGACGTAGTTACATGTCTTGACCGTTGGCCCTTTTCCCATCAAAATTCACTCCTCTTGAGTGATTTTGTGGAACTCAAAAGTGGCATAAGTGCTAAATATTACGCAAAATTACCACAAAATCGGTAAAATGTGTCTTTAAATACCATATTATGGAAAAAAATCCAAAAAGTTGAACACCATTTCCCATCAAAATAGATTCCTCCTGAGTGTATTTACTAATCCCAGATCACCAATAAAAGCGCTCCAAAAGCGCTCGGAAAACAAAAACGTCCTTTCTGCGCTCTTAAATGATGGAATATTGCTAAAAACTGAGGACCATGTAACATAGTTACATGTCCTGACCGGTGGCAATTTTCCCATCAAAATGCACTCCTCTTAAGTGATTTTGCAGAACTCAAAAGTGCCATAAGTGCTAAAAATTAGGCAAAATTACCACAAAAATCGGTAAAACGGGTCTTTGGATACCATATTATGGAAAAATTCCAAAAAGTTGAAAACCATTTCCCATCAAAATAGATGCCTCCTGAATGTATTTACTAATCCCAGGTAATTGGTTTCAAACGGGACATTTTCCTAGCCTGTGGGAAACACCTATAAAAGCGCTCCAAAAGCGCTCGGAAAAGAGAAAACGTCATTTTTTCCCTCTTAAACGATGGAATATTGCTAAAAAACTGAGGATCATGTGACTTAGTTACATGTCTTGACCATTGGCCCTTTTCCATCAAAATGCAATCCTCTTGAGTGATTTTGCGGAACTCAAAAGTGCCATAAATGCTACAAATTAAGCAAAATTACCACAAAAATCGGTAAAACGGGTCTTTCGATACCATATTATGGAAAAAATTCCAAAACGTTGAACACCATTTCCCATCAAAATAGATGCCTCTGAGTGTATTTACTAATCCCATATCATTAAACAAGACATTTTCCTAGCTTTGTGGGAAGCACCCAAAAAGCGCTCAAAGCGCTCGGAAAACGACAAACGTCCTTTTTGCCCTCTTAAGCGATGGAATATTGCTACAAAAACTGAGGACCATGTGACGTGATTACATGTCTTGACTGTGTGGCCCTTTTCCCATCAAAATTCACTCCTCTTTGAGTGATTTTGCGGAACTCAAAAGTGTTATAAGTGTTAAAAATTAGGCTAAATTACCACACAAATCGTAGTGTATTTACTAATCCCCAGATCATTGTTTTCAAACGGGACATTTTCCTAGCCTGTGTGAAACACCTATAAAAAGCGCTCCAAAAGCGCTCGGAAAAGAAAACGTCATTTTTCCCTCTTAAACGATGGAATATTGCTAAAAAGCGAGGATCATGTGACTTAGTTACATGTCTTGACCTTTGGCCCTTTTTCCATCAAAATGCAATCCTCTTGAGTGATTTTGCGGAACTCAAAAGTGCCATAAATGCTACAAATTAAGCAAAATTACCACAAAAATCGGTAAAACGGGTCTTTCGATACCATATTATGGAAAAAATTACAAAACGTTGAACACCATTTCCCATCAAAATAGATGCCTCTGAGTGTATTTACTAATCCCATATCATTTAACAAGACATTTTCCTAGCTTTGTGGGAAGCACCCAAAAAAGCGCTCCAAAGCGCTCGGAAAAGAGAAAACGTCATTTTTTCCCTCTTAAACGATGGAATATTGCTAAAAAACTGAGGATCATGTGACTTAGTTACATGTCTTGACCTTTAGCCCTTTTTCCATCAAAATGCAATCCTCTTGAGTGATTTTGCGGAACTCAAAAGTGCCATAAATGCTACAAATTAAGCAAAATTACCACAAAAATCGGTAAAACGGGTCTTTCGATACCATATTATGGAAAAAATTCCAAAACGTTGAACACCATTTCCCATCAAAATAGATGCCTCCTGAGTGTATTTACTAATCCCATATCATTAAACAAGACATTTTCCTAGCCTGTGGGAAGCACCCAAAAAAGCGGTCCAAAAGCGCTCAGAAAACAGCAAACGTCCTTTTTGCCCTCTTAAGCGATGGAATATTGCAACAAAAACTGAGGACCATGTGACGTGATTACATGTCTTGACTGTTGGCCCTTTTCCCATCAAAATTCATTCCTCCTGAGTGATTTTGCGGAACTCAAAAGTGTTATAAGTGTTAAAAATTAGGCTAAATTACCACACAAATCGTAGTGTATTTACTAATCCCAGATCATTGGTTTCAAACGGGACATTTTCCTAGCCTGTGGGAATCACCAATAAAAGCGCTCCAAAAGCGCTCGGAAAACAGAAAACATCCTTTTTGCGCTCTTAAATGATGGAATATTGCTAAAAGCGAGGACCATGTGACGTAGTTACATGTCTTGACAGATTAGCCATTTTCCCATCAAAATGCAAAACTATTGAGTGATTTTGCGGCACTCAAAAGTGCCATAAGTGCTACAAATTAGGCAAAATTACCACAAAAATCGGTAAAACAGGTGTTTGGATACCATATTATTGAAAAAATTCCAAAAAGTTGAACACCATTTCCCATAAAAATAGATGCCTCCTGAGTGTATTTACTAATCCCATGTCATTGGTTTCAAATGGGACATGTTCTTAGCTTGTGGGAAGCACCCATAAAAGCGCTCAAAGCACTGGAAAACAACAAACGTCCTTTTGCCCTCTTAAACGATGGAATATTGCTATAAAAACTGAGGACCATGTGACGTGATTACATGTCTTTACGGTTGGCCCTTTCCCCATCAAAATGCACTCCTCATGAGTGATTTTGCGGAACTCAAAAGTGCCATAAGTGCTACAAATTAGGCAAAATTCCCACAAAAATCGGTAAAACGGGTCTTTGGATACCATATTATGGAAAAAAATCCAAAAATTTGAACACCATTTCCCAACCAAATAGATGCCTTCTGAGTGTATTTACTAATCCCATGTCATTGGTTTTAAAAAGGACATTTTCCTAGCCTGTGGGAAGCACCCATAAAAGCGCTCCAAAAGCGCTTGGAAAACAGAAAACGTCTTTTTTCCCCTCTTAAACGATGGAATATTGCTCAAAAAACTGAGGACCATATGACGTAGTTACATGTCTTGACCGTTGTCCCTTTTCCCATCAAAATTCACTCCTCTTGAGTGATTTTGTGCAACTCAAAAGTGGCATAAGTGATAAATATTACGCAAAATTACCACAAAAATCTATAAAACGGGTCTTTGGATACCATATTACGGAAAAATTCCTAAAAGTTGAACACCATTTCCCATCAAAATAGATTCCTCCTGAGTGTATTTACTAACCTCAGGTCATTGGTTTCAAACGGGATATTTTCTTAGCCTGTGGAAAGCACCCATAAAAGCGCTCCAAAAGCGCTCGGAAAAGAAAACGTCATTCTTTCCCTCTTAAACGATGGAATGTTGCTAAAAAACTGAGGACATGTGTTGACCGTTGGCCCTTTTCCCATCAAAATGCAATCCTCTTGAGTGATTTTGCGGAACTCAAAAGTGCCATAAGTGCTACAAATTAGGCAAAATTACCACAAAATCGGTAAAACGGGTCTTTGGATACCATATTATGGAAAAAATTCCAAAAAGTTGAACAACATTTCCCAAATAAATAGATGCCTTCTGAGTGTATTTACTAATCCCATGTCGTTGGTTTCAAACGGGACATTTTCCTAGCCTGTGGGAACAACCCATAAAAGCGCTCCAAAAGCGATCGGAAAACAAAAAACGTCTTTTGTGCCCTCTTAAACGATGGAATATTGCTCAAAAAACTGAGGACCATATGACGTAGTTACATGTCTTTACCGTTGGCCCTTTTCCCATCAAAATTTTCTCCTCTTGAGTAATTTTTTGGAACTCAAAACTGGAATAAGTGCTAAAAATAAGGCAAAATTACCACAAAAACCGGTAAAACGGGTCATTGGAGACCATATTATGGAAAAAATTCCAAAAAGTTGAACACCATTTCCCAACCAAATAGATGCCTTCTGAGTGTATTTTCTAATCCCATGTCATTGGTTTCAAACGGGACATTTTTCTAGCCTGTGGGAAGCACCCATAAAAGCGCTTCAAAAATAGCAAACGTCCTTTTTGCCCTCTTAAACGATGGAATATTGCTCAAAAAACTGAGGACCATATGACGTAGTTACATGTATTTACCGTTGGCCCTTTTCCCATCAAAATTCACTCCTCTTGAGTAATTTTTTGGAACTCAAAAGTGGCATAAATGCTAAAAATAAGACAAAATTACCACAAAAACCAGTAAAACGGGTCTTTGGAGACCATATTATGGAAAAAATTCCGAAACTTTGAATACATTTCCCATCAAAATAGATGAATCCTGAGTGTATTTACTAATCCCAGGTCATTGGTTTCAAACCGGACATTTTCCTAGCCTGTGGGTAGCACCCAAAAAAGCGCACAAAAAGCGCTCGGAAAATAGAAAACGTCCTTTCCCCCCTCTTAAACGATGAAATATTGCATAAAAAGCTAAGGACCATGTGACGTAGTTACATGTCTTGACCGTTAGCCATTTTACCATCAAAATGCACTCCTCTTGAGTGATTTTGCGGAACTCAAAATTGCCATAAGTGCTACAAATTAGGCAAAATTACCAAAAAAATCGGTAAAATGGGTCTTTGGATACCATATTATGGAAAAAATTCCAAAAAGTTGAACACCATTTCCCATCAAAATAGATGCCTCCTGAGTGTATTTACTAATCCCATGTCATTGGTTTCAAACGGGACATTTTCCTAGCCAATGGGAAGCACCCATAAAGGCGCTCCAAAAGCGCTCGAAAAACAAAAAATGCCTTTTTTGCCCTCTTAAATGTTGGAATATTGCTCAAAAAATTGAGGACCATATGACGTAGTTACATGTCTTGACCATTGGCCCTTTTCCCATCAAAATTCACTCCTCTTGAGTGATTTTGCGGAACTCAAAAGTATTATAAGTGTTAAAAATTAGGCTAAATTACCACACAAATCGGTAAAACGGGTCTTTAAATACCATATTATGGAAAATTTTCCAAAAAGTTTAAAACCATTTACCATTAAAATATATTCCTCCTGAGTGTGTTTACTATTCCCAGATCATTGGTTTCAAACGAGACATTTTCCTAGCCTGTGGGAAGCACCAATAAAAGCTATAGGAAAACAGAAAATGTCCTTTTTGCGCTCTTAAATTATTAAATATTGCTAAAATTGAGGACCATGTGACGTAGTTACATGTCTTGACCGTTGGTCATTTTTCCATCAAAATGCACTCCTGTTGAGTTATTTTGCGGCACTCAAAAGTGCCATAAGTGCTACAAATTAGGCAAAATTACCACAAAAATCGGTAAAACGGGTGTTTAGATACCATATTATTGAAACAATTCCAAAAATTTGAACACCATTTCCCATGAAAATAGATGCCTCCTGAGTGTATTTACTAATCCCATGTCATTAGTTTCAAACGGGACATTTTTCTAGCCTGTGGGAAGCACCCATAAAAGCGCTCCAAAAATAGCAAACGTCTTTTTTTCCCTCTTAAACGATGGAATATTGCTAAAAAAACTGAAGACCATATGACATGGTTACATGTATTGATCGTTCTCCATTTTCCCATCAAAAGGCACTCCTCTTGAGTGATTTTGCGGAACTCAAAAGTGCCATAAGTGCTACAAATTAGGCAAAATTACCACAAAAATCGGTAAACAGGTGTTTGGATACCATATTATTGAAAAAATTCCAAAACGTTGAACACCATTTCCCATAAAAATAGATGCCTCCTGAGTGTATTTACTAATCCCATGTCATTGGTTTCAAACGGGACATGTTCCTAGCTTGTGGGAAGCACCATAAAAGCGCTCCAAAAGCGGCTGGGAAAACGACAAAGCGTCCTTTTGCCCTCTTAAACGATGGAATATTGCTACAAAAACTGAGGACCATGTGACGTGATTACATGTCTTGACCGTTAGCCCTTTCCCAATCAAAATGCACTCCTCCTGAGTGATTTTGCGGAACTCAAAAGTGCCATAAGTGTTACAAATTAGGCAAAATTACCACAAAAATTGGTAAAACGGGTTTTGGATACCATATTATGGAAAAAATTCCAAAAAGTTGAACACCATTTCCCAACCAAATAGATGCCTTCTGAGTGTATTTATTAATCCCATGTCATTGGTTTCAAACGGGACATTTTCCTAGCCTGTGGGAAGCACCCATAAAAGCGCTCCAAATGCGCTCGAAAAACCAAAACGTCTTTTTGCCCTCTTAAACGATGGAATATTGCTCAAAAAACTGAGGACCATATGACGTAGTTACATGTCTTGACCGTTGGCCCTTTCCCCATCAAAATGCACTCCACCTGAGTGATTTTACGGAACTCAAAAGTGCCATAAGTGCTACAAATTAGGCAAAATTACCACAAAAATCGGTAAAACAGGTTTTGGATACCATATTATGGAAAAAATTCCGAAAAGTTGAACACCATGTCCCAACCAAATAGATGCCTTTTGAGTGTATTTACTAATTCCATGTCATTGGTTTCAAACGGGACATTTTCCTAGCCTGTGGGAAGCACCCATAAAAGCGCTCCAAAAGCGCTCGGAAAACAAAAAACGTCTTTTTTGTCCTCTTAAACGATGGAATATTGCTCAAAAAACTGAGGACCATATGACGTAGTTACATGTCTTGACCGTTGGCCCTTTTTCCATCAAAATGCACTCCTCTTGAGTGATTTTGTGGAACTCAAAAGTGGCATAAGTGCTAAATATTACGCAAAATTACCACAAAAATCTATAAAACGGGTCTTTGAATACCATATTATGGAAAACATTCCTAAAATTTGAACACCATTTCCTATCAAAATAGATGAATCCTGAGTGCATTTACTAATCCCAGGTCATTGGTTTAAAACCGAACATTTTCCTAGCCTGTGGGAAGCACCTATAAAAGCGCTCCAAAAGCGCTCGGATCAATTCTTGCTCTCGCACACTTATTTTTGTTATGAGAAATTTCGCACAGACTTTGCTTATCTCGCAAAGAAGAAAGTTGATGATTATCTCGCAAATGAATTTCATGAGAGATAGTTAGAACATTTGGTATGTTGAGAAAATCAAGAAGCAGTCAAGGGTTCAAGTCTCACTTCTCACATTTCTTTTGCTGCGCGAGATTGACAACAACAAACCACAAAAGCTAAGTACCACTTTCCTTAAACATTTTACTTACAAAAATAAAAGATTTTTGATTTGATTTACAAAACGCGATACAATCGCGAGAATTACAAAGATTTCGAATACAATAATTCGAGAACAATATCTCGCGAGATCAATTTATATATTTCCCTTAAATATTTGATTTGTTTCAAATGAGAATGATATCCAACATGGAGAGTAGTAGCGGGCAAACCTTTATGGCGTACACCCTAGTTCGCGAATTTACCTTATGATTTCGCAAGAGGCAATGTACCTAAAGTGCGTCATATAAGGGGTACCTATTAGGATCATTTCCATGAAAGATGTTTATCGTTTGAGACGAAACAAGTTATACAAAGGAAATCAAAACAAAGAAAAATGATTTGAACTTGCAATTAAATGAAAAATTTTGATAAAAGAAATGTTGAATACTAATCTAAATTTTATTTGCATTACAGCATAGCATGAGGCAAAGAACATGGAGCGAGAGTTTCGCATGATGGATTCGCAATACTTCTTATATTTAGAGGATTAAGTACTTCTTATACTTCTCAAAGGATACTTCATACTTCTTATATATTTCGAGGATTGAGTACTTCTTATACTTCTCAAAGGATACTTCATACTTCTTATATATATTTCGAGGATTAAGTACTTCATATACTTCTTCAAGGATACTTCATACTTCGCATAATTCAAGAAACGATACTTCATATATACTTCTCAAAGCTTGAACTTCGCAAAAGAATAGAGGCAAATACGTACTTTTCAAGTCCGATATTCTTCCGCTCGTTCCTTCATCAACAAAGATCAAAGACTACTACAACAACAGATTTTCCTTAAAGATCGCTCTTCAAGCAATATTCAAGGAAAAAGAGGCAAGATGTAGGATTCAAATATCGCACAACATATTCTCTTAGCGTGCGAGATTCAATTATTTTCTTAACTCGCGAGTGTCTCGAGAGAAGGTAGCAAGACTCGAGAGAGTGTCTCGAGAGAAGGTAGCAAGACTCGAGAGAGTGTCTCGAGAGGAAGGTAGCAAGACTCGCGAGAGTGTCTCGAGAGAAGGTAGCAAGGGCTCGAGAGAATGTCTCGAGAGAAGGTAGCAAGAGCCTGCGAAATCATTAAAGGGCTCGCGAGAATGTGAGCTGTCATCCATTATGTAAACACCTATATAAAGAGGAGAGCAGGAGAGAGAAAGAGGAGGAATAATTTTGAGAGGACACTTTTAGGAGGCGAGAGATATTTTAGAGAGATTTATTTTCTTTATCATCTTCTTCCCCAAATAATTAGATCTAGAGCTCTAGAAAATATCCATTAATGGAGATTCTAAATGTAATACTAATGTAACCTCAACAATCATAGTGAAGAATCGTGGATGTAGATCACATTGATCGAACCACGTAAAATCTTATGTGTCTATTTAAATTTCTAGCACTTATATTTTGAGATTTAGGTGATTAATAAGATTTAGATCTACGAAATTGAGTAAGGGGTGTAGTCTATGAAATTGAGTAAGGGGTGTAGTGGGAAATCCTGCAACTACAGGAATATTGCTCAAAAAACTGAGGACCATATGACGTAGTTACATGTATTTACCGTTGGCCCTTTTCCTATCAAAATTCACTCCTCTTGAGTAATTTTTTGGAACTCAAAAGTGGCATAAGTGCTAAAAATAAGACAAAATTACCACAAAAACCGGTAAAACGGGTCTTTGGAGACCATATTATGGAAAAAATTCCAAACTTTGAATAACATTTCCCATCAAAATAGATGAATCTGAGTTTATTTACTAATCCCAGGTCATTGGTTTCAAATAGGACATTTTCCTAGCCTGTGGGAAGCATCCATAAAAGCGCTCAAAAAGCGCTCGGAAAACAGAAAACGTCCTATTTGCCCTCTTAAACGATGGAATATAGCTAAAAAGCTAAGGACCATGTGACGTAGTTACATGTCTTGACCATTAGCCATTTTCCCATCAAAATGCACTCCTCTTGAGTGATTTTGCGAACTCAAAAGTGCCATAAGTGCTAAAAATTAGGCAAAATTACCAAAAAATCGGTAAAATGGGTCTTTGGATACCATATTATGGAAAAAATTCCAAAAAGTTGAACACCATTTCCCATCAAAATAGATGCCTCCGAGTGTATTTACTAATCCCATGTCATTGGTTTCAAACGGGACATTTTCCTAGCCAATGGGAAGCACCCATAAAAGGCGCTCCAAAAGCGCTCGTAAACGAAAAAAATGCCTTTTTGCCCTCTTAAATGTTGGAATATTGCTCAAAAAATTGAGGACCATATGACGTAGTTACATGTCTTGACCATTGGCCCTTTTCCCATCAAAATTCACTCCTCTTGAGTGATTTTGCGGAACTCAAAAGTGCTATAAGTGTTAAAAATTAGGCTAAATTACCACACAAATCGGTAAAACGGGTCTTTAAATACCATATTATGGAAAATTTTCCAAAAAGTTTAAAACCATTTACCATCAAGCTATATGCCTCTTGAGTGTATTTACTAATCCCGGATCATTGGTTTCAAACGAGACATTTTCCTAGCTCGTGGGAAGCATCCATAAAAGCGCTAGCGCTCGGAAAACGAGAAAACGTCCTTTTGCCCTCTTAAATTATTAAATATTGCTAAGAAATTGAGGACCATGTGACGTAGTTACATGTCTTGACCGTTGGCCATTTTCCCATCAAAATGCACTCCTGTTGAGTGATTTTGCGGAACTCAAAAGTGCCATAAGTGCTAAAAATTAGGCAAAATTACCACAAAAATCGGTAAAACGGGTCTTTGGATACCATATTATGGAAAAAATTCCAAAAATTTGAACACCATTTCCCATCAAAATAGATGCCTCCTGAGTGTATTTACTAATCCCAGGTAATTGGTTTCAAACGGGACATTTTACTAGCCTGTGGGAAGCATCCATAAAAGCGCTCCAAAAATAGAAAACGTCCTTTTGCCCTCTTAAACGATGGAATATTGCTAAAAAACTGAGGACCATGTGACATGGTTACATGTATTGATCGTTGTCCCTTTTCCCATCAAAATGCACTCCTCTTGAGTGATTTTGCGGAACTCAAAAGTGCCATAAGTGCTAAAAATTATGCAAAATTACCACAAAAATCGGTAAAACGGGTCTTTGGATACCATATTATTTAAAAAATTCCAAAAATTTGAACACCATTTCCCATAAAAATAGATGCCTCCTGAGTGTATTTACTAATCCCATGTCATTGGTTTCAAACGGGACATGTTCCTAGCTTGTGGGAAGCACCATAAAAGCGCTTTTGGAGCGCTGGGAAAACAGCAAACGTCCTTTTGCCCTCTTAAACGATGGAATATTGCTACAAAAACTGAGGACCATGTGACGTGATTACATGTCTTGACCGTTGGCCCTTTTCCCATCAAAATGCACTCCTCTTGAGTGATTTTGCGGAACTCAAAAGTGCCATAAGTGCTACAAATTATGCAAAATTACCACAAAAATTGGTAAAACGGGTTTTGGATACCATATTATGGAAAAAATTCCAAAAAGTTGAACACCATTTCCCAACCAAATAGATGCCTTCTAAGTGTATTTAATAATCCCATGTCATTGGTTTCAAACGGGACATTTTCCTAGCCTGTGGGAAGCATCCATAAAAGCGCTCCAAATGCGCTCGAAAAACAAAACGTCTTTTTGCCCTCTTAATCGATGGAATATTGCTCAAAAAATTGAGGACCATATGACGTAGTTACATGTCTTGACCGTTGGCCCTTTTCCCATCAAAATTCACTCCTCTTGAGTGATTTTGTGGAACTCAAAAAGTGCCATAAGTGCTAAATATTACGCAATATTACCACAAAAATCTATAAACGGGTCTTTGAATACCATATTAGGAAAACATTCCTAAAATTTGAACACCATTTCCCTATCAAAATAGATGCCTCCTGAGTGCATTTACTAATCCAAGGTCATTGGTTTTAAACGGGACATTTTCTAGCTTGTGGGAAGCATCCTATAAAAGCGCTCCAAAAGCGCTCGGAAAACAAAAACGTCCTTTTTCCCTCTTAAACGATGAAATATTTCTAAAAAACTGAGGACCATGTGACGTAGTGATATTTCTTGACCGTTGGCCCTTTTCCCTTCAAAATGCACTCCTCTTGAGTGATTTTTTGGAACTGAAAAGTGCCATAAGTGCTAAATATTAGGCAAAATTACCACAAAACTCAGTATAACGGGTCTTTAGATACCATATGATGGAAAAATTTCTTAAAAGTTGAACACCATTTCCCATCAAAATAGATGCCTCCTGAGTGTATTTACTAATCCCAGGTCATTGGTTTCAAACCGGAAATTTTCCTAGCCTGTGGGTAGCACCTAAAAAAGCGCTCTAAAAGCGCTCGGAAAATAGAAAACGTCCTTTTTCCCCTCTTAAATGATGAAATATTGCATAAAAAACTAAGGACCATGTGACGTAGTTACATGTCTTGACCGTTCGCCATTTTCCCATCAAAATGCACTCCTCTAGAGTGATTTTGCGGAACTCAAAAGTGCCATAAGTGCTACAAATTGGGCAAAATTACCACAAAAATCGGTAAAATGGGTCTTTGGATACCATATTATGGAAAAAATTCTAAAAAGTTGAACACCATTTCCCATCAAAATAGATGCCTCCTGAGTGTATTTACTAATCCCATGTCATTGGTTTCAAACGGGACATTTTCCTAGCCAATGGGAAGCACCCATAAAAGCGCTCCAAAAGCGCTCGGAAAACAAAAAATGTCTTTTTTGCCCTCGTAAACATTGGAATATTGTTACAAAAACTGAGGACCATGTGACGTGATTACATGTCTTGACCGTTAGCCCTTTCCCCATCAAAATGCACTCCTCCTGAATGATTTTGCGGAACTCAAAAGTGCCATAAGTGCTACAAATTAGGCAAAATTACCACAAAAATTGGTAAAACGGGTTTTGAATACCATATTATGGAAAAAATTCCAAAAAGTTGAACACCATTTCCCACCAAATAGATGCCTTCTGAGTGTATTTACTAATCCCATGTCATTGGTTTCAAACGGGACATTTTCCTGGCTTGTGGGAAGCACCCACAAAAGCGATCCGAAAACAGAAAACGTTCGTTTTTGCCCTCTTAAACGATGGAATATTGCTAAAAAACTGAGGACCATGTGACGTAGTTACATGTCTTGACCGTTGTCCCTTTTCCCATCAAAATTCACTCCTCTTGAGTGATTTTGTGGAACTCAAAAGTGGCATAAGTGATAAAAATTAGGCAAAATTACCACAAAAATCTATAAAACGGGTCTTTGGATACCATATTATGGAAAAAATTCCAAAAAGTTGAACACCATATCCCATCAAGCTAGATTCCTCCTGAGTGTATTTACTAATCTCAGGTCATTGGTTTCAAACGGGATATTTTCTTAGCATGTGGAAAGCACCCATAAAAGCGCTCCAAAGCGCTCGGAAAAGAAAACGTCATTCTTTCCCTCTTAAACGATGGAATATTGCTAAAAAAGCGAGGACCATGTGAGGACATGTCTTGACCGTTGTCCCTTTTCCCATCAAAATGCAATTCTCTTGAGTGATTTTGCGGAACTCAAAAGTGCCATAAGTGCTACAAATTAGGCAAAATTACCACAAAATCGGTAAAACGGGTCTTTGGATACCATATTATGGAAAAAATTCCAAAAAGTTGAACACCATTTCCCAAATAAATAGATGCCTCCGAGTGTATTTACTAATCCCATGTCATTGGTTTCAAACGGGACATTTTCCTAGCTCGTGGGAACACCCATAAAAGCGCTCCAAAGCGCTCGGAAAACAAAAAACGTCTTTTTGCCCTCTTAAACGATGGAATATTGCTAAAAGCTGAGGACCATATGACGTAGTTACATGTCTTGACCGTTGGCCCTTTTCCCATCAAAATGCTCTCCTCTTGAGTAATTTTTGGAACTCAAAGTGCCATAAGTGCTAAAAATAAGGCAAAATTACCACAAAAATCGGTAAACGGGTCTTTGGAGACCATATTATGGAAAAAATTCCAAAAAGTTGAACACCATTTCCCAACCAAATAGATGCCTTCAGAGTGTATTTACTAATCCCATGTCATTGGTTTCAAACGGGACATTTTCTAGCACTGTGGGAAGCATCCATAAAAGCGCTCAAAAATAGCAAACGTCCTTTTGCCCTCTTAAACGATGGAATATTGCTAAAAAATCTGAGGACCATATGACATGGTTACATGTCTTGACCGTTGGCCATTTTCCCATCAAAATGCACTCCTCTTGAGTGATTTTGCGGAACTCAAAAGTGCCAAAAGTGCTAAAAATTAGGCAAAATTACCACAAAAATCGGTAAAACGGGTCTTTGGATACCATATTATGGAAAAAATTCCAAAAAGTTGAACACCATTTCCCATAAAATATATGCCTCCTGAGTGTATTTACTAATCCCATGTCATTGGTTTCAAACGGGACATTTTCCTAGCTTGTGGGAAGCATCCATAAAAGCGCTCCAAAAGCGCTGGGGAAAACGACAAACGTCCTTTTGCCCTCTTAAACGATGGAATATTGCTAAAAAACTGAGGACCATGTTACTTAATTACATGTCTTGACCGTTGGCCCTTTTCCCATCAAAATGCACTCCTCTTGAGTGATTTTGCGGAACTCAAAAGTGCCATAAGTGCTAAAAATTAGGCAAAATTACCACAAAAATTGGTAAAACGGGTTTTGGATACCATATTATGGAAAAAATTCCAAAAAGTTGAACACCATTTCCCATCCAAATAGATGCCTTCTGAGTGTATTTACTAATCCCATGTCATTGGTTTCAAACGGGACATTTTCCTAGCCGTGGAAGCATCCATAAAAGCGCTCCAAATGCGCTCGAAAAAGCAGGAAACGTCTTTTTGCCCTCTTAAACGATGGAATATTGCTCAAAAAGCTGAGGACCATGTAACGTAGTTACATGTCTTGACCGTTGGCCCTTTCCCCATCAAAATGCACTCCTCTTTAGTGATTTTACGGAACTCAAAAGTGTCATAAGTGCTAAAAATTAGGCAAAATTACCACAAAAATCGGTAAAACGGGTCTTTGAATACCATATTATGGAAAAAATACAAAAAAGTAGAACACCATTTCCCATCAAAATAAATGCCTCATGAGTGTATGCATTAATCCCAGTTCATTGGTTTCAAACGGGACATTTTCTTAGCCTGTGGGAAGCACCCATAAAAGCGTTCCGAAAGCGCTCGGAAAACAGAAAACGTCCGTTTTTGCCCTCGTAAACGATGGAATATTGCTAAAAAAACGAGGACCATGTGACGTGATTACATGTCTTGACCGTTAGCCCTTTTCCCATCAAAATGCACTCCTCTTGAGTGATTTTGCGGAACTCAAAAGTGCTATAAGTGTTACAAATTAGGCAAAATTACCACAAAAATTGGTAAAACGGGTTTTGGATACCATATTATGGAAAAATTCCAAAAGTTGAACACCATTTCCCAACCAACTAGATGCCTTCTGAGTGTATTTACTAATCCCATGTCATTGGTTTCAAACGGGATATTTTCTAGCCTGTGGAAGCATCCATAAAAGCGCTCCAAATGCGCTCGAAAAAGCTAGAAAACGTCTTTTTGCCCTCTTAAACGATGGAATATTGCTCAAAAAACTGAGGACCATATGACGTAGTTACATGTCTTAACCGTTGTCCATTTCCCCATCAAAATGCACTCCACCTGAGTGATTTTACGGAACTCAAAAGTGCCATAAGTGCTACAAATTAGGCAAAATTACCACAAAAATCGGTAAAACGGGTCTTTGGATACCATATTATGGAAAAAAATTCCAAAAGTTGAACACCATTTCCCAACCAAATAGATGCCTTCGAGTGTATTTACTAATCCCATGTCATTGGTTTCAAACGGGACATTTTCCTAGCCTGTGGGAAGCATCCATAAAAAGCGCTCCAAAGCGCTCGGAAAACGCGTCTTTTTGCCCTCTTAAACGATGGAATATTGCTCAAAAAAGCGAGGACCATGTGACGTAGTTACATGTCTTGACCGTTGGCCCTTTTCCCATCAAAATGCACTCCTCTTGAGTGATTTTGTGGAACTCAAAAGTGGCCATAAGTGATAAATATTAGGCAAAATTACCACAAAAATCTATAAAGCGGGTCTTTGGATACCATATTACGGAAAAAATTCCAAAAAGTTGAACACCATTTCCCATCAAAATAGATTCCTCTGAGTGTATTTACTAACCTCGGGTCATTGGTTTCAAACGGGACATTTTCTTAGCCTGTGGAAAGCATCCAAAAAAAGCTCCAAAAGCGCTCGGAAAAGAAAACGTCATTCTTTGCCCTCTTAAACGATGGAATATTGCTAAAAACTGAGGACCATGTGACGAGGACATGTCTTGACCGTTGGCCCTTTTCCCATCAAAATGCACTCCTCTTGAGTGATTTTGCGGAACTCAAAAGTGCCATAAGTGCTAAAAATTAGGCAAGATTACCACAAAATCGGTAAAACGGGTCTTTGGATACCATATTATGGAAAAAATTCCAAAAAGTTGAACACCATTTCCCAAATAAATAGATGCCTTCTGAGTGTATTTACTAATCCCATGTCGTTGGTTTCAAACGGGACATTTTCCTAGCCTGTGGGAACAACCCATAAAAGCGCTCCAAAAGCGATCGGAAAACAAAAAACGTCTTTTTGCCCTCTTAAACGATGGAATATTGCTCAAAAACTGAGGACCATATGACGTAGTTACATGTCTTGACCGTTGGCCCTTTTCCCATCAAAATGCTCTCCTCTTGAGTAATTTTTGGAACTCAAAAGTGCCATAAGTGCTAAAAATAAGGCAAAATTAACAAAAAAATCGGTAAAACGGGTCTTTAGATACCTATTATGGAAAAAAATACCAAAAGGTTGAACACCATTTCCCAACAAAATAGATAACTGCTGAATATATTTACTAATCCCAGGTGATTGGTTTCAAACGGGACATTTTCTAGCCTGTGGGAAGCACCCATAAAAGCGCTCCAAAAATAGCAAACGTCCTTTTTGCCCTCTTAAACGATGGAATATTGCTAAAAAACTGAAGCCCATATGACATAGTTACATGTCTTGACCTTTGTCCCTTTTCCCATCAAAATGCACTCCTCTTGAGTGATTATGCGGAACTCAAAAGTGCCATAAGTGCTAAAAATTATGCAAAATTACCACAAAAATCGGTAAAACGGGTCTTTGGATACCATATTATTGAAAAAATTCCAAAAAGTTGAACACCATTTCCCATAAAAATAGATGCCTCCTGAGTGTATTTACTAATCCCATGTCATTGGTTTCAAACGGGACATTTTCCTAGCCTGTGGAAAGCACCATAAAAGCGCTCCAAAAGCGCTCGGAAAAACAAAAACGTCCTTTTGCCCTCTTAAACGATGGAATATTGCTAAAAAGCGAGGACCATGTGACGTGATTACATTCTTGACCGTTGGCCCTTTCCCCATCAAAATGCACTCCTCTTGAGTGATTTTGCGGAACTCAAAAGTGCTATAAGTGTTAATATTAGGCAAGATTACCACAAAATTGGTAAAACGGGTCTTTGGATACCATATTATGGAAAAAATTCCAAAAAGTTGAACACCATTTCCCATCAACCTAGATGCCTCCTGAGTGTATTTACTAATCCCAGGTCATTGGTTTCAAACGGGACATTTTCCTAGCCAGTGGGAAGCATCCATAAAAGCGCTCCAAATGCGCTCGAAAAACAGAAAACGTCTTTTTTGCCCTCTTAAACGATGGAATATTGCTCAAAAAACTGAGGACCATATGACGTAGTTACATGTCTTGACCGTTGGCCCTTTTCCCATCAAAATTCACTCCTCTTGAGTGATTTTGTGGAACTCAAAAGTGCCATAAGTGATAAATATTATGCAAAATTACCACAAAAATCTATAAAACGGGTCTTTGGATACCATATTATGGAAAAATTCCAAAATGTTGAACACCATTTCCCATCAAAATAGATGCCTTCTTAGTGTATTTACTAATCTTAGGTCATTGGTTTCAAACGGGACATTTTCTTAGCCCGTGGAAGCATCCATAAAGCGCTCCAAAAGCGCTCGGAAAACAAAAAATGTCTTTTTTGCCCTCTTAAACGATGGAATATTGCTACAAAAACTGAGGACCATGTGACGTGATTACATGTCTTGACCGTTGGCCCTTTCCCCATCAAAATGCACTCCTCCTGAGTGATTTTGCGAAACTCAAAAGTGCCATAAGTGCTAAAATTAGGCAAAATTACCACAAAAATTGGTAAAGCGGGTCTTTGGATACCATATTATTGAAAAAATTCCAAAAATTTGAACACCATTTCCCATGAAAATAGATGCCTCTGAGTGTATTTACTAATCCCATGTCATTGGTTTCAAACGGGACATTTTCCTAGCCCGTGGGAAGCATCCATAAAAGCGCTCCAAATGCGCTCGAAAAACAAAAAACGTCTTTTGCCCTCTTAAACGATGGAATATTGCTAAAAACTGAGGACCATATGACGTAGTTACATGTCTTGACCGTTGGCCCTTTCCCATCAAAATGCACTCCTCTTGAGTGATTTTACGGAACTCAAAAGTGCCATAAGTGCTACAAATTAGGCAAAATTACCACACAAAAAATCGGTAAAACAGGTTTTGGATACCATATTATGGAAAAAATTCCAAAAAGTTGAACACCATTTCCCAACCAAATAGATGCCTTCAGAGTGTATTTACTAATCCCATGTCATTGGTTTCAAACAGGACATTTTCCTAGCCGTGGGAAGCATCCATAAAAGCGCTCCAAATGCGCTCGGAAAAGCAGAAACGTCTTTTTGCCCTCTTAAACGATGGAATATTGCTCAAAAAACCGAGGACCATGTGACGTAGTTACATGTCTTGACCGTTGGCCCTTTTCCCATCAAAATGCACTCCTCTTGAGTGATTTTGTGCAACTCAAAAGTGGCCATAAGTGCTAAATATTATGCAAAATTACCACAAAAATCTATAAAACGGGTCTTTGGATACCATATTATGGAAAAATTCCAAAAAGTTGAACACCATTTCCCATCAAAATAGATTCCTCTGAGTGTATTTACTAACCTCAGGTCATTGGTTTCAAACGGGATATTTTCTTAGCCTGTGGAAAGCATCCATAAAAGCGCTCCAAAAGCGCTCGGAAAAGAAAACGTCATTCTTTGCCCTCTTAAACGATGGAATATTGCTAAAAAGCGAGGACATGTGTAGTGACATGTCTTGTTGGCCCTTTTCCCATCAAAATGCAATCCTTTTGAGTGATTTTGCGGAACTCAAAAGTGCCATAAGTGCTAAAAATTAGGCAAAATTACCACAAAAATCGGTAAAACGGGTCTTTGGATACCATATTATGGAAAAAATTCCAAAAAGTTGAACACCATTTCCCAAATCAAATAGATGCCTCGAGTGTATTTACTAATCCCATGTCATTGGTTTCAAACGGGACATTTTCCTAGCCTGTGGGAACAACCCATAAAAGCGCTCCAAAAGCGATCGGAAAACAAAAAACGTCTTTTGTGCCCTCTTAAACGATGGAATATTGCTCAAAAAACTGAGGACCATATGACGTAGTTACATGTCTTTACCGTTGGCCCTTTTCCCATCAAAATTCTCTCCTCTTGAGTAATTTTTTGGAACTCAAAACTGGCATAAGTGCTAAAAATAAGGCAAAATTACCACAAAAACCGGTAAAACGGGTCTTTGGAGACCATATTATGGAAAAAATTCCAAAAAGTTGAACACCATTTCCCAACCAAATAGATGCCTTCTTAGTGTATTTACTAATCCCATGTCATTGGTTTCAAACGGGACATTTTTCTAGCACGTAGGAAGCATCCATAAAAGCGCGCTCTCAAAAATAGCAAACGTCCTTTTTGCCCTCTTAAACGATGGAATATTGCTAAAAAAACTGAAGCCCATATGACATGGTTACATGTATTGATCGTTCTCCATTTTCCCATCAAAAGGCACTCCTCTTGAGTGATTTTGCGGAACTCAAAAGTGCCATAAGTGCTACAAATTAGGCAAAATTACCACAAAAATCGGTAAAACAGGTGTTTCGATACCATATTATTGAAAAAATTCCAAAAAGTTGAACACCATTTCCCATAAAAATAGACCTTAGTGTATTTACTAACTAATCCCATGTCATTGGTTTCAAGCGGGACAATGACATGGAAGCACCATAAAAGCGCTCCAAAAGCCGGCTAAAAATTAGGCAAAATTACCACAAAAATCGAAAAGACCATATTATGGAAAAAACGTCCTTTTGCCCTCTTAAGCGAGATGTAGGATCATAATATCGCAATGCATAGGGCTCGCGAGATCAATAAACAACGATGTCGCGAGGAGACGCGAGGAAACTAAAATAGGCGACGCAATGGAAAACGACACACAAAACAAGCTGAAAGACATGGAACTGGCGAGGGCAAAGAAGTGTCGCGAGATTGAATAGTTGTACACTGGCGACACTTCGCGAGACATTCCAGAAAATAAAGGATAGCTTAGTTTGTCATCCACTATGTATTACCCTATATAAAGGGTCGAGTGAGTCTGTTGTAGGAGATCTTTTTGGAATTGTTGGGCAAGTCATTAGGAGAGAGAAAGTTCAAGAGTGTTTTACTTGCTAAGTGTAATCCCATCTTTCCTGTGTAGATAACTCATGAAATCAATCAATAAACATTCTCAATTATACAACTTTCAATGGACTAATTAACCAAAATATAGTGAGGGGTGTAGTGTGGGAAAACCTGCTACTACATATGCGCTAGAAACAGGGGACGCGGTGATTGTGAAGAAATTGGAAAGAATTTGGATTAACGAGAGAAGAGATTTGGAAAAGATATTCAAGAATTCATTGAAAAGAAAGATGGCTAGAAGAAGAAATGTACAAGAGCAACCAACGATTGTAAGAAGAAGTGGGAGACTTCTTTGGAGAAAGGAGGAATGAAACAGGAGAATCATCAAGGATGAATATGAGAAATGATGGAGAAGGTCAAAACCAACCACCAATCTCCCCAGTAGCAAACGCGGCTGTGGATTATGATAGAGTAAGTGTGCATACTTGGAGATCGATTCGAAGACGAGAGAGAAGAGGAAAGCGGCAATTGATGAACAATGGACAAGGAGAACAAGGGATGAATGGAGAAATGAATCCCGGAAACGAAGAAATGGCGGCGTTAGAAAGATTGAGACAAACAATACATGAGGAGAGACGGCTAGAGGCGGAAGAAGCGAGCAAACTTGACAAGACAAAATCATGAATTGAGGATGGAAAATATGAGATTGCAAAGTAGGAGATCTAGAAGTAGCGTGAGATCAAGTTCTAGATCGAGCAGAGAAGAAAGAAGAAGAGTTTTACCAACGAGAGAATCCGAGGAAGAGACACAAGATCCAATACGCGAGCACGGCGAGAGAAGAGGAGAAATAGAAGATCGTTATATTCCTCGGCCAGAAAATCTTCAAAATGAGCGAAATAGGGAAAATCGGAAAACATGCAACTCAAGGGCCAAATGACCCAATTTGTTGAAGGAAGAATAATCTACGCGGGAGAGAAGAATTGAGAAGAAAGCAGAGATCGAGGATGACATTGAGAGACACTACATTGAACAAGCGCGACTAGCTCGCGAGAGAGAAAGGCTAAGAGAAGAAATGGAAAATCAAGAGATGGAGGAAGCAATCCGGTGAGAATAACCATGACAACCGCGAGAGAAGGAGGGAACAAAATCGTACTAATAGAAATATTAATGAAGAGTATGAGAGGGTGCAAATGATGAGAGGTGATAGGCAACCAAGAAAGAGAACAACCGATATAATGGCGTGCGAATTAACGAAAGAGGCCAAGAAGAGCGTCGCGAGGAAAGAAGAGGAGAAGATAATGAGCGGGAAGGTCAAAATAGGCACGAGCGAAGAAGGAGAGAAGCGAGCTAAAAAGACCGGTAGAATCAAATTCGAGGCAAATGAACAAATCTTAAGAGAACTAGGCTGAAATGAGAGGATTCTTGAACAATAGAAGGGAAGGAGGAAGGAGACAAGCTGGACGAAGCCATCGCGAAGCCGCGAAGAACCCCTTCACGCTAGAAGTACAGATGGGAGGAATACCTCCTAAGTGCAATCTACTGCATTAACCAACATCTTTGATGGAACAACTTTGTGCGATACAACATATTAAAGCTTACATGAGATGTATGTTACAATGGGAGAATCATGATGCTATATTATGCAAATATTTCGCGTCAAGCTTAATAGGAGAAGCACTAAAATGGTTTGAAGGTCTGCCAAGGAACACAATCACATCATTCAATCATTTACAAGCCACATTCCTGGGAGCATACATAAGTAACAACTCTTCGCGACCAGGTATTGAAGATGTATTCGGGTTGAAACAAAGGATTGGCGAGAGCTTAAGACAGTTGTCAGTAAGGTGGAGAACCATGTGTAGCGAAATGGCAGGACGGGTTGAGGAGAGATATCTCATACTCTCATTTGTGAATGCTCTCTTCGCGACTAACTTGTTATACATTCAAATTTTAGAATCAAAAATACAATCACGATGGCGAAGCTGCGAGAATTACAGGAAGAATATATTGCCTTAGAAGAAAGACAAAATGAAATGAATTCTTATCCCGTCGCGAACACGAACTCCAACGCCGCGAACGCAAGTTTGTTACCTCAATTCATCAATACAGTGGCGAGCACTTCGCAAGGACAGCGCGCAAGGAGGGCGATGGGGACATCGAGAAGGTAGTAGCCATGGGAAGCCATGATCAAGAAGAGTTTGAACGCGAAAGGAATTACTACAATCGTAACAGCAATAATAAGATTCGAGAGGCTAGATCATGTGCAAGAAACTTATGGTGGACGAAGGCAAAATAACCGTGGAGGGCGGAGAAGTCATAGAACAATATGGGAACAAATTAAGATGCCTCCATTGAATGCTAGCGTTGAAAAGATTTGGGAAGCTATACTTGTGATGGAAAATGTACCAGCACCTTGGAATGTTGGGATGGAACCACCGCCAGGAGATAGAAGCCATGAGTTTTGTTCTTACCATCGCTTCCATGGGCATCAAACAAACGATTGTAGAAACATAAAGAGAATTATTCTCAGGATGATTGATCAGGGGAAGCTGAATCACTTTCTAAGGGGGGAAGAAACAGGTCAGACATTACCACCACCACCAGAGATGCACAGAACAGTGTCAGCGAAGGGAAAGGAAACATTTGTGATAGAAGTAGGAACAAAAGCCAAGAATTTGAACTGCAACTCCATTGTCCACTCCTATCGCACCATCGAAGATTTTCATGACAACGTGCTAGTAGAGTCTTTGCGAGAGATGCTAATGATAAAGAAATTATGAGTCTGGCGAGATCAACGCTTGATTAGAAAAGTGGCAATTGAAGACTATTTCTTTCTCTGCGAGATGAAGTGCCAAAAGGAAGAGAAACACATGATAGCCCGTTGGTTGTGAAACTAGAGATTAACCAGAAACCAGTCGATGGAGAAGATGATGAGGCGAAGCTTGCTGGGCGATCAACCGAATCTTAATCGACAGGAAGTTCAGTGAATATCCTCTTCTACCATACTTACAAGACGATGGGAGGAAAAGATGAGGATTTGATCCCCTCTACATACAAAATATATGGCTTTAACGGCACTTTGCAAACAAACCAAAGGAGAGGTTCACATGAGAATACCTCTACAAGGATTATCAAGCTGGTATTTTATTGTGTGTGGTTGATGTGGAATCTCCATACAATGCGCTGATTGGGAGGCCGTGGCTTCATGAAATCTTGGGAGTCGCGTCAACGTATCATCAATGTATTAAATTCCCACATCCAAATGGCATTGGTATTATACGGGGAGATTGGAAGGAGTCGCAACAATGTCATGAAGTAGATGTAGAAAAGCTGCGAAGAAAGGAATGTCAAAAGAAAAGGGTGGAAAGCGACATGTGAGAGATGAGCGAGAGAAAGGAAAAAAGCTGATGGTGGATGCCATAGAAGTAAGGACTGAACATACCTCGCGAGGTGAATGCCTAGAGACAAGCAAATATTATGGTAACAAACAAGCAAAGGATATGAGGAGCAAAAGGCATAAGAAATGAATAAGCAACAAAAAACGGGAGAAAAAATACGGTTGAAGTAATGATATGCGAGAATCTCATGAGAAGAGTAAAAATGAGAATTCGACTAAGAAAGAAAAGTGAAATACAACAAGTGAAAAAGAAGCGTGTGCGAATACTTCGCAAACAAATATCGACAAATAATGAAACATGAATGATTGAATGATTTAACAAATATAAATGCGCAAATGAATGGGACGAACCTTTATGGCGTACACCCTAGTTCGCGAATAACATTTCGTAAGAGGCAAATGTAAGACCTAAAGTGCGTCATATAAGGGGTATCTCTCGCCGTGGTTCGGGGGAAGGTTACACCGCTCTGAAGCTTTGAACCATGTAAATTTGGGGCCCATGAAAGCCTATCAGGAAGAGGTACCTTGGATTCCCAACTATATATGTAGGTTATACCCTGGTTGGGCGACCGAGGGTCTCTTCCTAGGAGTCGGTGTATGCACAAGGCGCCGAGGGTACGGTTGAGCGAGTGCCGGGATGGATGAACCTACCCTGGCCATTCTTGGCAAGTCTTGGCATGCGTTGCACTCGCCGAAGAAAACTCCACTTAGGGTGCGGTCTCGTAACCATAAACCGCTATAGGTATAAGGGATAAGAGGCTGCGAAAACAACTGGTTGTTGTTAAGACCGGATGGGAGGAGCTAGTCTTGTATGGCCGATGTTTCGCCTCCTTGAAGGGGCAACAGGGGAGATGATAAGGGCGACACTCTCCATTAGGGGGGGTGTCAAAACAGACGCAAATGTCATGAGGCTTTGTTTTCGCAAGAAGACTTAGGCTTGTCATATTTGTGCAATGATCTGAGAGGCAATAATACTAACGCGAGGGTAAGGCGAGATCAATGGGTCTTTACATGAAAGTGTACGGACGTCTGCGATTTCGTCGCACGGCGGCAATGTCATGGGGCTTTATGTTCGCAAGGATATTTAGGCCTGTCATATTGTCGCAATTAAAACATCTGCAGAGGCAAAAATACTTGGAAAATGATAAGACAAGATCAATGGGTCTTTACATGCAAGTGTAAAGACGTCCTGCTGATTTTGTCGCGATGAAAAGGTGGCGGGGAGGACCTCTAATTAGGGAGGTCTAACTCGGAAGACCACACAAAATGATAAGGCAAGGTCAATGGGCCTTTACATGAAAGTGTAAAGGCGGCTGCGATCTTGTCGCACGAAAAGAGATAGAATTCTCGATTCATAAAGATACTGCGATCTCGTCGCGGCTATACAATTAATAACCAACAAAATACTTGATGACAACTAAAATCTTCCATCGAAGAAGAATACCGAGAGGCAAGTATGGGAATGGAAAAGATGAAATATTGCTATTCATCTTGATGAAAGAATTATACATCAATAATATCACAAGGAAGAACTACCAAAAAAGGGGATTGAAGATTGAATTCAAAGGAGAAAAATCCAAGAAATATAAGATACGAAATGTACGAGATATTACAAGCGAGAGAAAGAAAACGAAAAAAGTTATCTCTTTGGTGATTCTTCTTCTTCATCGATTCTTGATCGATTATTCTCATCGCGAATTTTCTTCTTCGCCGGCCTCGCTATCGAAACGTCCCGAGACAGGCGGATTCTCGGGAACCTTTTCAAGGAGCCGGGGATATGAATGCGAGAGGATATTGCGGTCCTTACAAACATACTCCATACCTCATTGCGAAAGCGAAACGGCATCATTGTTAAAATTCTCCTTTGTCGTTAAAAATTGTTTCTTCAATTTTGAATATTTATTCTCGCGAAGGAGGAGATTCTTTGCGAATTTGTTCTTTTCGGTTTGAGTTCTTCAATTCTCGTTGGAAAATTCCGCGAGTTGTTCTTTTCAGATTCAAGCTCTCTAATTCTAGCTTTGAAGCCTCATCTCGAGAATCTGCAAATAAGAAACAACAAGTTAACAATTTACAAGTGATATTACGGAAATAAGAAAGCGATAAGGTATAATAAGCAACCTTCTCATCGGATATCATATCTTTAACCAAGGAAGTATGCTCGGCGTGAAGACTAACATCAACACCTAGGTTATTTACGGCGTTATCTAAAACTTTCGCAGCCAGGCGAATTCATCATCATTATTTATAACAAGGAGCGAACGAATCGATCTTCTCGCTCCCTAAGTAAGAATTAAAGCGAAGCAATTCATCTCGCTCAATTTGTAGCTCAAGAAGAGATTTTTGAAATGTTGCTAATGCTTGAGCACCATTGTTAGCAATGCGGTCTTTGTCATCTATGTGATCACTAATTTTCTTCCTCAAAATTTTGATTTCTTTACGAGACTCAAGAAACATTTGTTTAAATTGGTTGGCTGCACTTAAACCGAGATCTATGTTCAATCTCTAAAAGACGATATTTGGTTTGAAGTTCATCTAATGAAAGAGAGTTAATTTTGTTCGAAGAACTACTTAAAGAAGTGTTGAGATGAGCTAGAAGAAGATTATTATCCATAGGTTCAGGAAATGTATGGAGAAGAATAGCTTCATCGGAGAGATTATATACGTCTGCGAAAGTGATAAGTTAGGTGGCAATACACGACCAATGAAATAAAAATAATAAAATAAGGCAAATATTATACCATAAAGTTCTTTGATTAGCATTTTGAAGGGTGGATACCCTCTCTTTTTGAGAGACAAGTTCGGTATTTAACTTTTGAATCGTCTCGTCTTTATCGCGAGATAACGCGACTTGATCTCCAATTCTCGAATCTTCTTACTCAATTGCGAATTCTTCTTCTCAAGATTGTTGCGTCTTCTCTCAAGATCCGAGGCAACTACAAAAAGAAGATCTTCCAACCTATGAAAGAAGATAGAAAAGTTTGTTAATACATATACAACAATATAAAGCCAATGGGGAGATATGATTATATACATACCAAGGATCCAAGCGCATTTAAGAAGTCGGAGACATAGTTCTAGAGACTCCATTGAAAGAATCATTGCCCTCCAGTAGAGTGGCATTGCACACGTTTGCGAGAGTCCGCAAAGAGAAGCTAGGGGAGCATCTCCCATTCCTTGGAAAGAATCGCGAGAAGATACTAGACAAACCGACCCATAGAAGAAGCCGGTTAACGGGGTCCTTGTAGCGAGAGAGCGATTGGAATCATGGTCATCTTCATCGAGAAGATTCGGAGTTTGAGCTAAGGCGAGAAGAGGATTGGACCTTTCGCTTCTTAGTTAGGGGGCGGAGGATTTACCCTTGCGAGCGGCAGTTTTGCCCTTACTTTTAGTCTTCGCGGCAACAATTTTTTCAACTTCGACCTTCGCAAATGTGTAAAGTTGAAAACGAGAGGCAATAGTATTGTTTAAAAAAAAAAAAAAAAAAAAAAAAAAAAAAAAAAAAAAAAAAAAAAATAAAAATGTCAAAGTAAGGGGAAATGCTTCTTACTTCACTCATAGCGATCGAAGCAATGTCAAAGTATCCTCCGACGGATCCTTTTTGTAGCTAGCTTTTAATCCTGGTTATCGAAAGATTTCACAAACTCGGCAATTGTAAAAGAAAGTTACGAAAGCATAAATTTGGAAGTAGGAAACATACTTCTTTTTCCTTCTCGAGGCCATTTGAATTCCCAAGGATGATATCTGCGAGATTCGCGGGAAGAACGTCTTGGACCGCGATATAAGGACCATTTAAGATCAAGGGTACGACCCACCACCTCTCATCTTTGGAATGACGAGGAGAGGAATTATTACCTGGGTGCCAATCAATGTCTTGCATGAGTAATTTATCTTCAGAGACATTATTATTTTTCTTCAGACGAACGCCCCAGCGAGATCTCGCATTCATCATAGTTATCACTGAGTAATTTTCAAAGAAATTCTCCACAGTGTATTTCTCCAGCTATTTCCAAATCTGCGAATTTGGGATTTACTGGCGGTGTTAGGGTATAAAGATCCTTTGCCTGCATGCGGTTCGCGAACTCAAGCATCGGGCGAATACAATCGCCACTTAGTTGATAAACGGCCCAGAGAATTTTCATGGGCCAAAATTTCATAAAATAAAGGTAACTCAGGATCATACAAGGGAATAGGGAGTCCCGCGAGGAGCTGACCTAGCGAGACTATAATCCTCTGATCATTACATTGATGATCAGAGAAAAGATTTACAGAAAGAATGGATGAGGGTTCTTGATCGGGAATGGTTGTGAGTAAAACCCTTCTCGAGCAACTTCCGTTGAACTTCTTCAAAAGGAGTTTTGTATCCACGACTGATGGAAGCCATCTATCAGTATGGGAATGAATGAAAGATCGGAGATCAAAAACAGCGCTAGAAAGGTTGAAGAAAAGCTTTGCAGTAGCAGGAGCGCAAATTGCGGAAGGAGAGAGTCAAAGAAAGATTGCAGAGAGAAACTAAAGAATGAAAAGGAGGGAAAAGAAAACTATATATAGGGGAAAAGATCCTCGAGAAAAACGAGGTCATTTAATGCGAAGAGACATGAACGGTCAAGAAAAAGTGGTTAGAAGAAACGTGTCAAGAGAAGGCATTAATAATCAAAATCCGTGTAAAAGTACAAAAGCGAAGATAAGAAGTCGCGGCAACAACATTGTAAAAATCTCATGGTACTCTTCCCCTCGCGGGGAGAGATAAGAGACGATACTTCATATATATCTCAAAGAAGCTCAGGAACTTCGCAAAAGAATAGAGGCAAGTACGTACTTTTTCAAGTACAATATTCTTCTGCTCGTTCCTTCATCAACAAAGATCAAAGACTACTAGGACAACGGATTTTTCCTTCAAGATCGCCCTTCAAGCAATATTCAAGGAAAAAGAGGCAAGATGTAGGATCATAATATCGCAATGCATAGGGCTCTTGAGATCAATAAGCAACGATGTCGCGAGGAGACGCGAGGAAACTAAAATAGAGCAGCGCAAAGAAAACGACACACAAAACAGCTGAAAGACATGGAACTGGAGAGGGTTAAGAAGTGTCGCGAGATTGAATAGTTGTACTGGCGACACTTCGCGAGACATTCCCGAAAATAAAGGATAGCTTATCTGTCATCCACTATGTATTACCCTATATAAAGGGTCGAGTGAGTCTGTTGTGAGGGAGATCTTTTTGGAATTGTTGCGCAAGTCATTAGGAGAGAGAAAGTTTAAGAGTGTTTTACTTGCTAAGTGTAATTCCATCTTCCCTGTGTAGATAACTCATGAAATCAATCAATAAACATTCTCAATTATGCATCTTTCAATGGACTAATTAACCAAAATATAGTGAGGGGTGTAGTGTGGGAAAACCTGCTACTACATAAGCCGTAGGAAGGATCCATATTGCTACAACGTCCTGTTTGCCCTCTTAAATGATGGACCATGTAAAACGTGATTACATGTCTTGACCGTTAGCCCTTTCCCCATCAAAATGCACTCCTCTGAGTGATTTTCAGAACTCAAAAGTGCTATAAGTGTTACAAATTAGGCAAAATTACCACAAAAATTGGTAAAACGGGTCTTTGGATACCATATTATGGAAAAAATTCCAAAAAGTTGAACACCATTTCCCACCAAATAGATGCCTTAGAGAATGTATTTACTAATCCTAGGTTATTGGCTTCAAACGGGACATTTTCCTGGCTTGTGGGAAGCACCCACAAAAGCGATCCGAAAACAGAAAACGTTCGTTTTTGCCCTCTTAAACGATGGAATATTGCTAAAAAACTGAGGACCATGTGACGTAGTTACATGTCTTGACCGTTGGACCTTTTACCATCAAAATGCACTCCTCTTGAGTGATTTTACGGAACTCAAAAGTGCCATAAGTGCTAAAAATTAGGCAAAATTACCACAAAAATCGGTAAAACAGGTCTTTGGATACCATATTATGGAAAAAATTCCAAAAAGTTGAACACCATTTCCCATCAAACAAGATGACTCTTGAGTTTATTTACTAATCCCATGTCATTGGTTTCAAACGGGACATTTTTCTAGCCAATGGAAGCATCCATAAAAGCGCTCCAAAAGCGCTCGGAAAACAAAAAACGTCTTTTTGCCCTCTTAAACGATGGAATATTGCTAAAAAACTGAGGACCATGTGACGTGATTACATGTCTTGACCGTTGGCCCTTTTCCCCATCAAAATGCACTCCTCTTGAGTGATTTTGCGAAACTCAAAAGTGCCATAAGTGCTAAAAATTAGGCAAAATTACCACAAAAATTGGTAAAACGGGTCTTTGGATACCATATTATTGAAAAAATTCCAAAAAGTTGAACACCATTTCCCATGAAAATAGATGCCTCCCGAGTGTATTTACTAATCCCATGTCATTGGTTTCAAACGGGACATTTTCCTAGCCTGTGGGAAGCACCCATAAAAGCGCTCCAAATGCGCTCGAAAAATAAAACGTCTTTTGCCCTCTTAAACGATGGAATATTGCTAAAAAACGAGGACCATGTGACGTAGTTACATGTCTTGACCTTTGGCCCCTTTCCCCATCAAAATGCACTCCTCTTGAGTGATTTTGCGGAACTCAAAAGTGCCATAAGTGATAAAAATTAGGCAAGATTACCACAAAAATCGGTAAAAACGGGTCTTTGGATACCATATTATGGAAAAAATTCCAAAAATTGAACACCATTTCCCATCAAAATAGATGCCTTCTTAGTGTATTTACTAATCCCATGTCATTGGTTTCAAACGGGACATTTTCCTAGCATGTGGAAGCATCCATAAAAGCGCTCCAAATGCGCTCGAAAACAGAAACCGTCATTTTTTCCCTCTTAAACGATGGAATATTGCTAAAAAACTGAGGACCATGTGACGTAGTTACATGTCTTGACCGTTGGCCCTTTTCCCATCAAAATGCACTCCTCTTGAGTGATTTTGTGGAACTCAAAAGTGCCATAAGTGCTAAAAATTAGGCAAGATTACCACAAAAATCGGTATAAAACGGGTCTTTGGATACCATATTATGGAAAAAATTCCAATAAAAGTTGAACACCATTTCCCAGCAAAATAGATGCCTCCTGATTGTATATACTAATCTCAGGTCATTGGTTTCAAACGGGACATTTTCCTAGCCTGTGGAAGCATCCATAAAAGCGCTCAAAAGCGCTCGTAAAAAAAAACGTCATTATTTCCCTCTTAAACGATGGAATATTGCTAAAAAAGCGAGGACCATGTGACGTAGTTGACCGTTGGCCCTTTTCCCATCGAAATGCAATCCTCTTGAGTGATTTTGCGGAACTCAAAAGTGCCATAAGTGCTAAAAATTAGGCAAAATTACCAAAAAAATCGGTAAAAAACGGGTCTTTGGATACCATATTATGGAAAAAATTCCAAAAAGTTGAACACCATTTCCCATAAATAGATGCCTCAAGAGTGTATTTACTAATCCCATGTTATTGGTTTCAAACGAGACATTTTCCTATCCTGTAGGAAGCATCCATAAAAGCGCTCCAAAAGCGCTCGGAAAATAGAAAACGTCCTATTTGCCATCTTAAACAATGGAATATTGCTAAAAAACTGAAGACCATGTGACGTAGTTACATGTCTTGACCGTTGGCCCTTTTCCCATCAAAATGCATTCCTCTTGAGTGATTTTTTGGAACTGAAAAGTGCCATAAGTGCTAAAAATTAAGGCAAAATTACCACAAAAATCGGTAAAACGGGTCTTTGGAGACCATATTATGGAAAAAATTCCAAAAAGTTGAACACCATTTCTCATCAAGATAGATGCCTTCTTAGTGTATTTACTAATCCCATGTCATTGGTTTCAAACGGGACATTTTTCTAGCATGTGGAAGCATCCATAAAAGCGCTCCAAAAGCTCCAAAAATAGAAAACGTCCTTTTTGCCCTCTTAAACGATGGAATATTGCTAAAAAGCGAAGACCATATGACATGGTTACATGTCTTGACCGTTCTCCATTTTCCCATCAAAATGCACTCCTCTTGAGTGATTTTGCGGAACTCAAAAGTGCCATAAGTGCTAAAAATTAGGCAAAATTACCACAAAAATCGGTAAAAACGGGTCTTTGGATACAATATTATTTAAAAAATTCCAAAAAGTTGAACACCATTTCCCATCAAAATAGATGCCTTCTTAGTGTATTTACTAATCTTAGGTCATTGGTTTCAAACGGGACATTTTCTTAGCCCGTGGAAGCATCCATAAAAGCGCTCCAAAAGCGTGCTCGGAAAACAAAAAACGTCCTATTTTGCCCTCTTAAACGATGGAATATTGCTACAAAAACTGAGGACCATGTGACGTAGTTACATGTCTTGACCGTTGGCCCTTTTCCCATCAAAATGCACTCCTCTTGAGTGATTTTGCGGAACTCAAAAGTGCCATAAGTGTTAAAAATTAGGCAAGATTACCACAAAAATTGGTAAAACGGGTCTTTGGATACCATATTATGGAAAAAATTCCAAAAAGTTGAACACTATTTCCCATCAAACTAGATGCCTCAAGGTTTATTTACTAATCCCATGTCATTGGTTTCAAAGCGGGACATTTTCTAGCTTTTGTGGGAAGCATCCATCAAAAAAGCGCTCCAAATGCGCTCGGAAAAAACAAAAACGTCTTTTTGCCCTCTTAAACGATGGAATATTGCTAAAAAACTGAGGACCATGTGACGTAGTTACATGTCTTGACCGTTGGCCCTTTTCCCATCAAAATACACTCCTCTTTAGTGATTTTGCGGAACTCAAAAGTGCCATAAGTGCTAAAAATTAGGCAAAATTACCACAAAAATCGGTAAAACGGGTCTTTGGATACCATATTATGGAAAAAATTCCAAAAAGTTGAACACCATTTCCCATCAAGCTAGATGCCTCAAGAGGTGTATTTACTAATCCCAGGTCATTGGTTTCAAACGGGACATTTTCCTAGCCAATGGGAAGCATCCATAAAAGCGCTCAAAAGCGCTCGGAAAACAGAAAACGTCCTTTTTCCCCTCTTAAACGATGGAATATTGCTAAAAAACTAAGGACCATGTGACGTAGTTACATGTCATGACCGTTAGCCCTTTTCCCATCAAATTGCATTCCTCTTGAGTAATTTTGCGAAACTCAATAGTGCAATAGGTGCTAAAAATTAGGCAAAATTACCACAAAAATCGGTAAAACAGATCTTTGGATACCATATTATGGAAAAAATTCCAAAAAGTTGAACACCATTTCCCATCAAACTAGATGCCTTCTTAGTGTATTTACTAATTCTAGGTCATTGGTTTCAAACGGGACATTTTCTTAGCCCGTGGGAAGCATCCATAAAAGCGCTCCAAAAGCGCTCGCAAAACAGAAAACGTCATTTTTGCCCTCTTAAACGATGGAATATTGCTAAAAAAACTGAGGACCATGTGACGTAGTTACATGTCTTGACCGTTGGCCCTTTTCCCATCAAAATGCACTCCTCTTGAGTGATTTTGCGGAACTCAAAAGTGCCATATGTGCTAAAAATTAGGCAAAATTACCACAAAAATCGGTAAACGGGTCTTTGGATACCATATTATGGAAAAAATTCCAAAAAGTTGAACACCATTTCCCATCAAAATAGATGCCTTCTTAGTGTATTTACTAATCTTAGGTCATTGGTTTCAAACGGGACATTTTCTTAGCCCGTGGAAGCATCCATAAAAGCGCTCCAAAAGCGCTCGTAAAACAGAAAACGTCCTTTTTGCCCTCTTAAATGATGGAATATTGCTAAAAAACTGAGGACCATGTGACGTAGTGACATGTCTTGACCGTTGGACCTTTTCCCATCAAAATGCACTCCTCTTGAGTGATTTTGCGGAACTCAAAAGTGCCATAAGTGCTAAAAATTAGTCAAAATTACCACAAAAATCGGTAAAAACGGGTCTTTGGATACCATATTATGGAAAAAATTCCAAAAAGTTGAACACCATTTCCCATCAAACTAGATGCCTCCTGAGTTTATTTACTAATCTCAGGTCATTGGTTTCAAACGGGACATTTTATAGCACGTGTGGAAGCATCCATAAAAGCGCTCCAAAGCGCTCGGAAAAAAAAAAACGTCATTTTTCCCTCTTAAACGATGGAATATTGCTAAAAAAGCGAGGACATGTGTTGACATGTCTTTGACCGTGGCCCTTTTCCCATCAAAATGCACTCCTCTTGAGTGATTTTGCGGAACTCAAAAGTGCCATAAGTGCTAAAAATTAGTCAAAATTACCACAAAATCGGTAAAAACGGGTCTTTGGATACCATATTATGGAAAAAATTCCAAAAAGTTGAACACCATTTCCCATCAAGCTAGATGCCTTCAAGAGTGTATTTACTAATCCTAGGTCATTGGTTTCAAACGGGACATTTTCCTAGCACGTGGGAAGCATCCATAAAAGCGCTCCAAAAGCGCTCGGAAAACAAAAAAACGTCTTTTTTGCCCTCTTAAACGATGGAATATTGCTATAAAACTGAGGACCATGTGACGTGGTTACATGTATTGAACGTTGGCCCTTTTCCCATCAAAATGCACTCCTCTTGAGTGATTTTTGAGTTCCATATGTGCTAAAACTTGGGCAAAATTACCACAAAAATCGGTAAAACGGGTCTTTGGATACCATATTATGGAAAAAATTCCAAAAGTTGAACACCATTTCCCATTAAACTAGATGCCTCCAGGGTGTATTTTCTAATCCCAGGTCATTGGTTTCAAACGGGACATTTTCTAGCCCGTATAGGAAGCATCCATAAAAGCGCTCCAAAAATAGCAAACGTCCTTTTTGCCCTCTTAAACGATGGAATATTGCTAAAAAAACTGAAGACCATATGACATGGTTACATGTATTGATCGTTCTCCATTTTCCCATCAAAAGGCACTCCTCTTGAGTGATTTTGCGGAACTCAAAAGTGCCATAAGTGCTACAAATTAGGCAAAATTACCACAAAAATCGGTAAAACAGGTGTTTGGATACCATATTATTGAAAAAATTCCAAAAAGTTGAACACCATTTCCCATCAAAATAGATGCCTCTGAGTGTATTTACTAATCCCATGTCATTGGTTTCAAACGGGACATTTTCTAGCTCGTAGGAAGCATCCATAAAAGCGCTCCAAAGCGCTCGTAAAGCTGACAAACGTCCTTTTGCCCTCTTAAACGATGGAATATTGCTACAAAAACTGAGGACCATGTGACGTGATTATATGTCTTGACCGTTAGCCCTTTCCCCATCAAAATGCACTCCTCTTGAGTGATTTTGCGGAACTCAAAAGTGCCATAAGTGTTACAAATTAGGCAAAATTACCACAAAAATTGGTAAAACGGGTTTTGGATACCATATTATGGAAAAAATTTTAAAAAGTTGAACACCATTTCCCATCAAGCTAGATGCCTCTGAGTGTATTTACTAATCCCATGTCATTGGTTTCAAACGGGACATTTTCCTAGCACTGTGGAAGCATCCATAAAAGCGCTCAAAAGCGCTCGTAAAAGAAAACGTCTTTTTGCCCTCTTAAACGATGGAATATTGCTCAAAAAACTGAGGACCATATAAAGTAGTTACATGTCTTGACCGTTGGCCCTTTCCCCATTAAAATGCACTCCACCTGAGTGATTTTACGGAACTCAAAAGTGCCATAAGTGCTACAAATTAGGCAAAATTACCACAAAAATCGGTAAAACGGGTTTTGGATACCATATTATGGAAAAAATTCCAAAAAGTTGAACACCATTTCCCATCAAAATAAATGCCTCCTGAGTGTATTTACTAATCCCATGTCATTGGTTTCAAACGGGACATTTTCCTAGCCAATGGGAAGCACCCATAAAAGCGCTCCAAAAGCGCTCGGAAAACAAAAAATGTCTTTTTTGCCCTCGTAAACGTTGGAATATTGCTACAAAAACTGAGGACCATGTGACGTGATTACATGTCTTGACCGTTAGCCCTTTCCCCATCAAAATGCACTCCTCCTGAGTGATTTTGCGAAACTCAAAAGTGCCATAAGTGCTACAAATTAGGCAAAATTACCACAAAAATTGGTAAAACGGGTTTTGGATACCATATTATGGAAAAAATTCCAAAAAGTTGAACACCATTTCCCAAATAAATAGATGCCTCTGAGTGTATTTACTAATCCCATGTCATTGGTTTCAAACGGGACATTTTCCTAGCCTGTGGGAAGCACCCATAAAAGCGCTCCAAAAGCTCGGAAAACAAAAAACGTCTTTGTGCCCTCTTAAACGATGGAATATTGCTAAAAAAGCGAGGACCATGTGAGCGTAGTTACATTTCTTTACCGTTGTCCCTTTTCCCATCAAATTCACTCCTCTTGAGTAATTTTTTGGAACTCAAAGTGCCATAAGTGCTAAAAAATAAGGCAAAATTACCACAAAAATCGGTAAAAGCGGGTCTTTGGAGACCATATTATGGAAAAAATTCCAAAAAGTTGAACACCATTTCCCATCAAACTAGATGCCTCTGAGTGTATTTTCTAATCCCATGTCATTGGTTTCAAACGAGACATTTTCTAGCCCGTGGGGAAGCATCCATAAAAAGCGCTCCAAAATAGCTCGGAAAAGAAACGTCCTATTTGCCCTCTTAAACGATGGAATATTGCTAAAAAAACTGAAGACCATATGACATGGTTACATGTCTTGATCGTTGGACCATTTCCCATCAAAATGCACTCCTCTTGAGTGATTTTGCGGAACTCAAAAGTGCCATAAGTGCTACAAATTAGGCAAAATTACCACAAAAATCGGTAAAACGAGGTCTTTGGATACCATATTATGGAAAAAATTCTAAAAAAGTTGAACACCATTTCCCATCAACCTAGATGCCTCTGAGTGTATTTACTAATCCCATGTCATTGGTTTCAAACGGGACATTTTCTAGCCAATGGGAAGCATCCATAAAAGCGCTCCAAAAGCGCTCGGAAAACAAAAAACGTCTTTTTGCCCTCTTAAACAATGGAATATTGCTAAAAAGCGAGGACCATGTGGCGTGATTTACATGTCTTGACCGTTAGACCTTTCCCCATCAAAATGCACTCCTCTTGAGTGATTTTGCGGAACTCAAAAGTGCCATAAGTGTTAAAAATTAGGCAAAATTACCACAAAAATTGGTAAAACGGGTCTTTAGACACCATATTATGGAAAAATTTCAAAACGTTGAACACCATTTCCCATCAAACTAGATGTCTCCAGAGTATATTCACTAATCCCAAGTCATGTGTTTCAAGAGGGACATTTTCCTAGCCTGTGGGAAGCATCCATAAAAGCGCTCCAAAAGCGCTCGGAAAAAAAACGTCTTTTTGCCCTCTTAAACGATGGAATATTGCTAAAAAACTGAGGACCATGTGAGCGTAGTTACATGTCTTGACCGTTGTCCCTTTCCCCATCAAAATGCACTCCTCAAGAGTGATTTTACGGAACTCAAAAGTGTCATAAGTGCTACAAATTAGGCAAAATTACCACAAAAATCGGTAAAACAGGTTTTGGATACCATATTATGGAAAAAATTCCGAAACTTGAACACCATTTCCCAACCAAATAGATGCCTTGAGTTTATTTACTAATCCCATGTCATTGGTTTCAAACGGGACATTTTCCTAGCTCGTGGAAGCACCCATAAAAGCGCTCCAAATGTGCTCGGAAAACAGAAAACGTCTTTTGCCCTCTTAAACGATGGAATATTGCTAAAAAACTGAGGACCATATGACGTAGTTACATGTCTTGACCGTTGGCCCTTTCCCATCAAAATGCACTCCACCTGAGTGATTTTACGGGACTCAAAAGTGCCATAAGTGCTACAAATTACGCAAAATTACCACAAAAATCTATAAAACGGGTCTTTGGATACCATATTATGGAAAAATTCCAAAAAGTTGAACACCATTTCCCATCAAAATAGATTCCTCTGAGTGTATTTACTAACCTCAGGTCATTGGTTTCAAACGGGATATTTTCTTAGCACATGGAAAGCACCCATAAAAGCGCTCCAAAGCGCTCGGAAAAGAAAACGTCATTCTTTCCCTCTTAAACGATGGAATGTTGCTAAAAACTGAGGACATGTGTTGACCGTTGGCCCTTTTCCCATCAAAATGCAATCCTCTTGAGTGATTTTGCGGAACTCAAAAGTGGCATAAGTGCTAAAAATAAGACAAAATTACCACAAAAACCGGTAAAACGGGTCTTTGGAGACCATATTATGGAAAAAATTCCGAAACTTTGAATAACATTTCCCATCAAAATAGATGAATCCTGAGTGTATTTACTAATCCCAGGTCACTGGTTTCAAACCGGACATTTCCTTTTTATGTGGGTAGCACCTAAAAAAGCGCTCGGAAAGTGAAAAGCGTCTTTTTGCCCTCTTAAACGATGGAATATTGCTAAAAAACTGAGGACCATATAGCGTAGTTACATGTCTTGACCGTTGGCCCTTTCCCCATCAAAATGCACTCCACCTGAGTGATTTTACGGAACTCAAAAGTGCCATAAGTGCTACAAATTAGGCAAAATTACCACAAAAATCGGTAAAACAGGTTTTGGATACCATATTATGGAAAAAATTCTAAAAGGTTGAACACCATTTCCCATCAAAATAGATGCCTCATGAGTGTATTTACTAATCCCATGTCATTGGTTTCAAACGGGACATTTTCCTAGCCAATGGGAAGCACCCATAAAAGCGTTCAAAAGCGCTCGGAAAACAAAAAATGTCTTTTTTGCCCTCGTAAACGTTGGAATATTGCTACAAAAACTGAGGACCATGTGACGTGATTACATGTCTTGACCGTTAGCCCTTTCCCCATCAAAATGCACTCCTCCTGAGTGATTTTGCGAAACTCAAAAGTGCCATAAGTGCTACAAATTAGGCAAAATTACCACAAAAATTGGTAAAACGGGTTTTGGATACCATATTATGGAAAAAATTCCAAAAAGTTGAACACCATTTCCCAACCAAATAGATGCCTTCTGAGTGTATTTACTAATCCCATGTCATTGGTTTCAAACGGGACATTTTCCTAGCCTGTGGGAAGCACCCATAAAAGCCCTCGAAAAACAGAAAACGTCTTTTTTGCCCTCTTAAACGATGGAATATTGCTCAAAAACTCAGGACCATGTGGCGTAGTTACATGTCTTGACCGTTGTCCCTTTCCCCATCAAAATGCACTCCTCTTGAGTGATTTTATGGAACTCAAAGTGCCATAAGTGCTACAAATTAGGCAAAATTACCACAAAAATCGGTAAAGCGGGTTTTGGATACCATATTATGGAAAAAATTCCAAAAAAGTTGAACACCATTTCCCAACCAAATAGATGCCTCCAGAGTGTATTTACTAATCCCATGTCATTGGTTTCAAGCGGGACATTTTCCTAGCACTGTGGAAGCACCCATAAAAGCGCTCAAATGCGCTCGTAAAGAAAAAAACGTCTTTTTGCCCTCTTAAGCGATGGAATATTGCTCAAAAGCGAGGACCATATGCGTAGTTACATGTCTTGACCGTTGGCCCTTTTCCCATCAAAATTCACTCCTCTTGAGTGATTTTGTGGAACTCAAAAGTGGCATAAGTGATAAATATTACGCAAAATTACCACAAAAATCTATAAAACGGGTCTTTGGATACCATATTACGGAAAAATTCCTAAAAGCTGAACACCATTTCCCATCAAAATAGATTCCTCCTGAGTGTATTTACTAACCTCAGGTCATTGGTTTCAAACGGGATATTTTCTTAGCCTGTGGAAAGCACCCATAAAAGCGCTCCAAAAGCGCTCGGAAAAGAAAACGTCATTCTTTCCCTCTTAAACGATGGAATGTTGCTAAAAAACTGAGGACATGTGTTGACCGTTGGCCCTTTTCCCATCAAAATGCAATCCTCTTGAGTGATTTTGCGGAACTCAAAAGTGCCATAAGTGCTACAAATTAGGCAAAATTACCACAAAATCGGTAAAACGGGTCTTTGGATACCATATTATGGAAAAAATTCCAAAAAGTTGAACACCATTTCCCAAATAAATAGATGCCTTCTGAGTGTATTTACTAATCCCATGTCGTTGGTTTCAAACGGGACATTTTCTAGCACCTTAGGAACAACCCATAAAAGCGCTCCAAAGCGTCGGAAAACAAAAAACGTCTTTTGTGCCCTCTTAAACGATGGAATATTGCTCAAAAACTGAGGACCATATGACGTAGTTACATGTATTTACCGTTGGCCCTTTTCCCGTCAAAATTCACTCCTCGTGAGTAATTTTTTCGAACTCAAAAGTGGCATAAGTGCTAAAAATAAGACAAAATTACCACAAAAACCGGTAAACGGGTCTTTGGAGACCATATTATGGAAAAAATTCCGAAACTTTGAATAACATTTCTAGTAGCTTGATATTGTTCATCTGAGTCACCACATGCCAAATCTCTGAGAGAGGAAATAACTAAATTAGTTATGAAAAATTAAATTTGAAACTGATTTTAGACGTTATTTGATACTACTCTTTCATGCTCACGAAGATGTTCGTGGGAACAAAAACAACAACTACTGTCTTATGCTTCGTTAGAAATTTAGAATTAATGAACAAGTTCCTGAATACTAATTATGAAAACGGAAAACCCAATTTCCGAGTATGCTCATACCGATGGATATCCAAAGAAGGCTATTATTGGGGCGTCACACTCCATTAGAGGGGCTTCACTTGGATATTTGGTGACCAAAAATCTGGTTAAGGGATATTTTGATTCCATAGCATTTTGTCAAAATTACCCTTCAATTAAAACTACTAAAAATAGATGAGGAAGAAGCAAACTGATCCTAGTGATGGTAATCAACAACTCAATCAACCTCAACTTCATCCTCAACTCATTCCACCGATTCAATCAATTGAAGAATCATGTTTTCAAACTCCTCAACAACAACCCATGGTGTATGTAAGGTAATAATCAAACAAACCCATCTTTTTGTACCCGTTTTTTGTGCTTAAATCGAATGAAATCGAAGTAAAATTAGGATTTTATTTACTACGCTAGTGTTACGCTTTGGGTACGGTACTAGATTTTTCAATCGTAATTCCAATTTTACGCCTAGGTTCAGTTGATTTCCAGGCGTAATTCCAATTTTACGCCTAGGTTTAGTTGATTTTCCAGGCGTAATTCCAATTTTACGCCTAGGTTTAGTTGATTTTCCAGGCGTAAGTTAGGACGTCTAGGTTTGCTATATGTAGAACCTAGGCGTAATTCTTCCTGGATGTTTTGAAGAATTCCAACTTTGGGTTTACGCCTAGGTTCTTGCACTACACTTCCCAGGCGTAATGTTGGAAGTCCAGGTTTTCTATATGTCAAACCTAGGCGTAATTTATCATGGATGCTTTGAAGCATTCCAACTTTGGATTTACGCCTAGGTTTATGCACTACATTTCCCCAGGCGTAAAGGCGAATTACGGTTGGACTAAAACAAAACCCTCTTCCAAACCCAGACGTAAAAGCGAATTACGGTTGGAACAAAGCCCAACCAGTAGTAATTTGCAATGAAAGTCTAAAAACATCAAATTTATTATCGTTCTTAAGCTAGTTTTCAACGAAATTGAACCCATGGGAGATAGTTTAGAGGTGTACCTGTTGATTTTCAACCATTGGTTCTAAACTTTGTCCCAGAATTTACAAATATATATCAAAATTCATCTTCTTAAATTAATTAGTTAATAATTAAATTTAATTAAAATTAACTAAATAAATAAGGGTTGTTTGGTCATTACACAATTATTTGAGATAAGGGGTTTTTGAAATTACTTACGGCTGACCCGTTTTTGTCCTATTAGGTGACGCCCCTCTAATGGAATGTGAGGCCCAAATAATAGCCTTCTATCCAAAACAACCATTTTCCTAAAACCTACATTCACGGTATATGAGATACAAAACTATATTCCATTTGTAACCCATTGATTTAGTGGTGATAGCGTTTCCCTATTCCAATAAAACAGATATATAAGATTGACACCGCTAAAGCATCCATATTCCAATTCAAAACAAAGTAGGGTACAATACATGCTAACAAACAAGGTGAATTCCATTGAAAAAGAAACCCAAACAAAGAGTTGTAGATAAAATACCATTGAGGTTATACCGTGGTGTGGAAGGCTGTGTACACAACTGGAAACGGCTTATGGGTTGCTGCTCCTTATCCAAGTCCTCCTTGTGGCTGTTAAAAATAATGGAAAATGTAGTCAGGTATGAATTTGCACAAAATCCGTGGTTACATTTCATTGGATCTCCGTGACATTTTCAGTTTAAAAAAAAAATTTGTTTACTACCATTGCTCAACAGTTTGAAACTTGAAACCTCTACCTTTGTTTTCATAAACAAGGGAGTAAGGTGAATCTGAATCTAGTGTTATTGAAACTTAAATAAAAATAGGATGATCATCGTAATCATTGAGCTAACTAATAATAACCCCTCAAAAACCATCAACGCTATTATTTCATTTATAAAAAATCTGATTAACAACTCAGAACTGTGCATTGATTCCGACTTAAAGAAAAGGATGGATTAATTGATTAAAATTCGTCATATAAATCAAATTTGGAGCTGATATCACTACTTACTCTTCCAGGGAGGCACTTGTCAAACTGATGAAAGTTTCATTTCCGAATTCATAACACAAAATCAAATTTTTCCTTCCTCCCTCTCCCTCCAGGGTTTATGAAACACAAAATCCATATTCCATTCATAACCCATGATTCATTAAGTGGTGGTGGTGATAATGAAGAACAGGAAGAAGACAGGGCGACTAAGCTATGCGCCGCCGCAACCAGCAGAAGACTGTTCGTAAGTAGCAAGGGGACTAGTAAGAATCTTATGGAACCCTAATACCACATAAGAACACACTAAATGGCCCATGTGAGGAGGAACGGAAACATGGGCTCTAGGCACAGAATCAGCCCATACATGATTCTACATTTCAACCAGTGAACTTTTGAAGTCTGTTTTTAGGCATACGGAAATCTTTTAGGGCATACCAAGTAAAGATAAAAAATGAGTGTAAATAGAAAAATTAGAAGCCCCTTAACCAAATATTTTTGGTAATGGCAAATCCGCCCTTTTAGGATTAGTGTTAATACTAATGATTAGTTAAAATAATTCTGATTAGTGATTAGTTTTAAGATTATTTAGTTATTAATTTGTGTAGATAAAAAAATTTGAGTAAGAAAAAAAAAAGTTAGGTTTTTTTAGAAGGAGAAGGGGAAAGTGAGAACAAAATTTGTGTAGATTATTTAGTTACCCTTGAATTGTAGTCATTTAGGCTGTTCGCGGGGTTCGACGTAAAAATTTTCCAACATATCTTATGTTTAATCTCACTTTTGTAGGTTAAAATCATCAAAAGTTTGTGTTTTTCACAAAGGTTAGTAGTACTGGATGAGCAGTTCGGCTGTTTGAGTGTTGATTAAGAGCCAGAACCTACCTTGTAGACCCGAGTTCGGCTTGGTTGGTGTCCTAACGAGCCGAACCCTACACTGAACTGTCTGGAAGAAAAAATATTTATGGTTCGGCATATATTTATAAATTCGTAGCGCTGAACACATTGGAAACACATTGTTAAACTATTTGAATAAGTAGAATATAAGCGAACTTGATCATGTAGATTCTGGGTTAATAATTTTGTATTGGTTCGGCACATATTGTGAATATCAGTAATATGAACCTCGTAAATGTGCTAGGTTTGGAAGATATTATATGATTATCGAAACGCGAACCCCTATGCATCTCTTTGCTGACTAGGTTGGCTTAAATTTCATGAAATTTCAAGCCGAAGCTATTCATAAATCTAAAGGAAGCTTTTGTGATGAATAGTTAGACTAAAAAGCAACTCAATTTTGAGCCGAACCCAACTCCGTAACCGTCATTTAATCGATGAAACCGCAAATAGGAGATTGGGTTTGTAAAACTTACTTTCTTATCCTCATTTCGGAGTTGGAGATGCGGTTGGTTGATTTACGGTTCAATTGGTGGTTGATTTTCAGTTTCTACACCTTCATCTTCAATCGGTTCTTCTTCTTCAATTGATGGATTAGAAGACGATTTGGTATGCCTAGTCCCTGCTTTTCTTTGTACTAGTCATTATGTAGTTCAGTTTAATCGACGATCAAATTTTTACGAATCGACAATTAATCACGGTGATAGAATTTTTTTTTTTCGCGTGAGGGGAAGAGTTCGGCTAGAGGAGGAAGAAGAAGAGATGTTATGGGAAGCTGATTTTGATTTTTTAGAAAACTGATTTTAGATTTTTGTATTAAGGGTATATAGGTAATTGAGCTACCCATAGGTTACCCTTATAAGGTCACCCAAGATGGGACTATCATTTTTGTATGCCCGAAAGTTTTATGTATGCCTAAAAACAGCCTTGAACTTTTTATTGAATCTTACCGTGTGATTCCAAAATTTACTGCATTATTTGAAATCTGTACAGTAATTTTGGTAAAACAAACTATTATCCTTTCATGGTAGTTTCTTTTGACATCCCTTTGCTTTGATCATTTTGAGTTTCTGAATTTGGCGCACAAATCTAAAATTAAAATACTTTTAATGTAATCCAGCCAGAAATAAAAATACTTTCTTCTCCATGGTTACCAAAATTGATTCATGTATAAATATTCTGATTTTATTGGATAAGCTCCACAAAAGAAAAGCTAATAATACATTCAGTTATCCACATTTCTGCACAAACATAGATTCTACTATCTTATCTTTAAAGTAGGCTCTTGGTAATCAACAAAATAACATAAATTTTTGAATGGATTGAATGACTAGGATTTAGTGTCTCTCTGCGCCAGTAAGTTTCACAGTTCCTCTCCAATAGTCATAGACGTATCCCTTGCATTGGCCCTCAAAGCCAAAACTCGTTGTTTTATTGCAGCAACTCATTCTTCGGCTGCAACAGCTTATTGCAATTGACAAACACTTGCAAGTGATTATAATTCCCTTTCTAAATGCTGGACAAGGCTAGACTGCAAGAGTGAAATTGATTAGTTCACATCAAACTTGGCTAGAACATTAGGCAACTCATAATCCCAAGATATATATTCTTGGTGAACAAAAATCTTCAAGGAAATGATTCAACTTCCACTTGAATTAAGCATTCTCCCCAGTGTTCCCACAATTAGCCACATGGGCGGATTAAGGAAAACACTACATTTTGGCATAAAATCTACTGCACATTCTGCAAATCAAAAGTAAATTGCCAATAGTCTGACTTTATTCAATTAGCTCCCACAAAATTGAAGTTTCATTCTAAGAAACTAGTTCAGTGACTCCAAACCACAACTAGCAGCCTTCAACTAAACATCACTCTTCGCATATGGAATTGCATGATAATCTTGGAAGCTTGCAGCATGATCATCCGCAATTTTTTCTATGGTTGAAATATAAGGGGTCATTATGACAAAGGCTGTATCCTTTTTACCACAACGGAACTTGTTTTCTTCTGAAAAGGCAAACGGATCAGAGTCAGAAACCTTCTAAATGTACAGAAGAAAAGTTACAAAGAGCAGCTAATAAATCTCAGGAGCAAAGAAATGTAATGCTATATTATCTTGTAATCCAAGCATAACAGAAAATAAGTTGAAGCGAGAATGCCTTTGTGATTGTATATTAGCAGGACAAAGATACCGGAAAGCTAGACAATAACAATGAGAAAACCATGAGAAGTCTCCTTTTGAATTTTGATCGCTAATACGCTGTTTTCTAATCCGGGAAGGAATACAACAACCCTCTGTTCTATTCTATGTTCCAGATTATTATCATTTTCAAATGTTCCACATTATCAAGAAGTTCCTAGTGTACGAGGTAGTTACATTAAACATACACACAAGAGATATCTGTTTACTCTGTGCATTAAGTAAACAGATAAAATTAAGACAAATTCAATGAAAATGAGAAAAAAAAAAAGAGTTACTAACGAGAGGAGAAGTCACGGTTTGGAATTTTTACATGACCCAGTGAGTTCCAGAAGCAATCAGTTGAAGTTTTAAAACAGAGGTTACTTCGAAGAAGAAAACAGCATCGTCAATACTGTAAATTAAATAGATGTCATGCGTACTCACAGACTATCCTTATTTTCTGTTGACAGGAAATATTCAGGCTGGAGAGCCTAATTTTAATTTATAAATACCCAAAACACATACATAGGGCATCAGGTCTCAGAACCAAAAAGATTTCCTCAATGTAATCTAGCCTCTTTAGAATATGTTCAATCCTTGGGTATAAAACAAACAAACACGCACATTTTGACCCGTGATCAAGTTTTAGAGAACCAACAATGAGGCTGTGCATTTTGTTACCAAGCCTTAAACCCTACGAATGGTCCCAACTGATAGAGAAACATTCCACCACTAAAACCAATTGATAAACAATTTCAAATATTAGCTGGAGAGATCAGAAACAAAGAAGATGATATGACTGCTAATACAATACCGCCAACGACATAAAAGACTGATAGTAATAACACAAAGACGGGGCAGAACAATACAAAAAGTGGAAATTATTATGAAAACAAAATTTACCTAAGGAAAATAGCAATATCATACTGAACTATCCAAATAACTCATTCAAAACAGCTTCTACTTGGCACAAGCTGAGCACCAAAAGAACTGTCTCTACAGGAAGCTAATTCAAATGACCAAGTCTCTTTTAAGTAATGGTGGTAGACAATGGTGTATATGAGTAGGCACCTTAAAGGGAGAGAACACACTGTTCTAGTTTACTGACTACAACATCTTTTCAGTTGATACTGTGTATTAATAGACACTATGAAGCTACGTAATAGCGAATTTGTAATTAAACTAAATCTGTGGATCAAACATGAAAGTTACAAAAGTTTATGTTCACGGAGCAATTTTAGGAAGATGAATAAATTTCAAGAAGATTAATAATTGAACAAAAACACAACAAAAAAATTTAGTTGGAAATTCAGTTGTATCCAACTGGAAGGCAACATAGTTTGATAAGGCCCTCCAAATAGAGTAAATTTTGGTTGCAAAAATTGGACAGTTCTATAGCTGAAGTTCCCAATCATCCATTACTAGAATACCACATGGTAACTGTTTACATATATACAGAAATATCAATTCTTAAGTGACACCCCTAATGTAACAATCCAAGACTTCAGTCTAAACACATTCCTTCGCACTTCGACATTACTAGAACACCACACGGTAACTGTTTGCATATACACACAAATATCAATTCTTAAGTTACACCCTTAATGTAACATTCCAAAGACTTCAGTTCAATCAGACACATTAGTTTTGGGAAGCCATTATTTGAACTCTAGCTGATCTCACACTAAGGACCACCTAGAGGAAATGTTTTTTGTTCTCTAAAGAACCAATGCTTGTAACCAAAGTACTAATAACTTATCCATCTGACGGCTGCAGGACATTAGAATAGTACACAACACTAACAACACTAATTTGAGAGTGTAATTTTTAGATACTTACAAATGCATTTGCTCTCTTGTAAAGCTGCACTAAATTTCCATTTTTCTTCTTCAAATTGTAAGTATTAGTCCATGAATTTGCTGTAGCGTCGGAGATTAGGTCTCCTCCAATTTGAATGGATTAGTCAAGCTCTACAAATTTCCACCCTAGATCTCCACACTAGAGGAGAGAAGAACAAATTAAAATTAGTCATTAAGAATTGAATTTGAGAACCGACTAATTTTAGTAGTTCTATGATACTTACTCCATGGATGCTTATCAAAGATCTTGGTAAAGGGTTGGATCTTTTAGCAGCAAATGCAAGTGTTAATTACCACCAATGAAAACCCAATTTCCGAATCCCCTCATACCAATTAATATCCCCGTTTTCTCTTCATCCTTCCAGGGTATATGACACAAAAACTCACACTCCATTTATAACTCAGTAATTGATTTAGTAGTAATGGCGGTGGTACTGAAGATAATAGTGGTGGTGTTATGATGAGGAACCCTAAATGGCGTTATAGAGATGCGCCGCCGTAAACTGGTAGGACTGCTTGGTCTAGGTTTTATAAGTTGTGAATCTTAATGAACCCTAGTAACGCCTTATAGTTATAGGAACCCTAAATGGCCCATGAGACTGAGGCACGGTATCAGCCCTACGTTTGGGGTTCTAGGCACAGCATCCGCCCTTTCCAAATCACACTATTGATCTAAAATGAGTTCGCTGGCACAGACCTAAAATATATTTTATTTTATTTTTTTTGTCCCGTCATATTTCTGAGCAGTCGTTTTAAGAAGATGCGTCTTACACTTGTGTGCCAATAAAGAAAATGCAGGGATTTGAGTCTTTTGACGTGCCACATTTTGCAGCATAAATTCTACGTACTACTAAATTGGAGCTTCATTGTGCAAACAAAATAAAATTGTACTACGTACTACTTTATCGTGCCAGTCATCTCCGTAATCAATCTACAAATGCATGCAACATCTTACAAATTTGTTAACCAGGAAATACAGAGACAGCTGGATAATATTTGTGGTGATTTTCTATGAATTAGCACACAAACTACAAGTGATTACAAGACCCTAATGGACATAGAACATATAAACGACAACCACAAGTTCTCTACTAGTAAAATCACGCAGTAGAATCCCTGAAAGATAATTGGAAGTAATCAAGAAATGTAAGTAAGAAGTTAGCTAGAAGTCGCCGAAACCAACTAGGAAGTTTTTTGGATACAAGAGATTAAGAACACTGAAACAACCACGGCCAGTAGATACAAATACAAGAAATGATATGTTTAAAGAAGCAGGCTTAGTTCATCAATAGTACCCCGCTGTAAATCAACATGCTTAGTTCTTCAGGTAGAGCTTCTCCTTTGTCTTGGCCATAGTGAGTCATTTGGAAGCCACTACTTCATTCGATGTTTTTTATGCACCTCTGCACCAAATAAATTTACATGTTTTTATGCATCTCTGCACCAAATAAATTTCATGATATAACATATGTTAACAGAACAATTTCAAGAGCAGGATACAAGGAGTTTTCATGATGATGATGTAATCAAACAGAAAAAAGCGTAATCAGGAGCAGTAATCATAGCAAACAAATTTAGATAAAAAACCAGTTGCATCCAAAAGTGATACACAACTCGGATGCAACATTGCTTGATAGAGCCGTCCTGAATTGATTAAATTTTGTCTGCAACAATACTAGCTGAAGTTCTTAATCATCCAGTACTAGAACACCACATCTAAACGTATCAGCTCTTAAGTAACCTTTAATCTAAACGTATCAGCTCTTAACAAACATTAGAAACCCAAAGCTCAAATAACTTAATCATTTGGTGGTTGGAGGACATTAGCATAGTACTGACTAGGTGCACAACACTAATGCGACTAATTTTTTCCGTAAAGAGAGTGAATTGTTGATACTTACATGATTTCCATTTTTTTAAGAAGAGGAACTAGTAATAGCATGGCTTCTGCATCTAATTTCCAAGTTACGTCTTTTGTTAGCGGTAGCACTGCTCTCAGCTGATGTTAATGAATGACTCCCAAGGCCAAATCTCTGTATAAAGAAAAACATTGGAATGACTTACTTCTGGAGCAGTACTTAATAAGATCATTCTTAGTCTCTATCATTCACCTGTTGAGAAAGAACAGACATATTAATAAACTTAATATTCATAAGAATAAATTGAACAAAATAAAATTAAGACGAATACAATGTAAACGTAAACAAAAATTAAAGAAAATGAGACATACATTTTGAGAGGAGATATCATAATGGCATCACATTCACAGGCATGATTACCATACACAACAAGTATATTATTCATAACCCTGATTTGCAAAATAATTTTTGCATAGAAATTCAATAGAAAGAGGTTTTCATTGAACTATATCTAGATTTGGAGACTGTGAAACTTCTGATTGTGTTGAAGGACTTGAGGTCATTTTATAGGAACCTTTCCCTAACGTAGAATTAAAGTAGATCTAGACTCATGGTAGTGCATCCGAAGGTGCAGGATTAGAGTGGGTTTGGTGTGATTGACATTAATGGATTGTGGAAATATAAAACTTTGTTAGAGACGAATGCTATTGCTGCTTACTCTTCTTATATCTTCTACCCATCCAACATCCTAACAAACTTTATATGGACGGACTACAGGTTATTACTAATTTGCTCATTCAGGATCAGTTCACTAAAGACTATGCACAGAATCCTGCAATGTAACGCCAATTAAACAAAACAGTCAGAAATAACTATAACAGTAGTCTTAAAAAGTTGTAAACCAGGAAAAAAAAGAAAAAAAAATTGTATTGATTTTACAAATTTCTGAACATGTAGAAGTCTCTATGTAAATCAGGAAGGAATATACCATCCCTCTGCTCTATGTTTCAGATTACCAAGAACTAGCTAGTGTACATGGTGAACCTTAAATTTAAAACAAGCTAAATTCGGTGTAAGAAATAAGTCGAACAATACCCATTGAAAAAAAGTCCACACTAACAATTTGTTACTGAGGATCAATCAAAATGAAAATAAAATAAAACTTACTAATGAGAGGAGAAATCATCATGGCAATTGGAAAATTATATCAATTTTGGAACCTCTAATCTTAAGTTAATGTCTGCAACTGTTTTAGTCAGGCTGAAACGAAATTGTAGGATGAGGCAAAATCTCATGTACTTCAAGTCTTCAAGCTGTTGCTATCGGTGTAGGAGATTCATGCATTATGTCATCAACATTGCAAGCACTGTTTGAAGCTATTGCATTCCATGTTTTATTCGTGTCTGCACCAAACAAAAATCATGAATTTGTTAATGGAACAATTCCAAGAAGATACAAATAGCTTTCGTGCTATAATTGAAAATAAATAAGTGTGCTGTCAGTGGCAATCAAAGCAAACAATTTAAGTAAGAAATTAGTTGCATCCAAAGTACTACACAATTCGGATTCACATTGTTTGACGAGGCCCACCTGAATAGATTACATTTGGGTTGCAACAATTTAGAGTGTTTTCTAGCTGCATCCACTTTAAGCTTGCTGCTCTTTCTACATGGTGGCGTTGCTCTCTGCGAGACATGTATGAATGACTACTCGGCATAGCGAATCTCTGCATTAGGAATTGATAGAAATTAGTCATACAAAATTAACGTTTTGAAATTGATTTAAATAATATTTTTGATACTTACTCCTCCTGTGTATGCTGATCTACAAAGATGTTATACCACCTCATAACCTAGTCGTGGATAGTTGTGAAAACCCCATTTCCAGAGTCCGCTAATACCAAATATCTAAATCAAACCATTTTCTCCTCATCCTTATTGAACAAAAACAGTCTGGAAACCAGAGCAAACGACTTTAGTTGGAAATCCAGTTGCATCCAAAATACTAAACAACAACTCCGATGCAACATTAGAGTATATTTGGGTTGCAACAATCTAGACTAGCTGAAGTTAAAAACAAATACTTGAAACCAAAAGGACAGTTTTTTCATGCTTGTTTCTAAGCCTAGATGTACTTGAATCCCAAAGCTCAAATAGCTTAATCAGATATTTCTAATTTCCCTATTATCTTTGTCAAAATGTTAGAGTTGCCATCTAATTAGATCATCATTTTAGAAAATTCAACTATTTACTTTGGGCCACCAGAAAAGAAAACATACCTAACAAGTAAACTACAATCTAATCAAAGATCTGTTAATTGTATGGAAAAATGGTACCGTATCAATAAACAAAGTGTTTGACGAGGCCCTCCTGAATAGAGTACATTTGGGTTGCAACAATTTGGACTGCGTTCACTTTACAGCTTGCTGCTCTTTCTAGATGGTGGCGTTGCTCTCTGCGGATATGTATGAATGACTCCGCACTGCGATTCTCTGCATTAGGAATTGATAGAAATTGGTCATACAAAATTAACATTTTGAAATTGATTTTAAATAGTTTTTTTTTTTTTTTTTTTTTTGATACTCACTGCTCTTCTATATGCAGATATGGCTGGCCAACAAGTTGAAGACCGGTGATTTACAAGGATGTTGTACCACCTCATAACCTAACTGTGCATAGATGTGAAAACCACATTTCCGATTCCGCTCATACCAAATATCTGAATTAAACCATTTTCTCTTCATCCTTCCATGGCATATGAGATATAAAACCCATATTGCATTCATAACCCATCTATTATTAAGTGGTGATGGCGGTGGATAATAGTGCCGGTGGTGTTAGAATTGGAGACGAAAACGGCGGCGCTTTGCAGTGAAGGCCTTGAAGGAAGTGTGAGTGAGAGAGAACTGAAATGAGTTTGGTTTTAGTAAAGTTGAGTTGGGTCGGTATTTAGGGTTTTTGTAAATTACCAAAATTACCCTTGAATGCAATCAATGCACTAATGGGTCTTTTGGCACCGGACCACGAAGCATTCCTTGAGCAACGACTTATGTGGACCAAAATCTTAAGTCTCAATGGAGCCTTTTGCATAATTATCTCAAATCTTTGGACTGGAAACAATGGCCGTAAAATTAACCTGTAAAATGACGATCATATTCTATAGTTCGACTAACATCCTAGTGCAAAATGTAACCTCGATGAACAATATTGTTGTTCACGCGAGCAAAAATTCCGCCTGGAGCTTCTCTTGGTCCAGTTTTTCCACCGTGTTTATATTAATTGCAAAATTTTATCTTACGTGTACTATAGACTAGGATATGACCCGTGCCGTAACGGCACGGGGCTATGAGTTGTTTTTGGTGTGGTTATATATGACCAATGTTTAAATTGATTGTCATTTTGTGCTAAAAATAAATTTAGTACGATTTATTTTCGAAATTTTGAAAATTTGAATCAGAGTTGGGAACCCTTCTTTCGTATCCTAAAAGTGTTATATCTGCATTAATTCTTGGAAACGCTGACTGTTTTCAAAAACAAATATTGATTGTGTTCTTGTATCAATGTACAATTGGCCTGGTTACACATTAGCAATACTCGAACCTGTGGTAAAAAATTTAATCCGTTGGTTAATATAATTTACGGCCCGAGTCATTTACGGCCATTAAACATGTCATTTGCAAAAATATGGTAATTGACAATCATCATTCCCTACAATAATCGGTTTGGGAGATGTTACACTACACTATGAAGTCTCCTTATAAAGACTATACATTTATGGTTTAAACTAACATCTCAAAAACACCCAGCAAAAAATACAAAAATGTAAAACATTTACTCCTACATCATTCCCTTGGATATTAGTGATGTGAAGCGAATTGAATCTTTCTTAGCGGTGAGAAGTGATGCGCGTGATGAAATTGCATACATCATATGTCCAGTATGCTTTTCCTTGCAAATTAAAAACACAACTTTATCGTTTTACTAAATAGTGAAAGACTCGCATTAAATAAAATGACAGATCCAAACAAAAGAAATCTCCCATTTTAATACATGAATTGATAAATGATACATGTGTAGGAGAGTCGTTCTTTGTCAGCATATGCATTTGAGACCTAAAAGTAAATAAGAGACTTAGTCTAAATACCAAAGGTATGAAAAGTTGCAAATAGAACTGATATTACACCTTGACCCAAGAGTATGTAAGAGACCTAAAACAACCATAATTTTATTATTGCTAGCACAAAATGAACATGACATTATAGTTGAATATTAAAATATTCCATAATTTTATTAAAATATTCCATAAATTTATCAAATGAACATGACATTATAGCTGAATATTAAAATATTCCATAATTTTATTGTGCATATGTAAGAGACCTAAAACGACCATAATTTTATTATTGCTAGCACAAAATAAACATGACATTATAGCTGAATATTAAAATATTCCTTAATCGACTTCTACTAAGTGTAAGATATTTATAAGAGTTTGGCTAGCTAGTCGGTATCTTCGATGAAATAGAAGAAGCTCAAGTAATAAATGATATGCTTAAAATAAAAGATAGGTACATGATGGATCAAGTATTAATCATGGTATCTTTAGATGCAAGTTCTAGATGGGTTCCTATGCACTAATTAGGCTCTCTTAAACCAATATAGTCTTTAGAAAACTCGACAATTTGGTCATGGCAATCACATATGTGCATATGAACCACATCTTCTAGCAAAAATTAGAAGATGTGGATCCCACAAAAAGACATTTTGCATCACTGCATTGCTCCCTAAACCGCTTTCTTCATTGATTAAAAACAATCTCCCGAAATTAGAAGATGACCTGCTAACCATTTTTTGATGCCAGCAACATACAACCATTATTTGACTATGTATGAAGAATTTAAGATATTTGTAGACCATCAAAAGGTTATAAATATGAAGTGATGTAATTTCAAGGTGATCACATGATACAAAGAATTAGTAGAATAAAAAATATATTCAAGAAACTTTAATCCATTTGATACCAACGTGTACACGAATCTAATCCAACTAAGAGTTTGAACTCTCCAACAACATTAGCAATATAGTTAAAAAATGTTATTTATTGACCCAAGTTAAGGGCATAACGATGAAACCATCGTTTTCTTCGTCATTTATTTTCACTTCATGTAAATCCTTTGATTTTGGCCTGAAAAAGTCAAAGTCTAATCGGACAATTTGTTGTCCATAGAAAATAAAAAATAGAACAAAGAGAAATTAAATGGTATGGTATTAAAAAAACACCAACATAAGAATAAAAATGAATAGATGGCAATCATATCTGATCAGTATCTTTTGACTGCAAATGAAAAAACAAAATTAAGATAACAAAATACAATATTAATGGAAAAAAACAAAGAGAAATCAAACTCCATGAATCCATTGATGTTAAACAATAAATTAAATGGAAAATCTAACAACAATTATCTCAATCAACCAAAAAAATAGTGAATCATACATTGAGAATAGAGTTATGCAAAGGATGAACATCTGACAAAGGATTTTGATTTTAAAAGGGATTAAGTTAAGAGATAAATTAAAGGGCATTTAATTTAAAATAAAAAAAAAAATTGTTTTGACATTAAATGGGAGGAATAACTCCCAAATAAATGAGTGACCAATGCACATTAAAAGTCTAAATTTATTGTCTTGGGTAAAATTAATATGTGAATTAATCTGGACCCTTCTTTATAAGCCTAAAATATAAATTGAAAATCTTAAATATGTAGCTCAATCTGGACCATTCTTTATATCCCAGAAATGTAATTGAATAACTTAAATATGTGTCTTAATCTAGGCCGTCTTTTATATGTCTTAATCTAGGCCGTCTTTTATTTATCTATCCCTTATAATATAGATAGATAACATAACCAGGACTAGCCGGTTAACCGGCATATGCTTTCAAGGGCTTGCAAGTGGAGTCTACTTCTAAGAAAATGTAAATGTAAGAAAAAAAAAAAAAAAAAAAAAAAAAGGGTATCTTGCAGGCTTCTAAGAAAAAGAAAAATTAGATGTGATTTTTGAGAGGAAAATTCATAATGGTAGTTGTTGTAAAAGTTAAGGGATAACTTAAACATTGGCTTCCAATTAGATTACACGAAACTGAAACTGCATTGAATCATTCAATTAGGGTGTAAATGGTTTCATACATAACCTTTTCTATCTTATAAAACTAGAGATCAGAAAATGAAAAGAAGAACAAAATCAAGGAGGTAAGGTTTTACCTTTAACCTAATGCTGGCTGCTTTCGGTTTCAGTTTGTCATTTTCTCTTTACATGTTTTAATTAACAAACAACATACTACTAAAATTGTTGAAAATTACCAATTTTCTTGAACTTTAATTTTTGAATTTAACATGATTACAACAAAGATTTAACCACTAAAGAACCCATTGGATCTACAGATGTCATTTTCACTTTACATTCTTCCTGTCATTTTCATTTGCTAACAAAAACACAAAAAGATGAAACCTTTACTTGAATAAAGGTAAGATGAATCTGAATCTAGATCTATACAAACTTTAAATAAAGATCTGATCAAAACCCAAGAAACAGAATGATAAAATCGTTCAGCTGACTACAATTAATGGGTGTAACAGAGCAAAGAAAACAGGAAGAAATCAAAGGTGAGATGTGCTTCTTTTACCACATTCTGGATTTCAGTTTGTTATTCTCGCCAACTAGCTTCCCTCACAAAAAGATAAAGAACAACCTCTATTGTGATAAATATATCTCCCCTGTATCCTGTAAGAGGTAATGAACAATGCTACTGTAATATCAATTCTTAAGTTTCACAACCTCCTTAGATACAATTGTAACTACTGCTGAATACCAAATTGATGCAGCTTCATGAAAACCCCCTTTCCGATTCCGCTCATACCGACATGTTCCCTCCTTCCCTCTCTCCTCAGGGCATATGAGACACAAAACACGTATTCACTAAGTGGCGATAGCGGTGGTGCGAAGATAATAGAGGCGGCGGTGGTGGTGCTGTTAGAACAGTGAAGTTGGAGATGAAAATGTTTGGATGGTATATTTTTAGGTTTTAAAGAAGTTGGAGATGAAAATTACCGAATGTACCCTTATACCCATTTAGTTGTATATGGGACGGTTTTGTAGTTGTGTGGCATCATGAGTTTGGAATTTTGGATAAGTTTAGGTTTGTAGAAGAAATTACTGAAGCTTCCTTGTGCACCTTTTCTCATTGTATGGGCCTTTGTGGTGGTATGGTAGGCCGAAGCTTCTGGTTTCTACTTCTACTCTAACTTGCAAGCAATTTGGGGAACACCTGCAATCCCTTATGGTGGGTTTGGATGTAGAATTTTAAAGGTGGAATTTATGGGGATTTGTTGGAATTACGTTTCCCTCGGTACATTTGGTTGTAGAATCCTTGGAATCACGTTTCCTACGGGAATTAGTTTTCCAGGTAAATCCTCCATATGAGTCCGACCCCTCCCCCTAAGATTTCTTGGGAAACTTATCAGGGGATTTATGGAGCCACTATATTTTAAGGGAATATTTTAACTCTAAAACTCATATTTATGCAATTTTGAAATTTGAGGGTAATGCCCACGGTACAAAGACTTTAAAACAATAAAACCCTATAAATCCTATGAATTTGAACTGGGTTACCAAACAAACAAGGGATTTATATGAATTCCAGAATTTGTAATCCCTTGGAATTATAAATTCTGAAAACGTGAATTCTGCAAACAAACCCACCGAGAATTTTTCAATTTCATTGGGATCCAGGATGTCTGTTCAATTCAGATTCAACCATGTTTCGGGAGAGAGCTATTGTTCTAGCTCATAATCTCCCGACCTATGCCCGTCTAAATACTCTGGATATGCTTCAACATAAGGGTATGGACATATACCGCTCTTGCATCCTTTGTGGTAACCTCCCATAATCTCAAAATCACTTATTCATTCACTGCAAGGTAGCTTATAAAATCTGGTGCAGTATCATGCCAAAAAAATGGGTTTGGATGTTTCCTGAATCTATACAAGCTCTTGCACATTCATGGCAAAATCACCAATTTCTGTTTTCGGCCAAGTTGCTTGGAGACTCATTCTTGCTGCTGTAATTTGGGTGATTTGGAGGGAACGAAATAATTGCACTTTTGAGGATAAGTATACCTTCAAGACGGACCTGGAATTGATTAACGATGCCAAGACTTTGGTTCTTTCTTGGGCAGCTGCTTTTGGAGAGAAACTTAACATTAATTTTGAGTATTCAGTCCGGAATTCGGAAACTGTATTTCACTGATGTAGCTTTTGTTTTGCTTTTCTTCTAGTCTACTCTTTGTAGACTCTTGTGCATTCTTATTCTCCTTAATAAAATCCTCTCTTCCAATAATAAAAAAAAATAAAATCTCCCAGCCTATGCTATTAAGCATCCTGTACATCATCCACCTAATCTTAAGCATACTGCCAAGATATTTGACGAGTCGTAGAAGAGTTATATTCGTCGATAAGTAATTAGCGGTAAGCATCACACCAGTCTGTATTGCACGGCCACTGACTTTACTAAATTCAACTGAAACACCATTGATATTTGAATAAAATATTTACTCGAGCACTAATGACATGAATATTAATGCTGGAACTATGATAAAAGTTATGCATGAAAAATCAGCTTACAGGAAACAAATATTAACCCATCAGCTATTACTATCACGACAACTATAAGTTCTATAAGTAAAGCACCAGGTAGAATCTCTGAAAGATAATTGGAATTAGTGGAGACATATATGTCGCAAGTCCAGTTGCCGAAACCAACCAGGAAGTTCCTCTGAAAACAAGTTCATTCGTAGATTAAGATCAGGAAGCCAACACTGCCTTGTAAGCACAACCACATTTGGGTCACTCAATGGATACCAATTCAAGTTGCTCTAGACGGAAATGTTGAATACCCGTCTGTAATGAAAACACATTCAATTCATATTAGGTTCTATAGGTAGAGCTTCTCCTTCATCTTCCAACAATGAGACTAAGCTTGCCAGTGTGGAGAACCATCATGAGTCGTTGATAATACGCACGCTCCCATTAATCAAATTCATAAACAAATTAATAATAATTCAATTTTGTAACGGTAAGAAAAGGTCACCAAAATTCATAAACAGATATCAAATGCAATTAGTCTGATTTTATTCGATTAGCTCCCAAAAAATTGAAGTTTCATTGTAAGAAACTAGTTCAATGACTTCAAACCACAGCTAGCAGCCTTCAACGGAACATCGCTCTTCGCATGTGCAATTTCTTGAGAGATATCTTGGAAGCCTGCAGCATGATCATCCACAAGTTTTTCTAAAGTTGTAGTGCAAGGGGTCAAATGACAAAGACTACTTAACACAACAGCACTTTGTTTTCTTCTGCAAGGGCAAACAGATCATAGTCAGGGACCTTCTAAATTTATAGAAAATTGGTTACCAAGAGCGGCTAATAAATCCCAACAGAGACAAAATGTAATGTTATATTATCTTGTAATCCAAGCACAAATGCTAGAGGGGAACAGGGGAGAGAATACATTGATCTTGTTTAAGACGCTACCTAATAACGGATTTGTAATGTTGAGTTCCATAAACTATATTTGTGGATCAGAATCATGATATATTTTTATTTTTTTGAACAAAAAAGAGTAAAAGGGGCACGCAAAGTAAATTTAGTTAGAAAGATCCAGCTGCATCATGTGACATTGATTTGAAGACCCCTGAGAGATAAGTGAATAAGATCTGAAGTCCCCTGAAGAGAAAAACGATTATTTTCGAAATTTCTAAAGGGACTCAACAAATTACAATTACGGAGGAGGATATAATGGGTGTAAATGATTTCATACATAAACTTTTATATCTTATTATGAGGAGGATTTAATGGGTGTAAATGATTTCATGGTTGCTCATGGTAGCATTAGTTCTCCGCCGGCCATGTCTCTGCATTAAGAGAGACAGATGAAAAAATTAAAATTAAAATTAAAATTAAGCATACAAAATAAAATTTGAAACTGACTTTAGTAGTTATTTGATACTTACAATTGCAGAGACGTGCCTGATAACCCCCTCATGAAAACCCAATTTCCGATTCTGCTCGTACCAAATCAACCATTTTCTCTTCATCCTTCCAAGACACAGAACCCAAATTTAATCTATAACCCATCTATTTATTTGGCATGATATATAGCGGTATGATCAACCATTGAATACCACCATATATTGTAATCCAACTAATGGAAAAGCTCATGAATTACAACACATGAAAACCCAATTTCCGATTCGCTCCTACCGATTCATATAGGAATCAACCATTTTCAGAAACCGTGAGAAAAAACAGGTGGTGATGCAGATATCAGTGATGGTGATGGTGGTGTAGAAGATGTTAATGGCAAGTTGTGCGCCGCCGTAACTGGTTGGAGTGTTTGAACTTTGAAGTGGTCTTTTTATCAACTGAAACCCTAAAGCGCCTGCTTTATATTGGAACACTAAGTGGCCCATGAGACGAGGCACAACATCAGCCCCGACATGGGTTCTCTTCTAGGCACAGTATCAGCCCGTGTCAAATCAAATGTTCCTACTGTACTGTGCTGCACGTGACGAGTTTATTTTGAGATTCTGCGACAACAAGAAAAATGAATACCAAAATCTTTCATGTGATGAAAAAAATGTTCAAATCTTTAGATTACCTAAACGACGATATTATCAAAACAAATCAACTGTTTTACGTAGAACTCAGGCAGTAAACTTCGTTTACTTTTTAGTTTCTAGTTCATCGTCAATTATACATAAAGAAACGTGGCTTTGAGAAATTGGTGTTGTAATACATTTGTTTCCAATATGAAGTTTTATATTTTAAACCAACCACACAAATGTAGAATTCATGGGAATCAAAGATATGTGTCAGCATATCATTTGTCCCCCATGCCCCCTTCAAAAAACGCCCCATCAAAAATGTATGTTATTGCATGTCCAAAGAGGGTATGTTACAGGCTTCACAAAAAAAACACATCATTTTTGAGAGGAAAATTCATAATGGTAGTTATTGCAGTTCCTGCGTTGCAATCAATTGTCCTTAACTGTAGTCTCTTGGAAATATAGGACATGCAACACTTTCGACATAGTTGGTCCAGCTTTCAAACGGTGCCAATTACTCGTTTGTCAATCACCTGTTGAAGAAAACAAACAGAACAGACGTATTGATAAACATAATATTCAAAGGAATCAATTCAACAGCTAAAATTAAAATGAAAATTAGACTTACTTTTGAGAGGAAATATCATAATGCCGGATCACAAGGATGATTGTTGTGTGTGTAATGTATGCGAGTGAGGTTTTCCATACAAAACCAGTATGTCATTCATAACCCTGATTTGCAAAATCATTTCTACACAGAATTTCACTGGAAAGAGGTTCAATTTGAGTTATGGGGGCTGGATCTAGATCTGAATCTAGAGCGACCGCGAGACTTGTGTTTCCTCTTATAGGACCCTAACCCTAAGTTTTCAAGCCGTTAGATTCCAATTAGATTTAGACATTTGGTAAGGTGGACAAAGTAGGTTTGGTGCTGTGGATAACTGTATGGACAGTTTCTCACATGGTATGATGAATGCTACTGCAGTATGGTTAGTTGCTCTCCTTCCAATACAAGCTAGTACTAGTTGGGTTCGCTACGAGCTAAGCACAAAATCGATCAATGTAGGATTAGCTTCTATAATAATTTAGATTTGTTGCACAAACTATAAAAACCCAACCCAACCAAATCCAAAAAACAACCATAGAATAATTCCATTAAACATTCATTGTATTTCATTGCAGAATTCATACCCAAATTAATTCAGCTGACAATTAGTCTCAAAATAACACAGGATTCAAATCCTGAATTCACACCTACACAAGTTTAAGGTTTCTTAAGCACAAAGCCAAACCAGACGCATAAAAGAGCATAGTTCAGTACATAAACTCCAAAGGAAAAGTATACAAGGACTAACGTATTTACTAGCTGAAAAAAAAGAAAAATGTGGAACTTTCTCCAATTAGCGGGAGGAATTTAGAACCTGCAAATTCAGAACTGGTACCACTTTTCTTGCCATCAACACCTGCAAACAAGTCGACATTTCCATAAATTTAGAACAGAAGCATCTCAAAAAGTATTCCTTGCTTTCAGATACTCATAAAACCGAGCCTGCAATGTAGTAATTTCAGTGGGCAAATTTCTAGTAATCCTACAATTTAAGCAACCATAACAAACTTTAAGAATATCACCATCAGATGCGAGATAGTGAAACTAATCAATCAGGAAAGTTACCCAGTACAATGTTTGCAACCTGTATTTGAGGCTCTCCGCGATCAGATGCAAGATGGATTCTGGGCTTCAATAGTAACCTCCACGGTCAGCACCATCTCCTGCCTCCTCCAGTCACTTAACAAATGAATTCCAAAGCTTTTTCTGCAACAAAAGAAACCTAATCAATGACATTCAACCAATGATGTGGCTAATAAGGATGCAAGCAGTTTAAACAAAGCTTGTGAGTTTTACACGCATAGCCAAATACAAACAGGTGATAACTCAGTTGCTTACCTTCCTTGGAGTTTAATCCTTAGCGGAACCAATGAAGAATCGTATCTTCTACAAGCACGTCCTGGTCACAGATCTTTCGAACAATTTCCTGTAATAACTACATCAGCTTGGTGTCTTCGTAGCATTGGATTTAGACTTTGTAGATTAATTCAAGCTCCAGCTTTAAGTACAAAAGGCATTCAGAATCTTTGTCCATATTCTCAGCTGTAATGAGAAAATGAAACATAATCCAACCAATTGAAACCGGCAGTGCAAAACAGAAAACATGAAATATCCAACAAGGACAAATCCAAAGACCAAGCTCATGAAAGAAAAATTCATCAGACAAAGAATTATGTAAAAAAAACAGCAGACATAAAACATAAGTGTCCATTTCATTGCTATCTTTTAATCCAATTACATGCAATTGGAAGGCATACAACATCGCTATGTTCCATGTTTCAATTATCAAGCACTTCATAGGGTAACAGTTTACTGTACACAAATCGTCAAGCAAAATGGCACTCGAGTGCTGCTAACAGTTTCGTTCATGGAGGTCAGGCTTGATGAAATCCTCTTAGCTATGCATAAACACTTTGGGGATGCATCAGCTGTACAAACCGGCACCGGCTATAGAATCAGTTTAGAGAACATCTCCTGAAACGGCACACAGGTTGAAATGTATATAATTTGGAGATTATTTACTGTACACAAATCGTCAAGCTCCAGAGAGATGGTGGGAAGATAATTCTTAATAGAGGATATCTTTATCAAGGTAACAAATCAGTTTCTAAATCAATAATGTGTTACTGAAAGTTCATTGGATTATCAATCAATTAGTACATGGTTCATTCGTGTGAATTATCAATTTACACCCTAGCTAACTTTCAAAAAATTCGACACCCTAGCTAACTTTCTACAGATGCATTACAAGATATTACTAATTTGCTTATTTAGGCGATGCACATAATCCAGCAATCTAATGGTAATTAAGTGAAGCAATCAGAGATATACTACAGGTGTAAGCATCAAGAACTTCCTAGTTTACATGGCGTCAGACTCGATGTAATAAATAAATCGAACACTACTCATTGCAAAAAAACCAAATAGTCATTAACAATTTGTTACTGAGGATCAAATCAGAAACAACAGAGATATAGACAACAATTATCAATGAACGAGAAAAAGAGAAGGGAGACGTTACTATGGCAATTAGAGAACTATACCGATATCCGGAACCTTGTGAGTTAATATCTCGAATCTTTTAGCCGACTTGAAACAAAGCTGAGGATGAAGGAAAAATCACATATACTTTAAGTCTTCAAGCGGTTTCTATTGGTGTACATGCAAGAGGTTTCATAGGAGAATTCAACAACGTCGTCAGCATTGCTATCCACTGTATCTTGATCTCATACGAAAAATCCATTATGTCATCAGCATCATGAGCAGTGTCTTTAAGCTTTTTCAACAAAAAATTGATCTCATTATGTCACTTTTCTTTCTCTCGGCATCACAATTTTAGGATAAATCTTGTGTAAGGTAATTTGAAGCGAAGATATAATATATATTCATTGAACAATTTCAAGAAGATAAGATAGTTTTCATGATATAATTGAACAAAAACAATCTGGAAACCAGAGCAAACAAATTTAGTTGGAAATCCAGTTGCATCCAAAATACTATACAACAACTCCTATGCAACATTATGGTATATTTGGGTTGCAACAATCTAGACTTGCAGAAGTTAAAAACAAATACATGAAACCAAAAGGACAGTTTTCATGCTTGTTTCTAAGCCTAGTTGTACTTGAATCCCAAAGCTCAAATAACTTAATCAGATATTTGTAATTTCCCTATTATCATTTTTTCATGTTAGAGTTGCCATCTAATTAGATCATCATTCTGAACAATTCAACTATATACTTTTGGCCACCAAAAAAGAATATTACATACCTAACAAGTAAACTACACATCTAATCAAAGATCCGTTAATTGTATGGGAAAATGGTACCGTATCAGTAAACAAAGTGTTTGATGAGGCCCTCCTGAATAGAGTACATCTGGGTTGCAACAATTTGGACTGTGTTCACTTTACAGCTTGCTGCTCTTTCTAGATGGTGGCGTTGCTCTTTGCATATACGTATGAATGATTCCGCATAGCGAAACCCTGCATTAGGAATTGATAGAAATTAGTCATAAAAAATTAACATTTTGAAATTGATTTAGATAGCTTTTTGATACTCACTTCTACCCTATATGCAGACATGGCTGGCCAACAAGTTGAAGAGTGTGATTTACAAGGATGTTGTAGCACCTCATAACCTAATTGTGGATAGATCTGAAAACCACATTTCCGAGTCCGCTCGTACCAAAAATCAAAATCAAACCAGTTTCTCTTCGTCCTTCCATAGTGAATGAGATATAAAACTCATATTCCATTTATAACCCATTTGATTTGAAGTGATAATGGCGGTGGATAATAGTGGTGGTGGTGTTAGAATTAGGGATGAAAACGGCGGCGTTTTGCAGTGAAGGCCTGGAAGGAAGAGTGAGTGACTAGTGAGAGAGAACTGAAATGAATTTGCTTTTAGTAAAGTTAAGTTGGGTCGGTGCTTAGGGTTTTTGTAAATTACCAAAATTACCCTTGAATGCAATCAATCCACTAATGGGTCGGTTTTGTGGCACCGGACCACGAAGCATTCCTTGAGCAACGACTTATGTGGACCAAAATCTTAAGTCTGAATGGAGCCTTTTGCATAATTATCTCAAATCTTTGGACCGGAAACAATGACCGTAAAATTAACCTGTAAAATGACGATCATATTTTATAGTTCTACTAACCTCCTGGTGCAAAATGTAACCTCGATGAACGCAAAGATGTTCAGCATTGTTGTTCACTCGATCATATTTTAAGTTTTTCCACCGTGTTGTTTATATTAATTGCAAAATTTTATCTTACATGTACAATAGATAATATAACCAGGACTAGCCGGTTAACCGGCCGGCATATGCTTTCAAGAGCTTGCAAGTGTAAGAAAAAAAAAAAAAAAGGTATCTTGCAGGCTTCTAAGAAAAAGAAAAAATAGATGTGATTTTTGAGAGGAAAATTCATAATGGTAGTGTTATAACAGTTAACTTAAACAATGGCTTCTCATAGAGTTTCTGAGTTGAATCCGGCATACAATCTAGATCTGACCTCCATTTATCCCATCGCATCCCATAGTAATTTTTTCATGGCAACAGTACGATTTCCTAAAACCCTTACACTAAAAAATAGGATTGTAACTCTTTTTGAACGATGACCACAGTATTGTGTATAAGGTCACAGTTCTCGTATGTCTTCCACCTGTTGAAAACAGAACAGACATATCATCAAACATTGAAATTAATTACATGAATGAATCAATTGAACAGCTAAAACAAAGATTATTAATTAAGATGGAAACGTAGACAAAAATTGATGAAAATGAACCATACTTTTGAGAGGAGATAACATAACGCTGCGTCACAAAGATGAATTGCCAATAGTCTGTCTGATTTATTCAATCACCTCCACCGAAATTGAAGTTTCATTGTAAGAAACTAGCGAATTCAAACCACAGCTAGAAGCTTTCAATGAAACATCCCTCTTCGCAGATGGAATTGCTTGAGAATCTTGGAAGCTTGCAGCATGCATCATCCACAACTTTTTTCTTCAGGAGTCATAATGACAAAGGCTGTTTCCCTTATACCAAAACAGAACTTTGTTTTCTTCTGAAAGGGAAAACGGATCATTGTCAGAAATCTTCTATATGTGTAGCAAATTCGTTATAAAGAGCGGCTAATAAATCTCAGCAGATAGGAAATTCAAAAAACGCTCTTTTTCTCTCTGATGCTCTCTGAATCGGTGCAATAGTGCCCCAAACTCAGTAAATTTTTCTCTCTTTTTTCAGGATAATCCTTTGTTTCCTTATTGCTCATTCCATGAAATTTTAATTTCTTCTCAGATTTCCATGATTTTCCTATAAGCAATTTAAACTTGTTTTACTTTCTGACATTATAGTACAAGTTTTTCTTTCCTTTAGATTTTTAAATCATTATTGATTATGATTTTCTAACTCAGCTTTAAGCTCCCTAATGTGTTTACAGGTTGCTTCATCCTTAATGGCGTTTGCCTTGTCTATTGTTGTGATTACAGCGTGTGCTCTGCTAGCTAAATTGCTTTTTGAAGCAAATGTGTTTCCATTGATTCATCATGAAAAGAGTTCTAGATGCAGCAAGTTCCGATCCGTTGATTTGCTCCGATTTCAAACAAGAAAGAAGCGGAAAAAGGTGTTTTCAAATTTCAAAATAGTCAAGGCGTAAATGGTAACGGTTCCCGTGTATTACTCGGCGGATTACTAGTTTTTCTTCTTGTTTCTGTTATTAGATTATCCGGTGATAATTCTCAAAGATATCCTTTCCATAATTTTAGACCTAAAAATTTTTCAATTGAAAAGGGAAACCCTAAATCTCATGGCCAACCTCCTTATAATTACCAATTCCAGAGAACCCCAGAACCTAAAAACTCTTTCCAATCCCTAAATACCACCATGTCTAAAGATGAAAATAAACAAGTTGTAGATCTTGCTGAAAAGTTTAAAAAAGCAGCTCTGGAACTAGATGAGGGTTCAGATACTGAATATGTAACAGTAGGGGATGAAGAAATTGATTATGAGGAAGAATGGAAGTACTGTTTAGTAGGCATGATTATTATGGAAGAAGGAAAAATGGGTTTTAAAGCTGTCAAAAACCATATCAATTTTACATGGAATTTCATTCCTCAAGATGAAGTTCAGGTGGCTGAAATAGATGATAACATAATGGTATTCAAGTTCAAAAATGAAGAAACAAAAAACAATATATACATAACTAGACCATGGAGCATCAATGGTTATCTAGTCATTCTACGTGGTTATGACTCGGAGGTGATTTACAAGGAGCTTGATTGGGAACATCAATGTTTTTGGATTCAGCTCAAAAAACTTCTACCTGAGCATATGAATACAATCTCAGTCACAAAAATTGGGAAGCTAATGGGTGAAGTCATTGCAATTGAACCAGCAAACGCAATCCCAGTTGATAAGGATGGAGTAAAAGTATGTGTGGTTATAGACATTAATAACCCATTAAGAAGGGGTGTTCTGGCAAAAACAAATGCTGGTTATACTAGATGGATTAAGTTTTTTTATGAGAGACAACCTCATCATACCTGCCCTTCATGCTATATCATTAAGCATACAAAAGGGGCTTGTAAGGCAGCAGCTGATTATCTGGACAAGGCTCACCAAAAACCTTATTTCCTAGGTGCAAAAAACATTTCTGTAAAAAAGAAGACAGGAGATGGGAGCAAAGTCATCATAGCTCCACAGGTTCAAAAGAAAAATGAAGTAAAGCATGTTCCTTTTGTTCCTCCCAAAGATGGTGTACTTATTTGTCCTAATAATGGTGAACCAAAAGTGGATGGAGAGCAAAATTTGACTACAAGATCAGGCAAGAGAGCTAGGACAATACTGAACAAAGGAGATGAAACTTCCACTGCAACCAGCAACAAACTTGCTCAAATCAACTCTGGTGATAGTAATCAATTGGAAACACTAGCTGCAGATAGAATCACACAAAAGGAAAAGCAACTTGGAAACAAAAATGGGGAGACTAAGGTAATTTCAAAAAATCCTTATCTGCTTTTTATAAATCTGTTTTTCTATATTCTGTTTCAGTTAATTCTAGTTTACTTTATTCTAACTATTGCACACCTGAAAAAAATTGGGAAAACAATATGAAAATTATTTCATGGAATGTTTGTGGTTTTGGAAACAAGGATACTAGGAACCATTTACACATGATTATCAAATCCCAAAACCCAGATATTGTCTTTTTGAGTGAAACCAAGAATAAACAAAAAAGAATGCAATACCTTATAGCCAGATTCAAATTCCCAAATGTTGCTTTCCTGAACCCAATAGGTTTATCTGGTGGGCTTTGTATTATGTGGAAAGATAAAATTGATTTGAACATTGTGGATATACAGTTGAATATGGTAAATTGTCTAGTCAAATTAGATAGCCAAAACAATTACTCTTTGTTAACTTGCTTATATGGTGCTCTTAATGATTATGATAAAGAGACTCAGTGGAATCATCTTAGAGATCTTGGGATTGTCCATAGTAATCCATGGATTGTCATGGGAGATTTAAACTTCATTCTTGACAGGAATGAAAAAGAAGGAGGTAATGCTCCAAACCAAGCCACTTTGGATGGAAATAAAAATCTCTTAATGAATAATAATCTCTTTGACATGCCTTATATAGGAAACCCCTTCACTTAGACTAATAAAAATCTCTTAATGAATAATAATCTCTTTGACATGCCTTATATAGGAAACCCCTTCACTTGGACTAATAGGAGAAGTGGAGCCGAGTTAATCCCTGGAAAGACTAGACAGAGTTTTATATTCTATGGATTGGTACCAAAATTACCCAAATGCTCACTCGTATCATTTGTTTGTAGTTGGTAGTGACCACGCGCCCATTATCTTGTTAACCGAGTTATTGATGGTGGTTTTTTAAACAAGGGTAAAATCGTAAAACCCACGACCTAGTGTTACCCGCAACACATTAACTAAGAGCATTTAACTAAGGTGTAAATAATTAATAGGGGTATTTTTTCAAAAAACCAGATTAGGGTTTTTCAACACGTAACCCTAATTCCAAAACCAAGCCGCATCTCGCGCACCATGGCAACAATGCCAAATCAAGCCGCACTCGCGCACCATGGAAACAATGCCAAACCAAGCCGTATATCAGCACCATGGCAACAATGCCAAACCAAGTCGCACCTGCGCACCATGGCAGCAATGCCAAACCAAGCCGCACCCTACACGCGCCATGGCACGCAATGCCAAACCAAGCCGCATACTGCGCACCATGGCAACAATGCCAAACCAAGCCGCATACTGCGCACCATGGCAACAATGCCAAACCAAGCCGCACCCTGTGCACCATGGCAACAATGCCAAACCAAGCCGCATACTGCGCACCATGGCAACAATGCCAAACCAAGCCGCACCATGCGCACCATGGCAACAATGCCAAACCAAGCCGCACCCGCGCACCATGGCAAGAATGCCAAACCAAGCCGCACATGCGCACACCATGGCAACAAGCCATATTTCCAAGCCGTTATGCCTTTGGCCCACGCCAAATATAACGCCCTAGGCTTTTCAAGACTTGCAACTAGGTCAACATGGCCGTACGTGCCATTGGCACATGCCAACACGTACCACAAGCCATATTTCCAAGCCTCTATGCCATTGGCCCACGCCAAATATAGCGCCCTAGGCTTGCAAGACTTGCAACTAGGTCAACATGGCCGTACGTGCCATTGGCACATGCCAACCCGTATCGCAAGCCATGTTTCCAAGCCGCTATGCCTTTGGCACCCGCCAAATATAGCGCCCTAGGCTTGCAAGACTTGCAACTAGGTCAACATGGCCGCACATGCCATTGGCACATGCCAACACGTGTTGCAAGCCATATTTCCAAGCCGCTATGCCTTTGGCACACGCCAAATATAGCGCCCAGGCTTGCAAGACTTGCAACTAGGTTAACATGGCCGCACGTGCCATTGGCACATGCCAACACATGTCGCAAGACATATTTCCAAGCCGCTATGCCTTTGGCCCACGCCGAATATAGCGCCTTAGGCTTGCAAGACTCGCAACCAGGTCACCACGGCCGTACGTGCCGTTGGCACATGCCAACACGTATCGCAAGCCCTATTTCCAAGCCACTATACCATTGGCCCACGCCAAAATATAGCCCTAGGCTTTGCAAGACTTGCAACTAGGTCAACATGGCCGTACGTGCCATTGGCACATGCCAACATGCACGCTGGTAACCTAACTTGCAAACCGTGCAACCTACCACCAAGGCATTCCGCACATGCCATTGGCACATGCCAAACACACACGGTGGTAACCTAACTTGCAAACCGTGCAACCTACCACCAAGGAATTCCGCATATGCCATTGGCACATGCCAAACACACACGCTGGTAACCTAACTTGCAAACCGTGCAACCTACCACCAAGGCATTCCGCACATGCCAAACACACACGCTGGTAGCCTAACTTGCAAACCGTGCAACCTACCACCAAGGCATTCCGCACATGCCATTGGCATATGCCACACGCGCCACTAGCAGCGCCACTTGCACTCAAGATGCAACCAACACTCGAGACATCAACACAAACTGGGGGATACTTCTTTATGGTTTTGGTTTGGCGGTCACATCATGCAGCGTACACTACGCTCACATTAAGAAAGCGTGAAAAGGAATAAAGCGGTCAAATAAAAGAGGAAATAATAGTGAAAAACGTTTTCACCCATTAAACCATGTGGTTACCACCTCCTACCATTATTTCACCCTTTACTCTCTTCCTTCATAAGGCCATGGTACGTTTCAATCTCGACTTGTATAAATAGGTCTTATCTATTTCCACCAGACAACAAGTCTCGGTCAGGAAAAAAATACTACACTCTCAGAAAGGCAACTTTGCAAGCTCTCCCAAAAGCTTTCATCTCTTGCAAGCTTCCTAAGCTTTCACTTTACGATACAAGTCGAGATACTACTCTCCTCAACACCTTTCTTTGCTTCCCTCCCCAAATCAACCCTTCTCCTCCACTTTGTGACCAGAAGCAAGTCCGGGAACGGCCATTTCTTGGTTTAGGCCGGACTTGCACGCATTGATCTCGAACCTATAAAGTGCTCACGTGCAGCACATTTGTTAAGGGTTTGAACCAGTTTCTCACTCACCTACCGAATTTACCGAAATCCGCGTAAACGATTTTTACCCATAAACAATTGGCGACCACGGCGGGAGGATTGATCTATCGGCTACAATATCGATTTGTCAATCTCGTTCTTTGACCCGGATGTCAAGATGGTAGGGAAGGCGACTCAATCGACTCAACTACCGGATTGACCGGTTACTAGTTGTAAAAACTACACAAGAAAATGGGGACTTGGTGAAGATGCTATTACTCAATCCTGGGGACTCGCTGGAAGATGCTACCGGCCGATTGGGGACTTTTACATGGCGATGCTGAAGAAACCGCCAAAGCAAAACCGCCTTTTACATGGAGAGGGGCGTGTTCGCAAAACCTATGAAAGAAACGCTCAAGGAAAATCATCCAACAAAAGTCTGCTTTTCTTGGAGAAAGTCAACTTTGCATCTTCAAGAGCCGCTCTCTTCATAGTCAACATCTTGGAAAGCTTTTCGAGTTCCGCCTCGTCGTGCAATCTCCTCGGCGGAAAGGATTTCGATTCTTTGCATCTTTCAACTTTTGGATCTCAGCAAGGCCTTCGACAAACCACGAAGTTTTGAACTCCTTTTCTATGCACACGTCGCGATGGTGCTCCCAGTCGGCAATAACGTCTTCAGAAACGGTGTGACCAGTCACCTCACGCATATCCGCGACGGAAGATAAAGCCTCTTCCACACGCTTAACTAGCGCAAATCTACTAGTGACTTTCTTGGTTGTGGCCATATGTCCGTACTTATCCCCATTCTGGTGTACAACGCCTCATGCTTAGCCTTATTTGACAAGCCGCCAACAAAGACATGACCTGGATAAGGAACCAAGTACGGGGGATCAAAAATGGCGCCTGCACCTGGCCTCACGACTCGCAGAGGGTCTTCTTCCATGCCTAACCAGCGTCCACACCAATTCATTGCCCATTCCAAGACGATCCACCAGGCGCGCTTCCCAGATGCACTTACGACGCGCTTGCCGACGACGCACATGCCGTGGCGCTTGCCGGACGCGCTTGCCGGACGCGCTTGCCGACGCGCTTGCCGACGCTGCGCTTACCAGACGACACATGCCGGGCACACATGCCGCACGCACATGCCGGCCCGCGAGTACCACACTCTGTGCTAACGGTTTGCATCCTTCCAGCGCTAACATCTTGCGCCCTTCCAAAGACCATCCTTACCCATCGAAACAACGCCATGGCTCCAAAGCCCGTGATCAAAACCGTGTCATCTCTCGCACGATACACTTACGATCACCAAAACCGAGCCGCTTCCGCCACCCCAACGGTTCTTCAAGCATGGCAGCCTTCAACCGTCACCGGAGACGCTACTCCACCATTAGGAAAGATCTTTGGAAGATCCGGAAGAAGCCGACCTTCTTTTAGCACTTGTTGATTTGATGAAAAGACAAAAGATACTTCAGCGGGACATGCGTTTATAGATGAAGAGGCTCACGTTGCTCTTGGACGCCAGAGTAGAAGGGGATAAGCAATCCAATTTCGTCACACATGAAGATCGGGATAGACTTCTCAAAAATCGAAAGCAAGGGAAGTCAACATCTCTCCGAGTTCACGGAGACCCTTCTCCCGTCGGGACCGCACAATGGGAACTTCGCCCACAAAGTCGTACGGTGTATGATGAGACATTATGTGTGATTCTATGTTTCTCCAAGGCGTAGCGTCAAGACATATTTGCACCCCTCAACCACACTTTGCATCGGGAAACGGGCGCTTCCGGCCCGGGAAGCCGTTCCCCAAACCCCAACCTCTCTAGAAAGCACAATCGATAGATGGCGGGGACTCTAACCTCTGTTCTCTTGAGGGATGTCGAGTTTGACAGAACATGACGCGGCCTCCGACTTCAAAATGGTAACCGTCAAGGCTCTAAAAGTTGTAAGACGTCGTTCCAACATTCTCTACAGAAGTAGCTCCGCATCAACGTTCTCTCCAGAAGTAGCTACGCATCAGCGTTCTCCAGCAGCGGCTTCACTTCAACGTTCGCTTCAACGCCACTCCTTCCTGCAAAGTTTGCTCGCTATATCATCCAACCTACCTTGTTACCACGATAATTTAGTCTCTCCTGATTACATCTCCAACCAAGAACTGTTGCTCCTCACCCGTTGATACCAGCCAGATCCTCACCACAGCATCAATGATCTGCGCTCGAGTCAGGTTGGTGTTTATGTGCTCCTTACTCACCATGAACTCAATCCATCTATCAAAAGAACGCAATGGGCTTTGACACATCCTGAAATCAATGTTGGAAGAGGAATATACCCCTTTATGAAGACAGAACCGTATGGTGTTCTCTCGGGCGAACCGAGCGTGTCTTCTTTTCATCTTCACCACTTAGGTTAACAAAATTGGCACGAAACCTGTGTGATTTTTCCGAGCAGAGACAAGTTTTTGGGCGAAGAATTCATCATCCGTGTTTGGTTTGGAACTATGAACATCCTTCGATAAGGCGAAATTTTGTTCGGGTAACATCTTGTCGATTTCTTTATAACGGTTTAGTAACGAGATATCGCATACGAAGAAAGACGAAATTATCTCACGACACATAATCGCACCCAACAACAACAAAAAAAAAGAGGGCGTATTCTTTTGCGGCTCAAAGCGCACACGCGAGTATTTTCTTCGGGGTTCAAATCATATACGCAAAGTATTTTATATGGGCTCAAGTGCGTCTGCAGTATCGTTCTTCGGGTTCAAAATTATATATGGAGCATTTTTCTACGGGTTCAAAAATATACACGCAGTATCATTCTTCGGGTTCAAATTATATATGGAGCATTTTCTACGGGTTCAAAACTGCACGCGCAGTATTTCTTTCGAGGACCGAAATTCATATATGCAATATTTCCTACGGGTTCGAAGTCATATGAATCACATATACGGTATTCTTCTTCGAATTCATATACTGATATTCTCTACGGGTTCAAACTGCACACGTGATATTCTCTTGGGGTTCAAAATTATATACGCGGTATTTTATGCGGGCTCAAGTGCGTCGTTGTATCCTTCTTCGGGTTCAAAATTATTTATGGAGCACTTTCTGCGGGTTCAAATCATATATGCGGTATTTCCCTTGGGTGCATATATACAATATTTTCTACACAAGAAGCACGCCAAGAAATCACATGCGCAATATCATTGCAAGCGCCTACTCTTAGGGTTTACACCTACGCGAAAGGAAACAACAAAAAAATCTTGGAAGACATACTTGGAAGCCGGTTCCTCTTTGTGACTCTGCGCGAGTATGAAAAGATGAAAGTGCAAGATGGGAGAAAGGGACTTTATATATATAGGCGTGAAGATTACGAAATAGGGAAGGATTTCCCTTTACCAAAATCGTGCGTGTAAGAAACGGGCCCACAAGGGCGCCCAACTTCCCAATGTCGCCCAAGTTGCACATAGGCCCCACCAATTGCACCGACTTCCCAATGACCGCCCAAGTCACTCCTGCAAGCACGCCTGACTTCCACACCTTTGCGCCGGTCCCACCGGCCTAGCACGCTCGGTTGCCCAAGTCACTCCGCAAGCACGCATGGCTTCCACACCTTGCGTCGGTCCCACCAAACTAGCACGCTCGATTTCCCAAGTCACGCCTGCAAGCACTCTCAGCTTCCACACCTTGCGCCTGGCCCCACGGCTAGCACGCTCGATTGCCCAAGTCACGCCCGCAAGCACGCACAACTTCTACACCTTGCGCTTAGGTCCCACCCGGCTAGCACACTGGGTTTCCCAATTCACGCCAACTTCCCAACGTCGCCCAAGCCGCACTGGCCCCACCAATTGTTCCAACCGCCCGATTTGTGCAAAACTACCGAGGCAAGGATTCCAAATCCTATTTATAAAAGGTGAGACAAGCCTCCTTCAATTTTCTTTACGGTTTCTTTGTTAATAGTTTGTCACCATCTTATGCTTACCTCGCAACAAAGCCCCTGTTCCGAGCTAGCGGGGACTTAATGTTGATGGTGGTTTTTAAACAAGGGGTAAAATCGTAAAACCCCACGACTTAGTGTTACACTTGCAACACATTAACTAAGAGCATTTAACTCAGGTGTAAATAATTAATAGGGGTATTTTTTTCAAAATACCAGATTAGGGTTTTTCAACACAGAACCCTAATTCCAAAACCAAGCCGCATACTGCGCACCATGGCAACAATGCCAAACCAAGCCGCACTCTGCGCACCATGGCAACAATGCCAAACCAAGCCGCATCTTTGCGCACCATGGCAACAATGCCAAACCAAGCCGCATATCGCGCACCATGGCAACAATGCCAAACCAAGCCACACCCCTGCGCACCATGGCAACAATGCCAAACCAAGCCGCATCGCGCACCATGGCAACAATGCCAAACCAAGCGCATCTTCGCGCACCATGGCAACAATGCCAAACCAAGCCGCATCACAGCACCATGGCAACAATGCCAAACCAAGCCGCATCTGCGCACCATGGCAACAATGCCAAACCAAGCCGCACCCGTGCACCATGGCAACAATGCCAAACCAAGCCGCACCTCGCGCACCATGGCAACAATGCCAAACCAAGCCGCACCCTGAGCACCATGGTAGCAATGCCAAACCAAGCCGCACACTGCGCACCATGGCGGCGAGCCATATTTCCAAGCCGCTATGCCTTTGTCCCACGCCAAATATAGCGCCCTAGGCTTTCAAGACTTGCAACTAGGTCAACATGGCCGTACGTGCCATTGGCACATGCCAACACGTACCACAAGCCATATTTCCAAGCCGCTATGCCATTGGCCACGCAAAAATATAGCGCCCTAGGCTTACAAGACTGCGGCAACTAGGTCAACATGGCCGTACGTGCCATTGGCACATGCCAACACGTATCGCAAGCCATGTTTCCAAGCCATATGCCTTTGGCACACGCCAAATATAGCACCCTAGGCTTGCAAGACTTGCAACTAGGTCAACATGGCGCACGTGCCATTGGCACATGCCAACACGTGTCGCAAGCCATATTTCCAAGCCGCTATGCCTTTGGCCCACGCCAAATATAGCGCCCTAGGCTTGCAAGACTTGCACCTAGGTTAACATGGCCGCACGTGCCATTGGCACATGCCAACACGTGTCGCAAGCCATATTTCCAAGCCGCTATGCCTTTGGCCCACGCCGAATATAGCGCCCTAGGCTTGCAAGACTCGCAACTAGGTCACCACGGCCGTACGTGCCATTGGCACATGCCAACACGTATCGCAAGCCCTATGTCCAAGCCGCTATGCCATTGGCCCACGCCAAATATAGCGCCCTAGGCTCGCAAGACTTGCAACTAGGTCAACATGGCCGTACGTGCCATTGGCACATGCCAACATGCATGCCGGTAACCTAACTTGCAAACCGTGCAACCTACCACCAAGGGATTCCGCACATGCCATTGGCACATGCCAAACACACACGCTGGTAACCTAACTTGCAAACCGTGCAACCTACCACCAAGGCATTCCGCACATGCCATTGGCACATGCCAAACACACACGCTGGTAACCTAACTTGCAAACCGTGCAACCTACCACAAAGGCATTCCGCACATGCCAAACACACACGCTGGTAACCTAACTTGCAAACCGTGCAACCTACCACCAAGGCATTCCGCACATGCCATTGGCACATGCCAAACACACTTATTTGGTAGCCTAACTTGCAAACCGTGCAACCTACCACCAAGGCATTCGCACATGCCATTGGCACATGCCACACGCGCCACTAGAACCGCCACTTGCACTCAAGATGCAACCAACACTCGAGACATCAACACAAACTGGGGGATGCTTCTTTAGGGTTTTGGTTTGGCGGTCATGACATGCACGTACACTACGCTCACATTAAGAAAGCGTGAAAAGGAATAAAGCGGTCAAATAAAAGAGGAAATAATGGTGAAAAACGTTTTCACCCATTAAACCATGCGGTTACCACCTCCTCCCATTATTTCACCCTTTACTATCTTCCTTCATGAGGCCAGGGTACGTTTCAATCTCGACTTGTATAAATAGGTCTTACTTATTTCCACCAGACAACAAGTCTCGGTCAGGAGAAAAATACTACACTCGCAGAAAGGCAACTTGGCAAGCTCTCCCAAAAAGATTTCATCTCTTGCAAGCTTCCTAAGCTTTCACTTTCTGATACAAGTCGAGATACTACTCTCCTCAACACCTTTCTTTGCTTCCCTCCCCAAATCAACCCTTCTCCTCCACTTTGTGACCGAAGCAAATCTGGAACGGCCATTTCTTGGTTTAGGCCGGACTTGTACAGATTGATCTCTCGAACCTATAAAGTGCTCACGTGCAGCACATTTGTTTAGGGTTTGAACCAGTTTCTCACTCACCTACCGAATTTACCGAAATCGGCAGAAACGATTTTTACCCATAAACACCAGTAAAAAAGGAAGCAATACTAAGAAACATTTTAGAGTAAACAAGGCCTGGTTTAGAGACTCTAGTTGTTCTGAACTTATTAAGTCTGAATGGAAATGTCACACAAATGGTTCTTTTGCTTTTCAATTTGCCAGTTGTCTTAAGAATACTAAGAGTGGTCTCGAAACTGGAACTACCATCAATTTGGTAATATTCAAAACCAAATATACAATATAGAATCTCAGTTATCCTCTATCACTAGTGTCAGAAACTCTAACAATGATATCAGAGTTGAGGATTTAACACAAAAGTTAAAATATTGTTATGATATTGAAGCTGATTTTTGGAGACAAAAAGGAAAGGATGATGCCCTTCTTTTAGATGATAGAAACACAGCCTATTTTCACCAAAAAGCAAATTTTAGAAGGCAAAAAACCCAAATTGATTCTTTGCAATCAAATTTAGGCATCTGGCTTGATGACAGAAAGGATATAGAATGTGAACTGCTAATACATTTTAGCAAAATGAGTAGGACTTCAAATCCTCCGACTTCAAGTGATTATCTTAGTAATATTCAAGCTAAAATTAATGTTAATGATAATGCTATGCTTATTGTTGTCCCAAATGCTGATGAGATCAGGAAAATTGTTTTTGAGATGAAACCCTGGACATCACCTGGTCCAGATGGTTTTCCTCCGGTTTCTACCAGATTATGTGGGAAAGCGTAGGGAAATGATGTAGTAAAAATGGTTCAAGCCTTTTCCACTCACACCATCTCCTAAAGCAGTTAAACCATAACTTCACATCTCTTATCCCTAAGACTGCCTGTCCTAAATCTGCCATAGATTTTAGACCCATAAGTTTATGCAATGTCTCTTACAAGATTATTTCCAAGTTGCTTGCCTCTAGACTCAAAAGTGTGCTTCATAAAATTATTTCTCCTACTCAATTGCTTTTTTGTCCAGTAGATCCATTCATGATAACATCATTATTTCTCATGAGCTAATCAATTCTATGAAAAGAACTAAAGCTAGAGATGTTTTGTGTCTATAATTTGGATATGTCAAAAGCTTTTGTGAGGGTAGAATGGTGTTTTCTTATGAGCTGTTTCAAAAAGCCGGGATTTTCTAATGATTGGTGCGACATGATTGAACAATGCATTACTATTTGTTTCTACTTCCATTTTACTTAATGGATCTCCGAGGAAATGTTTATTTGCCTCAAAGAGGGTTAAGACAAGGTGACCCTTTGTCACCTTATCTTTTCATCCTTTGTATGAAATGTCTTTCTAGAAGCATGTCTTTTCATCCTTTGTATGAAATGTCTTTGTAAGACAAAATGGACTGATTCATGGATTTAAAGCAAACACCAGGTGCCCTTCTATATCTCACTTATTTTTTGCTGATGATTGTTTAATCTTTATTAAGGCTAGAAATAAGGATGCTAGGAATCTTTCCTCTTTAATAGAGCAATTTAGTAAATATTATGCAGTCGGCGGTAAATTTTGAAAAATCTGCAATATCTTTTAGCGATAAAGTGCCAAATCTTTGTGAAGAATGATATTGCAAATATTCTTAGAATCAAGAGAATGTCCCCTGAATGAGAAGTATTTAGGAGTACCTCTTCTTCTTCAAAAGAAAGTATGATTCTTTTGCCCATCTGCTTGATATCTATGGTGGTATACTTGATATTTGGCAGTCTATCTTCTTAGTTGGCACAGTAGAAAAGCTGTGATGACTCAATCTGTTCTAGGCGGTCTTGCTAGTCACCACTTATTGTTTTCCCTATGCCTAAAGAGCTAACTACTAAAATGGACAGAATTCAAATGAATTTTGGTGGGGTAAAAAAGATAATGAAAAAGGATATTATCCTAAAGGATGGAGGGACATTGCTTTACCTAAAGAACTAGGAGGTCTAAATATTAGAAGAACTGATTTGCTAAATTTGTCTCTGCTTACTAAACTTTCTTGGAGGATGATCACTAATCATGAAGAACCCTGGGCTATTATTATGAGAGAAAAATACTTTCATGGTGCTAATCCTTTAAGCGATCGGTGAGCAAACAAGGATCATGGATTTGGCAAGGCATATGCACAGGTTTGAATGTAATTAGGAAAAATTACATATGGGAAATAGGTGATGGCTCCTCAGTTAAAATTTGGAAAGATAATTGGATCCCAAAATTGCATAAACCACCATCTAATCAATTCTACTCTTCTAATATGAATACTGTAAGTCAACTGATAAACCATGATTCTAAAACCTGGAAAACTGATATCTTGAATGTCTTATTTGATGAAAACACTGTTACTGAGATCACTAATATTAGAATCCCTATTGCAGGAAAGGATCAGCTAAGATGGGAGGCTTCTAGTAATGGCATGTTTACTATCAAGTCTGCTTACAGATCTATTTTGAATGATAGTTTAGTTGAGAAGCCCACTAAGAACAATCTTGATATTTGCTGGAATTCTTTCTGGAGATATAAAATACCTCCAAGAATCCAACAATTTATGTGGAAATTCCTTCATGGTTGTATTGCTACAAAATCTAGACTTTCTAGGTTCACAGGATACCAGGACAACAACTGTGCTCTCTGTAATAGTAGTTCTGAGACCATTCAACATCTCTTTTTTGACTGTCATAGAGTTAGACTCATATGGGACACTGTTAATGCTAGTCTATCTAGAAGTCTACAACACACAGATTTACATACCTGGATATGTAGTTTCTTCTTGAAAGCTAACTTATCTGTTCCCAAAGATTTCGGTTTATATGAAATTTCTAGTTTTGTCTTATGGCTAATATGGAAAGCAAGATGTGATAAAAAATTTGACAATAAGGATTTCTAGAGCAATATTGTGGCCAACAATATTATCTTGTAGATGGGAGACTGGACAAGAGCTAAAAGTATACAACAGAACAATGTCAGATCTGTATTAACAACAGACAAGTTCTGGAAGGCTCCTGGCTTAGGAACTATCAAAATAAATTTTGATGCGTCTTATATTGATAAATCGATCTTTGTCAGGCTGGGGACTAATATGTAGAGACTTTGCAGGAAATAGCTATGGACTGCGAGGAGGTGCACATCTAGCTATTGATCCAGAACAAGCTGAGGCACAATCCCTTTTAGAAGCAGTTCAATGGGCATTAAAGAATGGATGGAGAAGGATTCACTTGGAGGGAGATTGTCAAAATGTCATAGCTGCAGTTAATGGAAGTACTACATCAATAAAATGGACTACTTCGAACTTAGTCCAAGATACTCTTTTTTTATTAAAATCTTTTGATTTACGGGTATGCACTTATGTTCATAGAGATGCAAACCACATTGCGGACTCTCTAGCTAAATATGTAAGATCACAAAAATTTGTTTTGTTGGTGGGACATTATACCTAGCTGGGTGAATACCTTGATCCAACGGGGATAAAAACACCTGTAATTTGATTCTTCAATAATAATCTTCTTTCCTATTAAAAAATAAAAAAGAGAGGAAATTCAGCGTTATAATATCTTGTAATCCAAGCATAGGAGAAACAAATAATTCCAGCAGAGGTAATGACAACATATTGATATTGGTCTTGTAAATTGTCATCTTCCTGAAGGTGTTCTTCAATAGTTTCCATGCAATCTCTTCGTATAACATTCTCTTGATTAGATCGGCTTTGTCTTGATGAACTCTCCTTTGAATCTTGATCTTGACCGTGTTCTACTTCTGGATCTCCGTTCTCTCAATCTAAGATTCTCTTCTCTTAAACCGTTATTCTGATGTATCAAATTCGCACGCTCCTCCTCTTGTCTTTGTCGTTCTACAATTATTCTTTGTCTAAATTCCGCAATTGTCATGTTCCCATCATTTCCTTCAAAGTTCTCAATTCTCTGTATTTCTTCTTCAGTTGAATCTGTTCTCCATGTATTACTTGTTCTATCAAGATCATCATTTCGTTTTTGTTCTCTTTGAGGCTCAACTGGAATTTCAATTTCTTGATTTTCTTTCCATCCTGTTCTTCTAGATTTGTATTTCTCCTTCTTGCAGCAATTATATTGCTTCTTCTTGGTACTCCTTCTTCACCAGCAGGTTCAAGTCACACCATCTTGAATGTCTAGATCTTAACTATCAAGATTTATCATCCAAAAGCTGTTTTCTAGCGCCAAAAATGTAATTGCAAGAAATCCTACAACCACGTCCCAAATTATCTAGAAGAGATTAAATGATCATAACAAAGTTTTCTTTATTGAATATTAGAATTACAAGTATTAATCAAAGTATTACAAAGGTTACTTGCTCTCCAAAATTACTTTCTCTCTCCTAGTTTCTTGTCTAGCACTCACCAAAAGATCCCCACACGTGAAGACCTCTCTCCTTTATATAGGATTCCTCATATTGGATGACAGCCTAAGAGATCCACTATTTTCGGAATCATTATGCGTTACTTCGTTCATGTACATTCACTCATTGTAGCACAGATTATTTCTCGCGTAGAACATCACACCTTACTTATGACTTTGCTGAGGTCACCCAATACGTCATCTTGAGTTTGCTGTGTGCGATGATTCTCGCACACATAAGATTATTTCCACTTCCATTCTTATTATAGTGTGCGATATTTTACTCCTACAGACCAGGTGCACAGTACTAACACGACTAATTTTTTCCTTAAAGAGATTGAATTTTTTGTACTTACAGGAATTCCCTTTTCTTATACTTCCAAAGTTTAGTTTCCAATGTCTTCTGCCAGCACTTTCCAAGTTACCGTCTTGTGTTAGACGTAGCATTCTCCACTGCAGGTGATGTTTATGAATGACTCCGCCCGGCAAATATCTGCATCAGGAGCAAGTAAGAAGTAAGTAAAATTAGTCATTAAAAATTAAGTTACATTTGAAACTGATTTCCCTACTTCTTTGGTACTGGACTCATGGTAGTGCATCCACAGTGATCGGACTAAAGGACGTTTGGAGCAATTGACATTAGTGGACTGTGGGGACAATTCACACATGGCCTAGTTGGAAATATAAAACTCTGATCATATCTCTACCGTGACAGACAAATGCTATTGCTCTTCTTATATAGTGAATTCGCTATAACTAATAACTCCAGCAGTAAAGAAATGGAAACATATCAATTTTATTATCCAAGGATAAGAAATGGAAACTTCCTATGGTTCGTATTTACCATTAAACTCAAACTTACATTAAAGCATAGACTCGGTGTAAAGAAGTAAGTCAAACAAGACTCTGGCAAACATAATCACAAGTAAAAGTCTAAAATTTAGACAAAAATCAATGAAAATGAGAAACAAGACTTACTGATGAGAAGAGAAGTCATTATGCCAATCAGATAACTTATCATGGTTGGAAAAATCTGCAAATATTTCAGCCAGCTTGAAACGAAATTGGAGATAGCGAAATGGCATATAAGAGACTTCATCACTCATGTAGCGAAATTTACTTGTGGGGGAGAAAAAATCTCAAGGCATAATTCTTGTCAAGAGTAAGAAATCTTAGGTGCTTCGAACACTTCTTGAGCTCCCGGAGCAACTTCCAGCATACGTCATAGATGTAAAGGAGGAGAAGAAAGTTGTTCTTGTGCATTTGTGGTTGGGTGGTTAGAAGGTCCAAGGGCAAGCAGTACTCAACAGATGGGGATTGAAGGTATTTGTAAACTTAAACAAGGATCTCCATTATTTGATCAAGGTCTCGCATATTCGGGATTGGAAGAAGTGGAATCAAACAGTGAGTTCTCCATACAGCATGCACTCGTGGACTGGGTTTGTTGGATTTCCAAGACCTCCTTAACACTCTTAATAGTTGAGGTGCAGCTTTGCAGAAGATTCAACCTAAATTCCTTCACAACTTTGGCTGGTAACCATGCTGAAACCCGATTGCAACACCGAAAGATCCTGCAACTCCGAGCATAGTAGCAGGAGTACAAATTGAAAACACGGATCAAAGATCAACCAGCAAAATAAATTTCTTTCTAGATTCACTTTAATGTGAGCGCTGCATTGGTTGCCGCTTGCGCACCTCTCCTAGCTGTTGGCCATTTATTCTGCCAAATCCAACATGTTTGCCAAAATAAAACAAATTATTAAACAGAATACATAATCCACTATTCACTACAACAAAATCATAAATTCTCATTAGTTTACTCTACTCTTCTGTTGACTCAACAACCCCTAGTTATTATTATTTTATCAAAAAAAAAAAAAAAAAAACTCAGGAATGTGCGAGCGATTTTTTTTTTTTTTCATCAAAAACTTTCAGAGATCTGACAGCAATAAGCAATTACTCAACATAAAACCAGAAAACAATTAATGAATTTAATCATATCATAAGATGAACTATGATTCTTACTGAGTCTCTACCTATTTCCGGATGTTTTGTCTGAACCAATTTCTTCTCAAGAGTGTCCAAATATCAATTCACATCCATCTCTAGACTTTCTTATGCGAAGAAGCATCATGTATAATTCATTATGCGCCACTTGCTTCAGCGGTTTCTGAGTACGATTTTATTGAGTGATAAATAAAAATTAGTCATTAAAATTTTAAAATTGAAACTGATTTAAGTCATATATACTTACTCCAATTTATCAGCACCTAATGAAGACCCAATTTCCGATTCCGCTCATACCAAGTAAAATCCTTTGTCCCTCCATCCATGGTATATGTGACACAAAACCCATATATCATTTATAACCCATCGATTGATTTGGTGGTGCTGGTAGTGGTGGTACTGAAGATTAATTCTAGTGGTGGTGTTGATAATAAAAAAGAGGGTTAATGGAGGATTATAGATTTGCGCCGCCGTAACTGGTTCGAGTGTTTGGTGTTTATAAGGAAGGTAATAATAAGATGTGATTCTTAGTGAACCCTAAAGCCTGCTTATAAGAATGCTAAATGGCCCGTGAGACGAGGCACAGCATCAGCCCGAAGATAGTCTTGGTGACCCGACCCGATATGTCTGTTCAGCTATACATGCCTCTCATGCGTCCGACAAGCCACTTCTTTTATTCTAGGAGCTTTTGTAAAACCTTCAGACACTAATTCAGAGAATACTATCATGATGCAAAACCTTGTTCGTGCCTTAACTTATTGTATTTGATTTTACAAATTTGCCTGTGAAGAATTACGAGTACAAGCCCCTAACTGATACTGTTAAGATAACCAACGATATTGGTTCTCTAAAGAATCAGTCGTAAGACCGAGTTATAAGGCAGAGTCTCTAGGCTATATTTATGTTTTTGATAAGTCTTTGAATTTGTTAAAAACTGTATAACAAATCTGTAACTATCTTGAATACTTTTCAAGTATAAATAATGTCTCTACCTCCACTGCAAAACTGTGAAAGTATTCACCAAAAATATCTTTCTTAACTTGGTATCAGCCTTGATCCAAGCCACGCTTCCAATACCTAAAAAAAAAATCATCAACAAAAACAAAAATCCAAACACCAAATCAGAGAGATGACAACAACCAATCAACTTAGAAATGTCCAGATTCATCATCTGGTAACACTCAAGTTAACAGAAACAAATTACCCACTGTGGAAAACACAGTTCAAACCCATTCTGAAGGGCCATGGATTAACTGGGTTCATTGATGGCTCCAAAACAATACCACCTAGAACTCTACCCAATTCTGAAGCTGTAAACCCTGATTTTACAGCATATGAAGAACAAGACTCACTTCTAGTTGGTTGGCTAAACTCAAACCTCACCCCTGAAGTTTTAGGAGTTGTTCGAGGACTAGACATAGCAAAGGAGGTTTGGGATATGCTCGAAGCGAGTATGCTCCAAAAACAAAGTTTCATCAAATGCACTTGAAGAAACAACTTCACTCTTTGAACAAAGGTAAAAAAACCCTCAAAACGTTTTTTAATGATGCTAAATCGTTGTTTGCTCAGCTAGCACAAACTGGTTATGTTGTTACCGCTGATGAGATGAAACAATCCATATGTAATGGATTGAATCAAACGTATGATCCAATAGTCATTGCACTGAGCACTACTGGAGAATTGGATATGCAAACATTTTATGCACATCTACTAATGTTTGATATGAGGCTAGAGCAGCATCTCTCAACTATACAACAACCCACAACAAACGTGGCCGCTTCTGCTAACCGTGGCTCATCCAACAAATCTGCACCGAAGCAGTACAACAATGCCAATCGTGGACCTTCGCAGCATAACACCAACAACCCTGCAAATCTTCGGTATCAGACATCTCAAAGGGAAACTCCCAAGTTTGACGAACCATGTCAAATCTGCAAAAAGGACAATCATCAGGCAGATCATTGTTGGTTTCATTACAAACCTAGCAACAATCAAACTCGTCAGCCAGCTGCGTATATTGCACTTCCAGATGGCACAACCGGTAACGTGGGTTGCGATATCGGGGCTACTCATCACCTCACTGCTGATATGGGGAATCTAGCAATACCTCATGAGTATGATGGAACTGAAATGGTACATGTTGGCAATGGTAACGCTCTTGAGATTGCTAATGTTGGTAACGCCTCCTTCACATACAAGTCCAGATCTTTCTATTTAAACAACATATATCATGTTCCAAAGATTAAGACTAATTTATTATCAGTCCATCAATTCCGCAAAGATAATGATGTGTATTTTGAGTTTCACAAATCTCATTTTTTTGTGAAGGACAGGCACACAAGGTTAACTCTGCTGCGAGGACTGAATAGGAATGGGCTTTATGTGTTTGAAGGAGTAAATTTGCTGGAAAAACCCGTCAAACCACAGGCAAACATATCATCCTCACTTTCATTATTGCATCAGCGTCTTGGGCATCCAATGTTGCGTACCGTTTCTCAAATTTGTCTTAGAAATTCTCTTCCCATTTCCAATAAACAGTCTGACTACTGTCAGCGTTAACCATCTTAGTAAGAGCAAGAAATTATCTTTTTCATTAATCAGTACTGTGTATGAAAAACCATTGAGTTTAGTCGTGTCTGATATTTGGGTTTCACCTAAAGTACCCAGGTCTAGTTTTCGATATTATCTTTTATTAATGGATGTCTATTCTCATTACACTTGGGTCTTTCCATTAATTCAACGATCTGATGCTTTTCAAACCCTAGTGCACTTTCATAAACAAGTTGAGAATATAACAGGTCATAAAATAAAGGTGTTTCAATCAGACAATGCCTTAGAATTTAAGAAGTTCACTGCCTATCTTAACGATAATGGTATCCAACATAGATTTTCCTGCCCCCATACATCTCCACAGAATGGATTGGCTGAACGCCGAATCAGGCATCTAAAAATCAGGGTTAGCATTGTTATACCATGCTCATATGCCGAAAAACTTATGGTCGTATGCTTTTACTACTGCCTGCTTTTTAATCAACAAGTTACCAAAATCTTCTTCCATATCTAAAACACCATTAGAGTTATTATTCCACAAAAAGCCTGACTATAAGTTCTTAAAATTTTTTGGATGTTTGGCATTTCCTTGTCTTCGTCAGTATAAATCCAACAAATTAGAACCTAGGTCTCTTCCATGTGTGTTCATCGGCTACAGTAATGCGCATAAAGGGTATGTGTGCTTACATAGGGAAACAAACCGGATCTACATATCTCGCCATGTACGGTTCGAAGAAAGCCATTGTTATTTTCAGTCTCTCCAGCAGAATCAACCAGTGCAATGTCCAGGTAATGTTCCAACCAGTACCAGTTTATTTCTATCACCACCTTTTAGTCGTTCTACAATATCAGACAGGGAAACTTCTGCAGTTGTTTCGTCAACTGCATCTCCATCAAACTCACCAGTGCAGAGTAACTCTCCAACAATTTCGTCGTCAGCCACCGAGCCTGTGCATAACACCACTGCCAGTTCACATTCAGATATTGCAGCGTTGCAGCCTGATGAAGTTTCATGAGCTGACCCACATGGGGCAATTAATTCTGGTGATCAACATTCCATACATTCTGCTCCTGAAGCTCCACTAAGTCAGCCTGTAACTCACTCAATGCGGAGGTGATCTAAAGATGGTATTTCAAAGCCCATTCAAAAGCTGTGTCTGACAGCTACCAAACATCCGCTACCTGAAGCAGACTTCATAGAACCAACATGTTTTACAATGGCGAACAAAATCCCTAAATGGATACATGAAATGGACGTACAAATCAATGCTCTCATCCGCAATGGTACGTACTCTCTGGTGAAGTATGAGAAAGGCATGAATATAGTTGGTTCAAAATGGGTCTATCGTGTGAAGCAAAATCCAGATGGAACTATAGAACGCTGCAAAGCCCGTTTGGTATCTAAGGGATATAATCAGCAGGAAGGAATTGATTTTGGTGAAACATTCTCACCTGTTATAAAGCCTTGCACCATTCGTTTGGTTCTATCTATAGCTGTAATGCATCAGTGGTCGATAAAGCAACTTGATGTCGAAAATGCCTTTTTGAATGGTCAGCTGGAGGAGGACGTATACATGAAGTAACCTCAGGGTTACGTTGATAAGGACTTTCCAAATCATGTGTGCAAACTGCACAAGTCCCTATACGTCCTGAAACAGGCGCCTAGAGCGTGGTACTCAAAGCTGAGTAGCCATTTAATTCACCTGGGTTTCACAAGGTCTATTGCGGAAAATTCTCTTTTCATCCGACAAACTACAGGATCTATTTTGTATCTCCTGGTGTACGTATATGACATCATAGTCACAAGATCCCGTTCATCTGAGATTACACAGCTTATCACTGCTCTTGGAGATTCTTTTTCCCTAAAAGACTTGGGAGATTTGTCTTTCTTCTTAGGAGTAGAAGTACTCAGGGATGACAAGGAACTAATTCTCTCTCAACGTAATTATATTGCGGATCTTCTTCGGAGAACAAGATTAGACGGCTCTAAACCTGTGAATACACCGTTAGATGCTAATGTGAAGATTGAAAAACAGGGTACAAATAGATTTGAGGATGCAACTCTCTATCGAAATGTGGTGGGTGCACTTCAATATCTGTATTTGACACGGCCTGATATTTCTGTGGCAGTGAATAAGGTCTGTCAGTATATGCACGACCCATATGATGAGCATTGGGAGCTTGTGAAGAGAATACTACGCTATCTCAAAAGTACCATAGACTTTGGTCTTCATCTCCGTCCTTCTAAGGATTTTTCATTGCAAGCCTACTCGGATGCCGAGTGGGATGGAAATTTAGATGATCGTCGTTCGACTAGCGGATATTGTATTTATTTTGGTGGAAATTTAATATCATGGAGTGCAAGAAAGCATAAGACTGTGTCGAAGTCCAGTACTGAGGCGGAATACAGAGGTGTGGCCATTGCAACTTCGGAAATTATCTGGATTCAATCACTGCTCAAGAAGCTTGGTGTATCTTGCTCTACACCTATTTTGTGGTGTGACAATTTGGGGGCCACTTACCTGACAGCTAATCCAGTGTTTCATGCTCGCAAAAAGCACATAGAAATAGACTATCATTTTGTCCGAGAACGTGTTGCTGATAAGCTACTTCTGGTCAAGTTTATTAGTTCCAGAGATCAGTTAGCAGATATTTTTACTAAAGGTCTTGCAGCGCCAAGGTTTCAAATTCTACGTAGCAAGTTGCACATTCTCCAGCTCCGGTACAACTTGAGGAGGAATGTTAAGATAACCAACGATATTGGTTCTCTAAAGAATCAGTCGTAAGATCGAGTTATTAGGCACAGTCTCTAGGCTATATTTGTGTTTTTGATAAGTCTTTGAATTTGTTAAAAACTGTATAACAAATCTGTAACTATCTTGAATACTTTTCAAGTATAAATAATATCTCTACCTCCACTGCAAAACTGTTGAAGTATTCACCAAAAATATCTTTCATAACTGATACAGAATTAATAGTGGTGTTAAAACTTTGAATAATAATATGAAGACTTTTGTGTAGTAAAGAAGGATCACAAAGAAAGAGGCGTAGAAGGCGAAATGAGTTGAGGTCTAAATTTTAGGTTTTTAAGCTGGTAATAGAATTCCCGAATTTACCCTTGCAATTATGTGTTGAGGCACTGGACCACGATTTCGCATCCACTTGACTTCAATAACAAAAGTGCTGAGACCAAAAGACAGTTAAATTTTTTTAATACTCAACATAAGGAATCTTTGCTTCCTTATGCACTTAAATTTCAATATGTTTACGAAATCATTGTTGTAGATGTACAAAAGATAACTTGATCATTAGTGGGATCAAATTTGTACATTATACAATAGAAAAGGAAACACAAGCTTATTCCTTTCAAGTAATGCAATTACATTTGCTTCTAACCTAAGGAGGTTTCTTTACAGGCTTCACAGAAAAATAAAAATATATTGGCAAATCCATAATGCTAGCCAAAGGGAGAAATTACATATTGGCTTTGGCTTCTCATACGATTTCGCTTTCAATTTCAATTGTGTTTACTGTACCGGAGAAAATATTGCGGTTGGGAGGTAACATAGCGGCTTGTAATAGGAGCTTTATACTACCCGGAGGAAATATAAGCCTTGGCCCTAGTGTTTTCGGCACAGGACGATTTCCTAAAATCCTTGCATTAGAAGATAGGATTGTAGGTCTTGTAACTCTAATCATACCATGACCACCATTTAATAGGATAATCCTGATCATCTATCATTCACTCCGTTGGAAATTGGAAACAGAACAAACATATTAATAATCATAATATTCAAGAGAACCGGTTGAACAACTAAAATTAAGAATAAGATGGAAATCTAAACAAAACTAATGAAAATGAGAGGAGAATTGGGAAGTGGAAATCGTGTTAAAACCAGTTGCTCAACGTGCGAAGACTTGGTTGATTTTCCATCCACTACTTTGTTAACCCCTTCAACTGATTGTACGACTTGCTCACATTCTCATCGTGTGTATGAACACACGTTTCGTAGACCTCCAGACCAAAACCCTAGTTAATATCCCCCTATGTAACACGATTGATCTCGTGTGATTGTGGAGTCTGCAAGGAAGATGTGTATTTATTCGATTGTTGACTTCATGACTTCATGGGACGATGAGTCCTTGTATTGTTGAGTCGAACGTGGCTTTGAAATGTTCTGAGACTCATGAATTGGACATGTATGTTGAGACAGAGATATGATGTGTGAATAAGTTAACGTGAGATATTGCTCATTCGATGAATTGTTGAATATTGATAGTTGAACCAATATTCTTTGATTTGAGCAGGTATTGCTAATCTGAGAAAATATTGCTCGTTTGATAAATTATGGTAGTATGACCAAATATAATATTAAATAAGAATATTGGCAATTGAACCGAGTATGATAAATAAAATGTTGATCACGGGATCTGATTCCGCACATATACCAAATAACTAAATCAAACCATTTTCTCTTCTTCCTTCCAGGGTTTATGAGACACAAAACCCGTCTTAATTTCCTCGGTCAATGAATCGTCCACTTGAGTTTTTAAATCAGCATCATTTTGCTTTGCAGATGACTTGCCCACATGAGTCTTTGTTGACTCGTCTACTTGATTCTTTGTTCCATCAGCTTGGTAATCTTTTGAGTTGTCTCAAGATGGCATTGTTGACGAACCTAACCCAGGCCCATCATTACCACCTCTTGCCTGGTACTATCTCAATTAGAGGCTATTCAATTTGTGATACTTCATCCATAGAGCTTTTATCAAATTGCAAAGCACAGTAGAATACAGTGAGCACAATACCTAGAAATCAATACTAACATTGATTCTCTTAATAATTCATTCATTCATAATAAAGCAAAAACTACAAATCTCTTGAACTTTAATATTTGGATTAAAGTGCTGACAACAAAGGTTTAAGATCTACAAATTTCATTTTCATTGTACAGAAAAAAAAAACAAAATTTTCTTTGCCATTCCTTCCGCTGTCATTTTTAAATGATAACAAAAACCCGTATTCTAATTACAACAATCATTCATTATGGTACCGAAGATAATAGTGGTAGTGGTGGTGCTGGCATTGTTGATAACGAAGAAGAAGATGGAAATGCGCCGCCGTAACTGGTGTTTGATTTGGTTTTTATAAATGAGATGATCTTACAGAACCCTAAAGACTTATATATATGAACACTAAAATGGGCCAATGAGACGAGACATGGGATCAGCTTGCTGCTGGTCATGATGGTTCTGTTTTTAAGTATACAACCCATGTTTTTTTTTTTTTTTTTTTTCAAGCTTATTACAGGTGCGGCATGATTTATTAGAGGGGCGGCAGTGTGATAGTAATGTCCCTCTAGTTGGTTAGGGGATATCCTAGAGGGGATGTAAATTGACTACATTATCCTTTTCACCTTAAACAACCAAAATCAAATCAGTTTTTGTTAAACCTAATGAACCAGAAAAAATCAAATTGAGTTTTTTTTTTTTCATCTTCTTCTTCATCTTCTCTTCTCCTCCATCAACCATAACCTCCATCAAAACTGAAAATTTCATTGCCTTCGATTAATCGGCGATTTGAAAAACGTTTGGAAAAACCCAGTTAGGGTTAGTTTATTGAGTTGGATTTAAGTTAGTTTTGTATCAAAATTACGGTTTTATATTAAATTTTTGGTTGCATGTGAGTTACGATTGGTAATAACTCAAATACGAATCGTAGCGTAGATTGGGTTGATGTTACGGTTGGTTTTAACTCAAATACCAACCGTATGTTCTTCGTTTTGAGAAATATGTTGAGTTACGGTTTGTATTTGCATCATATTTATCAATCGTAATTGAGTTACAATTTGTAACTCAAACAACCATACCAATCGAAAATAATCCCGTGTCTTAAGAATTTATCAAATAATGATTTACGGTTCAAAAGTTAAGTTGACACACCAACCGTAGGGTAGTTACGGTTGGTATCGATTCATTAGTTACCAACCATAATTTAGTTACGGTTGTTTTTCAAATTTAATTACCAACCATAATTGGTTTTACGATTGGATCTTCCCCAAATTTAACCAGTTGCGGTTGGTATTCGATAACTTACGAACCGTAACTAAGAGTTACGGTTGGTCACGAGCAGAATTGCAACCGTAAGTTCTTCTGAAAATTTAAAAGTTTTGATTTTGTTACCTACTTTAGATAATTTTGAGCGTGAAAAAGCTAATGGAAACTAATTTAGAAGTATACCGGGTCACTGGAATCACTCACTTTGGTTGAATGAATCAAAATTTAGGGTTTCACAAATATCACAATTTTTTTTCCTTTTCTTCTCCTCTGAACTTTTTTTTTAACTCTAAAAATATGTTTTGTTTTGATTTTAAGTTAATATAAGTGAAATTAATCATTAACACTAAACTTGATTATCATCACTAAATTAGGTTATCAATAATGAGGGTTAATTTGTCATTTCCAGTTCTTTTTTACAAGGGACACCTTGAATGATCATGTAATGACCCTTTTTGTCCTATTAGAATGCCGCCCCTCTAATAAACCATGCCTCCCCTATAATAAGATTTTTTCTTTTCTTTTGTGCAGCCTTCTAAAGAATTATTTGTGTGGTGAACCAAAATATTTGGTTTACTACACTGAAAATGCAATTGTACATTAGAAACTTACCTAGTGATATTAATTTATTCCAAGAACCATAAATTATTCCACTTTGATTTTGGATTTACAATGTGACACAAAATCAACCTGGTGATTTAGTATTCTAACTAAACATAACCTCAAAAAATACCTCTTGGACTAAATATTTACCGTCAATTAAAACCTGGAAAGCGACCTAAAGTGCAACATTGTCGCCCAAAATTTGTTGGCAAGCTATTACATATCCTTCTATTGGCGCGTAGATCTACTCACTTTGCCTTAAGTCTTGTACTTCACTCTCTATCGCTCTAAGTTTCTTATAAAGCGCGTGATACAAGAAATTCACATATGCATTACAAGTAGGTACAACTCCGACAAATTCAGGTAAAATAACATTCAAAATCCGATATTTATCGACCAAAATAATCAACAACATACTTGGAAGTACTGAAATTTTTCTATCAAAAGAAGAAGAAAGGTATACAAATACTCATGGTGTAAATTGGGTGTGCCAAAGACGACGAGCCATGAAGGCCAAAGCACGCTAAAATTTGAGCACGCCATTGACCTAGCACGTGACTTAGCCCGGCCACGGCACAACACGTTAGTTAAATGGGACGTCTTTGGGTTTGACTAATTGACACGGTAGCACAACACAAGACACTAAGCACGGATAAGCACGTGGCCCGGCCAAATTTGACACGTTAAGAGAGCACGTCATAACATGTACAAATACACCATATAACAAGGCATAATACATCACATTTTTTGTATATTTCACAAAAGAGTCACTATTCTAGCTAGTTTTAACATTTTATGTTGGCTTATTTAAAACAAAACATATAATACCTTAATATTTGGAAAATATATTTCAATATCGTTGTTATAATGTCGTTACCTATATTTAGCTAGAACATTAATTTACGTGACAATAATCCAATTTCATATTTGATGGGCTATTTCTTTTTACTGAATAAACATGTTAATTTTACTTGAAATAATTTCAAATGATATGTTGTCTAATTAAATTCTTGTGATAATGTCCGACTTAATGTATACATTAAGTGATTTCAAATTGTTTATAGCACGTGTGCCAACACGGCACAGCACGACACGTTTATTCGTGTGCTGTGCTGTGGGTGTATCTTTGTGCCTAGCTTTTGACTAGTAAAGCACAACACGGACAACACGTTTAAATCGTTGGTTACAAAGACACGACCACGGCACATGGCACGTGAAGCACGCGACTTCGTGTGTCGGGCTGTGCCGGGCCGGCACGTTTTACACCTCTAACAAATACTACTCTCTAGCAACATAATACCCGGGGAAGGCCCAGTAGAGAGGGTTCGTTAATGCAGTGGTATTTGAATAAATTACAATGATTAATGTTCTTAATCTCTTATTTATAATTTATCAAACAAGTAAAAAAATAACCGAACATATTAACCAATTTATTATCACATTCCGAAGTTATTTTAACTACCGTAATTTTGAATATCTTATGTAGGAAATACCATATGGTCCTAGAAATAATATATTAGAGAGATTCTAGTCCAATTGACCTAGTCAATTGTCTGTTTGGTCCTATTTGGTAATATAAATTATCATTTGGTCCTAAAAATTATTGTTTGGTCCTAGGGTGATGTCATGGATGATGTAAATGTCATCGTGTAGTGGCAAAAACACCCTTATATTATTGTTTGGTCAGAAAATAATGGTTTTGGTCTTAAGGTGATGTGTGTCGCTTTTTTTCTCTCTCTTGATAAAAATAAATAAATAAAATTTAAAACTTAAATATCTTTTTAACCATATGTCTAAAAATGATAAATTTTATATATTCGGAAAGCCCTCGACGATAGCTTTCCAACGAGTACCATTAATCGCTATGTTTCGGAGCTTTTAATTTTTTTATTTTTTTATATGGACTTCATTCCGAAATGAAAGTCCATATAAAAACATGAAAAAAACAGACTTCATTCCAAATGAAGTCCATATAAAACACATACAAACAGACTTCATTTACGGAATGAAGTCCATATAAAAACATGAAAAAAAGCAGGACTTCATTCCTAAATGAAGTCCATATAAAACACATACAAAGGACTTCATTTACGGAATGAAGTCCATATAAAAACATGAAAAAAAAACAGACTTCATTCCAGAAATGAAGTCCATATAAAACATATACAAACAGACTTCATTTCTGGAATGAAGTCCATATAAAAAAAGACTTCATTCAGAAATGAAGTCCATATAAAACATATACAAACAAACTTCATTTGGAATGAAGTCCATAAAAAAAAATAAAAATTAAAAGCTCAGAAACATAGCGACAATGGTACTCGTTGGAAAGCTATCGTCGAGGGGCTTTAGAATATATAAAATTTATTAATTTTTGACATATATTTTGAGAGATATTTAATTTTTAAACTTTTAAATATTAAGGTAAGAATAAGAGAAATTATTAGAGAAAATAAACAAAAGAAAACATTCACGTGAGAGAAAAAATAAGAGAGAAAAAGTCACTTTAGATATTTTAATAATTATGGACCAAATGGAAAAGGTGATTTCTGAAAGGACCAAATAGACATGGGACCACCTTGAAAAGGACCAAACCATATTTTTCCCATATCTTATAGCATTCCCATATACAAACATTATCCCTTCAAAATCACAATTACTTCAAGTGTGCAAAAGTTCACTTTAATCGTTATTAGTGGAATCCAGTTTTCATTTTATAAAATTTTGTAAAGTGCTGGAAAGTGGAATCTAATTTTATAAATTGCTTACAAATTGGAATCCAATTTTGTAAAAAAAAATATTTGAGAGGAAAATTCATTATGTTAGAAATAGACTGCAAAAGTTATGAGTCCTCAATTAAAGGACTCGTCTTTGTTCTTGGTTTTTTTGTTGAACTTCCATTATAATGTCCATGCTCTGTTGTTGAACTTCGTGTCTGGCCAAATACAGCTCACGCACCTAACGAATCAAAAGCAAAGAGGGATCAGAAATTTTTTTCTTTTTCTTAGAGAAACCCAAAAACAAAAAATGAAAATGAAAGCAAAAATTAAAGAATAATAATAAGATGCTACAAGAAACACACCGTCCAAAAACCCAGTTGTGTCTCTATCATAGGCCCAGAACAGAAGAATTAGTTGGATGGAGATCGGAGCATGTGATAACCATTGATGCATCTGACAAATTCTGGACGTCCGATAGAAGCTCTAGAACACAAACTCAGACATTGGATCGGATAATTGTGCTTACTTGTCATTCACCTATTGGAAACAAAAAAGACATATCATCAAACATTCAATTTACAGCAATCAAATAAGATGGAAATGTAAGCAAAAACAAATCCAAGTGAGACTTACTTTTGAGAGGAGATATCATTATGCTGAACCAACCAATCACAACCATGATTGATGTGTCTGTGTATTTGAGTGAGGTTTTCCATTCAAAACAAGTACTTCATTCATAACCCTAATTTACAAAATCATTATTGCACAAAACTTCTCAGAAGGAGGAGGGGGTTTGTTTTGAAGTTTGGAGGCTGGATCTAGATCTGAATTTAGAGACTCCGAAAGTTATGTTTGTGTTGAAGGACTTACTTTTTATAGGACCTCAACCCTAATGTTCAAGCCGTTAGATTTAGGTCTAGACATATGGGAGTGCATCCAAGGTGGTAGGATTAAACTAGCTAGGTTTGGTGCTGTTGACAGACAATAGTGTGGTGTATGGACAATTTTTCACATTGCGCTTCCTTGCTATTATGTATTTTTGCATGATAATAATGATATAGTACACCTTCACCGTATAATACTATTATTTCAAGAAGATAGAACACAAAATTGGTCAAAAAGACCAAAATCAACAATTCCTGAGTGAAAAAGACACTTAGATTTTAATACTATTTAAATAGCCAAAATTAAAAAGATACTGTTTAAATGGACAAAATTTTAAAAATAGGCAGAATGTAACCAGTTTCATCCTGTCCACTACAGGATGCATCCAGTTTCATCCTTGCTATTTTTTAAGTATAAGCCAGGATGAATCCAGTTTCATCCTTGCTATTTTTTTTTTTTGGCTATTTCACCCGTACTCTTTTTACTTGTCCATTTGAACCGTGTTTTAAATTTTTTTGGACAAATGACCCATTTTCTCAAGATAGAAATAGTTTCCACGGTATAATTGAACAAGAAAAATGAGTAATCGGGTAAATATCGATTTGTTTGGAATGTCGGACAACCACTTGTAAGTGTTTGTATACATATAAGTAAATACTTGATTTGTTTCAAGCAACCGTTTAACGTGAAAATTCAAGATTTTAGTCAGATACACCTCTCTTCATAATTTAAGTTGTAGTCGTTTTGGAAAGTGATTAATATAACTCGGCTAATCTCACGCTAAGTACCACCGAAAGGACATGTTTTCACGTTTTTTTCCAAAACCTAGATGAATATTACACTGCTCGAATGCAACATTGTTTCCATACAACTCTCCTAAATAGAGTACAATTGTTATTTCGACAGTTCTATAGCTGAATTGTTTAATCATCCGTTAACCACATCTTAAACGTTCCCATATACACGAAAAATATCAACTTTTAAGTAACCCTTATTGTAACAATTCAATACTTCAGTCAGACACACTCCATCACTTTAGTTTTGGAAAGTCAGCCAACACTGAGGACAGCCTAAAGGACATGGTTATGTTTGTGGAAAGACAAATACTTGAAACCCAACCAAGCTGAAATGACTTACTAATTGAGTTGCTGCAGGGAATTCACACAGTATTAGCTAGGTGCACAACCACTTATTACATGACTAATTTTTTTTTCTTTAAAGAGAGTGAATTTGTTAATATTTACAAATGCTTTGTAATGCTTCTGCACTTCAGTTTCCATTTTTCTTTAGCCCAACTCATCCCTTGCCATTGTCATTCATTTTTTACGCCAGATCTCTGCATTAGGAACGAGAGGAATTAACTAAAAATAGGTCATTAAACATTAAAAAATAAAATTTAAACTGACTTTAGTACTTGTTTGTACTTACTATTCAGATGTTTCGGCTGATGTTAGTAATCCACGCGTTTTCATGTACCAGCACGGGAACTATACCTAAAGCGTCTCAAAAAACGCTATCGAAGGTGAACACGCATAAAATTTTCCGACTCCGCTCATACCAAATATTTAAATCAAACCATTATACCAAATACCCAAATTAAACCATTTTCCCTCCATGGTATATGAGACACAAAACCCATACTCCATTTGAAGTATGAAGGTCACTAGATATAGATTTGAAGATGAGGACAGCGCTGTCTGTCTAGTGAAGGATTAGGTAGATTTATAAGTTTAGGTTTTCAAGTTGGAACTGAAATTACCAAAGCCACCCTTGTATAATTTCTAAGCATGGGCTTTGTAACCGGGTTTCACTTTGTGATTCCCAATAATACATACTCCCTGACTGCTGAAGCTACTGGTGCTCTGCAATCCCTCGGAGAATTTTGCATTTCATTGACAAGATAAAACAAGAACCCCGACAAGTTTTAAAAATCACAATATAGACAAAGAGAGCTAATGATCTCGCAACCTATGCTGTCATGTATTCTCTCTGCATTGCTTCTCTTATGAATTAAATGTAACTGAGTTAACAAGACCCTACCAATTGATACAATATTTGACTTTAGGTTTCAAGAAAATACAAATGGTTCTCATGATATAATTGAACATAAAAGTGTGCTAAGGGCAGCAATCAAAGCAACCAAATTCAATAAGAAATCCAGTTGTATCAAAAATACTACAAAACCAGGAGGCATTCCTGGATAGAGTACATTTGGGATGCAACAATTTGGAGTGTTTTCCTGCTGAAGTTCTTAACCATCCATTACTAGATACTTGGTCAGACACATTCTTTCACATTTGAAAAATGTCATTATTAAAATTGTCTATCTCGCAGTAAAGACAACCTAAAGGACATGTTTACATGTTTGCTTCTAAACCTAGATGTCAGAAAACAAAAAATTGAAACACAAAGCTCAAATAACTTGATCATTTTGGTGGTTGCAGGGCATTAGTACAGGAATAACTTGATCATTTTGGTGTTTGCTGACTAGGTACACAGTACTAACATGACTAATTTTTTCCATAAAGAGAGTGAATTTTGGATACTTACAGGAATTCCCATTTCTCATACTTCAGAACTTTAGGTTCCATTGTCTTCTGCCTGCACTTTCCAAGTTACCTTCTTGTGTTAGGGGTAGCATTTTCCACTGTAGGTTATGTTTATGAATGACTCCGCCCGGCAAATATCTGCATTAGGAGCAAGTAAGAATTAGTCATCAAAAATTAAGTTACATTTGAAACTGAACTTACTACTTCTTTGATACTAGAGTCTACACTCATGGCAGTGCATCCACAATGATCGGACTAAAGGACGTTTGGAACAATTACAATTTGACATTAGTGGACAATTCACACATAGCCTAGTTGGAAATATAAAACTCTGATCATAACTCTACCGTTACAGACAAATGCTATTGCTCTTCTTATATAGTGAATTCGCTTCAAAGAGAAGCTAATAACTCCAGCAGAAAAGAAATGGAATAAGACATTTTATGAATGACAGGTACCTACTGGATAAATGCTATTATAAAGACAAATGCTATTGCTCTTCTTGTTGAAGCGAGAATGTCTAGGTGATCGTATATTAACAGGATAACTGGATAAGGTTACCAGAAAGTAAAAAACAATACAAATGAGTTAATGCATAGACTCGGGTACGTGTATACCATAAATTTAAACTAGTGACATTAATGCATAGACTCGGTGTAAATAAGTAAGTCAAACAAGACTCTGGCAAACATAATCACAAGAAACAAGTAAACAGCTAAAATTTAGACAATAATCAATGAAAATGAGAAACAAGACTTAATGATGAGAGGAAAAGTCATTGTGTCAATCAGATAACTTACAATGGTTGGAAAAATCTATAAATATTTCAGCCAGCTTGAAACAAAATTGGAGGATGAGGCGAAATGACATAAAATGATAAAATGCAGAGCAAGAGGTGTCATAAGTGATTTCATCACTAATGTAGCAAAATTTACTCGAGCATGAGAAGAAATCTCAAAGCATAATTCTTGTGAAGAGTAAGAAATCACTAATGTAGCAAAATTTACCATACTTCCGTAGAAATCAGAGCAGAATTCTGAAAGTGTTTGTACCCCAAGACTGACTTCCATTACGGGAAAGATAAGCCGCAAACGTCACAGACGTGAAGGAGGAGAAGAGAGTTGTTCTTGTGCATTTGTGGTTGGGTGGTTAGAAGGTCCAAGGGCAGGCAGTACTCAACAGATGGGTATTGAAGCTATTTGCAAACTTAAACAAGGATCTCCATTATTTGATCAAGCTCTTGCATATTCAGGATTTGAAGAAGTGGAATTAAACAGTGTGTTCTCCATACAGCATGTACTCATCATGGGCTGGGTATGTTGGACTTCCAAGACCTCCTTAACACTCTTAATAGTTGGAGTGCAGTTGCACAAAAGATTCAACTTAAATTCCTTATCACAACTTTGGCTGGTAACCATGCTGAAACTGGATTAAACTCCGAAAGACCTACAACTCCTTTCTTGGATACGAGCATATTAGCAAAATCAGTTCACCATAATGGGATCGCTCCATTGTTTGCCCCTGGCACACCTCTCCTAGCTATTGGCCATTTATGCTGCCAAATCCATGATATTTGCCAAACCAAAACAAATTACTGAACTGAATACATAATCTAATTCATCATTAAAAAAAAATTGAGTAACAACTCGGGAATATGCGAGCAAACTTTTTTTGCATCAACAAAACTTTTTTTTTTTTTGCATAAACCCAGAAAACAATTAAAGCATATTATAAGATGAAATATGATTCTTACTGAGACAGTACCTATTTCCGGATGGTAAACCATGGATTTGTATATACCAATGTAACTTTCCATCCTTGATATGTATTGAGTCCTTCAATTTAAAAAATCCGTCCATTAGAACAAATTTATGTCCATTCAGTAAAAACAAGAAAATGATATTTTTGAATCAATCAGTATTGAAACCAAATAAATGAATAAGAAGGATTTGAAATTTGAAACTAATTTTAGCTGTTCATTGAATCAAATTTGAAACTTACTCCTTCTACGTTGAAAACCCAATTTCCGATTCCGCTCATTCCGAATAACATCCAAATCAAACGATTTCCCCTCCCCTTCATCTGTCCAAGGAATTTGAAACACAAAACCCGAATTCCATTTATAAACCATTGATTTGGTGGTCTTGGAGGTGGTATTGAAGATAAACATGATGGTAGTGCTGGTGTTGATAACGAAGAAGAAGATGGTTAATGGAAGAAGGCAGGGCAAAAGGATTAATGGATTCTAGCCATGCGCCGCCGTAAGTGGTACGACTGCGTTTTTTTCGTAAGTAAGATAAGATGCTCTTACTGAAGAACCCTAGCGCCTTATCGGAAGAAAACACACCAAATGGCCCATGAGGCACGGTATAAGGCCCACATGGCCTCTAGGCGCACCATCAGCCCGTGCCGCAAACTGAATTTACTCGATGTCCCAAGTAAAGAAATTATGTGGCGCTTATCACTTTGTTTCGGGACCAAAAATTAATTTGCAGGATAAATTTAAAATTTAGGTGAAAACTAGATTAATTGTTGTTGTTTTTTATTTATTTTGTTTAATTAAGTAAGGTAGTATATCAAAATTAACAGAATTAATCGTTATATTAAAATGTTAATAATTTATAAAATCCTCAAGTTTTTGAGCGAGAGTTATGAGAATGAGTGTTTTTCCCAACATTGATGAGTGTTTTTCCCAACATTGCTATTGGGTGTGATATTATTACTTACTCATATAAAATAGATAATTTTTTGGTCCGTCTTTTATTTTTATCCCAGTAAACTGGTATTCCGTTTTGCAGCCATATGCTTTACCCACTATGAGAAGTAGTGATTCATTAAGTGAAAGAAAGGAAGGACATAAAAGAAATGGAATATTAAAAAGAAATAGAAGGGATTTGACGTCCAAGTAAAAATTTGCTTCGGCATTAATATATTTGGCGCTCTACCTTATTGTGTCCTGCTATGCCTAATCATGTGTCATTTTGTGCCGTTCTTACATTTTACTTTGACGTATTGTGCTATAACTTTGATGGCATGACCCACTTTACAACTCTAACCTAACCTGGTCTAGAATAATTGTGCGTAACTTTAAGACGTGGATCTCGAGGGGTATCTAAGCAATGTTCCGAGTTCAGTTTCACAAAGATAATTTCAGGTGATGAAACGTAATGAGGTTTTAAAGGTTTATTGTATGGGTTCCCCACTTCAATTATTTATACTTGTTCCCAGATATGAACATCAGTAGTTAGGGTGGTTAGGTCGAACAACAATTTTTGGTGTTTCTGATGTTGGATTGCTCAGTTACAAACTTTTGAAAGGATGTTTTAGTTTTTTTATCTCGCTAGTGCAATTGAGAATGACCAATATTTTTTCCTCAATGATATAGGAATGAAACTGGTTAGTGAAAGAAGCTTTGTTGTTCATGTTATTACAGACTTGGGGAACACATTTTATCAAATGACATGTAACTATTGAGATTATTAGTCGCATTGTTGGGCAATCTAAGATCTGCGGTTTATAATGTCTTGGGCATCCACTCATTCTTAGGTGGTTTTGAGTTGGATCCGTATCTAAAGATAGAGATCATAAAATTTTGGAAATCCAAATGTGGTAGTAACATTAAAATTGCATTGGTACACACACAAGTAGTTTCTAACTTCCAAGTCTCTTTTATTGCCTTGGTTTCATAGAAAAACTAGTTCATGCCATATGATACTACATAACTATTTCACCTCAGGTATTATTTTAGTGCAATTACAATGTCTATATGCACTATTTTAAAAGCCCTTTGATCATATTGCCACATACTAGAAAAGAAAAATAAAAAAAATAAACATAAAGGAATAACCAGTGGATATCGATTAATGTATATTTTTATGTTTCAAGAAAATGTATATTTTTTGAGGTGTAGGAGAAAACTAATTGTTAGCCTGTTATTCATTTCAAAGAGAGTTTTTCGCATTGGATTCATTAATGGGATGTTATTTGGCTACTTCTCCACTATGATGAAGAATGCCTGCGAGGACGGTCACTTTAAGGCTGTTCAGGTGATCTTCGTGTGATGGTGTTTTTGACGTATAATTTGTAACAAAGGTAGATTCAATTTAGTAACTTATTTATCTTCCATTTTATCTTTAGTTATTTTTTTATTACTTAGAAAAATAAATTAATCAAGTTTCTAATTTTGTTTTGAATACTTAATTAGGTCTCAAACTTAATTAGGTAAGGTCTCAAATTTGGTTAGGTCTCAAACTTAATTAGGTTTCATATCCCCACAGTGTTTACCAAATCTTCCTTCGTCTCCTCCTGGGGATATGAAACACAAAACCCAAATTCCATTTATAACCCTTTACTCATTAAGTGGAGATGGTGGCGGTGGTACTGAAAAATAATAGTGGTGGTGAAAGTGAAGATGAAAGCGGCGCTGTGCTGTGAAGGTGGTGGATCTACAGAGAACTAAATTACCAAAGCTGCCCTTGTATGCCATGTGTCTGTTTCGGTTGGGTTGACCATGATATCGCATCCACGATTATACCACATAAGAATCACCGAAAAGTCAAAAATCTGATTGTTGTTGGGTTGTGTTCTAAGACCCAATTGCATCGCATCACTGCTCTAAAAAATTGAAGAGTTTATTAAAAAATACTCATTGCTAGATCCATCGAAACACCAAGCAATGATGTTATAACTAAAGGATTTCTTGATATGTATGATGGGCAATGAACTCAAAGATTTCAAGAACATACAAAAAGTTTACCCATCCACATAGAAATTATACAACACTAGCTAGCAAGTCTTATAAACTTGCGAGTACAAGCCCCTAATTGACACACAAATGATAAAAGTACAGTTTTACAGAAGATAAACACCTTCCAAATCCTGACAATGCTCGACTGCAAATTCCATCTTCTTGAACCTCAATGGAGTATGAAATACCACTTCTTGAAATAACAAATCTATGTCAGTATCATCTGTTGACTTTTACGGTTTCTGCGAGAATTCCATCTTTTTGAAACTCAAAAGATGTCTGTCGTGACTTATAGGTGAAGGTTGTGCACAGAACAGCATATGGAATTCTTGCGGATGTTTTTCCTTCACTAACTCCTCCTTGGAGCTGTTAAAAAATACAAGTCAGAGATGAATTTGCGCAAAAGCCCCATGGTAACTACCCATTGGATCCTTTTTCACTTTACAATAAGAAAGAAAAAATCTTTACTAATGCTGAAAAAATGAAGCAAGAAGAATCTGAATCTAGATTATACTGCTTCAATGCTGATGCCTTGTCATAAGTGCAGCCAATCTGACTTAACTTTAATCGCTTCGATGCTAATGCTGATATTGCTAAGAACAGTGAAACAAATAGGATTAAGAAAGTGGCTTAAAAAAATAATTCCGGATCTTCGAATCCATCTGTATAAAGTTGATACTCCCTCCGTTCCACTTTAGATGATGTTGTAGGAGTTTTCACGCAGATTAAGAAATGGAGAGATAAATGAAGATTTTCCAACTATACCCAGAAGAAAAGTCTTCAAACATTAATTGTTATTAGTGCATTTAAAAATAAACTTATAGTTCCAAGACATAATGTTAGGGTATTATTGGTAGTTTTGTGGGAAAATATGAAAACTTTCAAGTATTGTGGAACAAGAAAATAACCCTAAAATATCATCTAAAATGGAACGGAGGGAGTACATTTTTGTTGTGTTACAGAGACATGCATGTCTGTCTAACATATTTGAGCCGTATGGACACCGACAGTCGTGTCTGATACACAAAACATTAAGCCGCATGGACACCAACACTTGTGTCCAATAAACCAGACATGGCTCAGTTACCGAAAATACAATAAAAGGTTTAATAAAACAAAAACGTAGAATCAGACCATCTAAAATCCATGAATTCAAAAGTATGTCAGAACATGAAAACAAAAAAATTGTTGCTTCTGTGATGTTGGACATGAGTTTTTTTTTAGTAAAGCTTAAATGAAGAATTTACCATAATTGAGTTCATCAACACCAAGAACAACTGGTTCTCCGGTTGAAGGACCCGACCCATGTCCTGTTCGACTTTTTATTAATTTCTTCTCTCTGTCCTTCCATTCAACCAAGAATGCATATTCAATCATAGGACATCCATTTATTCCCACGTTACCTCCTACCGCTTTAGGCACAAGTGGACGTCCTGCAGGGCTGATTCATCCAGGGCGTAAATCCCAAATTGTTTGGGTGCCCTTTCAGGAGAGTGGTAATACACCCAATCCAAACATATGAGGTTCGTGCGAGACCTCCCCAAATGGACATGTTCCTTATGTAATGTGGATAGCTCTATACTATTGTAGGGCTGCCATACAATCTGTAGATACACAATAAAAAGTTACGCTACCAAAGAGAGAGAAAATTAAAACACTACTAGCATACCAACTTACATCATCATTGCTCAACTTTGTGAGTATATCCTCAGGATCATATCCCGTCCACTTGATTCTTCAGAGAGCTTCACCCCATTCGAGCATAAGAGGAACTTGTTTTGGTTTATCATCTTTAGTGATAGCTGAGGCTTTAGGGAATCCATCAAGTAGCTTTGGGATGCGTGAAGAATCTACAAATAAACTATTAATTGTAAACCACCAATAAAGAAAGAATCAAAAAACAAAAAGAAGCTAAGGGTAAATTGAGAACTACCACAAGTGGGAACACAAAAGCAGGAATGACGGCTTGGCTTCGGTACCCCGGGCAATGCTCTGCTTTGCGCTGTTCAAAGCGTGGTACAACTGGCACAACATAGCTGAGCCCCATGAATACTTGTCCACCCCAGTAACATCTTTTAGAAGGGGTAAATACTCATGACAGACTTTATTTGCTATGGAGTAAGGCAGCCCGATAACGTAGAGCAAAAATGCTCTGCAATGCCTTAGGATAACCTCGTCGTTGTCATCTGCTTCAGGCACCTTCTCAAAAGTGTCCTTCAACCAGGTGAGTTGAATACAATTCCCTGGTGGAGTTACGCCCAAGTACTCCTGACAAACTTGGTTTCTATTGCAGTATTTGCCAGTGACTGGCTCACCATTCACCGGAAGGCCAGTTATGTAGACCACATCTTCCAAGAAGCAACCAATTGTTGTATTGCCAACAGGAAACAATTACCATCTGCATCAAATAAGTTGCAAATTGATCCCAGTAGACTATGAGAAATCTCGAGGACCTTGAAATGTGGATCATTAGTTTCCACAAACAGTCTAGCCAGTTTGTAAATGTTCATGAAGGATAAGTGACGGACTTTTTTTCCACGAGCGGATCGATTTTCCAAGCTCCCAACTTGTTCATGTTCCATTTTGGTTTTGCCTGCAACAAAAGAGGTGTTAGTGTCCCATTCGGAGCAGTAAATAACTTATGGGAGACTGAAAAAACGGTAAATTAATGGATAATTAATCGAAGTGTGAACTTACCATATAATTTATAGGGAGCCATGAATTATTGGTTCCCTACATCAGTAATCAAAAAAAGCATCAGATTTGGTCATCAACAGAGCCAGTTTTCATTTTGAAATTTCTAGTTATAGATAGATAACCTAAATAGATAGGATGTTTCTACTTCTACTAATCTATTTCAGGCTTTATTAGTTGTGCTTTTTGTGAGTGGATCTTTTCGTTAAAATGATGGTTAATTCTCAAAAAACAAAAAATGAGGACAAGTACACAAAATGTCCGCACTCTGCAGTGAAATTGGCATTATTGATTTCTCTACCCTCACTGAAACTGGCTTTGTTGATATCTCTGCAATGAACTATAGAAGAGGCAAAACCAATGACAGCATTAAGAAGGTGCTTATGTAATCTTGAAAAGTTATCTTCCCAAAAAAAAAACACTGTAAAACCATTAAGATTCACAGGGAAAGTATGAACATACCATTGGATTTCTATTCACAGGGAACAAAATTTCTATCTACCCCCAAACAAAATGTCCGCACTCTGCAGTGAAATTGGCATTATTGATTTCTCCTGTGTATCCCCTGTGTCCTAGTCGATCCATTTTTACTTTAGTATTCAATTAAAGGAAAAGCATAACAACCCATGAGAACTATCACTGCCATAGTGAAGTATTTATAAGAGACTAGAATGGAATCGGATAAAATTGAGATTAATCTTCGGATAATCAATCAAATTGATTGTCAATTTCATTCATATATAATCGAACAATTTACGCTTCAGTTTAGTCATCCAACCTTTTGCCAGAATTGGAATAGACGAAATTAGAACTCAAATTGAGCAAATTAGAACAATTTACGCTTCAGTTTCTTATAATTACAACAAACCCACACTCCAAGATGAGGAATTATTTGTTCTAATTCGTTTAGTCATCAACATTATTTATTAATCAAAATTAAGGAACAGCTCAGGAATAGGCCGAGTAAACTTGAGTAGAATTTTATATCGAGACAAGAGGAATAAATCAAAATTAACCATCAAAATTTGAACTTGAAACTGATTTTGGTACTTCTCATATACTTACCATAGGGTAGAAGCTCGCCGGAACAAGTATTTTTCACAAAGTGGTTTATCCTTTGTGGCAGGTTTTGGTCTATAGTTGATTCTGCAAGGTAGATAGATCGCTTGGTAAGGTAATTAATCGTTAACAATCAAAGAGATTAACATGAAACAGTTGATATTTTTCTGTATATGAAAAACATGCATGGAGAATTACAGCCATATTACCTGAATTTACTGAGATGACGAGAAGGAATAGAGCGATGGAGAAGAAAATTGTCATTTTTGGTGGTGTTTTTCTTAACGACTCCATTGCCTAACAAATCTTGGGTCTGGTGTGGAGCAAATATGAAAATAGGAATGAATTTTGTAAATAAATTTGCATATGACTTACTAGTAAAGGCCCCTAATTGACATAGAAATCATAAATGTATACAGAAGAAGATAACTACTTCTAAATGTTGGACAATGCTGGACTGCAAGACTGAGAAATTTTTTATCACATCAACTTGACTAAATACCAGACAATAACTTCATAATCCCATTTGTGCCAATTAAAAAAGATGCAGGGATTTGAGTCAACATGCTACATTAACAATTTGGACAGTTCTATAGCTGAAGTTCGTAATCACTAACTTTTAATCAGACACATTTTTTTACAACTGAAAATATTAAAACTCGGCTAATCTCATTAAGGACACCTATAAGACATGTTTCATGATTTTTTCTAATCGGCCGACCTTTAGGGAGGCCTTCTATAGGATCAAAAATATGCATCATGTCAGACACAACAAATGTCCCAGGGATTTAAAATTGAAATTTCAAATCTTACAATTTCATAAAATTAAAGCTTACCCTGATATAATCAATCAAATTGATCACAAATTTCAGTCAGATATAATTAAACAATCAAACTCACGGTCAAAGATCATAAAAATATCCATTAGTTCGATCGTAATTGATCAATTTCTTTATCATATTCGTTCAAAATAGAAAAAAAAAAAAAAAACCAGATTTCAATTTTTAATATCCAAGATTGAATGCTAGAAAAATCTACTGCGGTATCATTCAAGACTAAACAGCTTTTGAAAGCTTACTAAATCTTCCAATCAATCCAATGTTAAGACATTGGATTTTTTAAAACAGAGAAACAAAATTAAAGAACAGAACTATTTTAGAATTTCGGTAGAGAAGAAGACTAATTCGGGTTTGGTTATGGGTTCTACGGATCCTATCCAATTACCACGAACCTTGAGTCGAGTTGATTCGGGACAACTCTTGGTGACTCAATACTTCTTCATTTCAAGATCTTAATCGGCAAAAAGCAAGACTCAGAAACTAACTTGATGGAATAAAGGATTAACTCTTAACCTAATTTGATGGAATCTCAAACCAGATCTTAAACTGGAGCCATGTTAAATCAAAACTACTAAACCCTGTTTATTGAATACAACAAACAGATCAAACATACATGAAAACTAAATCCCGGCTCATGATGCTCGAAAATTAATTCCATATAGGATCTTCAAACCGAACCCATTTTCAGCAACATCAACAAAATGAACCTTTGAATTAATTAGACCAAACATGCTTTGTCCGTTTTGCCTTTGAGTGAGTAAACGAGAAAAGGATTTTGAGGAGAAAGAAAGGCAAGCCGCAGCTGAGTAGCAGGTGCTTGGTATATGACGATGTTTCTATTCCACGTGTATGCCTTTGAGGTGCTTTGAAAAACCTTGCAATTTGCATGACTACCCACGTGTATGCCTTAGAGGGTCGTACTCAAATTTATCTTTAACTATTCTCATCACATTTTTGCTATCATATAGTACTAAAATGTGATTTAATTGGAAAAAAATTCGCCATCAATTATTATTTTGTTTGTTTAAAATTGAAAAACGAAAATTGTAATATTAAAAAAAAAAACATTGCTAGGTAAACTCTTTACTTATTATTTTTATATATCTAAAAGAAAATCACTCCACGATATCTTTTGGTCGGCCTCCCCACCGCCCGCGGTCATCGGACGACTGTTAAGGAGGCTTTCTATAGGATCAAAAAAATGCAAGACGTTAGACAGAACAAATGTCCCAAGAAATTAAAATTGGTTTTCTATTTTTCAATTTCACAAAATTAATTTTGAACTTTAGATAATCAATCAAATTGATTATAAATTTCTTTCGATAATAATCACACGAACATATTATCAATTCAAACTTCATATAATCATCCACTGAATCGATCTGAATCGACCAAATTCGCTATCATATTTATTCAAAAAAATAATCCTCAATTTCTTTGCCAAATCACTTAAAAGAAATACAGTGTATACATCTATTCAGCACAAAAAAAAACATCTAATACTTATTAGTTTCAAGGATGATGTCTTCAAACATGAATTTTAAATCTGGAAAAAAAAACAGAGTATAAAGAAAAGTTGCAGGAATTTCGGGTCGAACTCGGTTGATCGCGGGTGTAGAAGAGGAAGTAACGGGTCGGTCAATTCCGTACCTGATCCACCAGCCTAGAAGAAGTTTCCACCCAACGCGCCCACCGTTTCACTTACTTACACATCCTCTCTCTAAATCTCGATCAACCATCTCTTGATTCTCTTCCCATCAACTATGTGCCATGAGTCGATAACTGTGATGACGATCTAGTGATGATGTTCCATGAATGTACGAGCTGCTACAATGCAATTATTCTTTTCTTCTAATCATTTGTGCTGGGTTCATTTATTACTACCCTAATTTTTAAATCCTTCATCCAATCAATCGAAATAGATAAGTTTCCTCAACTAATTGGATGCTTTAAGTTTAACTGTTCTGTTGTTATTGTTATAAATAAACAGAATGAAATAGGGAGAAGGAGGCGGACTTATAGGAGGAGATTAGTGGACTAGCCGACTAGGTTACTAATGTTTTGTACCCTATGTACGACTTTGTTTACACGTGTGCATCATGCATACATTTCTCAGGACACGTCGAGGGAAAAATAGGTGGCCCATATGAATGTTTGATATCGTATCAAACTCGACGGATAAAAGTTGTAAAAATGTTGTACCATTGAGACTGGAGAAAAAAAGGAGAAATGAACGACAATTACACCGGAAAACAGTTAACTTTTTGTCGGCCTCCCACTGCTGTAGCAGTAATCTAGTCCTAGATGTCTTTGAAACACAAAGCTCATAACATACTCATTTGGTGTTTGCAGGACATTCGCATAGTACTGACCAATGTACACAATACTAACACAATTTTTCCCCATAAAGAAAGAACTTACAAATTCATTGTCAACTTGCACTTCTATTTTCAATTTCCATACTCAAAGCTCATAACTTACTCATTTGGTGGTTGCAGGAATGCTTCTCGTACTCTCTGCACTTCTATTTCCAATTTCTCTGTCAACTAGCACACATAATTGTCCAATTTTCGCTCTTGTTAGACGATCCGGGTCAGGTTCTGCATTTTGCACATTATATTGAAGTATGCTGGTCCCTTTGGTGTCTTCAGGCAACACCAATAGTATGTCCGGGAAACATCAGTACCACTCCTCTGAGTTAAAATCAACATACAGTCTGCTGGCTTTATGATGTCTTTACAGCCTCCAAACGCCAAATCTCTGCATCAAGAGCAAGAAAAAATAATAAAATTAGTAACTGAAAAAAAAAATTTGAAACTGATTTCAGCAGTTCATTGGTACTTACTCTTTCGTGCTTATTGATTTCACGGTTCACCTGATTGAACATGCACCAGCTGATGAAAGCCCCATTTCCAATTCCGCTCATACCAATTAACATCCAAATCAAACAATTGATTTTCACTCTCTTCCTGTCTCCAAGGTATTTGAAACCCAAATTCCATTTGTAACCCATTGATTTGGTGGTGGTGGAGATGGTACTGAAGATTATGATGGTGGTGGTGCTGGTGTTAATCACGAAGAAGTAGATGGTTAATGGAAGAAGGATTAATGGGATTTCAGCAATGCGCCGCCGTAAGTGGTAGGACTGCGTTTTTTTCCCTAAGTTAGAATTTGAGATTGAGATGCTCTTACGAGAGAACCCTAGCGCCTATAGGATATAACACACTGAATGGCCCATGAGACGAGAGGAGGCACGGAATAAGCCCCACATGGTTCTAGGTGCTGCATCAGCCCGTGCCACTGACCTAGTGACATGCCTAGTCAGAGTCCCAAAGTTTGTTAAGTGACATGCCTATTTTGTCACCCAAAATCTCTACACAGTAATTTTGAATTTATTTTACCATAATTTGCATAACAATTTTTAAATCATCTATTTATTTTTTTTAAGAATTTTTTAAATCTAATAAGTAATTTTAAATGCCCAGGTTGTCAAATTTTAACTCTCTAATAACCGTTGGTAAGATCTAGACATGATATAAATTTAACTTCTGTTAACTAATTAATCATAACATTAATGTGTTCTACAACTTATAAAATTTCCCTATCCCTATCTTACAGCGAGCGTTATGGGAATGAGTGTCTCCATACTATGGAAAAGTAAAAATCGATTGAATGACAAACTGATATAAAAAAGTGATATCGAAAGGCAACAAAAAAAAAAAATTGATCTAAGGCACCTAAGAGGGATATTCTTCAGGTAGTTATGTTAAGCATTGTAGTGTCAAAATAATGCCAATATACTGATTTCTTCTTTCCGAAATGGATAAAATGCCTGGCGAGATTGGGGTATACTCAAACTAATTGGGGTATACCCAATTTTATAGGGACTCTTTTTTAAGGGCAAAGGGGGAGGTCAATGGGTAAAGTTACAAAATTACCCTTTCTCATTATAACTCTAATTACTACCAAAATCAGTTTTCTTTCTTCATTACATCTTCTTCTCTTCTTCTTCTCCTCCACAACCTTACCTTACCTTTAGGCTCCATCACCCCACCACCACCAAAACTCGTCGATCAATTCGTTAAAATCGTCGATTGAAAACTCCGATTAATCTTCATCAATGGATCCACCACGGAAGGAGGCAACTCGTATGAAACAATCTAATCGAAAACCCAATGAATATAACCACGGAATTGCAAATTTGGTTGCTAAGAAAGTGAAGAGAAAACGGTTGAAGAAGAAGGAATTGAACCCGCTGAAACACGTGAAATGGTGCGCTTAAGAAAGTAAGGGAACACTTAAACTCACTCTAGTACTTCAATTTCATGTTTGCATGTCAAATTAGGTCGAAAAATCGAATTTGTGAATTGGTAGTTACGGCGCCGGCAAGGTTTTTGGTTATCGACCTTTAGGATTTCATAGTTAGGGTTTGGCAGGAAGGGTATAAGGTTGAAGAACTTGCCGGCTATATAGTTTCTCATGAATTGCTACTAGCGGGGGCGGCGGAGGTTATTCAATCGTATACATTGCGGCGTCTGTTATCTTTTAATGAAGCCTAGGCAAGTTTTTGTTTTTTACCCTTCCGGCTACTTCTGTTGAATGTTTCCTGATGCCTAGAGTTTTTTAAACCCGGAAGGGTAGTTATATAAAACCATGCCGGCGGTTTGTCAGCCGGCAAGGTTGTATTTTTTTGCATGCCGAGATTAATATAGCCGGAAGGGTAGGAAATATTTACATGCCGACCGCAAGATTGCTGCCCAAGATAGTCGGCATGTTCTTCATCCGAGGACCATTCCGGCGGATATATGGTTGTGAACTTATTCAAAGTTGACCAGGCCAGAAGATACATCGGCTGACTTATTCAAAGTTTAACATTCCTAGGCGGATGTATGGTCGGAAGCTTATTCAAACCACGACCTTGCTAGGCTTTATGCATTTTCAAAACCAAAATTTTTGGATCGAAATCGAATTCATAAAACGGATCAAAAGGTTAATCTACTGAATTCAAAATTTCAAAATTTTAATCTAAACTCAATTAATTAACCTAATCAGAATTTTAGTATTAATTAACCAAGGGCATATTAGCCATTTAGAAAAAATAAGGTTAAGGGGTGGCTTGGTTTTACTTCATAATGACCAGATTTTGTCTTATTGGGTATACCCCAATTAGTTTGAGTATACCCCAATCTCGCCAGGATAAAATGGGCACTTAAGCCTCTTTATGCATTATTTGCCCGCCCAACCCGGCTAATTTCAAACCATCCAAAACTGGCAAATTTGTAGAACACCATAGTTTGAAAATCACTTTTTTTTATGGTTTCTTTTTGTTAAATTTCTCGGCCAAGCTTCTGGCAGCATGAGGTATAAACTTATTGGACCTCATAAAGCTAGCTTTTGTGGGCTTTCACGACCATTCCCCATTTAAGTGATATGTACGCGGTCTTATTTTACAAGGACTTTAGATATTCCTTTTGAACCATTTTTTGGGGACCATGGTTTTTTTGAGGGGACCATGGTCTTATTAGGCCACCTTCCCTCTAGTTATAAGGGGTGTCCTAATGCGTTGAAATTACTAACCTACCCTTAACCTAATTTAATTTAAAACCAACCTAATAACCACCTCTCTCTCACTCTATATATAACCACCACCTCCTCCCACCACCACCGCCCATCACCGCCGATTACTACCACCACCTCCTCCGACCATCACCACCGCCCACCGTCGCCGATTACCACCACCACCGCCGATTACCACCACCACCACCGCCGATTACCACCACCACCACCTCTGATTATCACCACCACCAACCACCGATTACCACCACCACCAACAACCACCACCACCTCTATATATATATATAGCTTAATTTAAATCTTTAGCAAAGATATTCTCACAAACCCATTACTTGTCGTTTGTTTTTGATTGAAAAAATGAGAAGTAATCATCAAAATGAGTTGAAAATGGAAGTTGTGGAGAGGTTTAATGGAGGTTACGAGTGTTGAGTTCGGTTACTTGTTCATCTCACAAGGCAACCGAACTACACATTCAGATGAGTTCGGTTACTTGTTCATCCTCACAAAGTAACCGAACTACACCTTCAGATGAGTTCGGTTCTATATGCTTTATAACTATGTTACCGAACTGACGAGTTCGGTTGTTTCGCATAAATGTATACAACTGCCATGTAACCGAACTCTAGGGTTAAAAACATAATAAAAAAAAAAGTTGCCATGTAACCGAACCTTCTTGTTTTTTCCCATTATTTTTATTTCTTTATAACCGAACTCTATCAACTTTGTTCGGTTATTTATAAAAAATCTTAAAACTTCCATGTAATCGAACTCTACGGTTAAAAACATAAGAAATTTTTGTTTGTTAAGTTCGGTTGGTTGTGCAGTTGATCTCAAGTTTGCGAAACAACCGAACTTTTTAAACTTAGTTCGGTTGGATCGCAAAAGCATGCAGTTTGCGAACCAACCAAACCTTATACACTTGGTTAAAATTTATTTGTACGTAAAGTTCGGTTAGTTGCGAACCAACCGAACATAACGCTGCATGTCAGAGCTTCCATTAATATGGAGTTCGGTAACCTGCGTGTTTGGATCAAGCAACCGAACTACACCTTCAAACTAGTTCGGTTACTTGTTTATCTCCCAAGGCAACCGAACTACACATTCAGATGGGTTCGGTTACTTGTTCATCCTCACAAAGCAACCGAACTACACCTTCATATGAGTTCGGTTACTTGTTCTTCATATAAAATAACCGAAGTGTTCCAAATCCAGTTCAAAATTTTACATTTTTGGGGAAGTTTTTACCAATTCAACATACATTATCTAAGTTTGGAACATACTTGTTCACCAAAATACTCTTCCTCCGGTTGTGGTTGATAAAATCCATTATTTGAATACTCAAAGGGGGTGAATTGGAAAAAAAATAAAATTATTTTTCATGTTTTTCTCCTTCATCTTCTCTAACTCTACTCTCACAATAATTCTACTCAACTAATAATAAACTCATCTTTTAATTTAATCTCACTAATTGTTTTTAACTAAATCATTTCACTAATCATAACCTAAAATTAATTAAGAGGTAGATTAGGTATTAAATAAATAACTAGATATGGGGTGACCTAAAATTACTTCTAATGTCTTTACCCAAAATAAAACCATGGTCCCCTCAAAAAAAGGCTGGTCCCCAAAAAATGGTTCTTCCTTTTTTCTTTATGTGTGGAACGCATATTCTTTATCAGTGTCAAAAATTACAATGGGCTAAACGAGGCTCTAGCCCGTGTGAAAATTGTGAGAAAAGTGAATTGTCTTCTATTATATTGAGGTTTTACCCCACTATATGTCCTGACGCTTAGCTGTGAGCAATTATATAACCATAAATATTTCCTCAATATCCTTTGTGAATGGCGACTTTTTTGGCACACCTTTTGGATCCCGACTCAGACCCTAGTTAGCAATTCGGGGTACGGGTAGTAGTTCGGGACGACATACGTACGGGAATTATACGGATTCAGATAGGTTGGATTCGGTCAAAAATCCGGTCAACGGTTCGTTGTTCGGACAGTAGTTCGGAACGGCATACGTATGTGCATATTCGTTTTATAAATATGAGTTCAGCACTTAAAATTCGGCTTACATATATGATAAATTGATAAGTATTATGACCTTATTACGAGACTAATTTTATTTGTATATCATTTATAAGATGGAAAAAAATATTTTAACGTGATTATTTAACAAGAAGTAAATAATTTAATCACATATAAATGTATTATAAAATGAGTTTATAGACTTTTACAAAAAAATTAACACATAAAACACTAGTTAAACAACTGCCAATAGAAAATTTTAACTGAATAATTGTATTTAAATATAAAGTATACATACAAAATCAAACAAAAATCAATCAACAGAACTCTGGTCGAGAGTTACCCTATGGGAGAGCGAGGTTGGGTGCGAACTAGGTTCAGAGTTCTAGTTCGGAAATATTATTCGGATTCAGTCAGTTCGGATACGTTCGCGAATCATTCATGTGGTCCATATAATCCGGGAACTAGGTTCGGAGTTCAAATAGTTCGGAAATATCATTCGGGTTTGGTCAGTTCGGATACGTTCGTGAATCATTCGAGAATTATTCGGAGAATTAGTAACTAGGACTCAGACTGTACAAGAGTTAGCCCCATATCTTTTTTCGGAGAAATCATGACATGATCCCAACACCTTTTGTTGTCAAATAGTTTCATGGCTGTTTTATATAGAACGCGCAATTGGGGGATACATAATCTAATTGGGGGATATGACTAAATGACAAAATAGGGATCCAAATATCCTAGCTGGGTTACCCCTTATCTAAATAAAATTTAAATTCCTAATTTAACCCTCACTAATCAGGATTAGATACTAATGATGATTAGTAAAATATTAATGATTTGGGGGATATAATGTGTGTTTATGTTTATTTGAATTTGTGTATTTTAGTTTAAAGGGAAAAAAATTTTGAGTAGAATTTTTTTTTTTTTTGAAAATGGAAGATGATTGTGATGAGAGACTTGCATTCTTTGAATCTTTAGCTCAATTACAACAACAATCATATCTTCAATCTTCGATTAATGATAACAACTCACAATTGTTGTATGATGAACCAACACCTTTGAATCATTATTTTCATGACCATGAAATGTTTTGTGAAGAACCAACTCAAGAAAGTAAACATGTTCAAAGATACAAGCAACCCCAACACACAGGTAATGCTTCAAAGAGGTCGAAAATTTGATTTTTTTCTTTTGAAACCGCCATTTCTGTCTGAAAAAACCTTTGTACCGGCATGCTCGTGGTTTGAATACCATGCCGGTATCATGTAACCGGCATAGTATTCATATATATATGTATGCCGACACTAAATTTCCCCCAGTATTCAAGAACATACCGGCGTGGTATTCAAACCAAGATTGAATGCCGGTACACATTTATTCTTTTTACCTACCAGCGAATATTCTGAGGAATATTCAAACCGGCGGTGTTAGTACATGACATTCTATGCCGGTTTTTGATACCGGCATAGAAACTTAAATGTCGAAGATGCCGGTTTTACATGAATAACATACAGAAGTTAATGATATTTTGAACTTAAATACCGGCATTTATTTCTTTGAACTTAGTATGCCGGAAACTGATACCGGTATATAGAGTCAATTACCAGTTATGCTAGGTTCTTAATCCCGGCAGTCTCCTTTACTTATCGACAATGCCGGTTTGGAACTAATCCAAGTTTCTTTTCATTCATTCCTTAGATTGTTACCTACAACGATCAACCAAACTCCAAACCGCTCCATCGGGATACGTCGGAGTACTATAAAATGCCGCGGGTATGTTACCAAACATTACTTTCACCTAGTGCTCACAATTTTATGTTGGGATTTGCTTGTAATCTCTATAATGTTGTCCTTATGTAGGGAATAAAATATGAAAAGGAAGCAATTGCTTGGGCAAAAGCAACGGCTCTTAATAACATGTGTGTCTTAGTGAGGAATTCCCAACGTTCATCAGTTCGTTTTGAGATGGTTTGCGAGAGAAGTGGAAAATACAGTGAGAAAAATAGTCATAAGAGAAAGGGTTATGTATATGAAAAGAAGACTAACAAGGTATACAAGACAGTTACGCGGAAGGATGACTGCCCTTTTAAGCTTGTATTCTATCTAAGAGGTTCAAAAGTAGAAGAAAAAGAATGGGAATGTAAGGTGTGGTTTGGCCGTCACAACCACCCCCGATCCGAATGATTTTGAAGGTCACTCCCTAGTTGCGAAGCTAAAACCTGATCAATTCGAGGATGTAAAGATGATGACCAAAGCATGTATCAAACCAAGAGTGATTCTCAGAACCTTCAAGGAAAAGGATAAGACCAACGTTTCTTCACTCAGTACAATTTATAGCGCACAAGCAACCATTAGAAGGTTGGAATGGGAAGGGAGGAGTGTTATGCAAGAATTTGAAAAGATAGCTTGGGATCACAATTACACGCGTATCATTAAAAGAGGTCCGGACAACAAGCCGCTTCAAATATTCATTTCGCATCCTTTGCTTTCACAATTGGCTCATACGTGTTGTGATGTTCTTATGATGGACTGCACATACAAGACAAACAAATACAACATGCCGTTGTTCAACATCGTGGGGCAAACATCGGACAAGGTAACATTCACATTGGCTTGGTGTTTAATGGAGAACGAGAGGGATTACAATTATCATTGGGCATTGCGGCAATTGAAATTATTGTTCCCGGAAAATCGTTCTCCGAAGGTCATCATAACCGATCAATTTGACGCACTAATGAATGCCATATCCGACGTATATCCAGGATGCACAAAATTTCCTTTGTACATATCATATAGGTGAAAATGTGAAAAAACATTGTCATGCTTTGTTTGAACCCTCAAAGGCTGATATTAAGAATAGAATGATTGCTCAACTAGAGGAAGATGTTCGCAAAGACAAACTATCACCCGAAGAAGAAGAAAATGAAAGAGGAAAGATTAAAGAGCGAGTCGACAAAGAACACTATGCAAATCATAAAAGGTGGTTGGAATTTCTAAAGGATTGGGAGAAAGTTTATTGGTCTCTTACCGAGGACATGTATGAAAAGAGATTGAACAACTTTATTGCCAAAGTGTCAGAACAAGCTTAGTAGTTATATACTTACTTTCATAAGAACAAGCTTTTCTTAACTTGTGTGGCAATTTTGATAGTAAAAAGTGTCAGAAAAACTGGACGGCCGTTGGCCGCCATTCTTGACGTGGATTTGGTTTATCCCTTTCAGGGATGGACCCAAGATTTTTTCTTGGGTAGGGCTAAAATGCCAATGATTTTTAAAGCGGCCGAAGGCCGTGCTAATTTATTTTTTTTTGGAACGAAACGCGTAGTTAATGGCTAATGAAATCCACATACAGAACACTAAATGGATGCACAATCAAAAATAAAAGGAAAAAGCTTAATAACAAAATGCGATAACGGGATTTTTTTTATAGTTTGGAGAAGTAAAATGGGAAATAATTGTGTTGAAGAGTAGAATTTCTTTTTGTTTTTAATAAGATTTAGCTCTTAATTATATCTTAGGTGGGATGAAAATTAAGTATGTAGAACTATATGGGGATAAAAATAACTTTAGGGTGGGCTGAAGATTAAATCTGCACTACTACAGGGGCTAAAAATAATTTTTTTTAAAAATTCTATAGTGAATTTTTACTGGGAAAAATTTAGGGACGGGCTATAGCCCGGGTTAGTCCCTTGCTAGGCCCGTCCCTGATCCCTTCTAACCTAAGGCACGTGAATTGGGCCTTCTCGAACTCTAAATAGAAAATTTGGTTTGCAAACAGCCTAAATTACTATTATACCCTTATTATATTTTTAGGACATTTATTACGTGGATAAGATACAGGGGTAAAATAGTCAACCACAATTTACAGCTTCAACTTCCTGTTCATGGGACAGTTCCCTTTATATAGTAGAATAGATAGATACATTTTCACGTTATACAGTCCCACACAAATTTCACCTTAAATATTTATTTCATGCGATTACAAGATATATATGCACTTTTTTTGTTCACATAGCCACCTATAAAAGAAAGATCAAGTAGTATGCGATGGATATTGATTAAAGAACATTTATTGGGACGCCGGAGAAAACTAATTGATTTGCTCAAACTTTTGTTAATAAAAAGAAAATATAGCTGATTCACTACACGAAATCAGGGATTTTGTAACATCCGAATTTGTAACGGATATTTTTTTAAGTAACGTTGTATCGACGTTGGTAATTTTGTAACGTTAGATAATCGTTTCAATAATTGGTATCTGTTACTGTTGGAAACAAAGCACAAAAACATATTACAGAATAATGAATCTCAAACAGCTGAGTCGCGGACTAGGTCGCTATCTTTAAGGTGTTTCGCGACTCTGCCTCTTGATTGTGCTAGCAGTCAATTCTTTGTCGAAAACCATATGGTATAAAACAGCTGATACTCTCTTGCTCGATTTGTCTGCGCCTTGAGAAATCGAACCAACTATCACTCTTTCTAACACTTGCTCAGAATCACACGAAAAACATATCATTTCTCTTTTCAGAAAACTTGACCTTATAATGGCTTAAGAGAATCAATTAAGTTTTAATGGAAATAAATTCTGATTAATTACCCAAAATTAATCTTCCGTAACAGTCAGAAAACGGGCAGAATATAATACCAAAATTAATGAGAATAATTTCCTTAAACCATTTTTGAAAACCAAAAGTCAAATTTGCAAAAAGTTATTTTTCAAATCACCAGACCTCCCAAGACCCCCAAGGCCCCGCTCTCTCGGACTTTTAATAAATAATATACATATATATAATATACATATACAAATGTATGGGGTGAGACTTGAACCCAAGTCTATAGTGTGGGAGCCCAAAATAATACCACCACACTATTTCTCTAAGTTTGATATAATATTACAAAACTATGTTTTTTTAAATATATATATCTCCCAACAGTTATAGAGTTTCGGGAGGGTTGTGGGTAATTACCTTCCTATCCTCAACTTAATTTGCCAAGTTACACTGTTACCCTCCATTACTACTATTAGCGCCTCTATAACTACTATCAGCTCCCAATTTTATCTCACAGTCAAGGGCTACCCAGCCTCCCAACGATTCTGGCTTTTTTCTCCAACATTTTTTCCCCACTATAACTCTTCATTTTAATTACCAAAAATCAGAAAACAAAACTAAATCAATGAAATTAGTTTTTTGCTTTTTTTTTAATTGTGCGAAAATTAAAAGAGAATAAATATGTCGAGAACAACTGAGATCCTAAGACATTTTTCCACCCATTTCCCTTTTCCTCTCCGTCCATTTTACTCCATCGATTTTAGCTTCGGAAACATCGAGATGCAGCTGCAGAGAACTTCATTAACAACACGAATCAGTTAATTTTTCTGTGAATCATCGATGTGTAGTAAATTAAGTTGAATCGATCTCTCATAGAAGTTTTGACATTTGGTTCACAATCTTGGAAATGAAAATCTGGGTTATCATCATCTAAGGTATTTCATTAATTGGTTTTCTCTGAATCATTGTTTTTCAACATTTGGGTGTTTAATAATTTTACAAATTGGAGGTTAGAAACTATTGATTTTGAATTTGAATGATGCAATTTCTGATGGTGTTTATGAACATGTGTATCTTTTAAATTTATATGTGATTATAGATTTAAGGTTTATGGTTTTTGTGTTTGTTGAGTGTGATTAAGAAGATTTGTATATGCAATTGTGGATGTTGCAGTACATTGTATTATGTTTTAAGAATATCTCAGTGTACTTTGTAGGTTTAGTTGATAATTAGACTTAGTCAGACATAGTATTTTACTTGTTTGTAGGATGTCACAATTTGTTTATAGGATATCTCCATTTGTTTGTAAATGGGTGAATCAATCAACTGTGTATTGAAGCTGTAGCTCTAATGAGAATCCCAACCAGTTTCAACAATTTAGATGAAAACCAAAGAGAGGCTATTGTTCATAATTTGTTCCCTTTGCCTATTGTAGATGGTAAAAGACTTAAGATATTAATTGAATATGGAAAACTTGTCGTACCTAAGGGCATGTGATTTTGAAGAAAACATTATAAGACTTAAGTTCAATATAAGCTTAATGAAAAAAAATTGATGAAGTAGTTGATTCTTGTGTTTTCTTTTGTGTGATTGAATGTTTTGCATGGTTGACATGGAACCGTAAACTTATATAAGTCAATGCATAAACTGGGAAGCGTAGGCTGCATAACCAAATTTAGTTTGGATATTGAACACAAAAGTTAAATATTCGTAGAATCAAAATATGTTATAAAACCTTTTAGCAAAATTTCTCAGAGTAATTCTAAGCCCTTAGAATTAATTCAATTAGACCTAGTTGACATGAAATCAACCCAAACTAAGGTGGTAAAAGGTGTTTTTATAACTTTCATAGATGATTGTACGAGGTACTATCTTGTATACTTACTTAGGGGTAAGGATGATGCCTTAGAAGCCTTAAGAGTATAAACTTGAAATTGAAAGCAAAGTATATGTTACCACTAAAAGGGTTAGGTCTGAACATGATGGAAAGTATGAAATTCATATAGGAGAAATTTACTCGCTAGATGGCATTATTGATGAGATCACACCTCCTTATTCACCGTAGTCTAATGGTATAGTTGATCGTAAGAACAAAACCATTAAGGAGATGATTTATGCCATGTTGATTAAAGGATTAACCGCCAACTTGTGGGGGGGGAGGTCGTCCTCTGATTTTGTTATATCCTGAATAGAGTAATCTTTAAAGCATTAGATAAAACTCCATATGGTTATGAAAGATAGACAACCTTCTTATGCATACGTCAAAGTGTGGGGGTGTTTAGATAAGATATCCTGAGTACCCTACTTCATATAGTTTTTGGTTGTGAGTTTTGCTTTTTCTGATTTTGGTGTGAATACTATTATGGAATCTAGGGATGCTGAGTTCTTTGAACATGTTTATTCTTAATCATGTACCTCATTAGAGATGTGATGTTGATCCCCTAGATTTATTTTCAAATAGTCGAACTTATCTTTAAGGAAGATGAATTAGAGTTGATCCTAGAGAAGTAAAAGATTATAACCGAGACTTCTTATGGACTGACTTCTTAATAAGCCTAGCTTAATCGAGCTCCAAACTCGTAAAGAAGCCATAACATCTATTGAAACCCCATTCTGGTAAGAAGCTTCATTTAGTGAAATGGACTCGATCCGTCGGAACCGAGACTTGGGAGCTTGCTAGTTTACCTCTAGGGTGTAAGACAATGAGATGTAAATGAGTCGAAACGTTAGATATATGGAACTGTGCAAAAATATTAGGCTAAGTTTGTAGCTAAAGGCTATAAACTAAAAGAAGGTGTAAATTTCCTTGATTCTTATTCACTTGTGAAGAGAATTATTTCGTTGAAATGCTAATTGATTTTTTGCCATAAACAACTTGGAGATACATCGAGATGGATGTTAAGATGACTTTCCTAAAACCGTGAATTAGATAAAGAAATTTACACAGACAACCCGAGGATTTTGTAGTGAAAGGTTATGAATACAAAGTTTGTAAGCTTAACAAATCTTTGTATGGTTTTCAAATAAGCACGTAAACAGTGACATGGAAAATTTGATCATGAGATAATGTGTAGTGGATTTAAGTTAATGAATCGACAAGTATATTTATAAGTAACTTGTTAAGGATGCCTGTGTGATTGTATGCTTGTATGTTGATGATATGTTTATACTTGATACAAACATAGATGTGATTAATTCCACTAAAACCATGCACTGAATGAGAACATTGACTTGAAAGACTAAGGCTTTTTGATGTAATCTTAGGGATGAGGATTAAAAGATAATTAAACATTTATAGTCTTAGTCATTCTCATTATATTGAATTTGTGCTAAAGAGATACAATCAGTCTGATTGTAAGCACCTTGTACTTCATACGATTCTTCTTGTAGACTCAAGAAAAATAAGGAAAATGGAGTATCTTAACTTGAATACTCAAGAGTTATAGGATGTCTGATGAATTTAATGAACTGTAAGAGTCCAGACATTGCCTATATTGTGAGTAAGTTAAGTATATATACTTGTAGTCCAGAGCAAGAGCATTGGGATGCACTTAGTAGAGTATTATGGTACCTAAAATACTCTATTACCTTTTATTTGATTTATGAATGGTATCTTGTTGTCCTTGAGGGACTTTATGATGCAAACTGGATAGTTGACTCAGAGGAGTCTAAGTCTACGAGTGGATATGGTTTCACTCTAGCATGAGGGTTTGTTTTTGGAAGATTTCCAAACAAACATATATTGCTCAATTCATTATGGAATCTAAGAGTATTGTGTTAGATAAAGTACGAGAGGGGGTCGAGTGCCTAAGATGCTTTTTAGAAGACATTCCTCTCTCGGCATAGGCCACAGTGCCGGCTATATCTATACATTGTGTTAGCCAATCTATAATAGCTAAAGCTAAAAATAACTAATCTCAATCGGCGTTATTTCCATTGATTGGATAAAGTCCAAGGAGAATATCGCACAACCTTTGACGAAAGGTTTATCCAAAGAGATAGTTAGAAATGCATCGAGGGGGGGGTGGGGCTTAAGCTCATAAATTAAACTTGCCATGAAGGATACTCAACCTTGGTTTTGGAGATCCCATGATCAAGGTTTCGAATGAGACAACTAATTTGTGGTGGGTAAAGGTAAACACTATCGGAGAATTTCATTCTTTGTCCCTTCCCTATGGTGTAGACGTGATAGTGTGATTTGCATGTGAAGGATGACTTTTAAGAAGTCTTAATGAGTTCTATAGTTTCAATTTAAGATTGAAGTGGGGTGTAGCGAGTAACACTCTTTATGGAAACTCACCTATCTCGAATGAGGAAGTGGGGCCGCTTCCTATGAGAATATGAGCTTTGATTCTCTAGAGCATTCTCGAGAAACAGGATATGTCCAGGGCCAAATTGGACAAAACGGCACGAGCTTATAAAGCACCTTTGTAGATATCATTCGTGGTTGTTATCGCGAATTACATCAAACGCTAGCAGTTAAAGACATAGTTCACTGTCTCTATCAAGTAATTCGGTAATATCTCACTAAGCAAAGGTTCAAGACCTCATGGACACCTCGCCTAAAATGGTATTTCCGCGCTTTTATGTGGTTTTCGTTTTGATGGTTTTGGTATTACTGGAACTAGGATCTAAGGATCACTAAGGGTTCACTAGTTCATGATTTTTCACTTTGGTGAAAGGAACCTTTAGTCTCACTTGTGAGGAACTAAAGATGAAAGATCTCTATATATACTATATGATTGTTGCAATCCATAGTATGACCCTGGGGTCAACACACTATTGTGTGAGGGAGATGACGTTAGAATGGCTAGTATGACTTCAGCATACACGATTTGTCTGTCTTTTCAGTCAGTTCGGCTCGTGAGATTGGGTTGTTGATTTACCAAAATCTATCTTTGTTTTCGTGTTTTATTGAGTTTTCATTCATGTGGGGGATTGTTGGAAAACAATTACTAAAAAGGGATTTTTAAGGTTTTAATAAAATTATAATTTATTGTTTTCTTTTGTGAATGAAAAAACTTATTAGTCCCACATTGTGGAGTTTTCACTTTTTAGTTGTTTTAAGAGACTATATAAGCTTTTTAGTCCCACATCGGGGAGTTCTTTTTCTTAAGTTGTTTTGTTTCATTATATAAACAAATTCACTACTTTTGTAAAAAACTATGGGAAAGGGGTTTCTCCTTATTGTAGAGGGACCCCTAAGGGAAAATATTTTATAGCCGTTTCTTAAGCGTTCGCGATTTTCCTTAACGGTTTTTTCGGAGTTGCCAAGCTCAAGTTGAGCATCTACTACATATGCTAGTAGTAGGGTGTAGTAGGGTGTTTTATCCTGGAGATATCCGTCCTGTGAGGGCTATAGCATCACTCTTGAGTGTAGCCGGGCGCTAATGTCTTAAGGGCAGCGTGTTGAACACGTGACTCACTCTGTTTTTCCAAAGTTTTGCCTTGTTACTGTTGCGGAGATTTGGGAGCTCGTCCGTTTCATCAGATCGATCACTTCCACTATAAAGGAGCTAAGTATCAATAACTTTTGCTTATTTGATTTTTTCCTTGTTTTTGATTATTGCACTCAACAGTGTATGAGAGTCTAGACAATTTGGGGGAGTTTAACCCTAACTCCCCAGAAATCTCTTGTTTTTGAGAGATTTGATCCAAGCACAAAAACATCATGAAACTCCCTAAAACTCCCCCAAACTCCCCCAAATTGTAAACTCCCTATAACTCTAGTGTTTTATGACTAACAGGGGAGTTTAAGAGATTTTGAGGTAGTTTTAGAAACTCCCTAGAAATCTCTCACCACTAACAGAGATTTTAAAAGATTTTGACAAACTCCCCCACGACTAACAAGGGATTTGCCAACTCTATTGAAATACACTGAAATCTCCCACGACTAACACCCTGTAATACAACCTCATGCGTCCAACAAGCTACTTCTACACAACGACCAGTTTTTTTTTCTAGGAGCTTTTGTAAAACCTTCCAAATTTCCGACAGTAATTCAGAGAATATTATCATGATGCAAAACCTTGTTCATGTCTTAACTTATTGTATTTGAAGAAGTATGAATACAAGCCCCTAAGAGCAACCGCAGTGGGCGACTAAACCCATTTATTTGGTAAAAAGAACCAGACGTAGCGGGACGGACCATCGACCAAAGACCAGACTAAACCCAAATCCCAGACTATATTTGGTTGGGGACCAATGACTAAACCCAAATTATAGTCGAGCGAACGTATAGTGTACGCCCCACACCAGGCGAACGTATAGCCTCCGCCCCATTATTTTTTATTTTTTCTTAATTTTTCTTTTTTCACTTTCTTTATAGTGGGGCGGGCTTTATACCTCCGCCTTTTTTTTTAAATCACCCCCTATCGGGCGAACGTATAGTCCACGCCCCATACCAGGCGAACGTATAGTATCCGCTCGACCAAATTTAGTCTTGTAGCGTCACACACCAGACTAAACTAAAATTTGATCGTTTTTTTTTTTTATCTTTGGTCTTTGGTTATACTCGCACCACTGCAGTTGCTCTAAGCCCCTAACTAACACAGAATTTATAAAAGTACAAGGAAGATAAACCCTTCTAATTGCTGGACAAAATGCTCAACTGCAAGAGTGACGGAATTTTCAACTACTTGACTAAAATACTAGACAATACCCCAAACATCTTAGGAAGCATTATAATCTTCAAGGAAATAGTTCATCATCCAATGCACCAACCATACTTCTCCGGTTGTGCCAACTAAAATGCAGGGATTTGTACATTCATAGAGAAACATCAAAACAGAATTGTCAATAATCTGATTTTATTCAATAAGCTCCGCAAAATTGAAACTTCACTGTACAAAAAGTGAACTTTCCACTCAAAGAGCAAAAAGGTTACAATCTAAGCCTTCTGAATCTATTCCGAAGAATAAGAAGCTAATAAATTCAGTAGCGACCAAATGTGAAGTATTTATCTTTCTAATCCAAACAAAAGAGTAACTAAAATTCAGCAACAGAAAACTTGAAGTAAAAAGTATCTTGTAAAAGACCAGAAAGCAAGACAATAACAATGTGGAAATCACGGGAAGTCTCTGTTTCGTTGCTATATTATAATCCAACAATATGTAGCAGGAAAGACTACAATGTCTGATCAGGAAAGAAGAAAGGTTAAGTTATATCTTGTAATCCAAGCATAAGTGAATCTAATAACTTCAGCAGGAAACAAGTTGAAGCAAGAATGTCTTGGTGCAAGCAGAATAATACCAAAAAACAGGACAATTACAATGAGCAAACCACATCGCTAAGTCTAATCCAATTATATGTCGTAAAAAAGAATACAATATCCAAATACTTTATGTTCCAGATTATCAAGAATTTCCTAACGTAGGTACTGGACTTTAAATTCAAACTTCTTATACTAGTACATAATCAGACATGGTGTATGAAGTAAGTAGAACTACACTGGAACAAATTTGACAAGAATTAAGTGAACGACTAAATTAGACAATATAAATGAAAAGAAAAATAAGACTTAACAATGCGAGGAGAAGTCAGATAACTATCTCATTGTTGGATGTCTGCATATAAGATAGCCGGCTTTAAACAAAATCGACGGATGAGCAGAAATCACATATACCTCAAACTGTGTCTGTCGGCTTAGACGCCAGAGGTTTTATAAGAGAATTCGTCCAATATGTCATCGGCATCAGAAGTACTGTCTTTAAGCCTTTTCAACTAACATTAGATCCCATTATGTCACTTGCTTCTTCCCAACATCCCAATTTCAGGAAGAATCATCTGTAAGGTATTTTGAAGCTATTGCACTCCATGTGTTTATGTATCTCTACACCAAATAAAAGCCATGATATAATATATATTCAGGGAACAATTTCAAAAAGATAAATATAGTTTTCATGATATAACTGAACAAAAAAAAGTGTGCTAACGGCAGCAATCATACCAGTTAACCCAAAATACTACACAACACGAATGCATGCAACATTGTTTAATAGGCACCACCTGAATCTGAATATAGTATATTTTGGCCGCGACAATTTGGACAGTTCTTTAGCTGACACAGTAAATATGCCTATGCTCTATGTTCCATATTATCAAGAACTTCCTGTTGGGTTCTCCTGAGTTAAATATATTTTGGTTGTAACAATATATTTTGGTTGTAACAATCTGAACTGTTCTCTAGAGCTCTAGTTATGAATCAATTGTTACTAGAAAACCACATAGTAAATGTTTGCATATACAAGTAAATTTCTCAATTGTTTCCAGTAACCCTTAATGTGAAAATTCAAGACTTTAGACACCTCTTTCCACCACACTTAAGTGGTAGTCGTTTTGGAAAGTCATTATTATAACTCAGCTAATATCACCCTAAGGACCACCTAGATACCAAAAAAAAAAACAAATACTCAAACCCAAAGTCAGTGTAAAAAGATAATCGAACAGTAGTGTGACCAACTTCACAAAAATCTAGTGAACAGATAGAATTTAGACAAATGCTATTTCAGTGTTCCTAGTTGCTAACTTTCTATGGATGCATTACAAGCTATTACACATCTAGAATCTGTTCTCTACAGGCTACACAGTCAGATTAATCCAGCAATGTGGTGGAAATTAGACGAGACAATCAGAAGTACACTAAGAGTACACCTGTTTTACATCAGTTTTATACAATACTAGTAATTAATTAAGACTCAAACTAAATATGGTTCCAGAGTTATTAATTAAGACTTAAACTAAACTAACTCATGAAAATTCAACTTATTGCCAAAATTACAAATAAATTTCTGATTAGTTGATGATGGGAACTAACTCGAGTGTCATCGTAAATGCCGTCGCCGATAGCACCGAAATTCAGCACGTTGAATGCAGGTGTTTTCCTTTGTGGCAGGTTTTGGTCTATAGTTGATTCTGCAAGGTAGATAGATCGCTTGGTAAGGTAATTAATCGTTAACAATCAAAGAGATTAACATGAAACGGTTGATATTTTTCTGTATATGAAAAACATGCATGGAGAATTACAGCCATATTACCTGAATTTACTGAGATGACGAGAAGGAATAGAGCGATGGAGAAGAAAATTGTCATTTTTGGTGGTGTTTTTCTTAACGACTCCATTGCCTAACAAATCTTGGGTCTGGTGTGGAGCAAATATGAAAATAGGAATGAATTTTGTAAATAAATTTGCATATGACTTACTAGTAAAGGCCCCTAATTGACATAGAAATCATAAAGGTATACAAAAGATAAACCACTTCTAAATGTTGGACAGTGCTGGACTGCAAGAATGAGAAATTTTTTTATCAACTTAACTAAAATACTAGACGATAAGTTCATAATCCCATTTGTGCCAATTAAAAAAGATGCAGGGATTTGAGTCAACATGCTACATTAACAATTTGGACAGTTCTATAGCTGAAGTTCGTAATCACTAACTTTTAAGTAAACCCTCATGTAAAACTTAATCAGACACATTTTTTTACAACTGAAAATATTAAAACTCGGCTAATCTCACTGAGGACACCTATAAGACATGTTTCATGATTGTTTCTAATCCTAGATGTCTTTGAAACAAAAAGCTCGTAACATAACATACTCGCTTGGTGTTTGCAGGACATTCACATAGTACTGACCAATGTACACAATACTAACATAATTTTTTTCCATAAACAAAAAGCTTACAAATTCATTGTCAACTTGCACTTCTATTTCCAATTTCTCGTACTCAAAGCTCATAACTTACTGATTTGGTGGTTGCAGGAATGCTTCTCGAACTCTCTGCACTCCTATTTCCAATTTCTCCGTCAACTTGCACACAATTATGCTGGTCCCTTTGGTGTCTTCAAGCAACACCAATAGTATGATCTCTGTGGGCAACATCAGTAGCACGCAGCTCATTCATCTGAGTTAAAATCAACATACAGTCTGATGGCTTTATGATGTTCTTTACAGCCTCCAAACGCCAAATCTCTGCATCAAGAGCAAGAAAAATTAGTAATTGAAAATAAATTTTGAAACTGATTTCGGCTGTTAATCGGTACTTAATCTTTCATGCTTATTCATTTCACGGTTGACCTGATTGAACATGCACCAGCTGATGAAACCCCCCATTTCCGATTCCGCTCATACCAATTAACATCCAAATCAAACGATTGATTTTCACTCTCTTCATGTCTCCAAGGTATTTGAAACCCAAAACCCAAATTCCATTTGTAACCCATTGATTTGGTGGTGGTGGAGATGGTACTGAAGATTATGATGGTGGTGGTGCTGGTGTTAATCACGAAGAAGTAGATGGTTAATGGAAAAAGGTGGGCAGAAGGATTAATGAGATTTCAGCAATGCGCCGCCGTAAGTGGTAGGACTGCGTTTTTTTCCCTAGGTTAGAATGTGAGATTGAGATGCTCTTACGGGAGAACCCTAGCGCCTTATAGGATAAAACACACTAAATGGCCCATGAGACGAGAGGAGGCACGGAATAAGCCGGTGCTGCATCAGCCCGTGCTACTGACCTAGTGACATGCCTGGTTAGAGTCCCAAATTTTGTTAAGTGACATGCCTATTTTGTGACCCAAAATCTCTACACAGTAATTTTGAATTTATTTTAAGACCATAATTTGTGTAGCAATTTTAAAATCATCTTTTTTTTTTTTTTGCAGCATTTTTAAAATCATCAAGAAATCTAATAAGTAATTTTAAATGTTCAAGTTGTCAAATTTTAACTCTCTAATCATGGTTGTTAAGATCTAAACATGATATAAAGTTAACTACTGGAGACAAATTAATCATAACTTTAACGTGTTCTACAGCTTATAAAATTTCCATATCCCTATCTTATAGCGATTGAATGACAAAATGATACAAAAAAATTGTATCGATAGGCAACAAAAAAAAAAAAAAAAAAATTGATCTAAGGCACCTAAGAGGGATATTCTTCCATAGTTATGTTAAGCATTGTAGTGTAAAAATAATACCAATATACTGATTTCTTCTTTCCGAAATGGATAAAATGGACACTTAAGCCTCTTTGTCCATTATTTATTTATTTATTTTTTTGATCGATAAATTGAATTTATTAAAAAGAAAGAGCAAACAAGGTTCATAAAGCATGAACCCCGATACAAACAAGCGACAACCAAAGTCCGAAGAGGAACTTGAAACAACACCCCAAGAACCAAGCACACAACAACACTTACAAAGATATCAGAAAAAGTTACCTCCCACCCCAAAAAAAGAGAGAAAACGGACTCTACACAACACAACAATTCAAGGGGGTTCAAACAATGTCAACTTCCACCTTCTCATGAACTCTTTTAAGGACATATTTTGGAACTCAGGTTGGCGGTAAAGCCAGTAAGCAATTGTGTACCTGATCTTTTGAACTAGACTACCTAGAACCAAAGACTTATTATTAAAAGCTCGATTGTTTATTTCTTTCCATAGGTTCCAAAGGATTGTAGCTGGTAGTGCTTTAATCACAAGAGATTTTCGAGTCTTGCTGTTGGGATTGGGCCATGTGTGAAGAGCAGCAGCGACTGAATGCGGAATTACCCAAAGAAGATTAAACTCAGCTCTGAAGAGATTCCAAATGTGACTAGCAAACGAACAATCAAAATATTCATACTTCTTTAGGATTTTTTCAATGTAGTGAGATTGATCCAAACAAATACCACTATTAGTTCTAGTTATTTTTGATTCCCAAGATTACACTAGCTTCACCCAAATCTTTCATGTCAAAATTCGAACTAAGCATGCTTTTAGTTTCATTGACAACAGATAAACTGGAACCAAATATTAGCAAATCATCCACATACAAGCAAACAATCACACATACATCATTCTCGATTTATAGTAGATGCATTTGTCACCCTCATTTATTCGAAGTTACTTGAAATCATTAAATTATCAAATTTCTCATGCCATTGTTTAGGAGCTTGTTTCAAACCATAAAGAGATTTTTCTAGCTTACATACTTTATGTTCTTGTCCGGGGAATTACAAAACCTTCAGGTTGTTCCATGTAAATTTCTTCTTCTAGTTCACCATTCAAAAAAGCGGTTTTAACATCCATTTGATGAATAACAAGATTATGAGTAGCAAAGAACGACAATCAAAACACGTATAGATGTTAATCTAGTAACAGGAGAATAAGTATCAAAAAGTCTACGTTCTCTCGCCGCCTATAACCTTTGGCAACCAGTCTAGCCTTATGCTTATCTATTGTTCCATCAGGTTTGAGTTTCCTTTTCAAGACCCATTTACAACCTATTGGCTTACAACCGGGAGGTAAATCTACATAACTCAAGTTCCATTAGACATGTGAGAATCCCATTCATTATCTGACTTCTTGCCGAAACTAGACTCTGCAGAACTAAACGCCTCTTGTAAATTAGAAGGTTCTTCTTCTATAGCGTAAAATTCAAAATCGGGATTTTTATCTTTTGTCTCGATCCCTAGCTCTTTTCTTTGCATCTAGGTTCAAATTCGGTGATCCTAGTTTCTTCACTTCTAGGTTCTTCTAATCTAGACTCGGAATCAACACTAGGTAAAGTGCTAGGTATTGAACCCCCACTATTACCCCAACTAATTCTAGATTTAAAAGGAAATCTATCTTCAAAGAAGTCAACATCAATGATTCAATAATAACCTTATTATTAATATCAAAGAACCTATAAGCTTTCTTGTTTTGAGCATAACCAATAAAAACACATTCATAAGCTCTACTTTGTAACTTATGTCTTTTAGGATCAGGTTTCCTAACAAAAGCCAAACAGCCCCAAACTCTAAAATAAGATACATTAGGTTTTCTATTTCTCCAAAGTTCATAAGGAGATATCATGGTTTTATTATTGGGAATGCGATTCAAAACATGGCAAACAAATCAACAAACATTCACCCCACCAATGAGAAGCGACACGAACTAAGCAAACAAGCAAATGTAAGTTCGGTCGGTGTACGATTCTTTCTTTCGGCTTTTCCATTCATCTGAGGATTATATGGAGCAGTTGTTTCATGTATTATGCCATTAGTTTGATAAATTTCAATAAAAGGAGCAGAATCATATTCAGTGCCTCTACCACTACGAAACCTCTTAATTTTTCTACCAAATTGATTTTCAATTTCAAAGAATAAAAATTTTAAACTTTTCAATAGCTTCATTCTTATGGCTCAGCAAATAAACATACGTATAATTAGAACAATCATCAATGAACGTCATAATATATCTCTTCCCATTTCTAGTTAGGATACCTTCATATTCACACAAATCGAATGTATTAAGTCTAGTGGTTGGGATTCTCTTACAATGATTTATGTGAAGTCTTAGTTATTTTTGCTTGATTGCAGTATTCACATTTTCAAATTCATTTTCGAGAAAATTCGGGAAGGACACCTAACTTGCTCATGTTATTTACTAACTTTTTACCCACATGAAAAAGCCTACCATGCCAAACATTAAAATTGAAAACCATATAAGCGAAGAATCAATTTTATTCATAGCATCAACATTAAGCTTAAACATTCCATCGGTAGCATAACCTTTTCCTACAAAATTCTTATTCTTAGTTATAGTGTAAACATCAGACCCAATAGTTTGATACAACCCAGCCTTGTTGAGAAGATAGCGGAAACAAGGTTCTTCCTCATTTCTGGAGTGTGAAGAACATCTTTCAGCATGAGTGTCTTCCCAGAAGTAAACTTCAATTCTACCGTACCAGAACCTTTCACCACAGTGCTGTGAGAGTCTCCCAACAACACTTTCTTATCCTTGGTTTCAGCATAAGTCTTAAACATGGACCTATCAAAACAACAATGACGCGAAGCACCACTGTCTATCCACCACCAATCAGATCCACCAACCATGTAGAACTCTGGATCAGAGACCATGGCAATTATAACATCACCCACAACATTAGCTTGTGCGTTATTCTTTTCCTTGTTAAACCTGCAATTCCTAGCCATGTGGTTTGGTTTATTACAGACATAACAAAGAAACTCAGAATTAGAATTCTGTCCATTTTTTTGATGGGTGTTGGTTCTTGTTTTGATTAGGCCTTCCTCCTTTCTTATGGTTCGGGTTAGGCTTCATATCCTTTTTCTTAGGTTTCAGATTAGGATGAGTCTTATTGTTAGAAACAATGAGGATCTCTTCCTTCTTATCTTGTTTCCGAGCTTCTTCCTCAACCCTGAGCTTAACAATCAAACTTTCAAGAGAAAATTCTTTAGTCTTGTGACGCAAAGTATTACGAAAATCTTTCCAGCTAGGTGGTAACTTGTCAATCATTACAAAAACTTGAAATTGTTCATCAGCTTTCATACCTTCGGCCACAATTTCGTGGTAAATTTTTTGAAGTTCATGAGCCTGTGCAACAACTGACCTATCATCCACCATTTGGTATCTCAAATACCGGCTCACAGCATACTTCTTTGAGCCAGCTTCCTCGGTGTCGTATTTTTTCTGTAATGCATCCCACACATCTTTAGCAGTTTCAAAAGTTGAATAATACTCATATAAATCATCAGATAATGCGTTAAGAATGTAGTTTTTGCAATCAAAGTCGTCATCGATCCATTTGTCAATGGCCTTTTGTTTCTCCTCAGCAGTTTGAGAAACAACATCTTTGGCACCATCGGAAGGAGATGGATCAGTGGCAGCGACACCATCATCGGCATCGGCATCGGCAACGATCTTATCAGCAGTAGAAGTTTTATCGCCAGCGGGTTCCATGGTTCCAGGATGAACACTCGACACAATCATATGCGACTTCATGAGTTTGAGATAAAAGAACATCTTGACTTCCATCTTCGAAATGCAGCCCTTCAAATTTGAATGGCTTGTTGGTATCATCAACGCGCTTCCTTTCAACCTCCATAGCAAAATCAAATACCTTAAATTGTTGGAAACAATGAAGAAATAATAAAATCGGATCTCAAACAGCTGAGTCGCGGACTAGGTCGCTATCTTTAAGGTATTTCGCGACTCTGCCTCTTGATTGTGCTAGCAGTCAAAAAATTGTCGAACACCTATGGGATAAAACAGCTGATAACTCTCTTATTCGATTTCTCTGCACTATGAGAAATCGAACCAACAAATACTCTATCTAACACTTGCTCAGAACTCGAAATAGATGAAAAAACTGTATTTTCATCTTCTCCAGAAACTTTTCTTATATAAGTCAAAAAAACATCAATACGGTTTTAATGAAAATAAATTTCGCAATAAGTGCGCACTGAAAATCCTCCATAACAACCATAAAACGGCAACATTAAATTTACCAAAAATTAATGTAATTAATTAGGAATATTAAGTTGAAAACCGTTTTGGAAATCAAGAGTTAAAAACAAACCCAAAAAATAAGTTTCGGATCACCGGACCTCCCAAGACCCCAAGGCCCCGCTCTCCGGATTTTTAATAAATATTATAGATATATAAATATACCTATTCAAATACATGGGGTGAGACTTGAACCCAAGTCTATAGTGTGGGAGCCCAAAATTATACCACCACACTATTTCTCTAAGTTTGATATAATATTACAAAACTATGTTCTTTCTTGAAGAATGAATTGGCAAAGAACCATGAGCGTTTGGTCTTGGTTTGATGGTGTTTACACGGAGCGCTGTCGTTCGCGAGTTTTGGAAGGAGTTGACCGAAACCGAAATTCACGGGGATTTTGAAGTGGTTTTGGGTGGTGATGAGACATGGAGTCATTTAGCATATACGAGGATCGAGAGCATTCGGTATTACGTAGTTCAAACTTATACTCACGGATTACTAGATGTACATTCTTATGTAGATGTGCATCTGCTATTTTTGTCGTAGTATAAGTTGGGGATTACTAGATGTGCATTCTTATCGTTTCGTCAAGCTCTTCGGTCGGTTGTACTAGTTATTGGATTAACATCAAAGATTTAACACAACTTAAGAACCCACATTGGATCTACAAATGTCAATTTTGACTTTACTGAAAAACAAAATTTTCTTTCACATTCTTCCTTTGTCATTTTCAAATGCTAACAAAATCACAAAAAGTTGAAATTAGAAACAATGAAGTAAAATAAAAAATCTGATCAAAACCCAAGCAGAATCAATCATTCAGGTGACTAATTTCCCCTCAAAAATCTTCTCTTTTTCAAAGATAGGGAGGAATGAATTCGAAATTAAATTTGAAACTGACTTCAGATACTTCTTTTCATACTTACTCTTCCGATCTTTGAAGATCATTAACCAGGAGATCCAATGTTATCATACTTCCTATGAAAACCCAATTTCCGATTCCACTCATACCCAATTTCCAAACCCACCATTTTTCTTCTCTCCATGTTATATGAGGCACAAAACCCATATTCCATTCATAACTCATCTATTATTAATCCGTGATGGCGGTGGATAATAGTGGTGGTGGTGTTGGAACTCAAGATGAAAACAGCGGCGCTTTGTAGTGAAGGCAAAGAATTGAAATGAAATGAAAGTTGGGGCGGTGTATAGGGTTTTTCCTAAGGAAAATTACCGAAACTACCCTTGTAAATTACTTATTAACATCTGAAACGAAAATCCCTCATTACTATTCCCATGATAGTCATTGAACCTCAAGCCCTTCTTCTTTTGTAACAAAAGTTTCAATAAAATTTGACTGCAGTAAAACTTCCCCATGTATGACATTAAATTTCAAGATAGTAAAGTCACTTGTCAACAACAATAACTTCAACAGTTTCAAGAACCTGCAGAATCCAGCTGTCTGATCAGAAGAAGAAAAAAAAAAAAAAAAAACCTGCAGAATCAAAATTGGTTGCACTTGGAATTGTTGTTTGTCCAGTTTTTCCACAAAGTTAGTTTATAGAAATTATATTACTAAGTACCAAAGTCCAATTTGATCATTACTAAAAGTGTAAAATCTAAATAAAAGGAAAGATATTCTACATTAGATCAGAATCAAATTCCAATTTGATCATTACTAGCCGGTTAACCGGCATGCTTGCAAGTAGAATCAAAATTTGTACATTATTCAACAGAATTGATCCTAAAAATTCGATTCATTACATTTGCTTCTAATAACCCAAGGAGGGTTTGTTACAGGCTTTACGGAAAAAGAAAGACAATTGTCTTTGCTGCTTTAATGAAGATGTGATAGGATTGTTGAAGATATCGCGACTTGAAAACCAAAAAGATGGATACATGTACCTATATGGAAATACAAGAAACTAAAGATCTTGAAATAGGCCGTGGTATATCCTTCCGATTGGTACCCTTTGCTCGTTTGTCAATCACCTAATTGAATAAAAAAGAGCAGACATATTAATAAACACAATATTCACAGGAACCGATTGAACAACAGCTAAAATTAAGATGAAAATGAGACCTACTTTTGAGAGGAGATATCATTATGCTCAATCAATCACAATGATGACTGTGTTTTGTGGGTATGTTAGTGAAAGAGGCCAGTATTTCATTCATAACCCTGATTTGCAAAATCATTTTTGCACAAAACTTTTCTGAAGGAGGAGGTTTTGTTAGAAGTATGGAGGCTGGATATATCTAGATCTGATTTAGAGAGAAATGGATACTGCGAATGGAGTTGGGGTCTTTTTATATGACCCTAACCCTAATGTTGCAAGCCATTAGATGGTGGTGCATTCAAGGTGGTAGGATTTGTGTATTGATATTACTAATTTGCATTCAAATTACAAGTGATTGGAATCCCCTTCCAAAGTAGTACTTTGGTACCCTTGGAGCAAAATTGATTAGTTCACACTAAACTTGATTACTTAAAACATTAGGCAACTCATAATCCCAAGATATATTCTTGGTGAACAAAAATCTTCAAGGAAATGATTCAACTTCCACTTGAATTAAGCATTCTCCCCAGTGTTCCCACAGTTAACCACATGGGCGGATTAAGGAAAACACTACATTTTAGCATAAAATCTACTGCACATTCTGCAAATCAAAAGTAAATTGACAATTGTCTGGCTTTATTCAATTAGCTCCCACAAAATTGAAGTTTCATTCTAAGAAACTAGTTCAGTGACTCCAAACCACAACTAGCAGCCTTCAACGAAACATCATCGCTGTTCGCATATGGAATTGCTTGAGAATCTTGGAAGCTTACAACATGATCATCCACAATTTTTTATAAGGTTGAAATATGAGGGGTCATTATGTCAAAGGCTGTATCCTATTTACCACAACAGAACTTGTTTTCTTCTGAAAAGGCAAACGGATCATAGTCAGAAACCTTCTAAATGTACAGAAGAAAAGTTACAAAGAGCAGCTAATAAATCTCAGCAGATAAAATCAAGACAAATTCAAGAGTTATCTGTTTACTCTGTGCATTAAGTAAACAGATAAAATCAAGACAAATTCAATGAAAATGAGAAAAAAAAAGAGTTACTAACGAGAGGAGAAGTCACGGTTTGGAATTTTTACATGACCCAGTGAGTTCCAGAAGCAATCAGTTGAAGTTTTAAAACAGAGGTTACTTCGAAGAAGAAAACAGCATCGTCAATACTGTAAATTAAATAGATGTCATGCGTACTCACAGACTATCCTTATTTTCTGTTGACAGGAAATATTCAGGCTGGAGAGCCTAATTTTAATTTATAAATACCCAAAAACACATACACAGTGCATCAAGTCACAGAACCAAAAGGGATTCTTCAATGTAATCTAATCTCTTTTGAGTATGTTCAATCCTTGGGTATAAAACAAACACACACATTTTGACCCGTGATCAAGTTTTAGAGAATCAACAATGAGGCTGTGCATTTTGTTACCAAGCCTTAAACCCTACGAATGGTCCCAACTGATAGAGAAACATTCCACCACTAAAACCAATTGATAAACAATTTCAAATATTAGCTGGAGAGATCAGAAACAAAGAAGATGATATGAATGCTAATACAATACCGCCAGCGACATAAAAGACTGATAGTAATAACACAAAGACGGGGCAGAACAATACAAAAAGTGGAAATTATTATGAAAACAAAATTTACCAAAGGAAAATAGCAATATCATACTGAACTATCCAAATAACTCATTCAAAACAGCTTCTACTTGGCACAAGCTGAGCACCAAAAGAACTGTCTCTACAGGAAGCTAATTCAAATGACCAAGTCTCTTTTAAGTAATGGTGGTAGACAATGGTGTATATGAGTAGGCACCTTAAAGGGAGAGAACACACTGTTCTAGTTTACTGACTACAACATCTTTTCAGTTGATACTGTGTATTAATAGACACTATGAAGCTACGTAATAGCGAATTTGTAATTAAACTAAATCTGTGGATCAAACATGAAAGTTACAAAAGTTTATGTTCACGGAGCAATTTTAGGAAGATGAATAAATTTCAAGAAGATTAATAATTGAACAAAAACACAACAAAAAAATTTAGTTGGAAATTCAGTTGTATCCAACTGGAAGGCAACATAGTTTGATAAGGCCCTCCAAATAGAGTAAATTTTGGTTGCAAAAATTGGACAGTTCTCTAGCTGAAGTTCCCAATCATCCATTACTAGAACACCACATGGTAACTGCTTGCATATATACAGAAATATCAATTCTTAAGTGACACCCCTAATGTAACAATCCAAGACTTCAGTCTAGACACATTCCTTCACACTTCGACATTACTAGAACACCACACGGTAACTACACACAAATATCAATTCTTAAGTTACACCCTTAATGTAACATTCCAAAGACTTCAGTTCAATCAGACACATTAGTTTTGGGAAGCCATTATTTGAACTCTAGCTGATCTCACACTAAGGACCACCTAGAGGAAATGTTTTTTGTTCTCTAAAGAACCAATGCTTGTAACCAAAGTACTAATAACTTATCCATTTGACGGCTGCAGGACATTAGAATAGTACACAACACCTAACACGACTAATTTGAGAGTGTAATTTTTAAATACTTACAAATGCATTTGCTCTCTGTAAAGCTGCACTAAATTTCCATTTTTCTTCTGCAAATTGTAAGTATTACTCCATGAATTTGCTTTCCGAACCGTATTTTCAGTCAGGGGTAGCGTCAGAGATTAGGTCTCCTCCAATTTGAATGGATTAGTCAAGCTCTACAAATTTCCACCCTAGATCTCCACACTAGAGGAGAGAAGAACAAATTAAAATTAGTCATTAAGAATTGAATTTGAGAACCGACTAATTTTAGTAGTTCTATGATACTTACTCCATGGATGCTTATCAAAGATCTTGGTAAAGGGTTGGATCTTTTAGCAGCAAATGCAAGTGTTAATTACCACCAATGAAAACCCAATTTCCGAATCCCCTCATACCAATTAATATCCCCGTTTTCTCTTCATCCTTCCAGGGTATATGACACACAAAACTCACACTCCATTTATAACTCAGTAATTGATTTAGTAGTAATGGCGGTGGTACTGAAGATAATAGTGGTGGTGTTATGATGAGGAACCCTAAATGGCGTTATAGAGATGCGCCGCCGTAAACTGGTAGGACTGCTTGGTCTAGGTTTTATAAGTTGTGAATCTTACTGAACCCTAGTAACGCCTTATAGTTATAGGAACCCTAAATGGCCCATGAGACTGAGGCACGGTATCAGCCCTACGTTTGGGGTTCTAGGCACAGCATCCGCCCTTTCCAAATCAAATGTGCCACACCACAGTGATTGATCTAAAATGAGTTAGCTGGCACAGACCTAAAATATGTTGTTTTTTTTTTTTTTTTTTCCTGGCCCGTGAAACTACACTTGGATATGCATTCTGAGAACATGACTAAAAATCACCTGCGCCGGTAGCGAGCAGTCTGTTTTAAGAAGATGCAGGGATTTGAGTCTTTTGGCATGCCACATTTAGCAGCATAAATTCTACTGTATATTCTTCCCTTCCGGTAACCAAACTTTAAAAATAATTACCAAGAGAGAATCCCAAATAGTCCGAACAAAATTGGAGCTTCATTGTGCAAACAAAATTGCACTTATCATGCCAGTCATCTCCGTCATCAATCTACAAATGCATGCATTTAGTAAGCTTATCCACAAGCATCTGCATGCAAATTTAGTTCATCTTCAAGCTGGGCTCTTAATTGACAATTATACATAACATAATCAATAAACCTGGCTTGGATAAATTGGTTCTGTAAAATATTTGTTTCAACTTCTGTAGATATTTGCTCCGAAGTTCCCTATTTTAAACTAACTACACATATGAAGATATACGGTAAGCACAAGCTGATGCTTTGAAATCTCTAATCGTAGCACAGACGATTGAATCAGGAACTCTTTAACGTGGATTTGTTCCGAGCTCTGTGAATTGGTGTTGAAAAAACTTTAATTGCTCTATTTCTCATGAACTGCAACTCAAGCAGTCTTGTTATTCCCGCGCCTTCTTTTCTTGATTAAAGAATGTTTCAAGCGAGCATTTTTTTGATGTTGGCTTGTATGGCAGCAAAACAATTGGCTGTTACAGTAGCTGAGTTTGAGCTTTGACTGTTGCAGTAGTTGGAGATGAGAATCCGCATTTGACTTTTAATTAGATATGGATGCAGTATTGACCATGTGGCTCTTTAATCTTCCAAATCAGATATGCAGCAACCAAAATGGCACTCGAGTGCTGCTAACTGTTTCGTTCATGAAGGTCGGGCTTGATGAAATCCTCTTAGCTATGCATAAACAGTTTGGGGATGCATCATCTGTACAAACCTGCACTGGCTATAGAATCAGTTTAGAGAACATCTCCTGAAACGGCACACAGGTTGAAATATATATAATTTGGAGATTATAAACTGTACACAAATTGTCAAGCTTCAAGAGCTAGTGGTAAGATAAATCTTAATAGAGGATATCTTTATCAAGGTAACAAATCAGTTTCTAAATCAATAATGTAGTACATGGTTCATTCGTGTGAATTTTCAATTTAAGATGCACATTAGAAGTTGAAATATAAAGCTAAAGAGAGAGGAACGAAACAAAAAGTGAAAGAATACTGCCAAGACTAGATTGTACTGAAATGTACATCAAATTCGTTACAGAGAGAGGCTTAAAAATATAAGCAGCAAAGAAATGTAATGCTATATATCTTGTAATACAACCTGGCGAGATTGGGGTATACCCAAACTAATTGGGGTATACCCAATGAGACAGGGACATGGTGTGTCATTATTAAAAAGTGTGATTTTACTTTAATACCCTTGAACTAATTAAATTTTCAAAATAAACTCATTTCTTAATTTCATTAACCCTAAAATTAAAAACTAACCAACTCTTAATCTTCTCTTCTTCTTCATCTTCATCTTCCATCAACCAAAGCCATATAAAAATCTTCAACTTTGATTTTTCAAAAAATTATTGACTCTAACAAATGAAAAGAAGTCTATAAATGATGTTTAAACTCAAACCCATCATTGTGTTGTGTGATTTGATTGTTATATTAGGTTAGAAATCGAAAATTATGATTTACGTGTTTTTGGCCAAGCAAGGTCATAGCATGCATATCTTGCCGAGCTTTTCATAACGACCATGGCGGCGGATCAAATTATTCAACAAGGCGGGGTATTTTTGATTACCTTAGCCGGCCAAATACGGTAGGAAGGGTATTTTGAATACCTTGCCGGCCAAAACAAAGGAAGGGTATTTTTGAATACCTTCTTAGGCCCAATAAAATTTTTATGTCATCTCTCGTATGTCAAAAAACAAAAGTCGGCAAGGTCGACGATGAAGATCATCTTGGCCACTTTTGGCCGGCGAGGTCGACAATGAAGACCTTGTCGGCCCTTTCGGTGGCGGGTCGACGATGAAGATCTTGCTTAGGCCACTTTTGGCCTAAGATGATCTTCATTAGTCGACTCTGCCGACTTTTCATACTTTCGTAACCGAAAGTGTTGATTTATTCTTTGATTTTGAGTATGATTTCATATAACAGATTCACAATCCCTTTTTAGAAGTATTTGGTTGTGTGCTTCATTTTCGTTGCAAGAGATATTCTCAAAAAAAAAAAAAAATCATCAAAAATCATCCCACAAAAGTTCAATCAAAAACAAAATTTCACAACTTAAAAGTCATAAGTTTTAATATATTCAATCAATTTAAACTTAATTAATTAATCTAATCAAAATTTTAGGGTTAATTAAACGAGGACAATTTTGCCATTTTGAAAATATTTGGTTAAGGGGTGACCTCTTTTACTTCAAAATGACCCTATTTTGTCTCATTGGGTATACCCCAATTAGTTTGGGTATACCCCAATCTCGCCAGGTAATACAAGCCATAGAGAAACCAAGAAGAATTTTTGAGAGGAAAATTCATTATAGTAGTTCTTCCAAATAAAAATTTGACATTGGCTTCTCATAGAGTTTCTGATTTGAATCCAAATTGTGAATCTAGATGAGCCATAGGGTACAAGCTCTGACCTCCAGTGATCACATCCCATCCTAGTTTTTTCATGGGTACATGATGGTTTCGTGAAACCCTTACTAACAAACATATTGTGCATCCATTGGAAATTTACATTGTGATTCTCCTTATTCAGTGTGTATTTATGCTTTACATGAGGTATGCAATAAATCTGGCAAAGAAACTGATTTCATCATCCATGTATTTGGCATCGAATGGATCTCCCAATTCATCTTCAGTATAATGAGAATGATGATAAAGTAAGAAGAATCTGAATCCAGACGCCAAATCACAGCATAACAGCATGCAACTGAGTGGAAAACAAACTCTAGACGCCAAATCTCTGCATTAGGAGCAAGAGGAATTAATTAAAAACAATGATCAAGTAACAAGAATCTGAATCTAGAGTTATAAAAACTCAAATAAAAATCTGAATCTCAAAACTCAAGAATCAGAATAAGAAAAACTCTCTCTTTATCAACACCATTAATTCATCAAGAATTTGAGACTAATCTCAGTACTTGTTTTGATACTTACTCTTGAAATAGCTTGAGAGAATCCACCAGATTCAAACCCCATTTCCGATTTCGCTCAGACCGATTACTATCCAGATCAACCATTTTTTCTATGTCCCTCCAAGGTATATGAGACACAAAACCCATACTCCATTTATAACCCATCGATTGATTTAGTGGTGGTGGTACTGTAGATAACAGTGGTGGCGGTGGTGAAGAAGAAGATGGTTAACGTGATCGTGGTGGTGGTACTGTAGATAAGAGTGGTGGCTGGGGGTGGTGTTGAAAGATGGTTAATGGATGAAGGGAGTAGGATCAGAGGTATGCGCGGCCGTTACTGGTTAGAGGGAGTAGAATTATTGAACCCTAACGCCCTTATAAGGGAGGAACACTAGACGGCCCATGAGACGAGGCACAGCATGAGCCCCACATGGGTTCTAGGCGTAGTATCAGCCCGTGATGCAAATGACACGTTTATTTTAGAAAATGTTCTTTTTGGTATTGTTTATAGGTGGAGGAGTTTTCACCTCTTTAATCACCATCATTTTTATTTAGATCAGACCTACACTTGTGTATTGTTTATAGGTGGAGGAACCTAGACATGTACAAAAGATAACTTGGCCATTACTAGCTTTCAAGTGGACTCAAATTTATACATTACTCAACAGAGAAACAAAAGGTGATTCTATTCAAGTAATGCAATTACATTTGCTTCCAACCCAGAGAGGGTATGTAGGTTTCACAGATAAAGAAAAACTTTTGAGTTATGGGAACAAAAACAACTACTATACAAATTTACAAGTCCGACTCCATGCCATTATCGCAGAACTAAATTGTTAGTACAAAATTTTGTTTTGCGTCATTTTTTCGGTCGGCCATCCCACCGTGGCAGCGGTTAATTAGTACATATCTTTATTTACTTGCTTCCAGCGCTGCATATGTTGAATTCTTTTTTTAGTTTTTAGTTTTCTCCAACATTCTTCATTATCTTTCACTTCCAATATGATTTTTTTTCCCAATCATGTTCTCTATATGATAGAAACTTAGTTTTAAACATAAATCTATTATCATCATCTTACAATGTTTTCCATGTGATCCAACTCCTGACAATTATTTTCTTCAATGATATTCTATATTTCTACTCAAGTGACAGAATATGTTTGATTTGGTAATTACTTTTTCTTGAGGTCATGTGGAATATTTCTTTCAAGATCTATTGTACTCCCTCTGTTTTTTGAAAAGTGATACTTTCATTTTTTTTCATTTTAGCCTAAAAATAAGTCAAATTGAATAAATGAAAGTATAATGAATAAAATCCTACGGTAAGAAATTTATCTAACAGGGTAAGATTACATGACATACGGAAATGGATGACCTCTTGGGAACGTGTTTCCTTTCTAGAAGATAACAACTGATGGAAGAAATAGAACGCATACTTTAAGATAGAAATAGATACTAAAATAAAGAGTTGTAAATTAAAAAACATTGAGATTATACCGTGGACCAAATATCGCAAAGATAACCACCAAGATGTCTATCCTGACCTACAGGTGATGGTTGTGCACAGAACAGCATATGGGATTCTTGCGGATGTTCCCCTTCACTAAGTCCTCCTTGGAGCTGTTAAAAAACAGAAAATGTAGTCAGAGATGAATTTGCACAAAAGCGATTCGCCCATGGTAACTACCCATTGGATCCATTTTCACTTTACAATAAGAAGGAAAAAATCTTTACTAATGCTGAAAAAATGAAGCAAGAAGAATCTGAATCTAGATTATATTGCTTCAATGCTGATGCCTTGTCATAAGTGCAGCCAATCTGACTTAACATTAATCGCTTCGATGCTAATGCTGATATTGCTAAGAACAGTGAAACAAATAGGATTAAGAAAGTGGCTTAAAAAATAATTCCGGATCTTCGAATCCATCTGTAAAAAGTTGATACATTTTAGTTGTGTTACAGAGACATGCATGTCTGTCTAACATATTTGAGCCGTATGGACACCGACAGTCGTGTCTGATACACAAAACATTAAGCCGCATGGACACCAACACTTGTGTCCAATAAACCAGCAGACATGGCTCAGTTACCAAACATACAATAAAACAAAAACGTAGAATCAGACCATCTAAAATCCATGAATTCAAAAGTATGTCAGAACATGAAAACAAAAAAATTGTTGCTTCTGTGATGTTGGACATGAGTTTTTTTTTTAGTAAAGCTTAAATGAAGAATTTACCATAATTGAGTTCATCAACACCAAGAACAACTGGTTCTCCGGTTGAAGGACCCGACCCATGTCCTGTTCGACTTTTTATTAATTTCTTCTCTCTGTCCTTCCATTCAACCAAGAATGCATATTCAATCATAGGACATCCATTTGTTCCCACGTTACCTCCTACCGCTTTAGGCACAAGTGGACGTCCTTGCAGGGCTGATTCATCCAGGGCGTAAATCCCAAATTGTTTGGGTGCCCTTTCAGGAGAGTGGTAATACACCCAATCCAAACATATGAGGTTCGTGCGAGACCTCCCCAAATGGACATGTTCCTTATGTAATGTGGATAGCTCTATACTGTTGTAGGGCTGCCATACAATCTGTAGATACACAATAAAAAGTTACGCTACCAAAGAGAGAGAAAATTAAAACACTACTAGCATACCAACTTACATCATCATTGCTCAACTTTGTGAGTATATCCTCAGGATCATATCCCGTCCACTTGATTCTTCTGAGAGCTTCACCCCATTCGAGCATAAGAGGAACTTGTTTTGGTTTATCATCTTTAGTGATAGCTGAGGCTTTAGGGTGAAAAATCTACAAATAAACTATTAATTGTAAGCCACCAATAAAGAAAGAATCAAAAAACAAAAATAAGATAAGGGTAAATTGAGAACTACCACAAGTGGGAACACAAAAGCAGGAATGGCGGCTTGGCTTCGGTACCCCGGGCAATGCTCTGCTTTGCCCTGTTCAAAGCGTGGTACAACTGGCATAACATAGCTGAGCCCCATGAATACTTGTCCACCCCAGTAACATCTTTTAGAAGGGGTAAATACTCATGACAGACTTTATTTGCTATGGAGTAAGGCAGCCCGATAACGTAGAGCAAAAATGCTCTGCAATGCCTTAGGATAACCTCGTCGTTGTCATCTGCTTCAGGCACCTTCTCAAAAGTGTCCTTCAACCAGGTGAGTTGAATACAAATCCCTGGCGGAGTTACGCCCAAGTACTCCTGACAAACTTGGTTTCTATTGCAGTATTTGCCAGTGACTGGCTCACCATTCACCGGAAGGCCAGTTATATATGTAGAGCACATCTTCCAAGAAGCAACCAATTGTTGTATTGCCAACAGGGAAACAATTACCATCTGCATCAAATAAGTTGCAAATTGATCCCAGTAGACTATGAGAAATCTCGAGGACCTTGAAATGTGGATCATTAGTTTCCACAAACAGTCTAGCCAGTTTGTAAATGTTCATGAAGGATAAGTGACGGATTTTTTTTTTCCACGAGCGGATCGATTTTCCAAGCTCCCAACTTGTTCATGTTCCATTTTGGTTTTGCCTGCAACAAAAGAGGTGTTAGTGTCCCATTCGGAGCAGTAAATAACTTATGGGAGACTGAAAAAACGGTAAATTAATGGATAATTAATCGAAGTGTGAACTTACCATATAATTTATAGGGAGCCATGAATTATTGGTTCCCTACATCAGTAATCAAAAAAAGCATCAGATTTGGTCATCAACAGAGCCAGTTTTCATTTTGAAATTTCTAGTTATAGATAGATAACCTAAATAGATAGGATGTTTCTACTTCTACTAATCTATTTCAGGCTTTATTAGTTGTGCTTTTTGTGAGTGGATCTTTTTCGTTAAAATGATGGTTAATTCTCAAAAAACAAAAAATGAGGACAAGTACACAAAATGTCCGCACTCTGCAGTGAAATTGGCATTATTGATTTCTCTACCCTCACTGAAACTGGCTTTGTTGATATCTCTGCAATGAACTATAGAAGAGGCAAAACCAATGACAGCATTAAGAAGGTGCTTATGTAATCTTGAAAAGTTATCTTCCCAAAAAAAAAACACTGTAAAACCATTAAGATTCACAGGGAAAGTATGAACATACCATTGGATTTCTATTCACAGGGAACAAAATTTCTATCTACCCCCCAAACAAAATGTCCGCACTCTGCAGTGAAATTGGCATTATTGATTTCTCCTGTGTATCCCCTGTGTCCTAGTCGATCCATTTTTACTTTAGTATTCAATTAAAGGAAAAGCATAACAACCCATGAGAACTATCACTGCCATAGTGAAGTATTTATAAGAGACTAGAATGGAATCGGATAAAATTGAGATTAATCTTCGGATAATCAATCAAATTGATTGTCAATTTCATTCATATATAATCGAACAATTTACGCTTCAGTTTAGTCATCCAACCTTTTGCCAGAATTGGAATAGACGAAATTAGAACTCAAATTGAGCAAATTAGAACAATTTACGCTTCAGTTTCTTATAATTACAACAAACCCACACTCCAAGATGAGGAATTATTTGTTCTAATTCGTTTAGTCATCAACATTATTTATTAATCAAAATTAAGGAACAGCTCAGGAATAGGCCGAGTAAACTTGAGTAGAATTTTATATCGAGACAAGAGGAATAAATCAAAATTAACCATCAAAATTTGAACTTGAAACTGATTTTGGTACTTCTCATATACTTACCATAGTGCAGAAGCTCTCCGAAACAAGTATTTTCACAAAGTGGTTTATCCTTTGTGGCAGGTTTTGGTCTATAGTTGATTCTGCAAGGTAGATAGATCGCTTGGTAAGGTAATTAATCGTTAACAATCAAAGAGATTAACATGAAACGGTTGATATTTTTCTGTCTATGAAGAACATGCATGGAGAATTACAGCCATATTACCTGAATTTACTGAGATGACGAGAAGGAATAGAGCGATGGAGAAGAAAATTGTCATTTTTGGTGGTGTTTTTCTTAACGACTCCATTGCCTAACAAATCTTGGTCTGGTGTGGAGCAAATATGAAAATAGGAATGAATTTTGTAAATAAATTTGCATATGACTTACTAGTAAAGGCCCCTAATTGACATAGAAATCATAAATGTATACAGAAGAAGATAACTACTTCTAAATGTTGGACAATGCTGGACTGCAAGACTGAGAAATTTTTTATCACATCAACTTGACTAAATACCAGACGATAAGTTCATAATCCCATTTGTGCCAATTAAAAAAGATGCAGGGATTTGAGTCAACATGCTACATTAACAATTTGGATAGTTCTATAGCTGAAGTTCGTAATCACTCATTACTAGAAAATCGCACCTAAACATTTGCATATACACAGCATATATTAACTTTTAAGTAAACCCTCATGTAAAACTTAATCAGACACATTTTTTTACAACTGAAAATATTAAAACTCGGCTAATTTCATTGAGGACACCTATAAGACATGTTTCATGATTTTTTCTAATCCTAGATGTCTTTGAAACACAAGGCTCGTAACATAACATACTCATTTGGTGTTTGCAGGACATTCGCATAGTACTGACCAATGTACACAATACTAACACAATTTTTCCCATAAAGAAAGAACTTACAAATTCATTGTCAACTTGCACTTTTATTTTCAATTTCCTTACTCAAAGCTAAAAACTTACTCATTTGGTGGTCGCAGGAATGCTTCTCGTACTCTCTGCACTTCTATTTCCAATTTCTCTGTCAACTAGCACACATAATAGTCCAATTTTCGCTTTTGTTATAAGATCCGGGTCAGGTTCTGCATTTTGCATAATATTGAAGTATGCTGGTCCCTTTGTTGTCTTCAGGCAACGCCAATAGTATGATCTCCGTGGGCAACATCAGTAGCACGCAGCTCAATCATCTGAGTTAAAATCAACATACAGTCTGCTGGCTTTATGATGTCTTTGCAGACTCCAGGCGCCAAATCTCTGCATCGAGAGCAAGAAAAAATAATAAAATTAGTAATTGAAAATAAAATTTGAAACTGATTTCGGCTGTTCATTGGTACTTACTCTTTCGTGCTTATTGATTTCAAAGTTGACCTGATTGAACATGCACCAGCTGATGAAACCCCCATTTCCGATTCCGCTCATACCAATTAACATCCAAATCAAACGATTGATTTTCACTCTCTTCCTGTCTCCAAGGTATTTGAAACCCAAAACCCAAATTCCATTTGTAACCCATTGATTTGGTGGTGGTGGAGATGGTACTGAAGATTATGATGGTGGTGGTGCTGGTGTTAATCACGAAGAAGTAGATGGTTAATGGAAGAAGGTGGACAGAAGGATTAATGGGATTTCAGCAATGCGCCGCCGTAAGTGGTAGGACTGCGTTTTTTCCCCTAAGTTAGAATGTGAGATTGAGATGCTCTTACGGGAGAACCCTAGCGCCTAATAGGATAAGGGAAAATTAGGCGCAGGCCCAAAATTTTTTTTTTTCTTACCGCCAGGCCCACAATTAATTTTCCCTACGGCCGCACCCAAATTTATTTAAAATTATTTAAAAGGTACGGACTGACTTTATTACCCTTCAGCGGTTTTTGGCAGTTCAATTAACCCCCGAAACGGTCACTGAATTTATTATCTTCTTCTCCACCATTCCTCCATTAATCCCTTGTAACGGATCTGCAGAGATTTTGCTCTCCATCAATTTCAAAATCTTTATAAAACCTTTATAAATTCAATGATTGAAGTTGGTTAAACCCTAGAAATCAATTTCAAAATCATAAAAACCCTAGAAACTACTTTCAATTTACGAACCATAGAACTCAGTTCATCAAAAATGGATGAAACACCAACAAAAACCCGTCTTCAGAAGTCGAAAGAGAAGAAATCAGGTACTCAATCTCCTTCAAATCATTGTATTCTAGCATGCATTCAGTAGATTTGTTTTTTTTTTTCGATTTTAACTTTTTTTTTACTCTTTTTTTTTTTCGATTTTAACGGTGAGATTTACCATCTTCTTCATATGTCAGTGTTTGATTTTGTTTTTTCCAGTTTTAATTTTAATTTTTCTTCATCAAGAATCGCGATGATGTACCGAAAAAGCAATCAGGAAAAAAGAAGAAATCTAAGAAGAAAGCATTTACGGTATCATCATTTTTACCCAATTTCTTTTGCTTTATAACTTACCCAATCTTCGATTTTAACATCATTTTTACCTGTTGATGTTGAAGATGAAAAAGGAGAAAGTGATAGTGAACAACCACTGAAGGTGATTCAAATGAAGGCAAAGCAGGATGCTCTGAAGAGAAAGGAAGTCTCTGGTATGCATCTTCACTAGTTCATGTTTGCATAACATAACTTGTTATGCAGATAAAATAAATGTGCATAACTTGTTATGCAGATGCATGACTGGTTATGCAACAAGTGTGTATGCAACAAACAAAATCTGAATAACAAGTTATGCATGATAAAATAAATGTGCATAACTTGTTATGCAGATGCATGACTGGTTATGCTTACCAAAGTTACTGCATAACCTTATATGAATAACAATTTTCTGTCTAGATCCTGAAGCAACCACCCCATCAAGGAAGTCACAGAGATTGAAAGATCAGGTATCACCTAATTCACCTAAGCCTGAAGCAGAAAAGAAAACAAAGACTAAAAAGAAAGCTGGTGAGAACTTAACTTGCCTACATCTTTCATGTTTCTGAACATATCTTGATCATTTCTAATTATGCATGATTTTGTCCTTGTTTGCTTTTAGTTTCTGATCGGCAAGCTGAGGAGCCTGATAAAGCTACTAAAAGAAAAAAGAAAGCAGGGAAAGCTGCACCAAAGGAAGTATTGGATGATGATTCAAATGATTTTGAGAAAGCTGCACCAAAGGAAGCTGGTAAGATTTGCTTGTGATTTCCTATTTGTGTGATATATTGTTTCTTTAGTGTAATTGATTTGTTTCAATGTTGATTTGGTCTGTTTCAGTCAAGCAAGCTGTTGATAAGCAAAAGAAAAGAGAAAGATGTGAACCCAAACAATCAGAAGACGTGAAAAGGAAGAAGAAGGAGAAGCAAATTGAAAGCTCTGAAAGTGAAGAAGAAGATGAAGAAGATGAAGAAGAAGAAGAAGAAGAAGAGCCTGATCAGCAATGTGTCGTCTATAAACCAGGTGATCATTTACCTGTTAGTTTTGTAGTTAACAGCTTGTAAAACACATAATGCTCCTTCTTAAAAAATGCATAACAGGTTATGCAGAAAACTGGGTGTGCATAACAAGTCATCATAGGTTATGCAACATAGTAAATCTGCAAAAAATACATTTTAAGAAGTAGTACATTATAGGTTATGCATGGTAAAAAATGTGCATAACAGCTTATGCAACATAACAAGTCATCATAGGTTATGCAACATAATAAATCTGCAAAAAATACATTCTAAAAAGTAGTGCATTATAGGTTATGCATTGTAATAATTGTGCATAACAGTTTATGCATATGCATGAATAAGAGTCATAGGAGGTTATGCGAGTCAAAAGCGTTTCTAACTTAGTAAGCGCAATTTTTTTGCTCTTTTCTTTATGCGATTAAACCTAAAAGCAAGCATGCAACTCAGAAAGGTACTTATAGAGCAGGACTTCTAAGGGTAGGTACCTTGTTCACAAAAATAAAGGAAAGAGGTGGTTTTACTCAACGAGGCTAGTATGATGAATGTGTGTCCATTTGGGAAATTCTATAAGCGGGTATCTGCGGACATGGCATTGTTTGATGGTAAGAGCAACCGGTGATGGATGAGGTCTTTTTATCATATAGCCATGATGATTTAAGTCGGCATTCATTCAAGGTTTACGAAAACAAGTGTATACCGTCAACGACCCAGTGAGCTTGCTTCTACTTTCACGATTCCAAGAGTTCAAGGAGATAGAGGAAGAAATATTCGACTTCAAAGGAAGAGCTAGAGCGACTCAGTCACTTGCCTTGGTCAAGCAATTCCCACTCAAAAAAGCATTTGGAAAAGTGAGTACAGATCCCAAAGCACGGGTAACAAAGGTTTGGGTAGAGGATATTCAAAGGTCGGTGTTGGAAAAACTTGATAAGAAAGGTTGTGAAGAGGAAGTTTATGCCTCGTCCGCCTCTACATGCTAGTTGTCTTGTTCTTTTGTGGGTCAATGGGAGACAATTTGGACGTCAAATATGTTGGTTTGGTGAAGAATTTGCAAACCATGGACTCGTATCATTTCGATTTGATTCGAACACACGATGAACGGCATCAAACTGTGAAAGAAAAGAATCTTGATCGGGAATATCCCTGGTTGTACTATATATTCTCTTGTGAGTTGGTTTTTTTTTGTTTACTTAATTCTCTTTCAAAAAATCAAATCTATAAAATATCTTATATATTAGTTATTGTTTTTTGCGGCTTTGGTTGGGTGAGAAATCTAACATAGCCGAGTTGGCATCCAACATCAAGGTCGGTGGTGAGTCTTCTTGCACCAAGAGCCGGGAGGTGGGACTTTGCGGCAATGAAGAAAGCAATGATCAAGAAGCATATTGGCGAGACTTGCGGGTATTTTTTTATGAACCGTTATAAATTATCTGCATAACATCTTATGCATATGCAATTGTGAACAGGGTTGTGGAATATGAGTGCAGAATATGTTATGCAGCTCCAATGTTTAATGCTTGGTTAGTTATGCATCGTTTAACATATCTGCATCACATGTTATGTTATGCATATAAAAATTGTTGTTATATTAAATATGAGTGCATAACATATTATGAACCTTTCTAAATTATCTGCATAACATCTTATGCATATGCAATTGTGAACGCATAACCAGTTATGCATTATTTTAAAAATGACAAAAGTGTTATGCAGGGTTGTGAAGCTCCAATATTTAATGCATGGTTAGTTATGCATTGTTTAAAATATTTGCATCACATGTTATGCATATAAGAAATGTCGTTATATTTGTTATGCATTCCCTGATGAGTTTTATTAATCATGTTGCAGTTTCATGAGAACTTTAGAGATGCGTACAGTCCAATGGAGTTGGAACTCTGTGAACCAAGAGAACAAAGAAACAGGAAAACTATATATGAGCTCATCGCAATGGATCTTGAAGTGAACAGGGACAAGTATGAAGATGCATTTCAGGATGCGTTACAGATCATTGAAGAGGAAAAGTTTCCCGATAGTGCTGGCGCAAGGTTGAAGAATGTCCAAGAAATGCTAAAAGACATCAAGCAGATTCAAGAGGAATATAGACAGACTGGAGGAGACTTCAATTCTCAGTTGTACGATAAAGTGAAGGAGTTGCTCGTTGCATCAGGCATGAAAGAGGAGGTGCGAGTGGAATCATCAGCTGGCCCTAGCGTCAATGCATCGTCAGCTGAGCCAAGCGTCCCACTGAGCCAAAACTTGCCCAGGAATGAGACAGGTTGTTGAAGTGGTATCCTCAACTCGAGCCACCTACACAAGAATCATTGCCGCAAATTATCGGACTTGATAGCCAAGACCAAACGGCTAGTCGGGGACTCCGGTCTTCACCTTACAAGTTCATGGACTGGAAAAAGCTGTTAATCTCTCCGGCGACAAGGAAACGGACACACCGGAGGAATTGAGACAACACCAAATCAGCAACAACTCAAGAAAGAATTGAAGCACGGGAAAAGAATTCCTTCTTTGGTGATGATGGTCTTTGGAGAGAAGATGGTGATGATGGTGCTGGACGGGAAGATGGTGCTGGAGAAGAAGATGGTGAACATCTTCCAGAAATTCAGAATTTAGCTAAAGGGCCCTCATTTAATCTCCATATTTCACAAGGAGAAGATGGTGCTGGAGAACAACAACAACAAGCTGTTGAAATGCCAGAAGAGCCGATCGCAACAAAGCCGCAACAATTTGTTGAGATGGCGAAGAAGATCAAGTCGCGAGAAAAGGAGACGGCCCGCGATGCGAAAACAATGAAGCGACGAGAGATGGAGAACATTTCACTATCATTGGTACATAAATTATAAAACAAATTATGTATTTGAATATCCATGAACTGCTTGAAGTTTTTTTTAATGTCACAATCAACTATGTACTATTTATTATTTACTTAATCGAATATATACTATTTATTATGTTGTTGTTTTGCTATTTAATAAACTAATATTTACTTAATTGTTATATCTAACACACTTGTTTACATGAATCTGTAGGAAGGAGAACTAGAAGAGGAATATGTTCCAAAAACAGTCTTTGAAAAGAAGAAAGTTGTGAAGAAATACACCACTAAAGGGAAAGCAAACATGGCAGAAGAGGATGGGAACCAACCAGGAAGCAAGGTAAAAAGAATCAAGGAAAGGACAACATGGAATCAAAGGACCACCAGTGTACTACTCAAAGATTGTGAGCTAGGGAAGCAGCAGAAGCAAAAAGACAAGCCTGATGAGAATAAAGTTGAAGAAAATCCTCGTACGTCTGTTGGCGGGCCGTTCAGAAAATTACCTCCGCTGGAAACAATGGAATGCTTTCAGGATTACAAGGATACAATAGAACCAGCCTTGATGGAAGTACTGAAGACGTACTTTGAGAATGCCAACAGCCTGTAAGTAAATCAAAACTACGTTTATGCTTGTTTACAGGTTATGCTTCTTATGAAATAAATGCATTACAGGTTATGCATTACAGGTTATGCATTACAGGTTATGAAATAAGTGACATGGATTTTTTACAGGTTATGCTTGTTTACAGGTTATGAAATAAATGCTTCTTATGAAATAAAATCAATGCATTACAGGTTATGCTTCTTATGAAATAAATGCATAAGAAGTTATGCTTAAAAAAAACCCATGCATAATAAATTATGCTTCTAAAACAATCCATGTCACTTGAATAAAAATCTCACTGATTATGTCGTTGCGGAAATTCGGCTTGAGTATCGGAGAAGGAGAAGACCCCGTACTTGTGGGATATTCGGATTCACGGAGATATAATAAGGCAGCTAATGAACAACGAATACCTAGAAGAACAAGTACTATGCTACTATAGTTATAGGTTGTTCACGAAGCGGAAAAATGAACGAGAATGATGTGAGTATTCAACGTAGGTATGCGAGCCCGCATTCATGAGGCCAGATGCTTGGGTAAGTCAAAAAAGAATTTCATTTTGCTACATAACAAGTCATTATTGCATATTATCTTATGCCCATATTATTTACGCATAACGTGTTATGCAACTAGTTTTGAACTGCATAACAAGTTATTCATCATTGTTTCCTACACTGTTGTGCACCCTTTCAATTACATCCACTAATTTTTTTCCTAAAAATATTTCTTTTGCGATTCTTTGTTAAAACAAAGGAGAAAGATGGGATTTCCAAATATGTTGGAGAATTCATCTTGAATCTCCCTATTGAAGTTGAGAAGATGTTCATCCCAATGAACTATATGACAAAGGAAAACCTATTTGGTACACATTGGACATTGTTAGAGTATGACTTTTCGGAGGGTGAGTGGAACTTCTATAACAGTCTTGAAGGCTATAAAGTTAACCGCAAGAAACAAGCGCTTATAATGGCAAAGGCTTGTATGCCTTATTTGATCGAAAGGTATGACAAACTGAATCTATCACCGTAAATCGTGGATATAAAGAGGGAACCGCTTGTATACAAGGATATTTTTACAGGATCGTTCTGAACAAGGTCATCACCCCGAGCGCCTCATATTTGTATGCTACTATATGAAAATGAGTATGAAGTCTGGAGTCGCGAGAAATGGTCAAGTTGGGAAAGGAAGATGTGATAGAAAAAGCTAACAAGAAAAGAGTAAGTCCGGTATTGAAATTCTTGACAGATATTGGAAACAGGTTGGGGGATAGATGCCAATGAAGACATACGGGATGATCTTTGTGCGTCAATGTGATGGCTGTGCGTAAATGTTCCACGATCTTTGTGCAAAATAGAAAGGTTGAAACGGAACTTTGTTTCAACAACCGTGTGTTGTTGGTAGGATGAGCAATTTAACTTGGGAGTGAAAACTAATGGGAAAGTAGTTAGTGTGAAGCTTAACTTCAAGCAGTAGTTATGCGTTGGTATGAATCTTGTCTGAACAACTTATATCTTGTTATCTTGTCGATATTTATATATAATATATATTTTTTGCAATCTTATTTCATTTAAGCGTACTATGATAAACATAACATGATATAAATCTTACAAGGAAAATGAAGGAACAACAGTTACATATAAACATCTAAATATCATGTTATGCAACAAAAGAGCACATGTTATGCAACAAACAACAAACCGAATACCATGTTATGCGAGAATAAAATAAATGTGCATGACTTGTTATGCGAGACGCATTACTTGTTATGCGGATACGGATGCATGAAAGAACCAAAGTTGAATGACTCGTTATGCGAGACATCTTTAAAAGAATAAATGCATAACAGTTATGCATCTTCAAAACATAATGCATAAGAGATTATGCATCATCTAAAACTAATGCATTATCTACTATGCATTTAAGATAAAAAAAATGAAAACATAATCTGATACAAGCAGAAAAACACACACTGAAAAAAAACAATTATTTTTTCATAAAACCAATACAAAAAAGAAACTAATTAAAGAAAAAGTACTTGTTCATAAAAACTAATTAAACAAAAATGAATAGAATAAGGTTCAAACATAAAAGTAATAGTCTGAAGAAACAAACAAGATAATTTCTCTCCATTAACTTCCCTTAGGCTGCTTCGGCTTCTTCGGCGGCTTTGGAGGCTTCTTGTAACAGGTAGGCTTTGTACAAGTTTGCTTGTTGTGATTACCAATCTCACAACAATTACCACAGCGCATTGCTCTCCTGTGCGGCTTCTCGTAACGGCTCAAATGTCTATTAGCTTGTGGTCGCCCTGGCGGCCTCCTAACATCAGGTACATTTATAATATCATTACCTTCATAAACTTCAGGCATGTTGTAGTTCGGAATAGGATGAATTGCATGGTGTAGACATTATTGAAGTATGCGGTAGTGAAATAAGGTTCAACAAAATCATACGGATTAGAACCGGACATTGTTATCGATGCGAAAGCATGCACACATGGAAATCCATAGACGCGCCACCTCGACGGGTACATGTCCTTGCCTCAAGGTTAACACTATGAGAACTCTCCCCTCCCTCCACTTCATAAACATGAGTATCGGATCGTATAACCAGCCGGGTTAAACCCTCATCAATAAGAGCCTCCATCTTAGCTTCATTCTTCGGTGTCGAATCGTTATGAAACTTTTACCAAGATTACGCCCTTTTCGACATCATACCCATCACATCCTTCCTTATCCGATCCATAAGAGCATTTGCGGGGAGCTTCTTGTGTACCTTCATCCAACTATTGAAGGATTCGGCAAGAGTAGAAGATGTCCTACCATACCTACAACCCCGAAAAAGGCATTTGACCACTTCTCCGAAGGGATATCTTCAATATAGTCTCGCCACCCAACCACAACCAAGACCCCTAATCGTAGCGATGGCGTTTGGAAACCTTCGGGACTAAGAGCATACGCAGTGACTTGAAATGCATCAATAACAACACCATACCTTTCGTCGAGCCATTAATTGGTAAGTTCATCTTCGGATGATAGTAGAGCTGTAAACTATGGAAGGCTCCAGGAAAATAAACTAGAATAGCTCTCTTTAATCCTTCTGCACGATCAGATAAAAATGTGACTGGCCTTTGATCATGATCAAGAACATAACTCAAATTCCTCATGAACCATTCCGAGTTATCATTATCTTCACCAGGTACCAGGGCCATGGCTAGTGGAAAGAACCCTGCACAGCAAAAAATATAAAATCAAGCCAGCGTAAACATGAAGTATGCGCGCAAAAAACAGATGCATAATGTCTTATGCATATAAACTAAAAATAGTGCATAAGACGTTATGCACTTGCATAAAAAAGGATGCATAAGATCAGAAAAGTGAAAAACAATAATGCATAAGACATCATGCAGTTAAGATAAATAATGTATAATGTCTTATGCATCTAAACAGAAATGATGCATAACCAGAAAAGTGAAAACAAAAAATGCATAATGTCTTATGCATCTAAACAAAAATATGCATAAGACATTATGCACTGTTAAGATAAATAATGTATAATGTCTTATGCATCTAAACAGAAATGATGCATAACCAGAAAAGTGAAAACAAAAAATGCATAATGTCTTATGCATCTAAACAAAAATATGCATAAGACATTATGCACATATATAAGAAGCATGCATTATCAGAAAAATACCATTTTCAGCATTGATAGCGGTTGCAGCCATGAGGCATCCTCTATATCTCCCTGTAAGAAAGGTAGCATCGACATATATCATGGGACGAAGGTAACGGTAACCATGGATGCATGCCTCGAAAGCAATAAAAAGACGCACAAACTTATTTGAAGGTGCCTCATCTTCTAATTCGGTTGAACTATCCTCGTTCAATTCGGGGTTCATCCGTTTGAACTTGAAAATCAATCCAACTCCCGAGATTTGTCTTTGCGAATGGCATCTACATACCATACCAGATGAGAATACGACATGGCCTCATCACCAAATATTTCCTCATATACTTTCTCTCTTCCATTGTAAGCTTGGTAATATTTCATATTGATCCCGTAACTAGATTTAAAAAACTTTTTCAAATTAGATGCTTTGAAACTCGGATCAATTCTAATTTCATCTTTGATAAGACTAGAAACAAATTTACTGCTGAGCCTGTGGAAAAGCCTTTGACATCCCACACCACAGGTATGACCGCTAACATACTTCTTAACCTTAAGCATCGTGTTTTCAACATCAACAAAGACAAACCTTATACTCCCAAGGGCATTTTTCTTTAGAGCATTTTGCATAGAACTGCTAGGTTCATTCTTAGTATATACAAGAATACGCTTGAGTTTTACCTCGTATTTCTTTACCGCAATACGTACCTACGCTACACCTCCAAAAATACTTTATCAACATCACCAAGTAATTTATCCCAGCCCCGAGTCCTAAGAACTTTGTCAATAGGCAGTAACCATCTTCAAGGAAATTCACCATAGCTTCTTCTCGGTTCGGGTTCTATTACACGCCTACTTGATGAAGCTCTACTACGATTTGTTCAAAGAATTGAAGCCAACTTCAACAAGTAAATCAAAGCTCTTCGACCTTTACATTGGCAACGAGATACAAAACACTCAAGCGTAACATCGAATCAACTCGCACAAACTTGCTTCCATCATTAAAAGAAAATTTCACATGATGAGGTAGTAAACGAGTCCACTTATGGCAAACTACTGTCTTCAAACTCTCCGAGTTGTGTTGACATCAACGGGATGTGCTAAGAATTCACTAAAGTAGTGAATTACGGCTAGTGCACTAGCAAACAGGCATTTCACCCCGCAAAAACACAAAAGACAAAAATCTATCCCGCATATGGCTTCACAAAGAATTCTTACTCAAAATTAAAAGAAATAATCAACAACAAGCAAAAACAAATCTACACTAACCATAATCGATCGAAATCAACAACATACCAATCCCAATCAATAACATCTCCATTAACGTAAATGTAAAAACGCAGATCAAAAATATGAGTAGAAAAACAAATCAATTGATAAATCAAATGAAGAATGAAGCAACACCTAAAAAATTGGTGTATCAACATCCGAACATGAAATCGAAACAAACACATTGAATCGAAAAGACCTACATTAATCGTAACAATTTGTAACTTAGAAAAATCAAAAAAAAAAAAAATCAAAAACAAGCTTAAAAGATCTAAAAACCGATTCGAAAACCTAAATTAATCTTCGGAAACCTAAAATAATAGATCCTAATCTTACAGAAACTAAAACCTAGAATCAAATCCATATTAAACAAAAATCAGAAACAAGATTGGAATGTAGCTCGAACCTGAAACTAATTTCCGAGTAAATTAAATCCCTCAAACAGCTCCTTCTAAATCTCTGAGCTATCAATCTCTATCGAAACTGAATCTCTGAGCTATCAATCTCTATCGAAACTGAATCTCAGAGATTCAATTATATTCGCTGTAGATCATCTCCTTCTTCAGCTGTCGATAATTGACTCTCTCAGCTCTAGCTAAAGGATTCTATCTCCTAATCTTCCTTCTTCCTTCTCCTTCTCCTTCTCAATCGCTCGCTCAGCGTGAAATCTCTCTCTCGAAAAAAAAACTGAAAACTGAACGAAGCTGTGAACTACAGTTATTTGTATGGGTGAGGTTAAAATCGGAAAAAAAAAATCAAAAAAGTAATTTTGAAAACTCGGGTGCGTGAATAATTTGCACTCTGATTGGGTGCGCGTGTGATATTTCACGCGTGTGGGTTTTATAGTGGGAAAAGTTGTAAAAATGGGTCTCCCTGTAGTTTCCACATAGGATAAAACACACTAAATGGGCCCATGAGACGAGAGGAGGCACGGAATAAGCCCCACATGGTTCTAGGTGCTGCATCAGCCCGTGCCACTGACCTAGTGACATGCCTAGTCAGAGTCCCAAATTTTGTTAAGTGACATGCCTATTTTGTCACCCAATCTCTACACAATAATTTTGAATTTATTTTAAGAACATAATTTGCGTAGTAATTTTAAAAATCATCTGTTTTCAAATAAGTAATTTTAAATGTTCAAGTTGTCAAATTTTAACTCTGTAATAACCGTTGTTAAGATCTAAACATGATATAAATTTAACACAAAATTGGTCAAAAGACCAAAATCAACAATTCCCGGGTGAAAAAGACACTTAGGTTTTGATACTGTTTAAATAGCCAAAATTAAAAAGATACTGTTTAAATGGACAAAAATTTAAAAATAGGCAGGATGTAACTAGTTTCATCCTGTCCATTTTCAAATATTTTTTTCTATTTTTATTTTACACAGGATGCATCCAGTTTCATCCTTGCTATTTTTTTTGGCTATTTCACCCGTACTTTTTTTTACTTGTCCATTTGAACCGTGTTTTAAATTTTTTTGGACAAATGACCCATTTTCTCTAAATTTAACCACTGGAGACAAATTAATCATAACTTTAACGTGTTCTACAGCTTATAAAATTTCCATGTCCCTATCTTATAGCGATTGAATGACAAAATGATACAGAAAAGTTATATCGATAGGCAACAAAAATTGATCTAAGGCACCTAAGAGGGATATTCTTCCAAAGTTATGTTAAGCATTGTAGCGTCAAAATAATGCCAATATACTGATTTCTTCTTTCCGAAATGGATAAAATGGACACTTAAGCCTCTTTATCCATTGCCTGCCCAACCTTTGAGACACAGATTTGTTACGGTTGGAGAGATGATCTTCAATATAACTGTTGGATTATAGAGGAGATTATTGGGAGGATTCTGATGGATAGTTTTTGTATAGGTTTGAGTAGACTTGAGTTTAGTATATCTCAAGACTCTCAGCAGATTTTGAAAACATAAAAAAGCTGAACTTTAGAAACTAGTTTTTAGTGCTTAGATTGACTCATTACAGTCTAAGAAGTGGATAACATCCCACTGAACATTCAAGTTTGGGGGAAAATGAATGTTTGAAAAACTTCCTTCAAAGCATTACATCGTTTGAAGTTAATATGTCTCCTTGGAAATGTTGAAGGTATGACTTCTCTTTGAAAGTGTATCTTTACAAGTTGAAGATTTTTATGACAAAAGTATTGTACTTGTGCACACAAACTTCCACATCATAGACTCTTTAATGGTGCTCAAGTACTTTTGAGTTCAAAAGGTCAAATTAGAGTCGAATTGGTTGAGTCAAAGTATGGTCAACTACTTGGTCAAGACCCGGTCCATTGGGTTTACAAGGTCATGGTTAATGAATATAAACATATATGGTCCATTATATATGAAATATTCAGGCCCATTGACAATAAGTCTGAAAGTATTAGCATATGATCCCAAAACATATCGTTAACCCTAAAAATTGATAAAATTCTTCTTTCAACTGTTCTGATCGACAGTCAAATGCATCATTGTCCGATCATGATGCAAATTTTACAGTAGATTCATCATAATATTTGGACAAACATATTAAAATTTCAAATACATCCAATGGCTATATTAAATTATATTTATAACGCCGTATGACTGTTCTGATTCGCGTTGCTTCGTGGACACGGCAGGAAATATCACGTATTTTGGATTACTTTCCATGGTTGGATCTTTATGAAATTGTTGCAGTATCTCTATGAGGATAACATATACCACATATAAAAATTACAGAATAATCCAACGGTTAAAATTATACTAAACTTAGGTTTTTCGACACTTGTTATAATTAGGGTTTTCTGAACGAAGATAGTTCTACTAAAATCAGAATTTGGAGATTGCATCATATTCCAATTTGATTGAAATTTTGACAGAGTAAATAAAGACTAATTGGGTTGAATATACTTCATGAAAATCTAACGGCGAAATCTCTATGTTTGATAATCATGCTTTCATGGAACCCTAATATATACTATGAAACGAATAAGTCTGTGATTTCTCTCTGTAAGTGATTTTTTAATATTTGATGTCATTGATAAACCTCAATCCCATGGAACAACTTTATTCACATCAATCACTTAGCTTTTTAATCGGTTAGAACTAACATTTCAACAAATAAAATCTTCTGGAAACAATCTCATGGACCTGGAGTGTATAATTATCAATAGAAAAATTGAATGAATGGTGATTATTGATAACGATGAAATCCATGCAAGGTTGTAATGCAAATGAAATTTCTGGAAATAATCTCTGGTAGTTTTTTGCTGGGAGAACGAAAATGGTATTCACATTTTCCCTCTTTTTTGTTCTTGTTATTTTTTTTTTACTAACGTGGAGGATGAGAAAGCAAAAACCTCTCTGCCATGTGGCATACCACCTCAAATTCGCTGTCAATAATCTGTTACCTAGCGTGCCAAATAGCATTTTCGCTATTTTTCTCCCAAAGAGCATCAAAATACCCTTTTATCCTAAAAACTAGCCCCCTCTAAGGCTGGGTTTAGGCTTAGGCTTAGTTTGGTATTGCTGCAGCTTTTGGAAAAGCACTTTTCTACTGTGCGTTGTTGTCTTTGTCTTTGTGAGAAAAAAAGCGAGTTAGACGTTTGGTAAAATATTAATTAAAGTTGAAGCTGATTAAAAAAGCAATCAAAATGTGTTTGGTAAAATTTCAAATTCAACCATTGTTATTGTAACAAATGACAAAAACAGACATATCACTCATGATAGTTTTATTCAATTTTATTGGGTTTAAAAATAATTAATTTTTTTACTATATAATATTAATGTTCATACTAATTACCACTATCATTATGATTGTTAAGAAATTATTTTACTTAACAATTAAGTAATTATTCAAGCAAAAAATGAAACTAAAATTAAGTAATTATTTAATATTTGTTTTTATTTCTACTTGACAAATTAAATAAATGGTATATAAAATAGTTCGAAATAATAAAAAATAATAATATTTAAGGAATGCAATATAAGAAATAGTTAAAAATTGATTATATATAAATTTAAGGGTAACTTTTGTCATTTATAAAATAAAGTAGGGATAAAAAAGATAAATCAAGCATTAAATTTATGTGGGACCACAAACTTATGCTTTTGTAGCTTTTAAAAGCTCCTCCTCTTACCTTTTAAAAAATTGAGGAATTTAGGAAGTGCTTTGGATAAAAAGCACTTTAGTTTTTTTTTACCAAACACCAACTTCAAAATTTATTGACATATATAGGTTTTAAAAGTGCTTTTGAAAAAAAATAAGCATTACCAAACTCAGCATTAGTTTGGTATTGCTGCAGCTTTTGTAGAAGCACTTTTCTGCTATGCGTTGATGTGCTGTGCTGTGAGGAAAAACCAGTTTGATGTTTGGTAAAATATTAACTAAAGTTAAAGCTGATTAAAAAAACAGTCAAAGTGTGTTTGGTAAAATATCAAATTCAACCATTGTTGTTGTAGCAAATGACAAAAACAGACATATCTTTGAAAATAGTTTTATTGATTTTATTGGCTTTAAAAATAAATTTTTTTTTTACTATTCAATATAAATATATATAATATTAAATTTACTAATTGTTACTATTATTATGATTGTTAAAAAAAATTTATTTTACATAACCACTTTTTAATATATATATATATATATATATATATATAATTTTTAAACAAAAAATCAAACTAAAATTAATTAAGTAATTATTTAATATTTGTCTATATTTTTATTTTTGATAAATGAAATAGTTTGAAAATAAAAAATAATAATATTTAAAGACTAAAATATAAGAAATAAAAAATTGATTGTATATAATTTAAGGGTAACTTTTGTCATTTTTAAAATAAAATAGGGACAAAAAAGATAAATCATACATTAAATTTAGGTGAGACCAAAGCTTATGCTTTTGTAGCTTTTAAAAACTCCTCCTCCCCAGCTTTTGAAAATTGAGGAAGTTGGGAAGTGCTTTGGGTAAAAAGCACTTTGATTTTTTTTTACCAAACACCAATTTCAAAAATTATTGACATATATAGGTTTTGAAAGTGCTTTTGGAAAAATAAAAGCATTACCAAACCCAGCCTTAGTAATGTTTTTATTTTTCCAAAAGCACTTTCAAAATCTATATATGTCAATAATTTTTGAAATTGGTGTTTAGTAAAAAAAAATCAAAGTGTTTTTTACCCAAAGCACTTCCCAACTTCCTCAATTTTCAAAAAAGTCAGAGGAGTAGATTTTAAAAGCTACAAAAACATAAGCTTTGGTCCCACCTAAATTTAATGTATGATTTATCTTTTTTGTCCCTATTTTATTTTAAAAATGACAAAAGTTACCCTTAAATTATATACAATAATTTTTTTATTTCTTATATTCTAGTCTTTAAATATTATTATTTTTATTTTCAAACTATTTCATTTATCAATAATAAAAATATAGACAAATATTAAATAATTACTTAATTAATTTTAGTTTGATTTTTTGTTTGAAAATTATATATAATAATTTTTTTTAACAATCATAAAAATGGTTTGATTTTTTTCTCTCTCATGGTGCTCGTAAGATGTTTTGGCGACTTTCTGTCGGATTTTTTCTTCGCAATCACCATGTTTTTCATGATTTTCCCTTCGCCTATTGTTTGGTTTTGGTGTTTGCTTTCCACGATTTCCCCTTGTTTTTCTTTTTTTTTTTTCTTTCCTGTTGATTTACTCGCGGGTTTTATCTTCCAGTTTCTACATTTTTTTAGGGTTCGTGCAGTCCATATTAGGGTTTTTTCAGTTTTTTATAATTTTGTTCTGTCGCTATGCCTATGGTTACCAGGGCTTCATCTTCTACCACATCATCTGCGCTTTCTTCTTCTCAGTATGTTCCTTCCATGGTCGAAGTTACACCAGATGACAGCTTGCTTCATTGCCCCTTCAAGCAACTTAATGGTTGTTCCGATGGGTTCAACGGCAGAGGCTATGCAAAGAGTTCTTTCCTTAAGCATGTGTATGACAGGCATCTCTTCTCTGTGGATAGTAAGAACATTTGCAGAGATATGATTGCCTCCAACTCGCACATCTATACAGCTTGGGAGAATGTCTTACGTCGCCTACGCATGTGGTTATGTTGTAGGTGTATGCACCTACATGGTTGGAAGAAATCTTGCAAGGGGAGAATCCCAGGTGCTGAGGTCGTCCATGGAGATGTTGTTGCTGGACCGCTCATAGATACAGAAGTTGTTTTCCTTCTTCACGGGCTGGACAAACCAGGTGAGTGTCTGCCCAATGTTGCCGTTGATTGTTTGAGTTCCAGCACTGCGTCTTGCGCGTTCGATTGTGTAGACGCTGCATCAGATGACGAAGATGATGGTCCCTCCTTGTCTACTGATTTATTGAACGTGGTGTTTCAACGTCAATTCACGACTGTTACCAGTATTCCGCATAAGTGCAGACTTGCCTTTGCGAGGACGTTGAAAATGTGTCTTGACAGGGTAATCATCAATCCTGGCAGTCTTGCAGCGTGGTTACATTTGGTTTTTCTCCCAATTTGTACCCTCACCTTATACAAACCAAGAAGCTCTGCCGAGAAGAAGTCAGGCAACAGAAAACGGCTTCAGATTGCAGCCATCAACCAGGCGCTGGCTGTTTGGAAAGAGCCTAATGGATGCTCTATTCTCGTTGAAGAGACTCTTACAGCAGCCACTACACCATGGGTCTAAGGAGGCTGACGAGAAGCGACAAGGGGCTGCTACCTTGATAGCTTGTCAAAAGAAGATTAGCTGTGGCCATTTCGCAGCTGCCATTCGAGTCCTATCTTCGTCTGGTGTTGCTCCACGCAACGAGAACACATACCTTGAACTTCTAGACAAGCATCCACCTGCGCCTCCCCCTACTGTTCCGGACGATGATGTTATTGTTCATCCAATTTCAGTGGATTCTCGGGCTGTCTTAAAGGCTATCAAGAGTTTCCCCAAAGGTACTTCATGCGGTCGTAATGGTTTACGTGCTCAGCATTTAGTTGATGCAATTAGTGGGACGGCAGCTGCTATTGCAGACGATTTACTTGTTTCAATCACTGGAGTTGTCAATATTTGGTTGGCAGGGCGATGTCCAGCGAGTTTGGGCGAGTTCATCGCAAGTGCACCTTTAACTCCGTTACTTAAACCTGGAGGTGGTATTAGGCCCATTGCAGTTGGTACAGTTTGGCGTAGGTTGGTTTCGAAGGTAGCTGCTGTCTCAGTTGGGAAGGATATGTCCACTTATTTGGGAGATTACCAATTCGGGGTTGGTATTCCTGTTGGTGGGGAAAGTATTTTACATGCTGTTAATCGTTTATTGGAGTTGCATGGTCACTCGGACAAAATGTCAATGCTTCTTATTGACTTTTCCAATGCTTTCAACATGGTGAGCAGATCTCAGCTCATCAAGGAGGTTCGTCTTCATTGTCCAGGTATTTCTCGTTTGGGTAGAATTTTGTTACTTGAGACCTGCAAAACTCTATTACGACCATTATGTTTTATCTTCTGCTCTTGGAGTTCAGCAAGGTGACCCTCTCGGTCCCTTGCTTTTTGCATTAACACTTCACCCTCTCGTGAAGTCTATTGCTTCTCAGTGCAATCTTGACTTACACGCTTGGTATCTGGATGATGGTACAATTATTGGTGACACTTTAGAAGTCGCTAAGGCTCTGAGTATAATCGAGACTGAGGGACCATGCAGAGGCTTACATCTTAATGTCAGGAAGACTGAAGTTTTTTGGCCTTCAACAGACCCTAGAAGCACAACTGATGGCGTTTTTCCTGTTAATATTGGTAGACCTTCTAATGGTGTTAAATTGTTGGGTGGACCGGTGAGTTTAGACTTGAACTTTATCAGTGACATGATGTTGAGCAGGGTGAACAAAACTGTTCAATTGATGTCTGCAATCAAGAAACTCAAAGACCCACAAAGTGAGATGTTGTTACTTCGTAATTGCACTGGAGTTTCCAGATTATATTTTGCAATGCGTACTATCAATCCCGCTGCCCGCAATCGGTCATTGCCATGTTTGACGATCACTTACTTAAGTACATGAGACTTCTCATCACCGGTGATGGTGCGGGGTTTGGTCCTCTTCAAGAACGATTAGCTACTTTGCCTATTAAGGATGGTGGACTTGGCATTTACACCATGGCTGACACCAGCGCCTATTGCTACCTCGCTTCTCAGAGTCAGACTATTTCGTTGCAAAAGGTGATTCTTGGTAATTCATTCTCAACTGACAAAGGCTCTGCTTATCATTTTTCACTCCAAAAGTTTATTCAGGTATGTGGCTTGCCTTCTACATACTGTGTCGATGATACTGCCCCCCCTTCCATGCACTCCCTGGCAGTCACTTATTTTGATGCAGTTAAGAAGCAAATCCCAGACCAATTTTCTTTGAGCACAAGAGATTCCATCTTGTGGAAGTGTAACCGGGTTAAGCATGCTCAAGATTATTTGCTTGCTATACCTATCAATGGGCTTAATCAGTGTATTGGACCCAGACATTTTAGAGTTGTGCTTTGTTATCGTCTTGGTATTCCGTTGTTTGTTGAGAATGGTTTATGTCCAAGTTGTAACAAATCTATGGACATCTTTGGGGATCATGCGCTTCATTGTGCTAAGGATATTGGCCCCAAGTTCCGCCATGATTTAGTTCGTGATATAATCACTGATATTTGTTACAAAGCTGATGTGCCTGCGCGTAAGGAAGTGTCCTTGGGTTTTCTGACAGACGATAATAAGGAGTTGAAACCTGCTGATATTCTTGTGCTCAACTGGGATAATGGAAAGGATGTTTGTATGGATGTCACAGGTGTTTCACCTTTCACAGGTGAAGGAATTCGCTCTTTCGTCCCCGGGAAAGCCATTGCTAATGCGGTCTCTCGAAAGAATGCTAAGTACTTGGACAAGTGTGTTTCACATGGCCATGATTTGGGTGTCTTAGCTTTCACTACTTTAGGCGAATTGGGTGAGGAAACTTTATGTTTTTTTAAGCGTTTGAAAAATTGTTTAGTCAAGAAAGACGCTAGTTGTGGTATTGGTAGTTTTCTTTTTTCGTAGATTAGGCATTGCTATCCAAAAGGGTGTTGGAATTGACTTGTTGCTAGGTTACCAACCGAGAAGTTTTGTATAATTATTCTGTTTTATGTCACAGTTACGTAGATGGAGTTTGATTACCCGAAAAATAATAATAGTAACAATTAGTAAATTTAATATTATATATATTTATATTGAATAGTAAAAAAAATAATTATTTTTAAAGCCAATAAAATCGAAAAAAAACTATTTTCAAAGATATGTCCATTTTTTTTGTCATTTGCTACAACAACAATGGTTGAATTTGATATTTTACCTAACACACTTTGATTTTTTTTTTTAATCGGCTTTAACTTTAGTTAATATTTTACCAAACATCAAACGCTTTTTCTCAAGACAAAGACAAAGAGAAAAGTGCTTCTACAAAAGCTACAAACAATACCAAACTAAGCCTAAATCCCCGAAAATTCCCCTCTAAAATCATATCCTACTTTTTCAAGACGTGGCACAAAAAGAAGAGGAGCCACATATTTCTTCTCGTAGCTGCACCGCTGTTTTTTTAGAAACCTATTATAGGGGCTCCAAACATTTGGTTTTGAGGGCTCACAAGATGACAAAATCGGGTTCTGCAATTTTTTTGGGTCAATCAAGTTACTTTCTAGATTTAAAATCTTTGATAATTGTCTTAATCTGCAACTAGATACCGTGATTACTTTCATTTCCCTTGACGTCACGGCTTTTCATTGAGACTAGCATTATGAAGGTGATGGCGTGGAATGTCTAGGGGTATGGAAATAAGCATACTAGGTATCATCTTAGGGATTTAATTAGGTCAAATGATCCGGATATTGTATTTCTCTCTGAAACAAAAAATCTGGATAAAAAAATGATTAGATACACTAGATGTTTGAATTTCTCTAAGTATCATTTTGTTAACCCTTTAGGTTTATCTGGTGGCCTTTTTTTAATGTGGAAGGAAGGTTTTGAGTTTGAAGTGGTTGATATGAATGCTAGATGTATAGCCTGTGTAGTAAGCTTTGATGCTAGGAGTGGAAAAACTTTACTTGTGTGCATGTATGGTGCTTTAGATGATGTAGGGATTTCTAATCAATGGAATTTTATGCATAATTTAGTCTCCAGATTTAATTATCCTCTTGTGATTATAGGCGACTTGAATTTTGTGCTAAGACAATGTGAGAAACAAGGAGGTAACCCTGTGTTACAGTCACAACTTGATAGTGTGAATTACCAACTTGATATGTTAGGAGTGTCTGATGTTAATTTCATTGGCAGCCCATATACTTGGTCTAATAGAAGGTCTGGTAATGATCTTATTCTTGAACGACTTGATAGAACACTTGTTAATAATGAGTGGTACAATTTTTTTCCTAATGCTATTGTGTATCACTTAGCTAGCCTTGGAAGTGACCATCTTCCCATAATGTTAGTCAGTTCTAGAGAGGATAATCCTACTAGAAAGCCATATAGATTTAATAGATGTTGGTTCAGGGATGTTAGCTGTAAGTCTCTTATTGCTAATAATTGGGTTCATGATAATAATGGTTCCCATCCTTTCAGATTAACAAAATCTTTGTCTAATGTTAAGCATGTTCTGAGTCTGTGGAATAGGACTAGCTTCGGAAATATTCAGACACACATAAATAATATACAGAACCAACTTGGCATGGTTCTGCAGAATGGCTCTAGGGAAAATAACTTAGCTGAGATCACTGAACTGGAGAATCAGCTTAAACATTGGTATGAGGTCCAACAAGACTTTTATATGCAGCGTGTTAAAGATGATTTGCCTCTTCAGGATGTTAATTCAAGGTATTTTCATAATAAGGTGAATTATAGGAAACAGAGAACCCAAATTGACTCTATTCAGTCTAATATAGGTGTTTGGCTTTCTGACAGAAGTAGTATTGCTAGTGAACTAGGAGAATATTTCTCTAAGATTAGCAGGACTACGAATCCTGATAATCCTGATGATTTCCTAACGCATTTGTGCCCTTGCATAACTGAAGAAGAAAACAATGCTCTTCTTCTTACTCCTACTGACGAGGAAATCAAGAGTGTTGTTTTCCAGATGAAGCCATGGTCAGCCCCGGGTCCGGATGGCTATCCACCTGGTTTTTATCAGCAAATGTGGAGCGTAGTTGGCGTTAGCATAATTAAGATGGTAAGAGCTTTTTTCCACTCAAGGCATTTACTAAAACAAATGAACCATAGCTTCGTTAGTCTCATACCAAAATGTAATACATCTAAGAGTGCTTCTGACTACAGGCCAATAAGTCTTAGTAATGTAACTTACAAGGTTATTTCTAAGTTATTATCTAGTAGGTTAAAAAAGGTCATGGATAAATTTATCAGCCCATACCAAGCAGCTTTCTTGTCGTCTAGACTAATAACTGATAATATAGTCTTAGCGCACGAAATGGTAGACACTATGAAGAAGTGTAGGGCAGAGAAGGGCCTTATGGCTATTAAGCTTGATATGTCGAAAGCTTTCGATAGAATTGAGTGGAACTTTTTGGTAGCAGTTCTTAGACGACTAGGATTTCATGAATTTTGGTGTGACATGATTTACGAGTGTGTTTCAACTGTCTCAGCTTCTATTTTACTGAATGGCAGCCCAGGTGATGTGTTTTATCCTACAAGGGGTCTTAGACAGGGAGACCCCTTGTCTCTGTATCTCTTTATAATATGCATGGAATCGTTATCTCGTCTAATTGTTCAAGCTGAGAATAATGGTAGTATTCATGGAATTAGGGTTACTAAAAATAGTCCTTCGATTAGCCACTTGTTCTTTGCTGACGACTGTTTAATCTTTACTAGAGCCACTGTTTCTGGCGCTAGGAAGCTAGAAGAAATAATTCATAAATTCAGTAAATACTCGGGTCAATCGATAAACTTTGAGAAGTCAGGTCTTGCCTTTAGTCCTAAGACTAATCCTAATACTAAGAATCACATTGCTAGCATTCTAAATATTAAACGTATGGCACTACAGGATAAGTATTTGGGGGTTCCACTATTGATCCAGAGAAATAAGGTTGAAACTTTTGCTCACTTAGAAGAGAAATTTGGAAATAAACTTGCTTTATGGAAGGGTAAACATTTTAATCAGCCAGCTAGAACAGTACTTACTCAAACAGTATTAGGATCTCTAGCTTCTCATCACCTTGCGGTATTTCCTATGTCCAAGGTGCTCACTGATAAGTTTGATAGGATCCAGAGAAATTTTTTACTGAATAAGAAACATAATAAAAGCATGCAACTGATTAGGTGGGACACTGTTGCTCAACCTAAGGTCCTAGGTGGTTTGAACATTAAAAAAACAGAAATTATGAATAATGCTCTTCTTAGTAAACTTGCTTGGAGAATTATGACTGAGGAAGATTCCCTGTGTTCTTCTATAATGAAAAGTAAGTACTTTCCATCTCATAATCCTCTTCATTATGTTAATGATAAAAGTGGCTCTTGGATTTGGAAAGGTGTATGCAGGGGTTTAGAAACCATTAGGGAGAATTACTGTTGGGAGGTAGGAGACGGTAGGAATATATCTATATGGAAAGATGTTTGGATCCCCTGGTTGGAAGAAACCACCACCCTCACTAGTTTGCCTCAATTGCTATGAATACCGTAGATCAATTGATTGATCACGATACTAAGTCATGGAAATTGGATGTCTTTGCATAGTTTGTTTGATGATATAAATGTTAGTGATATTGTTAGTATCATAATTCCCTCTTATGGTAAAGACCAATTGAGGTGGGTTCCGGCTTCTAATGGTGTGTTCTCTGTAAAGACTGCATATAGAGCTGTAGATACTACTAGTAATGGTGGTAACAACAACACTGGAACTAATAATTTCCCGTGGACTAAGTTTTGGAAAACAAATCTGCCGCCCAAGATTTTGCACTTCTTGTGGAAGTGTGTGCAAGGGTGTTTACCAGTCAGAGATAGATTAGGTAGACATGTTGCGGCTATTAGGCCCAGTTGTCCTTTATGTGATAGGGATGTGGAGTCGATCCAACATCTGTTGATAGATTGTGATATAGCTAAGGAAATATGGTATTCTGTTAACATTCAGCTTGCAGGTACAATTGATGGTGTTTCTATTAACGATTGGATTTCTAGCTGGTTCTCTGTAGGTGGTAATAATGATGGAAACCATCATGAAATGATTAGCATTGCAGGTTTTACACTCCGGCATATTTGGAAGCTGAGATGTGCAGTTGCCTTTGATAATGCACAAGTGAATATTGCTAATACAGTGACCCAGATCAACTGTAGCAGGGCTGAATGGGTAACAAGTAGCGGTTATCAATTGGTTGATAGGAACACATGCATTATATCTAGAGTTGAAGTGGTTTGGAAGAAACCACCAATGTCGTTCATAAAGATTAACTTTGATGCATCATTCGTTAAAAAAACTAAATGTATGAGGGCTGGTCTAATAGTTGTTGATGATGCAGGCAATTGGAGAGCAGCGGGTTGCGTTCCAGGGGTAGCTCAGGACGCTGAAAAGGCAGAAGCATTGGCAGCTTTGGAAGGGATAAAGTGGGCGGTGTAGCACCAAGTTCTTAATCTCTTGTCAAGGAGATTGTGTCAATGTTGTGAATGCGATTAATGGAAAGAAAGGAGCGATAAAATGGACAACAAATAGTATTATTTTAGATTGTCTAGAACTTCTTAAATGTTTTAATAAGTGGGAATGTGCTTATGTTCCTAGAGACACTAATGAGGTTGCGCACCTTCGGCAAAAGATGCAAATCTTGTTGAAAGTTACGTAATTACCAGTACGAGGAATTACCTTTATGGCTATCCTCAATAATATCAGAAAAACTTGATGTATCACAGTGATGGTTTTAATATAATTTTTTCCTTTTCCTATTAAAAAAAAAAAATAACTATTTTTTGTAATGGCTAAAATACCCTCCATGAATTATAAAATTAAATTTATTATCTTTTCTTTTTTTTTCATTCATAAATCATGATGAAGATGATGATCATATACCAAAAACTAAATCTATTGTCTTCCCATTCTCTTTTCATTCATAAATCATGATGAAGATGATGATCATAAAAAAAAAAACTATTATTTTTCTTTCTCTCTTCTTCTTGTCCGTCGTGATGAAGATGACGATCATAAAAAGAAAAAACTAAGAAAACACATCACTTATTTTTGCAAAAAACAGTTTGATCGCTTCACGGTTGGGAAAATTCATACTTCCCAACCGTATACGATTCGATCTATGGTTTGGAAAATTTATATTTCCCAACCGTAGACAGAGTTCTGAAACTGTTTTTTCAAAAACCCAATTCGATCGATTCCGCTCATCCATGCATTGAAACCACCTTATTGAAGTCATTGCGGGTGGATTAAATGGTGTTAATCGATAATGAATTATTTTGAGAATTGACGATTAATCGAAGAAATAAGCGATGGAGGTGATGGGGAAGAAGAAAATGGAAGAATTAAAGGAGAGGAATGAAAACAAATTAGTTCTATGGTTTGGAAAATTTAATAGGTTAAGGGTATTTTAGTATTTTTCCTATGAATTAGGTCCCCTTATCTACATTGTAGGATATTTGAATCCTTAATAGACCTCAAAACTTTTTTCTTGTAGCCCCTATAATAGGTTTTTTTTTTAATATTCTTTTTGATAGGGGACAAGTTATCACCCACTTTGATGTATCTGACAGGGTCGTACCTAGGCTGGGAAACGGCCTTTGGAGAAGATGGGGTGACAATGCCCATTCACTTATATTTTAGTTTATGCATTGTTGTTGAAAGGTTCAATGAATATGCAATAAATGGTGTTTTAAATAACCAATTGGCTGATAATACGAGTGGATTAGACTTTCACATTCGAACATGGCAGACAAAACTAAGAACTGTTCAACTATTGAAACCCGGAGAACGAGCGTTGAATATAAGCAAAATTCTAATCTCTAATCAAACTTTCTAAATTCGAATATATTGTGAAACTCGAATAGATAGTACCTTAATTAACATTCAGTTTCAAGTATAATACATCTTCTTAAGTTTTGCCTCTTCATTTCTCAATCTTCTGTATCTTGTCAACTGCTTTCTTCTAAATACAAATTAATATCTTGTAATGGCGGCTGAAGGTGTTCTTGTTAAGGGTGTCATTGAAGTATTAAAGCTGGTGATCCCCGTTGTTGCCAAAAAGGTTGGTTTTACTTGGAGTCTCAAAGATGACTTGAAAAAGCTTCAAGACACCTTAGAGATGGTTCACGCTAAAATAGCTGATGCTGAGGAGAAGCAGGAAAAGAATAATGAGTTGCGACTTTGGCTGAAAAGGCTCAAGGACGTCGCTTATGACGCAGATGACGTTATGGATGAGTTCTCTTGCGAAACCATGCGTCTGAGGGAAAGAACGAGCTTCAAGTGTAAGGCTCGTGATTTCGTTTCATCCTCCAACCCACTTGCATATCGTTGCAAGCTAACAAAGAAAATCAAGGAAATTAATAAGAGAGTAGATGAAATTGCAAAAGATATGCAAAAGTTTCATTTGGAAACTACAGATAACGATACTACCAATGCTCAGGGTAAAAACATTCAACAACGGAGCCGACAAACTGCATCCAGAGTAATTGATTCTGATATTGTAGGAAGGAAGGATGATAAAAACAAAATACTAATAGATATATTATCAAAGGCCGCCGCATCATCATCGTCAGATATCAATTGTCATTCTTCAGAAAAAGTTTCCGTAATCTCTGTTGTGGGGATGGGTGGACTTGGGAAGACCACCCTTGCTCAGCTCGTTTACAATGACGAGTTGGTAATTAAACACTTCGATCAAAGAATATGGGTTTGTGTGTCGACAGATTTTGATGTGCAAAAAATCTTAATAGAAATTATGGAGTCCATCGCTTGGCCGGCTAAGTTCCATAAAGTATCAAGTTTCAATCTCTTGGTGAATAAGGTTCAAGAAGAGCTCCAGGGGAAGAAATTTTTGCTAGTACTGGACGATCTGTGGAACGAGAATTTTCAGCAGTGGGAGAGCCTCAGAAGTCCGTTGCTCGTCGGTGCTAAAGGAAGTAAAATTTTAATCACCACACGTAACATGCGCGTTGCAGATGCTGTAAAGGGGAGCATTCGTCCATACCAACTGGAAAAATTGCAAGAAGATGAATGCTGGTCTATCATGGAGAAAAGAGCATTTTCTCCCGGTGGAGCAGTAGAGACTACAAACATGATAAACACTGGAAAGGAGATAGCAAATAAATGTAGTGGTTTACCACTTGCAGCAAAGTTCCTTGGAAGCCTAATGCACTTGAAAAATAAAGAAAGCGATTGGTTATTGATTAAAAAAGCAGACATCTGGAATACACAAGAAGGTCAAAGCGAAATCCGACCGATTCTAAAACTGAGTTATGATAACTTGTCGCCTCATCTGAAACAATGTTTCTCTTATTGCACCATCTTCCCCAAAGGCTGGGAGATTAAAAGGGAAACTTTGATTCATTTGTGGATGGCAGAAGGATTCTTGGGGGCATCGTCTAGTCATGGAACTGAACGATCGATGGAAGATATGGGAGAGGAATATTTTGATAGTTTAGTGTGGAGTTCATTTTTGGACGGGGTGGAAAAGAATGAGTTAGATGACATAATCACGTGCAAGATGCATGATCTTGTCCATGATCTTGGACGAGACGTCGTTGGGAATCGTGAATGTGCAGTTCTCAGAATCAGTGAATTGGAAAATATTTCTGATATCCGACGTTCAAGTTTAATATCGGTTGATGATTTATCAGCAAGAAGTTCCAAAGCCTTGAGTGAAATGAAGAAGCTGCGGACAGTTATCGTCCTTGAACCAAATTATGGTTTGAAGGATTACACGTTCTCAAGTAACAAAAAATTGCGTGTACTCCATTTTGGTCGTTTAGCTGATGATCATTCATCAGGAATTATGCATCCAGCTGCGAATAAGTTGAAGCATTTAAGGTACTTCTACCTTTCCTTTTTAGATCTTCTTGCTCTTGGTCTGATGCATTCTAATGATAATTCCATCAGTAGGCTTTACAATTTGCAGACGTTGGTATTGAGTGGGTGTTTCTTTGTCCAAGTTCTTCTTGAAAACATGGCATCTGTGAAAAATCTAAGATTCCTTGATGTCTCGTTTTCTGATATTAAAGAACTACCTTATTCTGTCACTAGTCTATGTAACTTGCAAAAATTAAATCTCAGTCATTGCAAGAGCTTAACCACCTTTCCCAACTCTGTCAGTGGTTTGCACTATCTAAAGTTTCTTGATATGTCGTTCACACCTATTGAACAACTACCTGGCTTCATCGCCAACCTTCGCAATTTGCAGACATTAGATGTAAATAGCTGTGAGAAATTACAATCCATACCAGAGTATGTTACTAGTCTTGCTAATCTGAGGATATTTAATTTCAAAAACTGTCCATTACTTGAATTATTACCCGAAGATTTTGGAGAATTAACACAGCTAAGGTCACTTGACCTAAGTGATACCGCGATCAAAGTACTACCGGAGTCCTGCAGTAATTTGTTCAACCTTGAGTATGTGAATCTTTTCTGGTGTGAGGTTCCTAAAGAGGTAACAAATTGGAATAGACTGAGAAAGTTCTATTCCAACAGAAGAGGAAGAACACCAGTGGGTATAGGAAAACTAGATTGGCTGCAAACATTGACTTACAAAGTGCGGGTAAAAGTCATCAACGAGCCTGAATGCAATAATGGTATTGAAGAGTTAGGAAACCTAAGGTTTCTTGAGCTACTAGGTATCGCGGATCTTCAGAACGTGAAAGACTCGAGAGATGCTGCGAGAGCAAATTTAAAAGGAAAACAGAATCTTGTTCATCTGGGACTAAGTTGGGATGAAATAAGTTGGGGTGAAGAAGTGTTGGGCATGAGTTGGCAGCAGAAGTGGAATGATCTTCAAGTATTTGAAGCTCTCCAACCTCCCACTTGTTTGAAAACGTTGATTATACAGAACTTCATGGGGTGGGACCTTCCTACGTGGATATGTGTTCCATCTGGCCTTCCAAATTTGGAATTTTTGGGTCTTGAATATTGCATAAACATTATACAACTGCCAGAATCTATCGGGCTGCTCCCACGTCTTAGGACTCTTATGCTCGAAGGAATGTCTTTCGAGAGTTTAGATATCGACGGATTTCCTTCCTTGATTCAACTCAAACTCACAGATATGTTTCTTCTAGAAGAATTTTGTTATTCACATCCTCCTTGTCTTCAGGACCTGTGGGTTAATGGCTGCGGAAGGTTAACAGAAATTCCTTCGTTTCCATCTCTATGGTATTTGGAATTAGAGAATGTGGATCCCAAGTTAGTATGCTCAGTTGGGCGAAGCCAGACATCATCTCTCACCAAACTATTTCTGGATAAAATCGAGGGGCTTGTATACTTCCCAATAACTATACTCCAAAACAATTGCAATCTTCAACTTCTGAGAATCAGAGAGTGCAATCAGTTGGAAGGATTTGGTGTAAATGATGATGACAAGGGGGAGAACGTGGTTGGTCTGTATGGCCCTGAACTCTACAGTGCCTCTTTTCAAAAATTGTGTCTATACGATTGCCCAGTTCTTAAGTTTCTTCCAGATTTACGAGGATGGACTTTTCTTCAGATATTAACCATCTTCAAATGCCCACAACTGAAGGAGTCTTTAACCTATGATCTCAAATCCCTTTCCTCTCTTAAAAAATTGTATGTTGATTTTATTCAAAGAGCCGAACAGCGAGGGGATCCATCTACTACAGAAGACTTGATTAATTTGATGGAGATGCAGCAGGTAATCTCTCTCCTTATAATTTCCTATTTGGTTTATAAAAATCTATTTGATATTGTTAAAAACTGAATTCTCGCGTGAAAATTCAGTGATTATGGCTATATCAGGCGTGTGAATTGATTGGATTCTCTACTTGTTTGTTGGTTTTATTCTAGCTTCAGACGGAATTAAATGGTGCATGTGTGTCGTTTTTCAGTTACTTGTAATCTTTGAAAGGCTTGCTAATGATTTTCCTTTGATGTTATTTCCAGTAAGAGCAGTGGTTTTTAGTAGTAAGCGATTATTCAATTTCGATCCCATTCCGACCTTCCGGCGCAGCCTCCTGGTACGTCATTATGTTCAGTTGTAACTGCATCCTCACTGGGTTTTGTTTTCCTTTTCTTTCCTCTGAATCCTGATTACATGATGCAGGCGTGCATCTGCAGACAAATGGGTTGTCGTGTATAGTATTAAAGCTGATCAGACCATGGTTTGGTTGATTTAATGATTCAACTCTTCTGCTGTTTCCCCTGCACCTGTGATGGTTTTGTGGGATGCAGTTCGGGTCGAACTCTTCGATATTTAGTTGATCTCCATTTTGACAATCTCCATCGAATGCATAAATTTGGGTTCTATTTTACAACTGTTGTAAGCTTTGTAGGGGCGAAATATCGCACAGAGCAAATCATGACATCGCCATAGCAAAAACAGTCATCAGCACGAAGAAGAGAGAAATTAGGCGAAGAATAATTATGCGATCAGAAGAAACATGCACGAAGAACGACAGTGCGACAAACACAATACGATGTTTATCGAGAAGAGCACGAAGCAGCGACGCGAAAGACATCGACATCTCCCCAAAGCCTGGCGAATAAGACAAACTGAACAGCGATCAGTTAGCAGAGATTTTGCAGGTGAACTTATTTGTCTTCTACCATGATATTTGCCTATATAAGGATTCAAATAATGAAGAGAGAGGCGGGTTGAGAAGGAATTCAGTCAAGTGATAGAGCCATTAGAGTTTAGCTTTCATTTAATCATCTCCATTGTCATACGTTTGAATCTTTGTGATATTTGTAAGAACATCATATTCTCAATACAAAACTTGTGTGAAGATCATATTAGTGTCAAGAGGTGTATAATATCATTAATGTTTAAGTTTATCTCCATGACTTAGACTTTGTGTTCTTATCATCTCATCGGGTGTAGTTGTGGGATTTTCCGCAACTACATTTTGGCTCTAGAAACAGGGAGGATTATCCTCACCTGCTAGCTAGTAGCTAGGAACCATCATCTCTGAAAACAGTTTGTTATTTCCCACAAAAACCCCATCTTTGAAAAATCTTCACCATCATAAAGTCCAAGAAAACACACCAGTGTTTGGTGTGAAAAAGTGATGGTTTAAGATTCACTCACCCCTCAAAACTTTGAAGACAAAGCATTGACAAGTTGCCCCTGTCAAACAGCTGAAACAACAATCAAACCCTTATCAAATTTCTTTTGATAACTAGAAATCCTGTCCACCAGCATCTCTGGTTAACAAAATGGTGTGAATAGCGTCAAGATCTGGACACGTCATCGTTTCTCGGAGAAGAAATAGAGTGGCAAACAGAAGAAAAGCCAGAGGAGAAGCTGAAACTTCTGCTGATGGGGAAACACGATGGGTAGAGCGACAGAATCGCAACCACAGCCTGCGTTCCATCATAGAAACAGATCAGCAGAATATCGATGCCATCCCTCAAGATCCGACACAACAAAACAACAATGAAGAGAGAGTTATGTACGAAAAGGGCAGTATGCACACGACCGATCTTGATACTATGGAGGATGAAGAACATGCGACACAAGAAAGAAGTGAGAATCCTGGCAATGAGGACAATCTAACTATCTGACAGTTGAGACAGCGCCTTGCACGTACGAGACAGGCGAATTGAAAAAGAGCTGAGGCCAGGACTTGAACGAAGCAGAGTTGGCAGAAGAACGAGCAAACTTGGCAAGACAAAACGCCTTGTTGATGGAAGAAAACAATCGGCTAAAGGAGAACATACAGTCGCGAACACAGACTGGAGAAACATAAACCCAAAAAAGTAGAAGTTCATCAAGGAGAAGGAGAAGACGCCATAGTGAAGAGAGAGAAGTACAAAACCATCATGTCGAGTACGAACGGGAAGTACGCAAAAGATAAGATGCACGCGATCTAGAAATGAGGTTGGAGGAACGAAGAGAAAGGAGAAGAAACCGAGGAAGTGGAGAGAACCTAGAACAAGAAATATATGACGGGAGAAGGGGAAGTAGTTCAGAACGCGAAATCCAGAGATGCAGAAGAGAAACTAATATGGAACGAGAAACTAGAATAGCCATAGAAAGAAGCGTGATAGAACAAAGAGCATTAGAAGCAGTCGCGCAAAGATAAAGAGAACAAGCTAATGCCAATCAAACTATATTGCAGCAGATCGAAGAAATTAAAGCGGCGATGAAGAATAATATTAGGCGGGGAGGAGGAAAAATGAAGATGGCAGAGGCAATCGAGGAAGCAGAACGGTCTCCATTTTTGCGTGAGATATTAGAAGCCCCCAACCCTGCGAAGTTTGCCTTGCCCATATTCTCCAGCATCTTTGATGGGACCGGGAATGCAGTACAACACATGAAGGCCTACAACCTAACGCTAATGTCATGGGCCCAACATCACGCGGTGTTATGCAAGTACTTTCTGGCGAGTCTGATAGGGGAGGCTTCATTATAGTTCGATAACCTGAGCGAAGGATCTGTAACTTCATTCACGCAGTTGCAAAGATTATTCCTTGGCGTTTGTGGGTGAAAACCGTTTCTGCTGATTTTGGTAATTTCGGGTGTGTGGGTGAGAAACGAATCTAAACCCTAAAAATTGTATTGCTGTTTGTAGGTGAAAATGGTTTCTGCTGATTTCGGTAATCGCGGGTGTGCAGGTGAGAAACATTTTAAACCCTAAACAATGTACTGTAAGGGAGTACTTTAGATTCGAGAGATCAATCTGTACAAGTCCGGCCTAAACCAAGAAATGGCCGTTCCATACTTGCTTCGGTCACAAAGTGGAGGAGAATGGGTTGGTTTTGGGGAGGGAAGCAAGGAAAGTGGTGAGACCAGAATAGTTGATTCCGAAGAGTAGTTGGGTTACTACGACTTGTTATCAGAAAAGTGAGAGAGCTCACAAGGTGAGCTAGCAAGCAAGTATTTCTGAGTGTTGTATCTCCCGTATGAAGTTGTTGTTCAATGGAAATAGGTAAGACCTATTTATACAAGTCGGAGTAAAAACTTAGCCTGGTCTCATTAAGGAGTGGGGAAGTAAATGGGAGGAGGTGGTAATCGTATGCATGGAATTGATGTTCCATAAAGTGGTTAACGCATGAAACCGGGTTTTCATGAAATCGCTAACGTTATGGAATTGATGTCCCATAAATTTGTTAACGCATGTGCTTTATGTCCCATGAACGTTTCACACATAACTTACCGTATTTACTAACCGCTCACCCTTATGACACTTCCTTATGACGGGCGTAGTGTACGCCGCACGCTGTAAACCGCCAAACCAATACCCAAAGGGGATCTCCCGGTTTGTGTTGATGTCTCGAATGTTTTGGAAAACATGTAGCACGTTGTTGTGGCTTGGCAAGTCAAGCTCGAAACTTTTAGCGACCGGTGACCTTCGACGGTCGAGATTCTCGCATCTTGAGAGGAGGGACAGGCTGTTGATCGTTGTACGCCTTCGTTTTGGTAGCCTCGCGTAGTGAGGGCCAACGTGGTGGCGCGGCTAGGTTGGCATGCCGTTGGCATTGCAAGGTTTGGCGTGAACAAACTTAGGTTTTCGGGCCAAAGGTTACCATGTGTCGTCTGGTAACCTTGGATGGCTAGGATTTGCTCCTGGGATTGAAGGGCAACCTTTGATTGTTGCACTCCTTCGTTTTGGTAGCCGCGTAGTGAGGGCCAACGTGGTGGCGCGGCTAGGTTGGCATGCCGTTGGCATGGCAAGGTTTGGTGTGGCCAAACTTAGGTTTTCGGGCCAAAGGTTACCATGTGTCGTCTGGTAACCTTAGATGGCGAGGATTTTCTCCTGGGATTGAAGGGCAACCTTTGATTGTTGCAAGCCTTCGTTTTGGTGGCCGCGTAGGGAAGGCCAACAGGGTGGCGCGGCTAGGGTGTGGTTAGGCTTGGCATGTGGGGCCAAGGGTTCGCCTTGGGTGTGGATAGCTTTGGCTAGGTGTGATTTTGGCTTTGCATGTGGGGCCAAGGGTTTGCCATGGGCGTATGGCGTGGCTAGGGCCAAGGAAAGGGTGTTTGGCTTGGCATGATGTGACTAGCATGGCTAGGGCCAATGAAAAGTGTGTTTGGCATGGCGCGGCTAGCTTGGCTAGGTTTGGTTTGGCTTGGCATGTGGGGCCAAGGGTTTGCCATGGGCGTATGGCGTGGCTAGCTTGGGCTAGGTGCGGTTTTGGCTTGGCATGTGGAGCCAAGGGTTTGCCATAGGCACATAGCGTGACTAGCTTGGGCTAGGTGCGTGACCAAACTAGGAAACTTCACTATGCTTCAGGTAAATCTCGACGATCAAACTTGAAAATTTTGGGGTCATCAGTATATGGTTCGGCTTATAACTGTGCTCACATATAAGCCGAACAATAAATCTTGTCAGGTTCGACTTATAATACTTGTTACGATTTAATCCGAACAATTCACTAAGTTTTCCAAAGTTCTTTCTTACTTTGTTGTGTCAAAGCAGACAATGTCTACTGTTCTGTTTCTATTACCACTAGTACAAATATGGGCTTTGGTGATAGTTCAATATCAAAAACCATGACAGTTCACAAACGGACTGTTACAAAATAAAAAGCTCGGAGATATAGGTGATAGTTTCTTACTAAAACTGACACCAATAATGTTGAAAAACTGTGGCAGTTTTGAAATTGTTACTGAATACTTATACCATTACCCTATACAGTTATGTATAATAACAATTTAAAATTGTTACTACTCTTAAGCTATTGTATTTGTTCTATATAAAAACTGTTATGGAAGTGTGAACATATCGATGACAGTTCCTTTAATTACTGCCACTTCCATTCACGGTGACAGTTCAGATCTGAAACCGCTTCCTTTCACATCTCCCCCGTAAAGTATTCTCAAACACACGATGTGGTTAGTTTGCGCGCTAATTATCTGCTAGTAGTAGGTGGTCTGTATAGTTAGTGGGTATGTTTAGTTAGTGGGTGTCTCTGGATCCCTTCTCCTATCATTTTTGTTGAAAACCCCATAGATACCATCACCTATCTCTCTCAACGATCTATGTCTCTTTAGGCAGTTCTCATCTCCATCTTCCCCGGATTTTTTTCTACCAAATCGGGGATCTCTCAATCTACCTCTCTTTCTCTGAAAATTTTCCATTTTGATCTTTATACAAAAATTAAGCTTTCTCTCTATCTTCATTGTATAACAACATGAATTTTATCCATCTCTATATCTCTCTATTCGTCTCTAAGGAAATATTTTGTTCCGGAGTTGCGATTGGGTTCTTTATGTTGGTCCTAAAGATTCTAAAGCATGCCATGTGTTCTTCAAGAGTTCAAGGTATAATTTTTGTTTTTTAGTGAAATCCCTAATTTATGATCGTTCTTCGGATCTGTTTTTATTTTGTATAAAGCCCTAGTTTTGAAAAGAAAGATCAATGTTCAGTGTTTTCGTTTGTATTGTCGAAATTAAAGCTTATTATTTAGTTACATACTAATAAATAGAGTAAAAAAATCAGTGATTTTCCAATTAAATTTTTTTGTTTAATTTTTTTTTTATAATATATTTCTCACAAAATTTACCGAGTTATTCATGGAAATAATTATAAGAGTTTTTTTTTTTTTTTTTTGTAGATTCGGTACTTAACAGGAGATATTTTAAAAGTACAGTTGATTCTTGTTAAACTTTGTTAATTGAATTCAAATTACTTAGGGTCCTGTTAACCTATGCACCCATGCATAGGTTAAGACCTAATAATTAATTACTAGTTTACATAGAATTAAGAGATTTCCTATTGGGAAGGCAACTAAAGTTAGTTGTGTTTTAATGAGTAATCAGATTACTTTAATACCCTTATACTCTTAAACCAATATACACCTTCTCTTTGCACCATCTCTGCAAGTGCAAGTCATGAAAGCAAACTAATTCCTTAATTTTAGGATCCGTTATATATCTTTTGTTAAATTTCGGAATCTAATATATATGTCGTTAAGATATTTTCTTTTTCAAATTTGGAAAGAAATTTGAACCAATTTTTTTTTTTTAGGAAAGAAATATATATTGTTAGATCATTCTTCGAAGAAAAATAAATAAAAATACATTTAAGAATTTAAATCCACGACCATCACCTAGGAATCTAAATTCATGACCATCACCGGTGCTAAGAGACTTTTAACTCGTAGTGAAGTGGGATTTAAGATTTTCATTCTTTACAAATTGAGAACACTACCGAAAAGACACTGTATAATTTAAGGGTTTTTTTCCTACTAAAACGATAAATGAAACGAGAATTTTAAGCAACAAGTAGACTTCACATTTTATTGAATTACAGGGACAATAATGTAAAATGAACATTCATTAAAGTAAAAACACCGATAATAAATATGAATCTCAAATTTTAAGGCAAAAGGTGAACATTAATTGCTTCTTAACCTATGCTTCCATGCAGAGGTTAACATTTGCCAATTAGTTACCCAACTAAAAAGAGTACAGCTAGTATTTTTGAAACTTAAATTACACCGAAAACTATTTAATTTTCAAAAATGTTGCATGGATCGAAAAACCAGAGGACACTGAAATTGACACCCAATAAAATAGCCCCATCTTAATCTTGGAGTGGGCATCAAAATTCCTAGGAATTCTTAGCATTCCGTTGTCTTGAATTCCATGTAATGTTGGAGTATGACTTTTAAGATTAAATAAATGTGGGTCTAAAAATCCCCATTTGATTGGGCCATGAATACTAATTGGGGCCCCCATTAGAGGACAAAAAGGGTCACCCAAACCTAATTTGAGTCACCTCTTAGCAATTTTTTTCTAAATACCTAAATTGCTCCTGAATGATTAGTATTAAAACTTAATAAAGTTAATTTAATTAGTGTGGTTAGATTATGTTAGATTAAAATCAGATTTTAGATTTTTTTTTTTTTTTTTTTTTTTTTTGTGAGTTGAGAAGAAGAAGAGGAGGTTTTAGAGGAAAACTTGGGGTTTTTAGAAATGAGTAATTCAAGTAGGGGAAATGATGTTTGAGAAGGTTCAAGTAACAAAGATGATTGTGTTGATGGTAAGATTATCTTAAATTCTCCCATGGATTGGATATATGTCACAACACAGTGAAAGAGTCGTCAATGTCGAGGGATGTATACCCCAACGACTCTATAAAGTCGTCAATGTATTGATACCAAAAATGACGACTCAAACCTGCAACTTTTCCAAGTTATGAAAAATCGTCAGGGTAATATGATATACCCTGACGACTCAAACCTGCAACTTTTCCAGGTTATGAAAAATCGTCAAGGTAATATGATATACCCCGACGACTCTTAGCTTGGGTCACAAAGAGTCGTTATTTTGCGTGTCTATACCAAGACCGACTCTGAAATTTTTTGGGACAGAGAGGTTGTTTGTTTTTCACCTGGGGTCGTTGACCTTTAAAAAAGGGTCGTCCATAGAGGATCGTCATAGGTTTCTATATTATGCTAACGACTCTAATCTAGGTTAAAAAATATGAAAACCAGAAATATGGTCGTTATCTTGATCATCATATACCCTAACGATTTTTTATGGTCTCTACATGCATATGAAAAATCATTAGGGTTTAGGCTTGTCGAATTGACGACCCTTTTACTGTAACTGAAATTTTCCGGGTGAAGATCTTTTTTTCTTTTTCTTGGAGTCGTTAATGGAGGAGAAGAGAAGAGTCGATAGGGTGAGAGGGGAGGGAGTGATCTTTTTGTTTAGAACTAGAAATGAATTGGGGCTTAGGATTAAGGGTTAATAGGTTTTTAAGATTTATTTTTAGTGAATGGTAAAATAGTATTTTCATAACCCCTGAAAAATTTGGGGTGCAAATAAAATGTCAAGGCCCCCAATTAATATTCATGGCCCTCAATCAAACGAGGCTAAAATCCCTCCTTCCCATCAAATCTTAACGGTGGAGGTGGTATTCAAAATGAGGATTTTGGTGGATTTTTAAATCCCGAAGAAAACATTAATCCAAGGAATTTGGGCAACCAAACGTATCAAAGAAAAAGTAATTCCACCAAGTCCCCTGGACCCATGAATTCCACCTTTACAATTCTGAATCCAAACCCACCATTAGTTTTGACGTGTTAGCTTGTTTTACTCATAGGAAAGCTATGGGCCATTTCAGTCCTTACGAATTCCAGAAGATTCCAGCCGAGCGCGGGAATTGCAAAGAAAAAGTGGGAACTCTAAGCGAATTTGAATTTTCAGGAGTGTAGATTTTTGATCCACGTCATCGATCCGTATGCTAACAATTTTGTGTTTCTTCAATCCTAATCCAAATCTCCTTCTCTTTCTCTATATAAACCCCCCTTAAATTCCCGTTTTGTTCTCCTTCCACAACACAAATCAGAGGGGGGGCACCATGCTGAAATCAATCTCAAAACCGCTCAATTTCTCCATCTCTGCATTGCTTTCTTCATACATCTTGCTATCCAAAAAATCCGATGAAAGCATCAAAATTCAACAAGTAATTCTGTTAGCAATCTATGGTTTCATAACCTGCTTCTCGATTCCAATCCTTCACTACATCAACCAAAAGGCTGGAAGATTTATCTGGAAATTATCTGAAGGAATTGTAATTACATCAATGGTGATTACGGTGATTGAAGTGCTGGCGTATCTCAAAGATATAACAGATGAAGGGATGCTCATTTCTTGTGTTTTAGCCATTCAACTTTTGGTGATCTGCTGGTCTTTCAACAAGGATTTAACTGGTTTTGTCAATGGAGTCATCATCGGTTTTATGATAGTATCAATCAGAAATTGCTTCAAGAAGGGCGAGGATTACAGTTCATTACATGTTTTCATGCCCTTGGTGGTGTTCCTGGTTGCTGTCTTCACCAAGGTAAATTCGATTTCAGCTTCTTAATTTCTTCTTTTCCTAAGTTTTCTTCTAGTTTCTTCTGAATTTTGTTATTGATTTCATCAATTAGGTTAAGGAGACGTAGCTGGTGCTGATGCAAAGTGACACGCAATGGATGATGATGATCGGGCGTATGGTGGAGATTTAGTACAGTAGTCTTTTCTTATTTGTAGTCAATTTAGGTCAATGTAGCAGTCAGTAATCTTCTATGGATCCACGCGTTTTTATCAAAAATTATAAACTCAAAACCCTAATTCTCACTTTTGTTAGTTTGATTTCTTCTTGCTTCTTCTCTCTGAAAGGTAAATTGATCTGGTGGTGATTGTGTAAATCCTCTTCGTCAAAGGTAAATTTCAGCTTCTGCTTTGTTACTTTTGTTGGGGGTTAATTGTGTTTCAATTTCGTTTACATAGCTGCTTGGGTTTTCAATTTGATCCTCAATTGTCTGCCTGGGTTCTCCATTTTGAATTATAATGTGTCAATGTAATGGAACGAATTAGAGATGGTGCAGTATGGTGAGTGAATATGAAGTGGTGTTCAACAATCTGTACCAACTGTTACTAAGCTAAATTTAGGATTTTGTATTGGGTAGGTACTATAACTAGGAGGAGATTCCTGAATTTGGCAGTAAAATGTGGTTCAAGGCTTTGTCAATTAGCTGAGGAAACCGTCTAAGAAGAAAGGTCTACACATTTGAGTTTGTGGGTATAAGGTTGTATTATACACTGAGTATGACTAGATGAACTATTGCTTTCATAGTCTTAACCTTAGTACCTTGGCAGCATTATGTTAGCGTGTTGCAGGAATGACATAGTGTAACATGACTTATTTATAGGGCTTTCGGATGCGAAATTATACGTTCTTTGCACTTATTGGCACTAGTTTGGAATACTCAAACCTCTGTTACAAATCAAATGTTGTTTTACGCCTAGTAAGTTCCTAAGAGAAATGCGGTTATTGAGTTTTTGAGATTCTTTGAAGGATGAGCCACTTTTTTCCTGCTCTAATGTTAAAAGTCATCTTGAGTTTTTGCACTTATTGGCACATTAGTTTGGAATACCCAAACCTCTGTTGGAAATCAAATGTCCTGTTCTTGCTTGTATAAACAGAGTTTAATTCCCAAAAGCACTTGTTAAGTGTATGCCGTTCTCAGAAGCTCCAGATAACCTTTACAAGAAATGCAGCTATTGAGTTTTTGTGATTCTTTGAAGGGTGAGTTCCTGCTCTATGGTTAAAATTTATTTTGATATTGGTGTTTGTCATTCCAGCTTCCTTTCAATTTTAGAACTTGGTGTGCTTGCGGGTTCTGCAGCGTTTGCTCAAACTTCACAGTAGGTTAGATTCCTCCAGATGAGTTCAGTGTCATAACTACAGTGTAGCACCGAAAAACATGTTTTAAATATCCTGTTTACTCTGTTAAATAGATCATGAACTTTGAATGTTCCTACATTTCTGGCAGATGCAACATATGTTGCTCATGAGCATTAGCCATTCAGTTTATTTGAAAGATATACCCACTAGGTAAGTTGAATAGAGTAGGTCAGACCTCTAAGGTTTGGGTATTACACTTTTAGCTGCTCAAAATTGCATAAATCTAGCCCTGAATTCCCCTTCAACTTATATGATTTTATCTCAAAAAGCAATGCAGCTCAACCAAATTATTTGATTGCTAGCTCCTTTATTTTATTGCAAGGATGTGCCAATTTTAGATTTCTCACTAAAATCATGTTGTCCTATGGAGTTGATCTTACTATGAGAAATAACAAAGGGAGGATTCGGTTGAGGCCTGACAGTGACACATGACATGATTAACTTGGAGAATACTCGTTTGTTTATTTTTGTTTTTTATCTATGTCAATTTCAAAATCAGTTGAAGCTTGAACTGATTTCCTGTTAACTTTGGCATAGCTTTTACTGGATCAGGTCAAGATACCGATAAATGGCAAAGGCCATCAAAATATTAGGTTGGTGAGTTAATGAAAGTGTACTGATAAATCAAATGCCGTTTTATGCACGTTAAAATTTATCTTGATATTGGTGTTTGTTATCTCAGCCTAATTTCAATTTTAGAACTTAGCGTGTTTGCACGTTCTATAGCATTGGCTCAAACTTCACTGTAGCGTTATCTCAGCATCCAGAAGAGTTCAGTGTCGTAACTAGAGCGTAGCATTGAATAACAATAAGAACCACAGCGGAGCACACAAAAACAATAAGCAAAGGGCATGTACTAGGCCTGTAGTAACTGACCTCCCTGTCTGGATTCGTTATTGTACGATATTCTCTTAAAACTCACTCTTTTTTCTTTTCTTTTTTTCTAGAAAACTTCAATCTGTCATATGTATGCAACAATTATTGTTGTTGAGAAATCAACGATCTTATTTATTTTTGAGTAAGAGCCTGACAAGCACTGTAGCCCACGGGATTATTGGTGACTTGGTGATCCTGTATCAAAACTGTCAAAGTTTTAAATCTAGCAGTATTATCATCTTTCAAACGATGAGATGAACCGATTTCATTTCGGGAACCACATGGTTTATATAAAACACTTAAAATACTAAACCGACGCCACATGGTTTATATATACTGTTACTCCGTTAGATAGCTCATGAACTTTGACTATTTCTACATTTTTGGCAGATGCAAGATGTGGCACTGAAGTTTCCTTCAACTTCAAAAGGCAATGCAGCTCGATAAAATCACTTGATTGCTCATTTATCTTATTGTGAGGGTGTGCCGGCCAGTCCTCTGGAGTTTGAGATTATTGATCTCGCTAGTGCGATTGAGAATCAACAATCTTTATCTCCTTAATGATATAGGAATCAAATTGCTTAATGAAAGAAGCTTTTCTGTTCATGTTCTTACTGACTTCAGAAACAACTAAAATTTTGACAAATGAGATGTAACTAGAGACTATTGTTGGAAATTTTGAATAGAAATTATGTTAGTTGTAATTGAAGGGTTGTTTCCAAGAGAAGTGACCCTCTATGAATGGACTCTTTCCAAGAGTTGTGACTCTCCATGAAAGGACTCTTACAAAGAGATGTGACTCTTGGCGAAGAGACACTATGCCCTTTTCTCAAAGACACCAATCAAGTATATAAACCCCACTCTAGTTTCATTCTAAACACAAGAAAAGCACACACAAAATCTGATTTCACTTGCATTCATTATTGTCATAGTATTGAGAGATAAACACTAACTTTGGTTCGCTGTTTCCTTGAGTTTGGAGTGCTTCTACTCGAGGAAGAAAGATCGTTGTATCCTGGGAGACGTTTCGCAAGTAAGAACCCATTAGCACCGGAGTGGGGCGAATTTCGTCTTAAGGACAGAGTATCCAATACTCGACTCGGTCTATGCATAATTCATAGTCTTCTAATTCTCTGGTTTCTTTTCTTAATCTCTGGTTCTCGCATTTCGGATCAACATCAGTGGTTCTCCCATTTGTGCATGCACTAACCAACGTGATTTTGTAACTCTCTAATTCTGGATAGGTCGGCCGCCCTATCATCCAATTTGTTACAAACTAATCACATGTGTTCAATCACCGTTTACGTAGCTAAATTTGTACGGACATGATTTTGGATATAATTTGTAGCAAGTAAAATTGGAAGAGGAATTACAAAAATTTGTAATAGTGCTACAAAATGGGGACAAGTCTCTAGTAAATAGTCTTAGAGGACCGCGCATGAAAATATTTTTGATGACTAGAGATAATGTGTTCATCGAGGGGAATAGGTTAATTTAAAGCCTACAATTAAGAGTGACATAATGGTAACCCAACCTAGTTGATTTGGAGATCCCAAGATCTAGGTTCAAAAGGGACAACTAAGTTATGTATAACTCGGAGTAAACACTGTGGAGATAAAACTCCATCCTATTCCTATGATGAGACAGTGTATTTCCTGAAATGTGTTTAGGATAAGCTATGCTTTTAATGATGCCTATATCTTGTATTTACAAGTGGGATACTACAGGGTATTCTTAATGGGACATCACCTATGTGAGTGTAGAATTGTGGCCGATTCTATGGAAATCTTATAAGGATTTAATTTCCTAGAGCACTCATGAATCAGGGATTTGTTCGGGTAAGAAATGAACACAACCGTAGAACCAAATTAGTGAGAAAAGGCATTGTGTGATAACTATTGTCTTGGTTTACATTAAAAGCTGAACAGTTCAAGACATCGCGTTCACTGGTTAGCGAGTAAATCCGATAGTTATTCACTAAGGAAGGTTCAAAGCCAAAAGCTACCTATCCCCATGCAATGACTTTTCACTTTATCTCTCTTTAGTGTCTGCATAACATTTGCATTCTTAGAAGTTCTATTCAAATGTGGGGGATTGTTGGAAATTTTGAATAGAAATTATGTTAGTTGTAATTGAAGGGTTGTTTCCAAGAGAAGTGACCCTCTATGAATGGACTCTTTCCAAGAGTTGTGACTCTCCATGAAAGGACTCTTACAAAGAGATGTGACTCTTGGCGAAGAGACACTATGCCCTTTTCTCAAAGACACCAATCAAGTATATAAACCCCCTCTAGTTTCATTCTAAACACAAGAAAAGCACACACAAAATCTGATTTCACTTGCATTCATTATTGTCATAGTATTGAGAGATAAACACTAACTTTGGTTATTGTTTCCTTGAGTTTGGAGTGCTTCTACTCGAGGAAGAAAGATCTTTGTATCCTGGGAGACGTTTCGCAAGTAAGAACCCATTAGCACCGGAGTGGGGCGAATTTCGTCTTAAGGACAGAGTATCCAATACTCGACTCGGTCTATGCATAATTCATAGTCTTCTAATTCTCTGGTTTCTTTTCTTAATCTCTGGTTCTCGCATTTCGGATCAACATCAGTGGTAATAAAGGAGAAGATATCCAACAACTATTAGAGTTAGGAAATCCAAATGTTGGTGTAACATTAAAATTGCATTGGTACACACAAAAGTAGTTTCCTTAGTTTCGAAAAACTATTTCATGCCATAAAGTAATACACAATTATTTCACCTCAAATATCATTTTCGTGCAATTACAAGGTATATATGCACTATTTTAGCAGAGTTTTGTTCATATTGCCACATACAAGAAAAGAAAAAGAAAAAGAAAAAGAAAAAGAAATAAACATCAACCGAAGTACATTTTTATGCTTCAAAAAAGTGTATTTCTTGAGGCGTTGGAGAAAACTAACTGTTAGTCTGTTACTGATTTCAAAGGCATGGGAGTTTTTCACATTATTCTCATATGTTGGTGCTTTCAAAAAGAATCCATTGGATTCCTGGATGGGATGTTATTTGGTTATGTCGGGGTGTCTCTGAAGAATGCCTGCAAGGATGCTTTAACGTTTATAATTTTATTATTTCACTAAAAAACATGTGATCCTGTGGACTTAACCACACAATATGAGAAATAACGAAGGAAGGATTATTTTCGGCTGAGGCCTGATAGTGACACATGATTAACTTCTAGAAGACTGTGTTTGTTTCGTATTTTCGTTTCTTTTTCTATCAATGTATTTAATTTAGAAATTGGTTGAAGCTTGGTGCTAGCTCAAAGGATTTCTTGTTAACTTTGGCATAGGTTTTACTAGATCAGGTCAAGATACCGATTAATTGTGTTGTGAATGCAAAGGACTTAATGTTAGAGGCGCTTTTAATCTAAATTATTACCGAACGATGTTCTATAACTGAAACCAACTTTTGAGGAATCATATCTTCTCTTGATGTTGATCCAGAAGAAGTTGAGAAAAGGACAAAAGTCATCAAAATACTAGGTTGGTGTATATGAAGATTCAAGTTTTTGATTCTCACTACAGATTGTTCGTTACCTTTTTGATCTTCAAGGGTACGGATAATGCGTTTTTGGTTCGGAACAAGAATCTAAACTAGGATCTTAATATTATATACACATTTAATTTGTTATAACTGATCCCAAAATGAATTCATCTCATCAACTCAAAGGCTTAGCCAGTACAGACTTTTCAAAAAAGCTGAGTAAATCTTAGTTGTACCTGAGCAAATCATGTTTTGTTTGTTATCACTCGATTTTATTTAAACATTCACATTAACAAACATGTATTATTGGATCTGAATTGGAGATGTTTTGGCTTGCAGTACACTGCTGAGCAACTGTCGGAAAAAAATACTCATGTTCATAAAAGCGCGTCCAAGACTCATATCTGACAGAATTTAGTTTCTCTAGCGTAACTAAAAACATTTTGTCTTCACGATGTTGTTGTGAAGAAAACCACTGTTATATGTCATCGTATTGACACATGTAGTGTTCTACAGGATCAGGATATCCTGGAAAATGATGTGGTGTAGGTTAAGATGAATATAGCAGCGCAAGATAAGAATATACAGCTCATGCCAGGTTGTTCTTAGCTGGACTTACACGCTTCTATTTCACGTGCTTGTGTCGGTGATTTTAGCTGCAGAATTTTCTATAAATAGTTTCCTTAACTTTAGTGCAAATTAAGCTTTGTAAGAGCATCTCCAACAGAAGGTGTAAACAATCCTACATGGATCTTTTATTTAGTCCTTTTATTTATGGGGTCTACACATAGAGTAAATATAGGACCTCGTATCTAAAAAACCATCTCCAACAATGAGAATTTTAACCCTTAGAATTAAAAGAAAATTAGCTAAAAACATGACGTGAAGGTGCAACCGGAGGTGTAGATAACACTTTCTTGAACACCTTCATATTTAGTAATTGGTCCCTCCTAACTTGTAGGACCCTACTGTTGGAAATGGATTTATGTCAAACGGGGGTCTAAAATCCTATGTGTCACTAAAAATAAATAGATTCACCCTCTCTTGGAAATGCTCTAATAGCCATTAATCTTCTCTGTAATAAAGAACTTTGAGTTAAATTAATGATGTTTAATACACACAAAATTTAATGATCACTTCAACTGTTACTATCATACGGGTAAGGTTTATTCAACCTGGAAATCGATCTGCGTCTTCATCAGAATCGTATTGTATACAACTGATTCGATGTGTGATTTGCAAGAGGATAATTGCTTCTGAATCTTGAATTTGTTCAAGATGTTCTTCTTCTGCTGTTGTTTGAAGATTTTCTACAAATTTACTTGTTTTGAGGTATTCTTTCTTCAAAATCAAGTTTTTCTTTTTCCTCAATCTTTGTTTTCAACTTAGTCTTTCTCTTCAATGGAGAATCCAACTGCAAATTCTTTTTCTCGAGTTCCTCTATATCATCTTCTTACTTTGTAACCCTAAAACTCAAAGAAGATAACTTAATTACCTGGAAGAATCTTCTTCAACCAGTTATTCAAAAATATAAACTAATGAGGTACTTATATGGTTCTTTTCCATGTCATGTTCAATACACCACAAAAAGGAATCAAGAAAACAGGATTGAAAATCCATAGTATATTGATTGGATGGATGAAGACTCATCTATCATCATGTGGCTTAATTATACCATTTCAGATACAATAATTGCTTACTTCTCTAGATCCAATTCTTCTCATCAACTTTGGTCAGGTATTGAAGACAGATTTGCTAGAGCTTCATCGACACATTCGATTCAGCTACGCACCAAGTTATTCTCTATCACTCAAGGTAGTAAGTCAATTCCAGTGTTGATTAATGAGATCAAGAAAATATCAAATCAATTGGCTGCTGCTGGAGAAGTTATATCTGACAAAGCACTTGTGGTTGTTACTCTGAAAGCTTTAAATACTGATTATATACCATTTGCCACTACTATGAGGCATAGAAATCCACCAGTTACATGTGTTGAGCTACACAATAACTTGCTAAGTGAAGAAGTAGTCATTTATGACAGAATCAAAGTAGTTAAACATGATGCTGAGTCTAAAACATTCTTAGCAAACTCACACAGAGGTGGAGGAGCTTTTAGAGGATCTTACAATCATTGAGGAGGTGGTTATAGAGGTAGAGGATCTTATGGCCATTATCCAAACCCTGCAATGTTTTTAAGGACCTCATATGGTAGAGGTTATTCACCACCAAAACCTGATGAACCTGTTTGTCAAATCTGCATCACAAAAGGTCACACTGCTGATGTTTGCACTCATAGGCTCAACTTTACTTACAAACACAGACAACCTCCAGCAAATATAAATGCAATGCTAGCTGCAGTTGACATTTTTGACTCATATGAATGGATTGCAGACAATGGTGCCAATTCACACATAGCTTCCACATCAAATGGCTTGCAAGAAATTACATACTATGATGGCACTGAGGTTATCAAAACTGCTAATGGTGAAGGTATGGAAAAAAATATGGAAAATCAATGTAATTCCGAGGATCAAATTATTCATTTGGAAATTATCTCAAAAAGCTCTTCCGACCAATGCTAGATTAGGAGCCCATAATGAGGAATTCATCACATAATGCCCAATGTGTAATACACCATCGACAGAAACAGAACATCACCTAATTAGAGCTTGTTCTTTTGCTAGAGAGATTTGGTTCGGTCTCTCTTTAAATGCAGTTAATACAAGAATTAATACAGACTCTATGATGGATTGGATTAAAGATTGGATATCGGAACCTGAATTCGCTGACTATTCAGGAAGGATTGCAACAATATCCTGGTTCATCTGGAAATACCGATGTTCAGTAGTCTTTGACAAAATAAACCCAAACCAAAATTCTCTTATTGGGCAAATAAACAAATTCATGCAACAATATCCACAAGAGAATATCAAGAAGAACAAAAGGATTCAGCCAAATATAGATTACAAGGATAAATGGTCAAGTTTATCTTCAGACTGGATACTATTCATAGATGCAACATTCAAAAAGGAAAATTCAACCATGGGTTATGCTTTTATCTTATATTCAGCGGACAACGAAAGTTTTATGCACATTGCAGCTGGAGCAGATAGGGCCTTATCAGCCTTCCATGCAGAGTCAAAAGCCTTATTAAAAGCAACTTCCTGGCTAAGTGAAAATATTTTATCTAGTGTCACTTTAGCTACTGATTGCAAGATGTTAGAGGAAACAATCAGAAAGGAGGAAAAGATCCCAGATTGGAGCGCGGATAACACAATAATGAAGACTCAAAATATTTTGCAAACACTCCCTCAGGCTAAAGTGAAATATATCAATAGAAGGTTTAACTCAGCAGCAGATCACATAACAAAAGAATCTTCAGCATATATCTACCCAAATTCAGATAAGGATATCTCAATCTAGTGTGATGTCCAATATTTTTGAAAAGAAAGACATTGTAAAGCTGATGTATTTTATTGCTTGATTAATATATAAACTTTTTCCATAAAAAAAAAGATGTAACTAGAGACCATATGATCATACAAGTGTTGGTGGAACATCAAAATTGCATTTATATAAACGTAAAGCAGTTTCAAGTCTTTTTATTTACTTATCTTCACTCAGACATTATTTTTCCGCAACTACTGGATATATATGAATGCATTACTTTAAGAAAGTTTTGTTCACATGGACACATACAGGATTTGACAAAGAAATAAAGAAAGAAATATCACACAGTATGCATTGGATGTTGATTTGAGTACATTTCATGAGATGTTGGAGAAAATCAAATGTTACTAATTTTAATTAGGCTAGGGAACTCTAGTCTGTACGTATTTTCTTGTTTTCGATCTTAAACTCATTGTAAACTCGGATCACTATTAATGAAAAGGTTCCTTAATGGAAAAAAAAAAGTTATGCACCGGTAGTCTTTTTAAGAGCAAGGCTCAAGGATATTACCTATTTTAGGTAAAGGTAAAGAAATATGTGAACTCATTCAAAAGGTATCAACCATGTGCGTTCCCGACTCAGTCAAACTCGGCGAGTTGTCTGCTTCTGTTTTGGTCCAAAATACCATCCAGGTTGAGTTAGGTACAGATAATTCACCGGATTTTTTTATACTACCGACTGGGTTGAGTACCTAGTTTAATTTATACAATCATCAAAGTCAATTACCCATCACATTTTATAGTGCCCTAAAAAATAAGGTACCCATTGAAATTTATACTACCATATTAATGAGGTACTCAATTTATTTTCTAAGACTATTTCAAAAACAATATACACTTCTTAGGTCATAAAAGTGAACTTCAAGGCATAAAATATGATATAAATCCTTCCCTTGTTTCAAGTAAGGGTCATTATATTTTTGGTTGGATTAACAAGGGATCGTGTTAGGATTCTAGAACAAAAATTCAATACAATGACTGAAAACTAATAGAATTGATCGGTTGATTGGGGATAACTACCATAAAATACTTTTATTGATTGATGAATAAACTTAGTTCTAGATGTAGGAATAGAATCTCGCAACAGTTACATCTCATCGAAGTTTTAACTAAAGAGTGGTTGCGAAGATAATCGCAAAGCATTAGAGAAGTGATGTAGCGATTGGCGTCAGCTTAGTCATAAGGATAGTGTGAAGATTCTGCGAAGATAGGGATTACCTTGCGAAGAAAGCCCTTATAAGCTTGCGAGAACAACGCAGATCAGATCCGAAAATAAAGGCTGGCTTAGCTGTCATCCACTATGTAATATCCTATATAAAGGACCAAGCAAAGTCGAGAGAGGGGAGATCTTTTTTAGAGTGAGAGGAGAACAAATAGGAGAGAGAAAGTCCTGAGCTATTTTGATTTCCTTGTATTCTCATTACTTTTGTAAGATTCATTAAAGAGATAAATGAAACTTTTAAATTTATCATGGAATTTGGCTAGAATAATAGTATATAATCTTGGAGAGGTGTGGTTGTAGGAAATCCTGCAACCACACTACAGTAGATATTTATAGAGTTTAAGTTCTCTTAAAAAACACAACTAAATAAAGAAAATAACAATTTAAGGAAACACAAGAGAAATTAAGAAAGAGCTAGTTTTAGGAAACCAGTAGATAGTAGAGTCGGTGTTCTAACATCCCACCCTTCTTCAAACAATACTTGTCCTCAAGCCGAAAACTCTGGAAAACGGTAGAGAACGTTGTCAGCATCCTCCAAAATAGTTTCATCAGAAGTGTGATCTTTTCATTTAATTAACCAACGAGTTACAGCACCGTTGTGTCGCTTAACATCCTTCGTTCCAAGATTGATTCAGGTTCCATCCAGTTTGGTCGACAGTTGTAGGCAAGGTATCCGCAACATTGAGAATGAACAATCGTTTTCCCCTTAATGATATGGGAATTACATTGCTTAGTGAAATGAAAGAAGTTTTGTTGTTCAAATTTTTACTAATTAAAGAAACACTTAAAATTTTGTCAAATGAGATGCAACAAGACAGGTTTAAGATTTTGGAAATTCTAATATTTATGGGACATCAAAATTGCATTTGTATACACGGAAAGCATTTTCAAGTCTCTTTATTTCCATATTTTCATAGAAAAACTAATTCATGTCGTATAGTACCACACAATTATTTCACCTCACACATGTCAGGGGCGAACCCAGGACTCCACCAAAGGTAGGGCTAATTTTCCATATTCAGGATAATGCGGCCTTTTTAGACGCTAAAAAATAAGATTGTGACGCTTAGACTTCTTTATTTATTTGTTAACTATGTATTCTCAAATGATTAAGATACAATGACACCATAAAATATTCAAAATTGTCATCGGATTAACATTATAAGCTCCTGCAGCCATTTCAGGTGTAGGAAATGTACCTAACCAAATTTTCAATTTTGTATATGGTTGCCTCATTTCACATACCCATCTTCCTTCCTTCCTTTTTTTTCCTTACTCCATAAATTGGGTTTCCCGTTTCTATAAAAAAATTCTCCCTGCCTTCCTTTTTGCCATTGTTGTTGATGGCACATGCGAGGATTGTTGTTCATTCGATGAAGAGAAAACAGCAGACAGTTACCCTCTTCATCTAAGTTTCCCATTGACAAAAAGAGAAATGAGTGGGGAAATTTTAGAGAGGGGGAATGCTAGTTGTTGTAAAAAGGAAGGGAAGTAGTACACGTGGGAATGTTATAAAATTTGAGAAGAATTTCTTACGATTAACATTTCCGAAGTGGGCCGGTAATAGTAGCAGGCTTGGTCAGTGAAATAAAATGGGCTAAGTATAAAAGTTTGTGAATTATGTATGAACCGTTTTTTTGGGGACCAGCCTTTTTTTTGGGATCATGGTTTTATTTTGGGTAAAGACATTAGAAGTAATTCTAGGTCACCCCATATCTAGTTATTTATTTAATACCTAATCTACCCTCTTAATTAATTTTAGGTCAAGATTAGTGAAATGATTTAGTTAAAAACAATTAGTGAGATTAAATTAAAAGATGGGTTTATTATTAGTTGAGTAGAATTATTGTGAGAGTAGAGTTAGAGAAGATGAAGGAGAAAAACATGAAAAATAATTTTTTTTTTTTCCAATTCACCCTCTTTGAGTATTCAAATGATGGATTTTATCAACCACAACCGGAGGAAGAGTATTTGGGTGAACAAGTATGCTCCAAACTTAGATAATGTATGTTGAATTGGTAAAAACTTCCCCAAAAATGTAAAATTTTGAACTGGATTTTGAACAGTTCGGTTATTTTATATGAAGAACAAGTAACAGAACTCATCTGAAGGTGTAGTTCGGTTGCTTTGTGAGGATGAACAAGTAACCGAACTCATCGAATGTGTAGTTCGGTTGCCTTGGGAGATAAACAAGTAACCGAACTAGTTTGAAGGTGTAGTTCGGTTGCTTGATCCAAACACGCAGGTTACCGAACTCCATATTAATGGAAGCTCTGACATGCAGCGTTATGTTCGGTTGGTTCGCAACTAACCGAACTTTACGTACAAATAAATTTTAACCAAGTGTATAAGGTTCGGTTGGTTCGCAAACTGCATGCTTTTGCGATCCAACCGAACTAAGTTTAATAAGTTCGGTTGTTTCGCAAACTTGAGATCAATTGCACAACCAACCGAACTTAACAAACAAAAATTTCTTATGTTTTTAACCGTAGAGTTCGGTTACATGGGAGTTTTAAGATTTTTGCGAAATAGCCGAACAAAGTTGATAGAGTTCGGTTATAAGAGAAATAAAAATAATGGGAAAAATAGTAAGGTTCGGTTACATGGCAACTTTTTTTTCTTATGTTTTTAACCCTAGAGTTCGGTTACATGGCAGTTTTATACATTTATGCGAAACAACCGAACTCGTCAGTTCGGTAACATAGTTATAAATCATATAGAACCGAACTCATCTGAAGGTGTAGTTTGGTTGCTTTGTGAGGATGAACAAGTAACCGAACTCATCTGAATGTGTAGTTCGGTTGCCTTGTGAGATGAACAAGTAACCGAACTCAACACTGTAACCTCCATTAAACCTCTCCAGAACTTCCATTTTCAACTCATTTTGATGATTACTTCTCATTTTTTCAACCAAAAACAAACGACAAGTAATGGGTTTGTGAGAATATCTTTGCTAAATATTTAAATTAAGCTATATATATATATAGAGGTGGTGGTGGTTGTTGGTGGTGGTGGTAATCGGTGGTTGGTGGTGGTGATAATCGGAGGTGGTGGTGGTGGTAATCGGCGGCGGTGGGCGGTGGTGATGGTCGGAGGTGGTGGTGGTAGTAATCGGCGGTGATGGGCGGTGGTGGTGGGAGGAGGTGGTGGTTATATATAAAGTGAGAGAGAGGTGGTTATTAGGTTGGTTTTAAATTAAATTAGGTTAAGAGTAGGTTAGTAATTTCAACGCATTAGGACACCCCTTATAATTAGAGGGAAGGTGGCCTAATAAGACCATGGTCCCCTCAAAAAAACCATGGTCCCCAAAAAATGGTTCTTATGTATTGGTCCGCAAGTTATAACCCCAAAGGTGTCATTATCCATCCACTAAAAGAACCATTTTTTGGGGACCATGGGTTTTTGGGGGACCATGGTCTTATTAGGCACCTTCCCTATAGTTATAAGGGGTGTCCTAAAGTGTGGAAATGACTAACCTACCCTTAACCTAATTTAATTTAAAACTAACCTAATAACCACCTATATATATATAACCACCACCTCCTCCCACCACCGCCGCCCACCACTACCACCTCCGACTACCACCACCACCAACCACCACCACCTCTATATATATAACTTAATTTAAATCATTAACATATTTACTTTTTTGCCTAATTAAAATTATAACTAATCTACAACTTCTTTTTCCTCTATTCTACAATTTTTCTTGTTATCTTCTTCATCAATTTATGTTCATCTAACCCTGATCATATACAAATCTAATCAAAATCATCAAATTTTTAGCCTGGTCGATTCATTGAATTTTCATCGTCGATTAATCAATCTTTTATAAACAAACCTATCTATAAGTATTTTCCCAAAAACCCATTACTTCTAATTCGTTTTTGATTGAAATTTTGAGCATTAGTCATCAAAATATGGTTTAAATGGAAGTTCTGATGGCATGTTCGGTTAGGAATAGTTTAAAAAAAAAAACTAGTTTGCTAACCGAACATTCTGAAACCAAGAACACGAAGAACACTTCGGTTATCACGAATTAATTTTTTCTTAACCGAACCCAGAGTTCGGTTGGTTCGCAAAGAATGCTAAAACTATTTTCTAACCGAACTTTACCAATATTACAAAAAAAAAAAATCAAATGTAACCGAACTGTGCTATTTTTCCCACTATGTTGATTTTTGATTTAACCGAACTGTGATAGTTTTCCCACTATGTTGATTTTTGATTTAACCGAACTTTGCCCACTATGTTCGGTTGGTTCGCAAAGAAGGCTAAAACTATTTTCTAACCGAACTTTACCAATATTACAAAAAAAAAAAAAAAAAAAAAAAAATCCAATGTAATTTGTCTTGTGCTATTTTGCCCACTATGTTGAGTTTCAATTTAACCGAACTTGTCCCACTATGTTCGGTTTGTTAGCAAAAAACCTTGACAAACCGAATTCTTAACTAATTGTGTGTAGTTCGGTTAGATATTGGTTGGTATGAAGTTTGCGAAACAACCGAACTTTGTACACTTGGAAAAATCTTATCAACGCGAAGTTCGGTTACATATAGGTTGCGAACCAACCGAACGTCTAGACCCTAAAGTTCGGTAACATTGTGCGCAAACCGAACATTACTCTGTAAATCCTATAAACAAAGTTCGGCAACCTGCGTGTTAACCGAACGACTAAAAACCTCCATTAAGAGCGAGTTCGGTAACCTGCGTGTTTGGAAAAAGTAACCGAACTACACTTTCAGATGTGTTCGGATTTACTGTTCTTCACATAAGGTAACCGAACAAGCCCAAATCTACTTAAAAAATTTACATTTTTTTGAAAGTTTGGATCAATTCAACCAACATTATCTAAGTTTGAAGCATACCTGGGTACCCAAATACTCTTCTTCCGGTTGTGGTTGGTAAAATCCATGTTTTACTTCTTCATTTGCTCTAACTTTACTCTCTCAGTATTTCTACTTCTTTTTAAAAAAATCCATCTGATTTTTTAATCTCACTAATTATCTTTAACTTAATCATTACACTAACTATTATTAACACTAACTAATCATCACCCAAAATTAATCAGGAGGGTAATTTAGGTATTAATAGAAATATCTAGATAAGGGGTGACCTAGATTTACTTCTAAATGTCTTACTAAAAATAGAACCATGGTCCCCCAAAAAAAACCATGGTCTCCAAAAAATGGTTCCACAAAAAACCCATCAAACCAAAAGTAACACAAAAATCCCAAAAAAACAAAAGTAACACAAAAGCCCAAAGAATTTGATGAAACTAATTTTGGTTTCATCATAGAATTTGTTGAAACCAATTTTGGTTTTATCATAAAATTTCATAAAACCAATTTTAAAATTCGGGATTGTTATATCTAATTTTAAAATTTTGGGGTTTTTGTATCAATTTTGTTTAAGATGGAGTTTTAATGGATCCCAACATTTGAATGGAGTTTTTGTACCACAAGTTTGGTCACCTTGGGTTTTTATGACCAGTTCTGATTACGTATATTAAAAAATTACCCACCTATCATAATAATTATTTTTCACCTTATATTTCATTCTTTTACACTTGTACGCATGATTGAATTTACATAAAATTGGTTAAAAAGACCAAAATCAACAAATCCTGGGTGAAAAAGACATCTAGATTTTGATACTGTTTAAATGACAAAAATACAAAAATAGCCAGGATGTAAACAGTTTCATCCTACTCATTTTCAAATACTTTTTCTTTTTTTAATTTACATCAGGATGCATCCAGTTTCATCCTTGTTATTTTTTAAGTTTAAGTCAGGATGTATCCAGTTTCATCCTTGCTAAAAATTTTTTTGTCCATTTCACCCATATTAATTTTTACTCGTCCATTTGAACCAGGTTTTAAAAATATTTGGACAAATGGCCAATTTTCCGTTGAATTTAACTAAAAATTGCGATGAACTTGAAACCGGCAATACGTTCAAAATTTTCCCTCCACCGATAACATACTATTATCCTTTCAACTTTCCAAGATTGTTAATAGGGTACCAAATTGTTTGACGGTGTACCAATATGTATTTCGTCCCATATTCGTATTGGTACACCCCTAAGCAATTGGGTATACCCTATTAGCAGCCTTTTCAACTTTCTACTAAGTCTTATGGGCTAGATTGGAGGTGCTAGATTAGCACTTAAGTGTTGCAATTCAAAAAAAAAGCGTAGCAAAAAAGTTAACACTAGTTCTCTCTCCTACCAGTTGCTAGCATGTGAACTAGCATGCTAGATAGTTCTGTTGAATGATTCGGCGCTTGAAAACTACCTTTTCGCGGAATGGTTCGGTATGAGGGTTTATTTTTGATCCGATTTGAGATTTGAAGTTTTGAATGGTTTAGCGGCCGGGTGTTGAATGGTTATTTGGCGCGGAATGGTTCAGCGCTCGGCTGACGTGGACTGCTAATCTAGCTGCTAGATTAGCACTCCCATAAGACTTAGGAGGTAGTCCTGACTGCTAATCTAGGTCTCTCACCTCCCATAAGACTAGCACCTAGATTAGCAGTCAGGACTACCTCCTAAGTCTTATGGGAGTGCTAATCTAGCAGCTAGATTGATCCACGTCAGCCTCAGTTGAACCATTCCGCGCCGGCCGCTAAACCATTCGGCGCTTCAGCCCGAATGGTTCAAAGACTTTAAATCTCACCATCGATCAAAATAAATCTCTCCTGCCGAACCATTCCGCGAAAAGGTAGTTTTTCAAGCGCCGAATCATTCAACGTAACTATCTCAAAGCATGCTAGTTCACATACTAGCTTGGCCAGTAGGAGAGAGAACTAGTGTTAACTTTTTTGCCACACTTGTTTTTTGAATTGCAACACTTAAGTGCTAATCTAGCACCTCCAATCTAGCCCATAAGACTTAGTCTAAAACTTAGAGTTCAAGAGCTGAGTTTTGAAATCCACCAAGTGAATTTCATTTACCGTAAACACCCTTAACTTTATGTTCTTATGTCAAATCTTGAGTTTTCGACTGAATTTCAATACCATTTGGCGCGCAGATCTACCCCTTTCTCTTTCCCTAAATTATCAATTTCACTCTAGATTCTCGATTTTCAACAAATTGACCACTAAATCTTCTAGGGTTTCAACAAATGTAGGTGAGTAGAACGAGTGTAGCAGAGAACTCACTAAATTTCATTTTTTTTCTTCTGATTTCTCTTCTAAAGAGAAGAAATCTAGGGTTATGGAGTTTACTGAGTCATATAAACAAACGGGTCCGTGTTGTTTCTCACCGAATTCTCGTTATCTTGCTGTTGCTGTTGATTATCGACTTGTAATCAGAGATTCTTTCTCCCTTAAGGTAATCATTCATTTTATTCAATTTTTTCTTGAAATTAGGTTTCATTTCCAAATAAATTTCAATTTCGTGGAATATTCAGTGGATTTTAGATTTTTTTCCCTAAATTGATTTCTCACAAATGTCGGATAAACCCAGATTAGTAATGGATGAGTGGTAATGCTGGTGGTTTTGATGGGTGTTGTTGCTGATGACTGCTAGTGGTGAATGGTGGTGGTCAATGCAGGTCCAATTATCACCCACCACCACCACCACCGTTGAAATTTAGGGCTAGTAGGTGTTAAAAAAGAAAAATACCCCCATAGTCAAAAAAGTAACACCTCAGTTTACCCACAAGTTTGATGTTGTTGGTGGTGGGTATTGGTGGTGGTGGCGGAAGAGAGTGTTAATCGGTGTTGGTGGTGGTCCAGGCAGGTCCAACTATCACCCATCACCACCACCCACCACCACCATTGAAATTTAGAGATATTAGGTGAAAATTGAAATGTTAGTTTGAGCTAGTAGCATTGTAGAGTGTAAAGTAAACCCATCCTTGGCACGGCTGGAACCAACTGGATTTGGGTTGGGGGCAGAGAATTACTGGGATTTGGATACCTGACATTCTCTTGTGTGGGTTTCTTAAGGACTTTGGCTTCACTCTAGGTCATGCTGATGATAGTATTTTCTTCTCGTTTGGTTATTTGGAACCCTTAGTAATCCCTTGATATGCATCAACATAATGTAGATATAGAGAATCCTGCTCTAAAAGCTGGTACTGTTTGAGTCTGAGTTACAACTACCCAGTCTGAGTTAAAATTTGAACTCTTTTCTGCACACAATGTTTTTTAATGTTTTAGAGTACAATGATTTAACTTCAGGTCATGCTTAAGGTAGTTATTCCCTCTTTGGCCATTTTGAACTGTAAAATAGTCCCATGTGATTTGTGTACAAATTGCCTAGCATTAAAAGCTGGTACACTAAAGAATTGGTGTGGGAGTGAATTACAGGTCAACTTTAGATGCACTATGTTACATCAATTAGTAATATCAAACAAGAGCCTTCTTGTGAGAGCTAAGTTGAAGCTGTTGCTGTCTCGGATAAGGAGCCATTTTATGAGGTCCAGAAATTCCTGATTTCTGTGATAGTGAATGGATTTTTAAATTAGTTTGCTAATGTTAACATGATTGAAATAATTCACTTCAATTTGCCAAGATTTGAAGGATGTCACTTATAACTGATACTATGGAAACACATGATTGCTCTTCACATAATTCAGTTTATAGGACAAAGAGTGTTTTATTTTTGCTTACTTTTGTTCAATTCCACCTCTTTGTATCATTGACATGCGAATTCATTGGTTATGGTTGCGGGTATTGACGTCTTACTTCTGATGCAGGTAGTGCAACTGTTTTCTTGCTTAGATAAGATAAGCTATATTGAATGGGCCCGCGATTCTGAGTACATATTATGTGGTCTTTACAAGCGACCAATGATCCAGGCCTGGTCATTGTCCCAGCCTGAGTGGACATGCAAGATAGATGAAGGTCAAGCTGGGATCGCATATGCTAGATGGAGCCCTGATAGTCGCCACATTCTTACCACATCAGACTTCCAGTTGCGACTAACAGTGTGGTCTCTGTTAAACACAGCTTGTGTTCATGTGCAATGGCCAAAGCATGCTTCTAAAGGTGTTTCATTTACCAAGGACGGGAAGTTTGCTGTAATCTGCACAAGACGTGATTGTAAAGACTATATTAGCCTTCTGTCTTGTCACACATGGGAGATAATGGATGATTTTCCTGTTGACACATTAGACTTAGCGGATGTCGAATGGTCTCCTGATGATAGTGCCATTGTGGTTTGGGATTCTTTTCTTGAATATAAGGTACTTACTGTTATTTTTGTTCATTGTTTGCTGCGTTAATTTTAACAATGCGGACCACATTGATGGCTCCAGCTAATCCTGCAAATAATAAACTGAGATGGACTTGTCTTGATACAGGTTTTAGTATATTCTCCAGATGGGAGGTGTCTATTTAAGTTCCAAGCTTATGAAAGTGGATTGGGTGTGAAAAGTATTGTGTGGTCTCCTTGTGGTCAGTTTCTAGCAGTCGGTAGCTATGACCAGATGTTGCGGGTTCTGAATCACTTAACATGGAAAAACTTTGCAGAATTCATACACCTATCCACTGTTCGTGGTCCTTGCGCTGCTACTGTATTTAAGGTTAGTATGGTTTTAACCATTACCCTTACAGTCTTGCCTATAAGCATGTGTGTCACAATTAACATTTAGATGACATTTTTTTCCTGGCTCTCAATGTAACAGGAGGTTGACGAAGTTTTACAGCTTGATATGTCAGGATTACGTCTGAGCGATGAATTCATTCGTGGGAATTCTGGTGAATATTCTTGCCATTTCACTCTGTTTTTATGTGGACCTAAATTTAGAGAAAGTTTACTACTTCTGCCTGAATTGCTATAACTAAAATCTACAGGCTCTTAGTAGGAGTCATCTCTAGCTGCATAATTCAATTTCCTAACCGCTTTTTGCTCTTTCAGCACATTTTGATCATGATATAAGTCGCCCATGCTTCCATTAATACAGTACTTTTTTCCATGATAATGCCTGGGTAGTGTCCAAAACTTTTGTCCGCTTAACTCCCTTTTGTTGTCCTGTTTCAGATAATCATCCAGAGGCACCTGTTACAGTGAGATACAAAATTATGGAACTACCCATTAGCTTGCCTTCGTTAAAGCCTCCTGTAGACAAACCAAACCCAAAACAGGGCGTTGGTAAGCAAACTATGTCCTCCCTCTTGTTAGCTAAGAATAATAAAGTAAACATATATTGAGCACTTCTTTATTCTTCTCCCAATCTACAAATCTAATCATAACGCTGGAAGTATGTCATCCCCTTGGTATGGTATAACCATTATCATCATTAGGGTGTCAAATAGAACTTAACCACGCTGCTCTAAATGCATCTAGACGGTGTATAATGATTCCAACTGTTCACAGGTCTGTTGTCATGGAGCAATGACAGCCAATATCTCTTCACTCGTAATGACAGCATGCCTACTGTTCTATGGATATGGGATATGAGGCGCCTGGAGCTTGCAGCGATATTGGTGCAGAAGGAAGCAATACGTGCAGCGGCATGGGATCCTACATGTCCACGTGTAATTTTGTGTACTGGTAGCTCCCACTTGTACATGTGGACACCAACAGGTGCTTATTGCGTCAGTATTCCGTTGCCCCAGTTTACAATTACTGATCTGAAATGGAATTTGGATGGAAGTTGTGTTCTGCTCAAGGATAAAGACTCATTTTGTTGTGCTGCTGTCCCTCCCCTAGTACCTGATTCTGGTGAAGAAGAAGAAGAAGAAGATGACGAAGATGACGATGATTATGATGATGATAGCTCAGACATTGACTGAGGCTTGTTTTCTGCTTCTGTGACTGAAAGTTGTTATGTAATTTATTGGGTCTAAGAGCCTTGGAAATTATCTTGTGTCATTGGCTCCCTTTTTAGGCCATTAAAAGGGAGAGCAAAAATCGTCGTGTTAACTCGTTAACTAGGTCGATTCTATGGTGAGTCAAGTTTTGTGTTTTCTGTCGGACCAAAATATCCTTTTAGGAGTTTCGTGATCCGTAATCATAATTCCTTTTATTATTATTATGAAGTTTCCTTTTATTATTATGAAGTTTCCATTTAATAGAATTGGTAAATCAGACTTTTAATTGCAAGTCGAACTATATCCAGGGCAAAATTCGGTGAAATGGCAAGAATATAATTTTTATTATATCCTTCTTTTAAAATATAATTTTTAGATATATGGATTCGGATAATTCGTCTCGATAATCTATATCTCATCTCATTGATTGGAACATGACTGCAACTTACACCTTTCTTCTTCTACTTCTTCTCCAATTCTTCATAGTCTCTCTGCTCTTCAAGATGATTAGCGCAGCTGCAGCTCGTAAAATTGTTGGAATCGTGGGTAATGTAATTTCGTTCTGTCTGTTTCTTTCTCCATTACCAACGTTTTTCAGTATTTATAAGAAAGGTGCAGTTGAGGATTTCTCTCCTAATCCCTTATATAGTAACAGTCCTCAACTGTGCCTTGTGGGTTTTTTATGGTTTCATAACTCCAAACAGTTTACTTGTTATAACGATCAATGGGATTGGTCTTGTTATTGAATTGATTTATGTCGCCTTTTATCTCTACTATGCCAATAACAAACAAAGAAAGTCCGCCCATGCATTTGGAGTCTGGTTGAGATTGTTTCTTACGTCGCGGTGGTGCTTTTGTGCTCTTTGATCCCGAATCCACAGTCATGGAGAGGTGTGGTAATTGGATGGTTATGTGTCGCCGTCAACATTGGCATGTATGCTGTTCCATGTTTGGCGATTTACCAGGTTTATGACACAAAGAGTCTAGAGTACATGCCGTTTTGGCTTTCGTTAGCCTGTTTTCTCAACGGTCTCTGTTGGTTAGCATATTCGTTGCTAGGTTTTGATAAATATATTCTTACTAGCAATGGCATTGGTTTGGTTTTGGGACTAATTCAGATTAGTGTTATTGGGTACTACTTTTTCAAGTACCCACAACCAAAAGATTACATTTCCTGGCCAAAGTTCCTGAAATCCAAGAAGAATAACAACATTATCGATGACAAGGCTGGTGGAGGTGGCAAAGTAGAGCTCACTGATGCGGTCTAAATCTGCGTCATCAGTTTTATTTATTTATCTTTAGGGTTGATTAATTATTTAGGATTTACATCGTTTTTATTTTTATTTCTATTTGTAGGTTATTAATTTTATTGCTTTTTGATTCATGTACAATTCTGGTTGCTGGATTCTATATTGATCATCCTGCAAATTTATATCAGTAAATGTATTTATTTTATTTAGTTAAGGGGCATTAGAGTTTGTTTGTTTTATTTTCTGTATGTTCCCCGGTCATGATATCTTGAGTTACAAATCCTGAAAAGAAAAGAATTCGAGATTCAATAAACTTTTAGATATCATACTCGAGGTCAAATTTTCCATAAATTTCTTGAACTATATATTGGATGCACAAGCACAAACACAGACAAGATCTCAAATCATGAAAACCCTTCCTTCAGTTTTATGATAGTGGTAACTTCGTTATATGATTCAGTTTCAAGATTGCATGGCAAAGTTCGATTATCCTACTAGTACAATATACATATATAACTTAAGCTTCAGATCAGTTGGATTCGAGAATTAGCTAGGCTCGAAGCGATATAGTGGCTTTACAAACTCTACGGAATGCTCAATAGCTCCGCACGTCGTATGCATTGAAAATGATCAGAAGGCCTCATGATGTTATGATGTCTTTCATCCAGTGATTGTTCGGCGCTCTGAGTTTTTTTTCTTAAATTTATTTTGGGAGGAGGAGACATTATATATTGATTATAAATGTGATACACCCGGTGGATTAATCAATTTTGTGTTGTTACTTGTTGCTTGCTTGTCTATATAATAATGGTGTATCAGTATCTAACTCAATACTCAAAAATTAAAAAGGAAAATTAATTTCTTAACAAAAAAATGGAAATACTTTTCTGATGATTTTTTTTTTGTTATTCTTAGAAAATGGAGCTGACATGATTCATGGATGTGTCGTGAATTGTTACGTTCCTTTTAAGAACATAAAATTGAGCATCAACATCAGTTGAGCTCTAATATAACCATCTATGCTTGTTTAATTTTCTTACTCCCCATCGGCGAGTTAGCTAAGAGGTTTTATTTGTTTTAAGATCAGAGAGCGTTAGCCAAATTGAAAGATCTTTTCTGAGGCATTGGAGTAAACCAAAATGGTGCCCAAATTGGGCGATGAGTTAATTTGAGTTCCGGAAGTTCGTGAAGCTGCCGGTATCATCGGTAACCTAATTGTGAAACGGTATCTATAAGAAAGGTGAAGTTTAGGAGTTTTCTCCCTTACGGAACATAGTTACCCTACTCAATTGTTTATTGTGGGTTTATTATGGTAAAGTGCATCTCAACGGCCTTCTTGTGATCATTATCAATGGGATTGGCATTGTTAACCAGTTCTTGTATGTTGTTTTTTATTTCATCTACGCCAGCAAGAAACAAAGAAAATTCATGGCTCGAGTCTGATCGAGATTGCCATCTTCATCTTGGTGGTGCTTTTGTGCTCTTTAATCCCGAACTCTACTAAGTACTGGGATATATTTGTAGTAACGGGAATAGTGGTTGAACTCGTCAACATTGCCATGTCTCGCGATTTACAAGGTCCACAGGACAAAGAGTCTTGAGTACATGCCAGGGTTTATCTAGGTACAAAGATGGATTTACTATCGGTTTTGTTGTTGTTCGAAAACTATGGCATCTGATTTTGTTGATATATCTTGAATTAGGGAAAGAAACTGTAGAAGAAATGGTTAATTGTGATCGAAACAGTTGCAATTGGTATCTGTAAAATTTAAATGGGGAGCCATTGTCCTATGAGATTCTGGAAAAACCAGCAACAAGTTGTATAATAGGGTTTTACATAAAAAAGAAAAACATTGGGTATCCACATGTTGGTTTGAATTATGATTCTGCGTTAAAAACGTATCACTGGGGACCTTCATGAACAATCATAAAAAATACAAAAGAAAAAAAAAATCAGAATAGAAAGTTTTTGCTATTTGATACTGTTTATGAAGATGTCTCAATGAACTTTGTATGGTTTTGCAGAACAACATCAGTTAACCATTTGGTCATATGTTGAGCTTGACGGCATGTTACTGTTGTTTATGTATTTTCTTAACATCTTTGATGGGTGATTGAATACGTAAGAATGTAGATGTGTGCAATGTTAGTTTGTGAAGAAAGTAATAGACCAAGTCATTTGTTTTTTGACCCCTTGGAATGTGTGGATAATACTGTGATTTGTCTTGTTCTTAATATTGTGGTTGATGGCACCTTCTACAGCCGTTCCATTCAGGAAAAGCCTTCCCGGAGACTAGCATGGTATATATTTGGTCCTAAACTAATAGTATTCGTTCTTCAATTGTGCTAACTATATGTAGGCATGCATTGTTTATATTTGGTGTTTAAAGTGTATATTAGACAATTGTGCTAACCGATATACAGTTATTGTCTGATCGTTGCTATTCTCATTACTTATTTAGTCAAACTTATTTATATATTCTCATTAATTAGTTTTATCTCAAACTTCAAAACTCTTATATTGCTTCCTCAGTTATATTCTTTTATTTTGTCCGCTTACTATTATTTCTCATTTACTCATTTTGTCAAAGATATGCAAAATTTTAGGTACAATAGAGAAGTAAATGGAAATTGAATTTATTAATGGTATATGTATATGTACATAAACTCTTGTTATATATATATATATATAACTAATTAGGATTAGGTTACAAAGTTAACTAATACAAGTCATATTACTAATTGCAAAAGATTTTATTTTAATTTTTGGAGAAAGATATAACATGTGTATTTGTTAGGTTGAATCAGTACAAAAAGAACTCATAAATTAGGCACAACATTTATTCTTTCTTTACCCGGTAGCTAAGGTTTGGTGCATTAAAATCATAAATTCTTGTTGTATCAGAAATAACATAAGATTTAGATTTAACTCCGCATTCAATATCCACAAACGCAAAGTAATAACGTAGGTATGTCGATCTGATTATTTATTGGTGGTGGTAAAATTTTGTGTTCTAAGTATTACAATTTTTGGGGGTGGATTTCTTATTAAAGATTTGTTTTTGTTATCTATGTGGTTAAAGATTGTTTTACTGTTGCCAAGTCTGATGGTAAATACAAATATCTAGAAGTTGTTGTTAAATACTTGATATAAGGTGGATGCAGAAAACATGATTAGCAGCCGGAAACACCAACCATATGCCTCTAGGATCGACTCTTTCATGTATGAAGCCACCACAAGATCCTCATTCATAACATACTCTTTTAGGCCAAGTGCGTCGCGTAACTTTCTCAAAAACCATTCCCATGTATCATTGATCTCTAAATCAACACTACCAAACGCCAACGGATAGATTTTTTTATTAGCCTCATACCCTATAGCCGACAATAGGACTCCTTTGTGTTCCCCTGTAAGAGTCGTACCATCAACAGAAAAGGAAGGTATGCAACAAACCTTAAATCCTCGTAAACTTTCTCCAAAAGCAAGAAAGTAATATAAAAAATGATCATTTTAATCAGTTTTAATTTCGGAAACAGTTCCCTCATGGGCATCTTAGATCCCCAGTTGTCTTAAATTCTTTCTAGTTGGCAAGTGTTCTCACGAGGGAACTGTTACCAAATTTAAAACTGATGAAAACAATCATTTTCTATATTACTTCTTTGCTTTCGGAGTAAGTTTACGAGGATTCAAAGTTTGTTGCAGACCTTTTTTTTTTTTTTGATTGTACGTCTCTTACCGGGGAACACTAAGGAGTTCTATTGTCGGCCACATGGTATGATGCTAATGAAAAACTCTATCTGTTGGCATTTGCTATTGTTGATTCAGAGAACAATGATACTTGTGAATGGTTTTTGAGAAAGTTATGCGATGCACTTGGCCTAGAAGAGTATGCTATGAATGAGGATCTTGTGGTGGCTCCCGACATGAAAGAGTCGATCCCTAGAGAAATATTGTTTAAGTATTTAACAACAACTTCTAGATATTTGCATTTACTATCAAATTAACAATAGTAAAACAATCTTTAACCACATAGATAACAAAAACTAAATCTTTAATAAAAAATCCACCCACAAAAATTGTAATACTTACGCAAAATTTTACCACCACCAATAAAAAAATCAGATCGACATACGTACGTTATTACTTTGCGTTTGTGGATATTGAATGCAGAGTTAAATCTAAATCTTATGTTATTTCTGATACAACAAGAGTTTATAATTTTAATGCACCAAACCTTAGATACCGGCAAAAGAAAGAATAAATGCATGTTGTGCCTAATTTATGAGTTCTTTTTATTCTGATTCAACCTAATAAATACACATGTTATATCTTTCTCCAAAAATTAAAATAAAATCTTTTCCAATTAGTAATACAGTAATAACTCTATATATTGATACTCCATACATTAATAAACTCTATATATTAATAAAAAATCGGAGTCCCAACTTGTGCCACTCATAAATAGTAATAACCTCTACATTTTAATATCAATAGTTTTTTCTAGTCCCGTCATAAGGAAATTACTCGAGTACATACTTTTGATTTCTTAACGTAAAAATGGAAATATGTTTTTGGTGGAGCTAACATGATTCATGCACGTGTTGTGAATTGTTACGTTCCTTTTAATTAAGACCATAAAATTGGGTACCAACATCAGTTGAGCTCTAATCTCACCATATTATGCATTCAAAAGTAAACTCAACACTGAAGCAGCTGTCATTCGCTCAATATGATACGTTCATGTGGTATTTAGTATTTAATGAGTTTGATAGTCTTTTTTTTTCCTTCTAATGTTTATTTCCCTCCCCGAACTAGAAGTAAATTTTCAATGCACTTTTAGGGGCGACCCCGAAAGAATTAGGGGCGACTTTTTTATTCCCAACCCATATACACCGTTAAGGGATGTCCAAAAACGCGGAGAATACGTTAATGCCCTTACACAATCGGAAGCTATTTTGTTCCCGATTATAATAACGCAATCGGAAGCTTAGTAACTATGTTATCTTACGATTATTATCGATTTTGTGCCAAACTCGCATTTCGGCTTCTATGACAATCGGAAGGAAATAACCTCACGAGACTACAGATTATAGTAGCTCATAAATTCCCAAAATTGGTGATTTCGCCAAGAAAGAAATTTGGGGGCAACTGTATAATCGGAAGCCTTATTAACTACCGATTATTCTAGTTCCCAAATTCGAAAAAAATGACATTTTCGCAAAAACAAAATTTGGGGCAATTTGTATAATCGGTAGGTTATTAGCTACCGATTATACTCCAACTACCTGCAAAAAATTTATGAAAATCGGAAGTTTTAATTGTTGATCTAACTACCGATTATACTCCAACGGCTAGTTCGTTCAAAATAAACTAGCCGTGCCTCGAAAACCAAACACAATCGGTAGATAATACATATTGACAAACCTCCGATTATGTTGAAGTAACCGTTTTTTTTAAAAAACTAGTCGTTGGGTACTTTTTTTATAAATAGAGACCTATCTCTACCAAACTTATTCACCCATCACATTCAATCTTCCTAAATCAGTCACCCATCACTTTGAATCACCAAAAATGGCTACAACTCCGTTCAATAATATAGAAGATGTTGCTATTGTCAGAGCACACACCACTCTCACAAAGCACTTCGTTGAGGAAGCGCAATGGGTGACCAGTAACGAAGACCCAACAAGAGGGCCTTACTTTGGGGATGATCAAAACACCAATGCTTGGTGGAAACGGGTGTTTAAGGTTTTTAAAGCACTAAGCGGAAATCGTTATAGGAGGACGCTCCAAGCAAATAAGGGAAAGGTACGCATATTTATACAATGAATGCGTACTGCTGAGAAACGAATTGAAAGCTCGTAAGGACGCTATGCCAAACGAAGACCGAATGAGTAGAGTAAGTTTGTGAATCAAACATTCTAACTTATTTTAAAAATTGTTTTCCCAAAGTATACTTTGGGCCTGAGCCAATACGAATTAAGGTACTGGTCATGAGTTTCTCGCACGAGGACTGCTACACTCTCTTGGAGGAAGTTGAATGGCAATTCGCCCAATATAATTAAACTCGTAGAGAATCCTAGGCGATGTATTGAACAATTTTATGTGTTTTACTTCTATTTTATTTCAACTACATGTATGTTTTTTCGATTCAATAAAATGAGTGACTTCAAATATTGGTTCAATTTTAGCCGGGTGTGGAAATAAGGATTTTAGAAAAAACTCATTTAGGGGCAACCTATAATCGGTAGGTTTTGTAACCTATATTCCGTACGATTATGGCTACATCCAAATCACGAACCACATGGTTAGGCCTGGCCTTGTACCCTCTTAACCTATGGATTCAGCAAGGGTTCGATCTGGGGCTCCTTACAATCGGTAGATTATTAAGTTGAGTAGACTACCGATTATGGTAGATTTCAAATTTCCTACAATGAATGATTTTACAAAAAACTCATTTTGGGGCAACCTATAATCGGGAGGTTGGGTAACCTATTTGGCTTCCGATTATGGCTAAATCCAAATCACGAACCACATGGTTATGGTGGCCGCACCCCTCAAAACCTAGGGAATTTGGCCAATGCTCAATTTGGGGCTTCCAATAATCGGAGGTTATAAGTAACCATTTCTACCGATTTTGGGCTACTCAACAATCGGTAGCTAATGAGGTGGTATTACCTACCGATTAATAACCGTTGTGAGATAAAACCAAAGTCGACCTAAATTCAAATTCATTTCATTTTCTTTTCAACTTCAACTTCAACTCCTCTTCTCCTCTTTCCTTCCGATTGCGTAGAGGAAAACTCTCCCCCTCTCCTCGCTTATACATCGTTCATCGCCGAATCGAATCATCGCCGATTATTTTCTATAAAGATGAAAGAAAGCTAACGTAAGAAAGCTCGAACCAAAAACGAGTGCGCGGTGAGGATCCGAATATTGGATTGCATGCCCGTAATAAAGAGGTTTTAACTCACGAACCCGAAGAACACGAAGACGATGAAGTAGGCGTGCGATAGCCAAACTCTCGTGCAACTTCAAATGGCGCCGATTAGGTAAGATTCTACCATTAATTTGGTTTATATTGCTTCAATTGGACGAATCCATGTTTATTTTTTTAGGGTTCTTCGGTTATTACCGAGAATCGGTAGGTTAGGTATTGTTATAAACTTAGGTGTGGTCGAACTCTTCATTTCACGAGAAAATTTGTCATATTCTAGTGTTAAAAATTTAGGTATCCTACCGATTATATAACGTTTTTCATTACTGAGGCCTAATTCAATCATAATCGGAAGCTAATTGTGATTTATCCTTCCGAATAAACTAGGGAAGAACAAGTATTAGAGACGCAACTTGATTTGTTTAGGCTAACAACTTGGTTAACAACTTGATTTGTTTAGGCTAACAACTTGATTTGTTTCTGGATACAAAGAGACGCATATTCGGTAGACATTAGTTTTGTTAGGCTTCCGATTGTGTGGAATTCGGAGGGTTATGTTGAACTTTAGGTCCCGATTATTGTGTGTAGATAAACATATTCGAACACCAAAAAGTTTATTTTGTTTCCGATTATACGTATTCGGTAGCTTTAGGTTAACTGATACTTACGATTGTGAATAATCGGAGGCAATTTGTTAAATCAACCAACACCAGTGGAAATCGGGTCGACGCCAACCTTTTATCTGGATCCTCTCGATAAAGTGCATGAGTACTCTTGGGGCACGGCATGCCATGCATGGTTGATGGAAGAGTTGAGAAAGGCGTCGAGGGTTGGAATTAGCCAAGTGGCCGGGAACGTGAGTGCTATGGTATTGTTTATTAACTCCACATACTATTGAAGAATCAATTTCCTAATACTTGCAAAAATGACATTATAGACTTGGATCTACGTCCACTTCCCTATCTGGAGCAATGCAAGTCTGATAAAGATTCTATCACGGTGGTTCACAAGGGTTCACCATCCTGTCAATTCCATTGGGATAGAAGGGCGCATTACTTGATCAACCAAGGAAGGGCAGCCAACCAAGGTTTTGAAAATGCTCCCAACTACATGGATTGGTACCGCAATGTTTCTCATGTTCGTGTGGCCAGTGATCTTAAAGCAAAGCCGACTTCGTACAAGAGTATCCTCAAAGAGAAGCCTGCGGGTTTTGATAGATTGGTACGTATTGTTTTGTTAATTTAGTTTAATATTATGGGTCAAAATAGAGTAATAACCGTTTGATGGTATGCTATGTTTAAAAAGCAGATGAACGAGTTCAAGCGTTTGTCGAAATGGTGCATTGATTGTATAAAGTAGGAGAGCCTGTTTCAATTGAGAAGATAAAAGACCACAAACAGTTGATTGACAACGTTGACAATGAGGAGTATGCATCTCGGTTCGGGGAAAAATTGCAAAAGAAAAACGCAACCAAGGTGAACAAAAGAACTCGGGCTTCATCAAGCACTCAAGTTGATGAAACCCATGATGATCTTGGTCCAAGTCGTAGAGCTAATAAAAATCGCAAAGTCAAAGCAAATAGGAACAAGTGAACTCTCGGTGTTGTAAACTCTCGATGTTTTTCGTTAACTTTATGGATAACTTTGTTTATGTTGGTTATGTCGGATTATGTCGTTTTCAAAGATTGTGTCGGAATATTAGTTGTTTCGTTATGTTTATGGATTAAGAACAGTTATTTTACACATTTTATGCATTTAACGATGACTCGCATAGCGAATCACATGAAGAGACATGAAAGTGTTGAATTTTGGAACACAATCGGAAGATAGGTTTATATATTAACCTACCGATTCGGGGATGTTCAATTTTTAGTCGGGAATCGGTAGGGTTATACGTTATTAACTTACCGATTCTGGGGATTGTGCAAAATATTTGGTCAGAATCGGAGGATTGCTAATATACTTTTCTCTCCGATTATCATGTGTAAAGAAAACCCGTCTTCTGTATCCAAACAACACCACAATCGAAAGGTAAATGTGCACCTTAACTTCCGTATAACAATAATCGGTTTGGTTTATTTGTAATGTTCCTTCCGACTGTTATAAGTAAAAAAATTTGTTCTCTCAGTAACCAACCAACACCATAATCGGACAAAGAATGGTGAGCGCATTTACTACCGAATATGTGTAATCGGATGTTTGTGGTTTCGTTAATGTCCGATTATTATACTAAAAACAACTATGGTTTCGTAACCAAACAACACCATAATCGGAGGGTCAGTAATATATTGAACTCCCGATTATGGGTGCATCCAAATCACGAACCACATGGTTATGCCCGGCTCGTACACTCAAAACCTATGGAATTTGGCAAGGGTTCGATCGGGGCTCCTTATAATCGGTAGGTTTTAAGTTGTTAACTCTACCGATTATGGTAGATTTCAAAATTCATCACATGAATGATTTTAGAAAAAACTCATTTTGGGGCAACCCATAATCGGATGGGTTGGTAATATATTTAACTCCCGATTATGGCTGCATCCAAAACGCAAACCAAGTGGTTAAGGCCGGTTGTGTGCACTCAAAACCCATGAAATATGGCAAAGGTTGGATCCGGGGCTCGTTATAATCGGTGGGCTATATAATTATATACCCTACCGATTATGGTATATTTCAAAATTCATTACGTGAAGGATTTTAGAAAAACTAAATTTGGGGCAACTTATAATCGGTAGTTTATGTAACCTATTAGGATTCCGATTATGGCTACATCCACAGACTCAAGCAAAGTGGTTATGGTTGGCTCCGCACCTCTCAAAACCAATGGAATTTGGCCAAGGCTGAATATGAGGCTCCTTATAATCGGTAGTCTTACAAGTTGGATAAGCTACCGATTATAAAAGGATTATTGGCCGAAGTATCCACACAACAATCGGTAGGTATATTTTAATTTAACCTACCGATTCACCTTTAACCTACCGATTATGGTGTTGGCTCACCGATTATATAAGGGCATATTGGCCATTTCGAAAAATCGAAGATAAGGGGGTAGCTTAGATTTACGTTTGGGTGACCTTTTTTGTCTTTTAGTGTCGCCCTTAATTCTTTCGGGGTCGCCCCCTAAAAGTGCCAGGTAAATTTTGGGGTCATTGTTTTTTTTTTTTTCCTCCTTACAAGAAGTAATTTTTAATTTCTAGCATATAAGTTTTCTCTTTGTAATCTTGGGCTGCTCAAATTTTTTGTACCTTGTTCTTTTTTATCAGTTTTTGTACCTTATTTTTAATCGGTACACCTCTTTTTTTGCCGATCAAAAAAATTAATATATCTCCATATATGCTGGTTTAATTTTTATTTTCTTACAATAATTTACCATCTGCAAGTTAGCTAAGAGGTTTTATCTATTTCAATATCAAATAGCATTTAGCCAAATGGAAAGTTCTTTCCTGAAGCATTGGAGTAAACGAAAGTGTTACAATAATTAGGTGGTGAGTTAATTTGAGTTCCTAAGGCTTCTTCCTGTGCACATGTCAAAACATGATATTTGGCATATATGCACCCATTATGGGTATGTCAAACTGCCAAACTCATATGCCAATATGTTATTTCTGGCATATAGGCATACACGACAGAGTTTCCAGCGAGCGATAGAGTCTTCGTCGCTCGATGGTCAAAATATCGCTCGTTAGTCTTCAAATCGCCCGGCAGGTCAAAGCTATCGCTCGCTAGTATGATAATCGCTTATTAGATCTTCATCTAACGGCTACAATTTCCCCCTACCTGATTTCAACCAATTCCAACCCAACTTCAAATTCATTTCACCATGCATAATACATAACCGAAGTGGATTTGACTACAGAGGAAACAACATGGATCATGATAGCGTATTTCCACATACCCACTCAGATAAAAGTGGATGACCCACTAATAGTTGTGGTATAACTTCTTAGTGGCCGTATTTATTATTCGTGTTACAAAATCGACTCTGAGCGACTCCTCGCTCAAATTCATCTTTTCTTTTTCTTTTTTATTGGTCTAATTCGCTACTATCAAGGTGAATTTTTAATGAAATGTAACTCCGGTTTCAATACGCGAATATTAATTTAAAAGATAGTTTCCATTAATCTAAAAAAACAAAATTAAATTTCACATTTCAACTAAAAGAAAACATTTTAACTACTCATTTCCTTGTCATTTCCTTGTCCATTTTCTCCTAGGACCAAAGATCCAATTGCCTGCATTTTCTGGATCCATAGAGTTGTTCAACAAACTAGTTAAGGTTCCGGTTTGAGACTAACTTGGTGGTTGAGTCAAATCAAAATCACCGTAACCTTGATAAGCAATGGGAGTACGGGGTATGGGAACATTATACAAATCTTGAAATACGTGTGATTAATATTGTTGCTGGAATGGTTGAAATGATGATGAGGTTGAGGCAATTGGGGTATACAGATTCGTTTGCCTAACTACTTCCATGTTCACACCACCACCCGGAGTCATTATGTCGGTTGCAAATGACTAAACATACGTGTAGGAGTTGTATCCATGCCAATGTTTTCTTCAACACCATGTCTTGCTTGACTTTCTAACACCATGTTTAGAGTTGAACTTTCTGGTACCTCCTCCATATGACGACGTCTCAATCTTCTTTCACCACTTTGCTGACTTCCACGACTTTGATGACTTCGACGACTTTGCTGACTTCCACCTGGGACTCATTCCTCTACCAGCTCCAACACTGGGACTCAATCCTCTACCAGCTCCAATACTGGGACTCATGTCATACATCATGCTTTCCCTCAATCTTTGCATCTGTTCCAAGTACATATTCTGAATTCCCTGAATACGAGCATCATAATCGTTACATCGGGTCTGATACTCCAACTCCGTAGCATTGACCCCGAGGTATGGATAAGTCCGAGTAGGTGCACTAAAAATAATTGGATAAGTAACAATCTCTCCAGATGTGCTGGATATAGTCTTTACTTCCCAAGAAAATGGTGGCATGTATGACGATGAACTTTGAGAAGGATATGCAAATACGTCACCCGTCTCTGGTGGAGGTTGGGAAGGAAGAAATTCATCGTCAAGTGGCAACCTACCTAAAGATTGGAAATCCATCCGACCCAAACTTTGCGGTTGCATGGAAATATTTGGCTTGAAAATAGTATTAAACCAAGATAGGTACTCATTTCTGTCCATCGGCTCCTGGATCAATTCATCGGCTTCTTGCTAACGATGACCTTCCCTTATCAATTTGAAGTAATCGTCATTGAAACATTTGTCTTGGGATAAGGGTTGTGACTATCACCGATCTCCCTTGCAATGAAGAAGTTTGTCTTTCACCATAATACCAAACACCCTTCTCGTAAATAGAGGCCGTATAACACCATCCTTCTAAGGCTTAACTCTACCATTGTCTGACCTAGTTCTTCTTGGAACTCAGGTACTGCTTCATATGGATGTGAGATAAGGTTATGGCTTGTTCTACTCAACTGCTGAATCTTATGAACAATAGCAGCATGTTGACCATTTCAATCTGTGCAGCTTCCCGATTCTCAGAATCATACTTAGTATGAGCGGAAATACATTCGTATAATTCTTAAGACAAGGTTCCGAAACGCGGAAATATGTATACCACCAATACTGAAAATAATAACATTCAGCAGGTTAATAACTTTTCCATATGAAAATGACAAATAAATACATAATGTGAAAAAGATTGGTTCTTACCTCCAGAACTCCCCAAAAAGCATTAAAACTATCTTTATCACACGTCAAGTTATCACTTAGGGCAATGTAAATCTCTGATAAAATGTAACCATTTTTTTTTGGCATGTGCATAGGAATAGGCCTTATGGGCTTTTTTTTTTTTTTTCTAATCCTTTTGTCTGTAGTATATCTTCAACTTGGCTCTTTCTAGGTCCTGTTAAGAGGGAGAGCAAAAATCGTCGTCTTAACTAGGTCGAGTCTGAGTCAACTTTTGTTTTCGATCGGTTGGACCAAAATATCCTTTTAGGAGTTTCATAGAACGTAATTATTATGACGTTTCCTAATAGAATTGGTAATCAGACTTCAATTACAAGTCGAACTGTATCCACGATAAGTGTATACCAGTAGGAAGGACTCTATTTCTTGTTTTGATCGGATTCGGATAATTTACTCTATATATATATATATATAGAGAGAGAGGAAACCGACTCTTGGTTATTCCTCTCATTCATCACATCTTTCTTCTTTTGTTTCTTCACCGATTCACAACCATCATTCATAGGTTCCATGTTCTTCTTAATTTGATTGATTCGTTAGTGGTTCAAGATGCTTAGCATAGCTACGGACCGTAAAATTGTTGGAGGTTTCGGTAATGCAATTTCGGCGTTTCTTTTCCTTTCTCCACTACCAACGTTTTTCAGTATTTATAGGAAAGGTGCAGTTGAGGGTTTCTCTAGCAGTCCGTACATAGTTACCGTTTTCAATTGTCTGTTGTGGGTTTACTATGGTGCGATACATCCCGACAGTCTCCTTGTCATCACCATCAATGGGGCTGGTCTTTTAATCGAGTTCTTGTATGTCGTCTTTTATTTCTACTACGCCAACAAGAAACAAAGAAAGTGGGTTATCATAAAGAGTCTGATCGGGATTGTTATCTTCGCCTTGGTGGTGCTTTTGTGCTCTTTCGTTCCAAAATCGAAGTATTGGAATAAAGCTGTGGCAAGTGGAGTGGCAGCTGACGGCCTCAACATTGCCATGTATGGTATGCCATGTGACGCCATTATTCAGGTTTACAAGACAAAGAGTCTCGAGTACATGCCATTCTGGCTTTCGTTAGTCGGTTTCGTAAACGGTGCTTTCTGGTTAACATACGCATTGCTCGGTTTCGATCTGTACATTCTTATAAGTAATGGCTCGGGTTTGGTTTTTGGTTCAATTCAGCTCGGTTTCATTGCATACTACTATGTCAAGTATCCACAACCAAAAGATTACATCTCCTTGCCGAAGTGTCCAAACTGGTTGAAGTTCTGGGAGTCGCAAAATAACAAGATCGTTGATGAGAAGGTTGGTGGAGGCGGGAAAGTAGAGCTCGTCTAAATCTGCATCGGCAATTAATTTATTTACTTTTAGGGTTGATTAATGATTTATTTTTTAGAATTTACATAGATTTTATTGGTATTTCTACTAGGTTATGTTTATTGCTTTTTAGCACAATTCTATATTACTGCAATTTTATGTTAATCAATTTATTTATTTAATTTAATCTATCCTGCAAAAATTTTTTTTACTTAATCTCATAAAAGTTCTTTATTTTTCCATATGTGCCCCGTTTCGGATAATGTTATCATGAGTTAAGAATTCTCAAAGAAAAGAATTCCAGATTCAATAAACTTTAGATATCCTACTCATCATGAGTCCATGACAAATTGCAAGCGCAACCGGCCTCGTACGCTGTAATGCATGGTAATGGTAACTTTGGTTTATATAATTCGGATTCTAAGATTGCATGGTAGAGTTTTGATTATCCTACTACTACTATATTATATAGGTGGTCAATCACTGTGACAGGAGTATAACTTCGCCAGATAAAGTTAGGTTAGATCGGGATGCAAGATACATATATGACTTGGGGGTGAACAGATATTATAGAAATCTTATAATACTCTCATGGAAAGATTGGGATCACAATGTTGTATATTATAATGATCTTTGCGATGCAAATACTGATTGGTACTTGTACCACACGAGAAATTGTCCCAGAGAACATAAGGGATGCTATCACCGGACGTAAATGATTGCTAGGACGGTAATGATACACTAGCTACTTGATCAAGTAACATGCTGCGCCTGCGTGGCTTAGTTTTGATTCTAGAATTATTGGATGACGTAAATGATTGCTAGGACGGTAATGATATCAAAGACTAGACACTAGCTACTTGATCATCTTTTTAAAACTAGTTTACAGTAGTACAAGCTACCAGCTGCTACTCTTTATTTTGATCGAAGAATTCATTAGATAAAAAAAGAAGGGGTGGAAGAGATAGTACCCCCAGGTGGAACATACATAAAACAGATGAACGAAAAACTGTTCAAGAAAAGCGAAACAAAACTAAAAATGGAAGCTAAGCTAAATGTTGTACCCAAAATTACTTTTGGGCACGAAACACGATGAATTGATAATTTGGTGAGTATTAGGGTTAGGACACAAATTGGAACACAGATCAATAGATGCAGGTTTTACATGATTCTGCATGGCTTGCCTACATCCACGGACGAATCCCCTTGGGGAGTGGTGTTTTATTGATAATTGTATTAAGTGTATGTTTTTTCTCCTATTGGCTACCTCTCTCTAAATGATTTCTGCTCCCTATTTATACAGTTCAATATCTAATTTCAATATAAATTTAAATGGCATTGATTCTCATTCATGCCTCCTGCCATTAATCCGCATGAAACCGCCTTGCATGCCTCCTAGCATTAATCCGCATGCCCTTGCATGCCTCCCGACATTAAGTTTGCATGAAGGCGCCTTGCATGAATTGAGCAATTGATGTGTAGTTAATTCGCATGAAACTTCCATGCATGCCTATTGACTTTCCCTACATGCCTTCTTGTATTGATTTCGGGCCTCAGGTGTATTGTATACACGATACAAACATCGCCCCCTCTTAACCTCCAACTTGTTGGGGGTTAAGAATTTTATTTTCCTTCGCGTCGATCGTCGATGACGTAACTCGCCAGTCGCCCCCAAGCGTGAGTAGAGACATTACAAAGACGCCCCCAACTGTGATAACTGCATAAAATTTGCTCACGTGCTAGGTGAGACTTTTTCCACGTGGTGGACTTGTGATGCTCGATAGCTAGTCGAGTCTTGAGTAGAATGTAGTGTGTGCTTGCGGATGGGGCAAGGATTTTTGCTCGCAATGTAACAAAGCTAGTGCTTGCTGCTCGGGCTGGCTGGCTGTTGCTTGTGTTGAGTACGAGTCTTTGGACCAATATCGGGCATTGGGCTCGTGGTTCAGACGAGACTTTATGCTTGCCAAGATGCAAGTCTTTCATACTCGCGTGCAAGACGAGATTTTATGCTTGCGATAAAAGAAAGACTTATGTGCTCACGTGCAAGGTGAGGGTTTAGGTGCTTGCGAAGTGATGCAAGGCTAAATATTGAAGGGTCTATGCAATCCTCATCTCGAACTCGATCGTGTCGCTATCCACGAACCACGAACTCGATCATGTTGCTGCCCCAAGTGCATATAAAAGTTTCTCGAACACAAAAAAATTTGCTTCCATCTTTGTAGGGAATTGAAAAAACGGTTCTAACGAGCAAAAATCACTCAATTCGGACTTCAAACGAATAAGTTATTGACGAAACAAGATTTGGATGAAGCGGGTGCGTTTTTGGCATGGGCGTGATGACAGTGCGAAGCGGCCGACGTGTTATCGCCGACTGGGACGGCATGGCTGACGTGGCACCCGAAACGGTGCTTATTTTTGCATGGAAATTCGTGGCATGATTTTGAGTATTGACGCACCTATCTCAATGATAAAACACGATTGTTTTACACAAATCCCCTTAGTGGCGCAATGTTTGTACCCAAAATTACTTTTGGGCACGAAACACGATGAATTGATAATTTGGTGAGTATTAGGGCTAGGAGAAGAATTGGAACACAAACCAATAGACGCAGATTTTACGTGGTTCGGCATGGCTTGCCTACGTCCACGGACGAATCCCCTTGGGGAGTGGTGTTTTATTGATAATTGTATTACAGAGTATGTTTTTTCTCCTATTGGCTACCTCTCTCTAAATGATTTCTGCTCCTCCCTATTTATACAATTCATATCTAATTTCAATATAAATTTAAATGGCATTGATTCTCATTCATGCCTCCTGCCATTAATCCGCATGAAACCGCCCTTGCATGCCTCCTGGCATTAATCCGCATGCCCTTGCATGCCTCCTGACATTAAGTTTGCATGAAACTGCCTTGCATGAATTGAGCAATTGATGTGTAGTTAATTCTGCATGAAACTTCCATGCATGCCTATTGACTTTCCCTACATGCCTTCTTGTATTGATTTACGGGCCTCCCGTGTATTGTATACACGATACAAACATCGCCCCCTCTTAACCTCCAACTTGTTGGGGGTTAAGAATTTTATTTTCCTTCGCGTCGATCGTCGATGACGTAACTCGCCAGTCGCCCCCAAGCGTGAGTAGAGACATTACAAAGACGCCCCCAACTGTGATAACCTGCAATAAAATTTGCTCACGTGCTAGGTGAGACTTTTTTCCACGTGGTGGACTTGTGATGCTCGATAGCTAGTCGAGTCTTGAGTAGAATGTAGTGTGTGCTTGCGGATGGGGCAAGGATTTTTGCTCGCAATGTAACAAAGCTAGTGCTTATTGCTCGAGTCGGGGTCGTTGCTTGTGTTGAGTACGAGTCTTTGGACCAATATCGGGCATTGGGCTCGTGGTTCAGACGAGACTTTATGCTTGCCAAGATGCAAGTCTTTCATACTCGCGTGCAAGACGAGATTTTATGCTTGCGATAAAAGAAAGACTTATGTGCTCACGTGCAAGGTGAGGCTTTAGGTGCTTGCGAAGTGATGCAAGGCTAAATATTGAAGGGTCTATGCAATCCTCATCTCGAACTCGATCGTGTCGCTATCCACGAACCACGAACTCGATCATGTTGCTGCCCCAAGTGCATATAAAAGTTTCTCGAACAGAAAAAAATTTGCTTCCATGCTGTTGGGAATTGAAAAACGGTTCTAGCGAGCAAAAAATCACTCAATTCGGACTTCAAACGAATAAGTTATTGACGAAACAAGATTTGGATGAAGCGGTTGCGTTTGCTGGCATGGCGTGATGACAGTGCAGAAGCGCTGACGTGTTACTGCTGACTGGGACGGCATGGCTGACGTGGCACCCGAACGGTGCTTATTTTTGCATGGAAATTCGTGGCATGATTTTTGAGCTGTTGACGCACCTATCTCAATGATAAAACACGATTGTTTTACACAAATCCCCTTAGTCGGCGCCAATGTTTGTACCCAAAATTACTTTTGGGCACGAAACACGATGAATTGATAATTTGGTGAGTATTAGGGCTAGGAGAAGAATTGGAACACAAACCAATAGACGCAGATTTTACGTGGTTCGGCATGGCTTGCCTACGTCCACGGACGAATCCCCCTTGGGGAGTGGTGTTTTATTGATAATTGTATTACAAAGTGTATGTTTTTTCTCCTATTGGCTACCTCTCTCTAAATGATTTCTCGCTCCTCCTATTTATACAATTCATATCTAATTTCAATATAAATTTAAATGGCATTGATTCTCATTCATGCCTCCGCCATTAATCCGCATGAAACCGCCCTTGCATGCCTCCGGCATTAATCCGCATGCCCTTGCATGCCTCCGACATTAAGTTTGCATGAAACGCCTTGCATGAATTGAGCAATTGATGTGTAGTTAATTGCATGAAACTTCCATGCATGCCTATTGACTTTCCCCTACATGCCTTCTTGTATTGATTTACGGGCCTCCGTGTATTGTATACACGATACAAACATCGCCCCCCTCTTAACCTCCAACTTGTTGGGGGTTAAGAAGTTTTTTTTTTTCCTTCGCGTCGATCGTCGATGACGTAACTCGCCAGTCGCCCCCAAGCGTGAGTAGAGACATTACAAAGACGCCCCCAACTGTGATAACCTGCAATAAAATTTGCTCACGTGCTAGGTGAGACTTTTTTCCACGTGGTGGACTTGTGATGCTCGATAGCTAGTCGAGTCTTGAGTAGAATGTAGTGTGTGCTTGCGGATGGGGCAAGGATTTTTGCTCGCAATGTAACAAAGCTAGTGCTTGCCGCTTTCGGGCGGGCCGGGCATTTGTTGCTTGTGTTGAGTACGAGTCTTTGGACCAATATCGGGCATTGGGCTCGTGGTTCAGACGAGACTTTATGCTTGCCAAGATGCAAGTCTTTCATACTCGCGTGCAAGACGAGATTTTATGCTTGCGATAAAAGAAAGACTTATGTGCTCACGTGCAAGGTGAGGCTTTAGGTGCTTGCGAAGTGATGCAAGGCTAAATATTGAAGGGTCTATGCAATCCTCATCTCGAACTCGATCGTGTCGCTATCCACGAACCACGAACTCGATCATGTTGCTGCCCCAAGTGCATATAAAAGTTTCTCGAACAGAAAAAAATTTGCTTCCATCTTTGTTGGGAATTGAAAAACGGTTCTAGCGAGCAAAAAATCACTCAATTCGGACTTCAAACGAATAAGTTATTGACGAAACAAGATTTGGATGAAGCGGTTGCGTTTGCTGGCATGGCGTGATGACAGTGCAGAAGCGCTGACGTGTTTCACTGACCGGGACGGCATGGTCGACGTGGCACCCGAACGGTGCTTATTTTTGCATGGAAATTCGTGGCATGATTTTGAGCTGTTGACGCACCTATCTCAATGATAAAACACGATTGTTTTACACAAATCCCCTTAGTCGGCGCCAATGTTTGTACCCAAAATTACTTTTGGGCACGAAACACGATGAATTGATAATTTGGTGAGTATTAGGGCTAGGAGAAGAATTGGAACACAAACCAATAGACGCAGATTTTACGTGGTTCGGCATGGCTTGCCTACGTCCACGGACGAATCCCCTTGGGGAGTGGTGTTTTATTGATAATTGTATTACAGTGTATGTTTTTTCTCCTATTGGCTACCTCTCTCTAAATGATTTCTGCTCCTCCCTATTTATACAATTCATATCTAATTTCAATATAAATTTAAATGGCATTGATTCTCATTCATGCCTCCTGCCATTAATCCGCATGAAACCGCCCTTGCATGCCTCCTGGCATTAATCCGCATGCCCTTGCATGCCTCCTGACATTAAGTTTGCATGAAAGCGCCTTGCATGAATTGAGCAATTGATGTGTAGTTAATTCTGCATGAAACTTCCATGCATGCCTATTGACTTTCCCTACATGCCTTCTTGTATTGATTTACGGGCCTCCCGTGTATTGTATACACGATACAAACATCGCCCCCTCTTAACCTCCAACTTGTTGGGGGTTAAGAATTTTATTTTCCTTCGCGTCGATCGTCGATGACGTAACTCGCGGGGCCGCCCCAAGCGTGAGTAGAGACATTACAAAGACGCCCCAAACCGTGATAACCCGCATAAAATTTGCTCACGTCTTTAGGTGAGACTTTTTCCACGTGGTGGACTTGTGATGCTCGATAGCTAGTCGAGTCTTGAGTAGAATGTAGTGTGTGCTTGCGGATGGGGCAAGGATTTTTGCTCGCAATGTAACAAAGCTAGTGCTTGCGCCGGCCGGGCCGGGTCGTTGCTTGTGTTGAGTACGAGTCTTTGGACCAATATCGGGCATTGGGCTCGTGGTTCAGACGAGACTTTATGCTTGCCAAGATGCAAGTCTTTCATACTCGCGTGCAAGACGAGATTTTATGCTTGCGATAAAAGAAAGACTTATGTGCTCACGTGCAAGGTGAGGCTTTAGGTGCTTGCGAAGTGATGCGAGGCTAAATATTGAAGGGTCTATGCAATCCTCATCTCGAACTCGATCGTGTCGCTATCCACGAACCACGAACTCGATCATGTTGCTGCCCCAAGTGCATATAAAAGTTTCTCGAACAGAAAAAAATTTGCTTCCATCTTTGTTGGGAATTGAAAAACGGTTCTAGCGAGCAAAAAATCACTCAATTCGGACTTCAAACGAATAAGTTATTGTGAAACAAGATTTGGATGAAGCGGTTGCGTTTGCTGGCATGGCGTGATGGCAAGTCTGAAGCGCCGACGTGTTCTGCTGACTGGGGGCGGCATGGCTGACGTGGCACCCGAACGGTGCTTATTTTTGCATGGAAATTCGTGGCATGATTTTTGAGTCATTGACGCACCTATCTCAATGATAAAACACGATTGTTTTACACAAATCCCCTTAGTCGGCGCCAATGTTTGTACCCAAAATTACTTTTGGGCACGAAACACGATGAATTGATAATTTGGTGAGTATTAGGGCTAGGAGAAGAATTGGAACACAAACCAATAGACGCAGATTTTACGTGGTTCGGCATGGCTTGCCTACGTCCACGGACGAATCCCCTTTGGGGAGTGGTGTTTTATTGATAATTGTATTACAGTGTATGTTTTTTCTCCTATTGGCTACCTCTCTCTAAATGATTTCTGCTCCTCCCTATTTATACAATTCATATCTAATTTCAATATAAATTTAAATGGCATTGATTCTCATTCATGCCTCCTGCCATTAATCCGCATGAAACCGCCCTTGCATGCCTCCTGGCATTAAGTTTGCATGAAACTGCCTTGCATGAATTGAGCAATTGATGTGTAGTTAATTCTGCATGAAACTTCCATGCATGCCTATTGACTTGCCCTACATGCCTTCTTGTATTGATTTGCTACTCCAGTTTACTCCAACACCTTATACTAGTGCCCAGGGGAAGGAATTAAATTTGCTATGAACTCGTACAAGAGCTAAAGAAAATCATATGAATGACCCACTAATAGGAATGTATTTTGTTGCGACAATGGAATTTATATAGCTGACCAAAACACGACAAATGGATGGGCGATGTAAAATGCATTTTCTTTAAAAATAAAGAAATAGAAATGAATTCGGATTAGATGATACACTTAAATAATCACAGGAATAAACACATTTATCATACCACACTACTCTTTTCATTGTTAAACTTGCAACAACTTCTCCGATCTCCGGAGGAATACCGTATTATAAGATAAAAAAAAAATTTTAGCTCATGATTTTACCTTAATTAGGAGAACCCAAATAATTTGGGCAGCCGATGATTTTCTCGCCTTTTTGTAACAAGTATGCCATCACTCATAATTGGCTAGACAATAGTTTAAGAACTATGCAAATTTACTTAAATATTCAAATTTGGAATGAAGATGTAACAGTGTACCGTAATTCCCTGCGTGGAATTTATGGTACTTTTCTATCAATGGTATGAGGGAAACCTCCTTTTCTAAAAAAAAAAAAAAATAAGATAAAAAAATTGATTATCGTAATTGAGGTTAGGTTTCCAACACATTTGAGAAGAATTGGAAATTTTCTTCACCAGAACCAGTTTGAGATCCCTTCTAGGATTACCCACTCAATTTTCTACCGCCGTAAATAATTTTCTAAGTAATTCGTATTAAAAAACTACTTTTATGATGTACACGTGGTTTGTTTCTATTGGCTAATCTTCTAGTTAGGAGTGTTGTTACAGTCTCTCTCTTTAAACCCCTATCCAAAACCAAAATCCCATCCATCTTTGGAGAAAGGGGAAAAGGCTGAATCCAAATGCCAGAAGAAGCTTGAGAATTCACAAAACCCAAGCACCATGCAGCTAGCCCTTACTTCCTCTTCTTCTTCTTCTTCTGCACCTTGGTCTTCATTTCAATGTAAGTCTCTACCTCTGTCATTCAAACACACAATTTTAGTACTCTGAACTGAATTTATAGTTTCAAAATTTTGCAGGTAAAACTCAGTCATATCCAATAAAAATTGGAACTCTATGTTTTCAGAAGAAGCAATTCCATATTTTTTGTTCTTCAAGTAATCATAACTTGATCAATGATGAAAGGTAAAGGTTCAATTGCTACTGTTTGGGTTACAATTTTGAGTTTAACAATCCTCTCTTCTTCTTTTTTTGTGATGATTTGGTGTTTGTTGAAATGTCTCAATGAATTTTTTGTTTTTCTTAAAGCAGTCTATGTAAGCTAGAAGAAGGGTGTTATGAAGAGAATTTGAAGAGAAGGGGTTTCGTATTGTTCTTGTCTTCTTTGTCATTAAGTTTGGTATCTAGCAATTTATCTGTTTTAGCTAAGACAAAGAGTAAAAGCCCGTACGATGAAAACCGTCTGCTCGAACAGAATAAGAGGGTTCAAGCAGGAAACAATGCCCCTGAGGACTTCCCAAATTTTGTTAGAGAAGGTATTCTTTTGTTCCTTCTTTACTATTCTTGTTATAAGATATCTATATATGCTAATGTAGTGCTGAAACATGGAAGCTATTGTGAATGCACGTTGTGTCAACTTCCTGAAAGCTCCATCCTATCGGCTTGGTTACTATCAATGTGTTCCTTTATCCTTTACGTCTGACATTATATGAGCTCAAGGACTAGATGACACAATTCTAGCATTGTGTCGCTTAACTTAGGAGAGATTCAAGTCACACCCATATTATTGTTTGAACTTGGAACTATTCTGCCAGTATAGACTTGGAATTTACAACTGATAAAGAGTCCTTACTTATCACTTGAAAATCTCCTTTGCCCAAGTTATAAGAAATTGATGTGCTGAGTGCCACTTAGTAATATCATTATGACTCTGGAAGTTCTGTGCCATAGCAATGGAAAAACAAAGTAGTGGGTTCCTGGTTTAAGCCTCGGCAATTTCTTAGAAATTGTGATGTTGAGATCTGTAGTTGGCTAATTGCTTTAAACTTCTCATATTTACACGGTACCACTTTTAGAGCTACAAATCAAACAATTTGACATTGAAATGTTTGAATTAAAATACAGGTTTTGAGGTTAAGGTAGTTACATCAGACAATTATGTAAAGTGTGATAATGGACTAATATACTCGGACATCAAAGTTGGTCAAGGTGATTGCCCACAGGATGGTCAGCAGGTTTTTCTTTCATTGTCTTGGAAGCTAATGTTTCATTCATATTTTGGGAAACAATTCTGTATATTTTTATCGCTCTTTTGCAAGCGTCATTAGACTTAATACCCTTTAACTGACAAAGATACATTTTCTGGTGGCAGGTGACTTTTCACTATATTGGTTATAACGAATCAGGTCGTCGTATTGATAGTACCTATTTACAGGGAGCTCCAGCCAAAATTCGTGTTGGCACCAACGCATTGGTTCCAGGTAAAAGCCTAGACTTAGACTCGAAAATCATTGTTCATGCTCCTTTTTCTGTGCATTGATTTCGTTCTTTTTGACTACATCAGTAGCTATACTAATAGACATATTACTGTAGGATTTGAGCAAGGAATTAGGGACATGAGACCTGGAGGGAAAAGAAGAGTAATCATTCCTCCAGATCTTGGACCTCCCGTAATTTTCTCATCTCCTTCTCTTCCTTCAAAATAACCTTCTTAACATGTAGTGAAGCTGTAAATGCTTCCTAATTTGAATCTTAACTGCTTATACTTGTTTCTGCAAATGAACATCAGGTCGGTCCATCAACATTTTTCAGTGCCAAGCAATTCGAGGTTTTTGATGTGGAATTGCTCAGTATACAAACTTGTGAAAGGAGAACGATATTAGCGTTTTACTCTGATCTCGTGTGCAAATGAGAATGGACCATCGTTTTCGCTCCAGTGTAAGACAAATCAAATTGCTTAGTTCTTTTCACAATTTTGTAGTGAAATGTAAAGAACAGGCTTTGCTGTTAGAGGAACACAGACAAACTTGTAAAGAGACGATGTATCTAGAAATTATAAAATTTAACTATTTCATGCCAAATAGTACTACACAATTATGACGTGTTTGGTGAAGGGGAATGGAATTACTTTTCAGGAATGCAGTTCTGTTTAACTATTTCATGCCAAATAGTACTACACAATTATGACGTGTTTGGTGAAGGGGAATGGAATTACTTTTCAGGAATGCAGTTCTGTTTAGTTAACAGAATTAGAGCTGGAAGGGGGAACAGGATTCCTCCCAAAATTAGAGAATTCAAAACCCATAGGAACTGAGAAGTAGGTTATGTTCTGAGGCATAGTATGAGATTCAGTTGTTTATAACTGTACGGTACATAAATTCAAAATCATAACAAGTACAACAAAATCCCCTCTGGGATGAAAATCACATACAATATTCAGGAGTATGTGAGTTTCAAATATTTGGTTAGTCAACAAAAGAAGTTGCAGACACTTACAAGGATGTGGAGTTTGTCCCCAAAAACAGATGAAATAGTCTTGATTAACTTCTCTCTATCAGCCGGAACCGTGGCATCACTGACTGAACCAGTTACTGTGTAACCTTTTTCTCTCCAATTTCGCAAGCACTGCTGGATATCATTTTCATTTCGAGCAGTGATATGAACAGCTGCACCAAATCCAGCCAACTCCTCCACTATAACGTGTCCAATTCCTTTGGTTGCACCGGTGACAAGCGCAGTCTTTCCCATAAGCTCATTTGTTTTTTTAATGTTCTTTTGCTGTGGATGCTTGGAATTGCTTAAGCTCTATCTTCCAATAGCTATTTCTTAATTATATAGCTCCTAACTTCATTTGAGAAGAAATTGACCACTCTTCTGCAAATGAACATCAGGTTGGTCCATCAACATTGTTTAGTACCAAGCAGTTCGAGGTTTTGATGTGGAGTTGCTCAGTATACAAACTCGTGTGCATGCACTTGAGAATGGACGATCCTTTAAACCCCAATGTAACAAGAAAAAAATTGCTTAGTTCCTTTTCACATTTATGGCAGTTGTTTTTGTTGCAAAGTTATTGTGAAATCAAAGCAGCTTTGCTATTTCTGTTCTCGCTGTTTACAGAAACTCATAAAAGTTCATAGAGAAACTGTCTAGCAATTATTTTGGAAATACAAATGTTGGTGAAACATTTAACATTGGATTTGCATTTGCATGTACACACTAAGTTGTAATCTAGTCTCGACTCCCAATAATTCAACTCATAATCATAAAGTCATAACTATCTCTTCCGCAATTTTCTCAGTTGTTATGTTTTTGTTGCAATGTTCTATAGTGAAACGAAAGCAGATTGGTTGTTTCTGCTTTTACAAATTTTTTGAAATACAAATGTTGGTGGAACATCAAATTTGCATTTTTGTATTTTCATGTCTTCTTTATTTACTTACTTTCATAGAAAAACAATTATTCATGCCATATAGTACCACGCAATTATGCACTTCACCTCAAATATTACGAAATTACAAGTTATAATAAATTGTGGAAATTTCCGAGGAACCCAAGTTTGATCCCTCTCTCTTCCATTAGCCCATCATTAAGATAATATATATCCATAGCCCAAAATATAAGATGTAGGGCTGAGATCAACAGTTTTGGATTAGATTTATATTTTCACATTTCCAATAAGACTAAATTAACCTTAATTAATTAGGTATTATTAACAAACAAACAAAAAAAAATTTGAGGAAAATTCTGTTGATAACAATAATCGGCATCTTTCGTGGGCGTTATTTGTGGTCAAAAACATCTACCATCAACTTGTTTCCCTTAATTCCAGCTGTCGAGGGAGAATATTCTTACTTTCTTTCCATTTTGTTCTTCAGGTAACTACAATCCCTATAATTTAACACGGTAACGACATCACTGTGAAGGGATTCAATTATTTCACCGATTTCTATCGCGAACAAGATTTTGAATTTACCATTATTACATATTCTATTCTGAAAATAGTATAATATTCCCATGTGAAAGATTCAACTATCACGCAATATTTTTGAGGGAAAGATCCAATTATCCAATCTGACTCGTAATAAAGTAATAACAATGAAATATTAGGTATATGTTCTAAACATTTTGGGCCGATAAAGTGCCAAGGCTGTGTTTGTGTTTTGAAGATGCAATACAATTTTTGGAATTCTACCGGAAGGAATACTACGATATATGTACAAATACTCAACCATTGTTTTTTTTTTTTTTAAAAAAAGCCTCTGGTGTCATGGCTTGTCTTGAACCAAATGCATTATACACCAACTCTTCTGCCAGTAAATTTCCTCGAGCAGTAGTTCCCTGTTACATTGGCGATTTGTTAAGTTGAGCAACTGTGATGGATGGTCGCGAACAATTTTGTTTGGCCTTCCCAATATGTGTTTTCAACGTATTTTCTGCCGAAAATGTATGATCCACCAATGGCTATGTATAAATTAAGTTAGTACAGCACCCTGAACTGAAGAACCCGTTTTCTAGTGTAGCGCAGATGGGTGATACTATCTTTGTGCATATAGTGACTCATTAGCGAGTATTAAAGCAACTATGGAAAAACTTTATCCTGAATCTACACTAATAATGCTATAATAGATACCCATCACCATCTTCGCGGCCTTCGCCACCATCTTGATTGTCTTCTTTCTCATCGTCTCTGACGATCTTCATTTTTGGTTTGCACATGAACCTGTTTTCAAAAAAGAATCATCAAAGAGATGTAACTGGTGATAATTACATTAATCACACCTAAAGCAAACAATTTCTTGGTATAGCTAGCGATAATTACAATTATCACAATGGAATTAGGTGATATTTGCATATTTCTCTGACTGGAATTTCTTGCATATGTAGGGATAATTACAGTTATCATAGCTGAAACAAGTGATAGTTGCATATTTCAGTTTTCAATTTTCAATCATCTCAAATAAATATCAAGTAACCAGAGGCAGTGGCGGAGCCAACCCATGGCAACCGGGATGGCTCCAAAGCCTAATTTGCCTATCCAAACTCAATTTTTGCCTATCCTAAGCCTAGTTTTGCCCTTTTGCCTCCCCTCAAAAAAAAATTGCCTACCCATAGGAGGATTTCTGGCTCCGCCCCTGACCAGAGGAAAAAACATAATGATCACCCATGTTTGTCTTTTATGGCATAGTTAAAGAGGATAAAAAATGGTTACTGGAAAAAAAAATTGTCACCCATGTTTGTGCAATTTGGTTAATGAGAAACAAAAAGTTCATTGAATCACCATGTCAAGCGTATGTATAAAGCAGCCAACAAAGATTAAGATAGACTAACGAAAGCATACATAAATAATCAACAGAATTTGATGTATAATCCGTAACCCCAAGAACAGCAAGATCAGTACTCAATGTGGCTAATTTCATGTAGCACCATTACATCTGTAAACAAAAAAACAAAGAAAAACACAAAAGGCACCACATACTGCCCTTAAGAGTCTAAGACCAGGTGATAATAGATATTTTGTTGATCACAGATCACTGTATCTGATTATCAAAAATATTAGTAGATAATTAGGTGAAAATAGGTTGTTGTTTTTTTTTTGATGGATTATTGAAACAAGCTCTAAAAGATGAAGGTACTACTTGAGGATCAAAATTGAATTTGGGTCTTTTATGATCAGCACAGTTCCGAAATTAGTAAATGAAAATACCATTTATCACATCATAATCCAGGGTAAGTACATTTATCACATTTTTTTCTACATCAAAAACATCAATTATCACAACAGAAATCAAGGATAAGTAAATCTATCACAATCTGTTATTTACTTGTTTTGCCGTCTCCTACTTATGATTAATTTCACGGACTATCAAAAAAAAAAAAAAAAAAAAAAGAAACCCAAACATGGTCGCAAATAAAAAAACGATAACAAACATAATCTGAACACAATCACTAAAAATCTTTGAACTTACCCAACATAGAAAACCCATTAAATCAAAAATTATCACACAATCAAAGCATGCATGGATTAAGCATTCGATTACTAGTTTTGAACCACGTCGTATTGGTGATAAATTCACTTTCACTAAAAGTAGATAAGTAAGAAGAATTTTTACCTGTAATAGGGTTCTATTTTTGTAGTATGTTTACCGTGAAAACCAGCGGCTCTGTTTACTTTTTTTTTTTTTAGTTTAGCTTAAAGAAAGAAGAAACCGATGGAGAGAATATGATGCGCATCTGGAGAATATTGCGGGACGATAAAAACTATGTGAGCTTGATTTTTGGGATTTTCCTAAATTCTTGGTTTTTGACTTTTTTTCACCAAAGACCAAAACTGGATAATTCCTAAAATAAAAATAAGATAATTATTATGATAAAAGGTCAGTATAGTAAAACTAGTAGTTCTAAAACTAATTTTGGATTTCTAATATAGGGTATCTTAATGTGGGTTCCTAATATAAAAAATTCCAAAATTGGGCTAGCCATATTTTTCCCCGTTATAAATTCACTATTTTGTGAAATTTTTTACCACATGCAAAAAAAAAAACCGAATTATCGAGCTTAATTACGATGGATATTAAACCATATACTGATTTAAGTAGTCCATAACTTGGAACGTTGGAGAAAATTGAAGCAATAAAACACAGACAAAAATAAGCGACGTGACGTCTGGCCAATTGAATTTGAGGGTTATTACTAAATAAATTGTTATTTGTTATTACTGTTCCAAGTTTAAACGGAGCAATGGAAATATGTCCTCATCTCTATCAATTTTCACAACTTGAGCATTCTAATTTTAGTTAATTAATATTGGTAAGCTACGTGTATAATCTAAATTCAGCAGTGTGATATCCAAATGGTGGGCTTGTAATCGATGCTGGTTATGGCACATGGTTATATGATACCAAGAATGATAAGTTCAGAGTCTTAAAAATCCAGGGATAGATCATTATGATATGCGATACAGCGTACCGCTGAATTATGTAGAGAGCTTCGTTTCCCCAACTCGATCCAAGTGATACTCTTTTTACAAAATGGAACTCCTATTGACATACTCTAATTAATTCTCCTTATGGATTTAGCTGAAGAAAAAAATCCACTACGAACTGAGAATTACCTTCACGACTGAATGTAAGACGGATATTTAAATACTCGCCCGGGTTAGCCGGAATCGATAATATGGAAATGGAGCTTAGTTTCACCTAGATAATTCAAGTTGATGAAACAGAATGAAGGTTTCAAATTTTTACCGTGTGCTTCCCCATCTTTAACTATTTACAGTTGTTTCTACATATGAGCATGAGGTTTGTCCATCAACATTTTTCCGTGCAAAGCGATTCGAACATGCATCAAATTTGCATTTGTGTACACTCGAGTTATTTCATTTATATTTCGTCTACTTATTTTCATAGAACAACTATTTCATTGCCAAATAGTACTACACATTTGTTTCACCTCAGAGATTATTTTTATGCAGTTGAACTATTACTTTTGCACAAGTTAGCATATCACCAATACCAATATTTTGTGAAAGATTTTTTAACACTGTCGCCCAAAAAAAGGAATCATCAATGGAGGATATTCGCTGGTGTTCAAAATAGTTCTCTTCTTGGGATGTTGGAGAAAACTGAAAGCTATGTGAAGAAGATTCAAGAGTACTACGAAAAAAATTCTTTGAATTTTGTGGAAACGGATAAGATTTTTAGCTAAGTATCTCTAATGGTTTTTGATCTACTTTTCTAGTTCTATAAGCATTGAATAGAATTACTTTTCATAGTCATTTCACTTTTTTTTAAAAAAATAATAATATGAGTATGTTAATAATTTTACTCTAATCTTGTGCGCAATTGAGATTGGACAGCCATCTACTTGTTGTTGGAAAAAGTGGGTAAAACAGAGGATGATATGACACTAAAAGAAATTGTTGTACTCAAAAACTTTCAAGGCTCGAATAGATTTCTTTTAGATGATTATTTCTACCCTCCCAATATCAATTGGCGATTACAACAGGTATGCGAAATAATTCCTTCAGGATACAATGAAAGCCCTACAACAGAAAATTGGATTCAAGGTTTGTACCCCTTGACCCAATCAAGAACACACTACAAAGAATTCTGATGATGCTTTAGAAAGAGAGAAAACAGGTTGAATTGATGATTGCAGAATGGGAGAATACCTTCACTACTTATAGGGATATTCATGCCTATTGGAGATGCCTCTTCACTTCCAAAAGACACATAAGGTGTCTATTGGGAATGGTTGTCTTTTATGAACCATCACACCTATTAAAGGTGTCTCTTCATCTCCAACTAACATCCATTGTGTTTATCCAACACAGAACACTTCCCCGTCATAGCGGCAAACCCCATTTTATTGTTCTAAGATATTGAAAATATCCAACAATCTCCCTCTATTTTCAATAGCCAAAAACATGAAAATAAAAATAAAACAAAACTTTTAAATCAGAGTGGCTGCATCACACAAGTGACTTCCTACGTACCCGAGTGGGATCAAGCCAACGTAGTTCAAGCACAATTGAGACTAAGCATCATCGTTGAAATCAACACATAAATGATAGGTATCTTTTGGATTTGAACCTTCACTTAGTGTAAGAAACTCAAAGCCTTATCGAGATTCTATGGTGAAACCTGTCTTGAACCAAGTATCCCTTATGATAAAACCGGAGTCTCCACACATATTGATTTCATAAATCATGTGTTCAGAGCCCAACACGTTAATGGCCATGTGCTTATATCCTTGATTCATGAGTCTTCTTTAGAGAACGGTCTTCTTCTCTTAGGAAACGGCCTGATTTCCATACTCATATAGGTAAGTCTCGAAGGTGTTTTTGCGATACACCTTTTACTAATCACAGACTCATTAAGGATTTACATCCATTCTTTTTCTTACGCAGAACCCGCACTAATTAGAAATGGGAAGTTTTATATTAGTGCTCCATAATCTACATCCATAACTTGTTGGTACCGTATTGAACCTTGTTTATCCTTTTCAAAACATAGGTTGGGTTTCTGCTATGGGAGATCAACCTTCCTTCACAGACCTTAGTCCCATTTCTTCATACTTCATTGAAAACATTTCCTTTGGGAGACTTTCCTTAAATATGTCTGCCAAGTTTTTCTCCGTTTCAATGGCTAACTGCAATTACTCCTTTTTTGAGTAATTGACTTACCGTTCAATGTAAAAGACTAGTATGTATTGACATTTCATTATAAGTCTTTGTTAGAGACGTTATACATTATAAGTCTTTGTTAGAGACGTTATAGATCATAGCCCGATTCACAATTAATCAAGACCGCTTGAGATGGCTTCTTCCAAAAATTGGATCTCTACAAGTTAGGTTCTAAGCCATTCCTCCTCATTAATTTGCATCTACTCATGCAATCATTTCTGAAAATATTATTAAAAATGTTTCTATTTGATTTTACAAAATAATTGTAACTTCTCTAGGAATCATAATTAACATTCACAGTTAATTCACAATAAGTCATTCTAGACTTGCATTCACTAGAGGCATATGAAATTTGTAGGCAATTTACTTGCTATTTCAACAAGCACATAATCACGATGAGTAACTCCTCTACTCATGTCCAATCTTCTACAAATTTATATCCAAAAACATAGACGCTGTCTATTTAACATTTTCCATTATGTAATGCAAATGTACAAAATTATCGTAACACCTCATCGTTGGATATCGGCCCAATTTTATCGTAATGTCACATTCAGTTTCGAGATTTGGATCCTACAATTCTTATGGATAAAATTTTTGAATTTCTCCCCATTTCATGGCTCAATGCCCCGAAGGAATCTTTGAAGTGGAGAATCAATTTTCCAATACGTTACATATTGTTTAGGACTTCTATTGTTAGAATTTTCTATAAATAGATTGTTTAGTTTATTGTTTGAGACATCTCTTTTATTATCTTTCGATGTCATTTAAGACATTCCAATTTCAATTGAGCAAAACTTCAATGTGATTTCACAACATCTCAAGATTGAAGATAGAAATTGGACAAATAAGAAGAATCCTACAATTAAGAAGATGATTCTTGTCAATTTTATCATGTGATGAAGATGAGCGGGAAGATGACTAGAGAAGAAGTGGATTGAAGAATCGTAAATCTTTTAAAATTTCCATATGAATTTTTCTCCCCATTTCATGACATACAAATTGTACTATCTCTCAATGCCATATTCTAAATATGGGGAGATAAAGTAACAAGTGCCAACAAACTGGTCATAGTTAACAGAATGTCGCAAAATTAATGGTTTGATTGCGAGAATCGGGAAGAACCACAAAAGTATCACGGGTTAGTAGAATGAAAGCTTGAAGTATATAGGTATGATTAGACCTTTACTCTTGAATCAACCTACTTTGAGTCGAAGAAATTGTGTTTTAGTTATGTCGTTGAAATTAACTTTGCCAGTATCACCTCATCTAATTCGGTTGGATGGATGGAGAATCATCCAAAGTTCAAGCCAACGGGCCTACGCCAAACTCGATCAAAGAGGTAAGAAGTTTTCATGGTCTAGACGTTTTATCAAAAATTTTAGTACTTTATTTGGTTTAACATTTGTTTGAAGAGAGATAAGTTTGTGTGGAATGAAGAAGCGCAGAGAAGTTTTAATATTCTTAAAGACAAGCTTTGCAATGCTCCATCTTAGCTAAGTCATTCTAATAATAGCTATTGGTCTTTTTTATCTCAAGATGGACATCCAATAGCATTTCACGGTAAAAAGAATTAGAAAAAATGGCATGAGCTTGAATTAATTGCTCTTGTTCAAGCACTAAAGAAATGGCACCCATATCTTATTCATAGTGAATTCGTGGTGAATACAGATAATCAAGCATTAAAGTTTCTTCCAGACTTCATCCAAGGTGAATAGAATGCATGATCGTGGTTGTCTACCATAAATCAATACGTTTTCCATCAAGCACAAAAGTGGGAAGTTAAATAAAGTTGAAGATGCTTTAAGTCACACTCACGATCACATTAAACAATGAGAGTGTAGCCTTTGATTACATCAAAGACTTGTATCTTCTGAGATGATGATTTCAAAACAATTTGGGAACAATGTGGTTACATTTGTCCAATGGATTCAATGAGTTTTGATACGGGATGGCTTTCTTTTCAAGGGTGTCGTCTCTGCATTCCCTCGGCTCTCTCACGACTACATCACAAATTCTGTAGGAACATATAACAAGACAAAAATGAAAAAATATGGACCTTTCAAGGTGTTGAAGAAAATGCTTCGTGATCGATTTACCTATGGAACATCTCTAACATTTTCAATGTTCAAGAGATTTTAAGTTCCATGGTGATTTGGTGGACTTAACCAGCTCGAGGGGCAAATTTGCTCTCAAGAAGGCGGGACATGCGGGACAAGCGCGCATTTATGAGAACGTTCGAGCGTTCCTTCTTTATTTTTAGTTTCTTTTCTTTTTACTTCTCTGTTTAGGACTTCTATTGTTAGTCATTGCCTAAGTTTGGAAGTCATGCCTAGTTTAGGATACATGACTTCTATAAATAGATTGTTTAGTTTATTGTTTGAGACATCTCTTTTATTATCAATCAATCAATTTATCACTTGTAGTTCTGCTACTCGTTCTTTTCTCAACTTATTCCTCTCTTCTCACAAAGTGCCTTCACCTTCCTATACATATGGCAAGGATTTCACATATGATTTTCCTTAAAGGACCCATCCATATACAAATTTCCTAGTAAACAAAACATGTGAATTGATCACATAATTCTGAACCATTCGTATCAAATTTTGCATAAGCAAATTTTTGGCAAAACATGGCACTCATAATTCCTAAATAGAAATCTTCAAATCCAGCCTTTTGGATTTGGCTCTGTTTTTTCGGCACATTTTGATTCACAAAATAATGTGATAATCCATCAGCCATTGCGGAATATACTTTTTTATATTCACGGCTGGAAAACAAAATGTAGTCTCATGTACCTTAAAAATCATCGGCCATCAAATGAATAATCACAAGATTATCAATGTCCTGCAAGACATGACAAGTGTAAACACCATTCAATTATAACTGAATAGTGTGCAAACCAAAATTCAATCCATTAGCCCATGCCCACATAATTTCCATATTAGGAATCTTCAAATCCAAATAACACAGATAAAACCTCAAAGTTTTGGTGTTGGATTTGGCTCTCATTTCTACTGGATCATAACCGTTTACCGTCCTAGAATCTCATCGTTTTCCAGTATTTCCATAAGGAAAAACCATAGAAATATCTCATCAAATTTCAGTTTTAAACTAAAAAACTTTGAAGACCATTTCGAAGTACAACTGTACTAGGTACCTCCAAATGCACCCATAATTTCTCAAAAGAAATCTTCAAATCCAACATACGTAGGGATACCACTCTTTTGGATTTGGTTAACGATGGCTACAGGATAACTTGGCGTTCCACATTAAACACTACAACTGGTCATATTAATAATGGCTCAGCCACCCATCTACGGTTTCCTTATTCACTAATTTAAATAAACAGTGAATAGATACAATTGTTCAAGCAAGTGATTAAGATCATATTCACTTGAATCCACGCAGTAAACGCCAAACTATAACATGAAATATATTTAATCAGTTAATCAATATGTATTAACCAAGACATGATCATAATTGTCTCTGTACTCTATATAGTGTACGGCTCCATGCGACTTAAGTCTTAATGGGCAAGTGTTTTACGCATCTCATCAAAGGATCAGGGTAGTCAAATTTATTGACCAAGAGCATTAACACCGTTTTCCCATAAACACAATCACACATATCAGGAAACATGCTCTTGAATTCGAACACCCTAATAAACAATAAACATGGAATTCACACAACACACCATGAAAAATCCAAAGATTAATTAATAGAGGTAAAACGACTTATCTTTGGGTTTTGCCTTCAACAATGAAAATGCCTTGAACGGTTCCATCAATGGGTTCAAGATCGAAACCCTTGCACTCTGAAGTCTCTGAAGTGCTCTAAGTTTGACATACTTGCAACACGGATTCTCCATTTGTTTTCGATAGAATTCCTCCTTTAAATTATGGCGATTTAAAACCGGAACACAAAAAAATCTCCCAATCGACAGAGAGGAGTCGCGCTGGTAGTTTCTTCGTGTTCTTTCCCATCAGTTTCGTTTTCTTCCTCTTTTCTTCATTGCGGAAAGGAAACAGTGTAGCCTAGCCTAATTAAAAGCCCAACTTCTGATATAATATTATGAAGCCAATAATCCGAAAGAAAACCCTTTCGTCTTGAAAAGTACGAACATGAACTTACTTAAAACAACAGAGTTTTCGATTCATGATCCGCCAGAGAACATTCCCACAAATCAACCATGTTGAATTATCTAAATTTTCACCCTCCGTAGAAGAAAACTAATCGTCTAAAACTGTTGGAAAAAGTGGGTAAAAACAGAGGATGATATGACACTAAAATAAATTGTTGTACTCAAAAACTTTCAAGGCTCGAATAGATTTCTTTTAGACGATTATTTCTACCCTCCCAATATCAATTGGCGATTACAACAGGTATGCGAAATAATGCCTTCAGGATACAATGAAAGCCTACAACAAATGAAAAATTGGATTCAAGGTTTGTACCCCTTAACCCAATCAAGAACACACTACAAAGAATTCTGATGATGTTTTAGAAAGAGAGAAAACAGGTTGAATTGATGATTGCAGAATGGGAGAATACCTTCACTACTTATAGGGATATGCATGCCTATTGGAGATGCCTCTTCACTTCCAAAAGACACATAAGGTGTCTATTGGGAATGGTTGTCTTTTTGTGAACCATCACACCTATTAAAGGTGTCTCTTCATCTCCAACTAACATCCATTGTGTTTATCCAACACAGAACACTTCCCCGTCATAGCGGCAAACCAAAACAGAAAACCATTTTATTGTTCTAAGATATTGAAAATATCCAACACTTGTTATAGTGATTTCATTTTCTTTTTTATTTTATGGTGAAGTGTAAAGATGCAGAATTTCACTAATTGTGTTCTTAATGTTATATAAGCACAAAAGTTTGTAAAGAGATGTTCTTGACCAGTACTATCTCGTGATGTAGTATTTCAGCAGATACTCAGAGCCTACCGACGTTCATTAGGAATTCACTCAAGCAACACTCTGAAACTGCTGACGTTCTTAACGGATTCGGTGTTGTCATATCCAACCAACCCTTTATTTTTTTACAAATATTAAACTTAAACCTTAAAACACCTTTTTCTTGATCAAGAGTCTAAAGTGACTAGGATTGGTTAATGAATACAAAACAGAGTTCTGTTTGGTTAACATAATTAGAGTGGGAATGGGAATCGGATTCCTCCCAAAATAATAATCCGAAGATATCTCCCAGATCCTAGACCCTTCCAAAAAGACCAATTCAATTCACTATTATTGTTGAAGAAGCATGGGAAGCAGTCGAAGAAGAGATGGTGTTGTTTAACCTTCCGGAAGAGATTCAGGTAGAAATCTTTCTCAAGTTACCGGTTACTTTTATCTTAAGTTGTCTTCGTTAAGACTCACATTGATCATGGTACCCGTAACCCTAAGCTCATGATTGAATCTATCGGCTTCAAAAAGTTTGATGGTAGTATCTTCCGTTCCATAGATTATGTTTCCGAAAATATGTTGTCAACATCATCTAACGTACATACATGTAATGGAGTTATTTGGATTATCTTATCCGAGATATGTTGAATAACTCTATGATATTTGGATTTTGGGTTCTTGTAATGGTTTGATTTGCATGGTTTTAAATATGTTCAAGGATATTTGTATCTGGAATCCATCGACCGGCAAATATAAGGAAATGCAACTTCCGGTGTGTGATTCATTGATGGCACCACTCTCTCCTATTAGAATTGAAGTTCGGATTTTGTTAGGACTGCATTGCGGATGAGTACAAGTTGGTAAGGATCGCTGATAAAGAATATTTCGGTCAAGTTGATGTCTATACGCTAGGATCTAAGTCATGGAAAACAATCCAAAACACAAACAATTACATGTTTCCTGTTAGTAGGAAAACACTGCTTGTTTCGTGAATAGAGCTCTTCATTGGTTATATTGTATGTTGTTTTCTTTATTATTATTATTTGCGGAGCTTTTCATCATTTAGAATAGTCCTATAATTGTTAAATTTAATAAATAAAATTATAAATATACTACATTTGTCTCATTAATAATTGCATTTTAAACATGAAAGTTTGTTATTACATTATTGCAGAATCTAATTATTTTTTTAGAAAGAAAGTAGTCATATATCAGGTAGTCTGATATAAAGTTTACCAATTATATTTTTATAATTGGTATATTGTCAGATTTGTATGAGCCTATATTTAGGGATACCTCCACAAATTGGCGGATACTAAAAAATAATAACAATAATAATAATAAATAAATACCGCATAGCCACCCTCCCATCAAAGACGGCGGACTTGGGATTTACACTACAACAGATACGAGCAACTATTGTTACCTAGCTTCACAATTTCAGTCCCAAACTGTCTGGCATACCATCTTATAAAGTGTCGCATGTACTGACCCAAGTCCTACCTGCCAGCAAGCACTACAGTTATACACCCAGGTTTGTGGTATTCCATCATCTTCACTCAGCTTTGACGATGCGGCCACCCTTCCCATACAATCCATGCATTCTTTGGCGCAGACGTTTTTTGAAACCGTGAAGAAGCAAATACCCTCCAGTTTTCAGATGACACTACGTGACAACATTTTGTGGCAATGCAATCGCATGCAACATGCTCAAGAAAATTTACTCGCCATTCCCATCAGCGGGATAAACCAAACCCTCGGACCAAGACAATTCATAAGCGTACTATGTTATCGACACGATATTCCTCTCTTTGCTGCCGATAGTCATTGTAACAGTTGTAACAGGGTGATAGACATTTATGGAGACCACGCTCTTCATTGTGCTAGCGAAGTTGGGCTTAAATTTAGACACGACCTGGTGCGGGATGTCTTCATTGATATATGCTTCAGGGCTAGTGTTGCAGCTAGAAAGGAAGCATCACTCGGATTTCGCTCCGAGGGAAACAACACATTACTGCCAGCTGACTTAGTAGTGTACAATTGGGGTAACCGAAATGATACATGTTTAGATGTCACATGAGTATCCCCTTTTACGAGCGATATTCGATACTTCTCACCGGGCCAAGCTATTTCCAAGGCATTCCTACGCAAGTGGAACAAGTATTTGGTAGCATGTTATCCCCATGGATAAAGCTTAGGTGTCTTGGCATTCACTACATTAGGTGAACTAGGCAATCGACGACATTGTAGCTTTCTTGAAGAGGTTGAAAAACCGTCTTGCCAACAACGAGGCTAATTGTGGCACAGACAGCTTTTTATTTCATAGAATAGGTGTGGCAATTCAAAGAGGCATTGGTGCCTATCTGGTAGCTAGGGTACCAACAAACCCAGTGTAACAGATCTTTTATTTATATTCCAACTAGTAAGGACACATGTGTGATGCACATGCTTGAATTTTTACTCATCCAACAATACTAAAATTGGAAGCCATGAAAAATTTTTTCCTAGAACAAAAATTTACTATTCTTATTTGTACTTATTACGTAGATAATTGAAAGAGCTTTTCAAAAATATAAATTTTATAAAAAATCGGTATATATTTTGAAAGATATTAAGTTTTTAAAATTTTTGATCTATTTTTAAAACAATAGTATTTATGTAAATATGTACAAGATGGGGACAACTAAGTAATTTAGGGGTCTCCTACCAAAAAGAGCTATTTTCTTTATACTAGTAAGATAAAGGCCCTCAGAGGTGGTTCCAAACAAAAAAAAATAAAAAAAATAAAATAAAGGTAAAGAATAAATTACTAAATACTCGGACAAGTGTGCTGCACATGGATATGGATTGGGTGTTCTGGCTTTTACTACCTTATGCGAACTTGGTGAGGATACTTTAGCTTTTTTCAAGCGTCTGAAGAATTGTCTCTTTAGCAATGACGCTAGTAGTGGAGTAGGTAAGTTCATTTTTTTATAGATTAGGTGTTGCCATTCAAAGAGGAGTTGGAGCCCACTTGTCGCTAGGTTGCCAACCTAGAGCTTTGTATGTACTAAGACATCATTGGATATAATTACTAAAAGAAAAATAATAAATAAATAAATTATGAAATCACTTGAAAAACCCTTTATCCAAATAATTTTGGTAATGGCTAAATTACCATTGAGTATCCCACAAGTGTGTAAAGATTAAACTTTAGACTTTGATTTTATCTTTTTAAGTGTTAGTTATAGTATAGACGGTAGAAGAAGAAGGATTTTGGGAGATTTGAGTGATATGAGAAATTCTAATAAGGAATTTGATGTTGGGGAATCATCATATCATAAAATAGAAGGTGCTTACATTGATTTTAATGACTCTCAACTGCAACCTTTTATAAAGAATCAAACTTTCATCCATGAAAAAACTAGATCAAAGCATTAGTCAAGTTTCAAATGAACGAACAAGTGTAGAGCCACACAAGGCAAATGAAGAAACTAATGATACAAATGCTCCAAATAATTAGGTATTGGTGTGTTAGAGGTGATTTATGTGATTTTTGTGTGTTTGATACTTGTATTTACAAAGTTATGGTCGGAAACTCGGCATAGACTTGTGTAAATATTATAATTTTGGTGTGTTAGAGATGGTTATATGTGTGTTTGAATGTCTGTATAGACTTCATCGCGATATTATGGCGACGTTTGGTATGCCCCCCAATATCCGTCAACAGTCAGCATGGTCGAGGATGAAAAACAAGGCAGATTATTTTCTCCAAAGTGGGCATTGTTTGAATCTTCAACATCAATGCCGACTATTGATGGATACTGGGTATAGACATTCTTCAATAGTCAGTATTGATGTTGTTTTTCATGTAATACAGAATTCTCAACAGTCGGCATTGTGTGGTTGGGAATCATTTACTTTCCACAACGGAGCCATTTGACTGGGTAATTGATCGTTCCAGTTCTCTTCCCCTTCTTGTTTCCACTTCTTTTGATGTATTTTGAGATGCAATTCTGACTCCTGGATCTATGCAAGCCCTTTGACATTGTTCGGTTCGCACTCTCATTTTTGTAGATGGTATTAGTCGACGAAGAAATTTTGTAATCGTCGATTAATTGACGATGAAATGAAGAAGTTATAGAAGAAGAGATTAAGAGGAGAAAAAGAGAAGAACAAGAGGAAGAGTCGGCAGTTGTGAATTGAAGACGGGATACCAAATATAAATTGATTTAGGTTTTTTTAAATTTTCTTTTTAGTTTTTATTAGGGTAAATGGTAATATTGACGGCTCAAAAAAACAAACAAAAGGGGAAAATATCGTTTGGTCCTTTTTAGGTGGTCCTAAGTCTGTTAGTCCTTTCAAAAATCACCTTTCCATTTGGTCCATAATTATTTAAGAATATTAAATGGACCAAAGTACCCATCCATGTTAATTCCTACTTATTTTTTGTAGCAGTTCAATCTATCTGATGAACTCCGGAGTTCATTCCATCAAATCAACACCTAATAAAAATCTAAGAAATTATGTTTACTTTTTTTTTGTAGCAGTTTATTCTATCTGATGAATTCCGGAGTTCATTCTTTCAAATGAACACCTAATAAAACCTAAGAAAATTTGTTTACTTATTTTTTGTAGTAGTTCATTCTATCTGATGAACTGCGGAGTTCATTCTGTAAAATGAATCAAACTAATTCACATATTGTTATCTTTCCTCTCAGAGTCAGACTGCCTCGGTACGGAAAGTGATACTTGGTATCTCCTTCTCAACGGATAATGGGGTTGCCTATTAGACGGCTCTTGCCTTCCAACTTTTGCTGACACCGCCCCCTTCTATGCACTCCCTTGCAGTTACTTATTTTGATGCAGTTAAGAAGAAAATCCCCAACCAATTTACTTTATCTGCAAGAGACTTCATTCTTTGGAAATTCAACCAGTTCAAACATGCTCAAGACTACCTTTTGGTTGTTCCGATCAGCGGTCTAGATCAGTGCCTTCGTCCCAGACAGTTCATAGCAGTAGTTTGTTATCGCCTTGGTATCCCTTTATTTGTTGAGGATGGTTCGTGTTCTTGTTGCAATAGGCCTATGTATATATTTGGTGACCACGCGCTTCATTGTGCTAATGATGTTGGTTCTAAGTTTCGCCACGACTTGGTACGTGATGTAATTGCAAATATTTGTTTCAAAGCTGGTGTCCATGCTCGCAAGGAGGTTGCCTTTGGCTTTGTGTCTGAGAATAATAAGGATTTACGTCCAGCAGATATCCTTGTCCTCAACTAGGAAAATGACCAAGATGTGTGTATGGATGTCACAGGAGTCTCCCCCTTTACTGGAGATGTGGTTCGTACCTTCGTCCCAGGCCAGGCTATCTAGAAAGCAATCTCGCGTAAACGTTCTAAATATTTGAATATATGCACTTCGCATGGCTATGTTTGGGTGTGCTAGCCTTTACCACCTTAGGGGAACTTAGTGATGATACTGTTTGTTTTTTCAAGCGTCTGAAAAATTGTTTACTCAGTCATGACGCTGGTGGTGGTCTTGGTAGTTTTATTTTTCACAGATTAGGTGTTGTTATTCAAAAAGGGGTTGGTGCTCAGCTTGTTGCGCGGCTACCAACTAAAACCTCTTCTGTCAAATGTTAATTACAATAAAAATTTTATTTTCTGTAAAATGAACATAACACAAAACTTCATTATTATGACAAAAAACAGAGTTTATTCTTTCAAATGAACTCCTAATAAAACCTATATGAAAACCAAGTTCATTCTTTCAAATGAACTCCTAATAAAACCTACATGAAAACCGAGTTCATTCGTAAAAATGAATTGCATCTTCATCATCTTCGTCATCTTCAACAGCAGCAACAAACATCATCATCTTCAACAGCAACAGATCTTCATCTTTAACACCAGCAGCAAACATCAAAATCAAGATCTTCAACATCAAAATCAAGATCTTCAACACAAGAAACAAACAGAAATTATCATCAACACGAAAAACATCAACAATCGAGATCTTCAACACGGGCAGCATACAAAAGATCATCATCTATGTCTTCAAAACCAACATAAATCATCAAAAACAGTAGCAAAAAAATCAAAAAAGCATCTTCATCTTCGTAGTTTTTATAATCTTTATATGATTCATCGTCTTTATCATCTCTGCAAATCAAAACCCTACAAAAAAAACACAAATGTTCATCGTTTCTTCCAGCAGCAGAAAAACAAAAAAAAAATGGAGAGGAAATAAACTAAATCTGAAAATAGAGAAGAGAGAGAAAGTAAATCTGAGAATGGGACCAAACCATAATTTCTAACACCATTCTCAGATTTACTTTCTCTGAGAATGGGACCAAACCAAACCATGATTTTTTGGTGCTAGAAATTATGGTTTGGTCCTACCAAACAGTAATATATATTTTAAAAAATGACCAAACCGACTGTTGACTAGGTCAACTGGACCAAACTCACTCTAATATATTATTTTTAGGATTAATTGGTATTTCCTACAAAATAATACCCCTTACCCAGAATTCAGCCACATGTAACCTTTGGTATCCCCAAATGTGTGTTCATTTTTATGGGCCCAGAAACTCAAGATATATCGTGGTATGTAGGGGTGAGCATTTTATCCGTAATCCGCGGATTTAACCGGGACCAGCCGTATTTGTGCGGATGGATGCCTGGACCGTTCGCTAATGGGTTGGACGCGGATGAAATTTTTGAAATCCAACGGATTACGGATTGGACCCGGATGCCGCCTTGAAAATCCGTTGGACATCCATACCCGTTAGATCAAGGACATTTATATAGTTTCTAGAAAATATATGGATAGTTTTAGAATTTCTAGGTGTTTGCTTGGAGTGTCGTCCATGGCACATCTATATTTATATACATATATAAAATACATAAGTTCTATAATAAATCATCTATATAAGCTTTATTTTTTCATTATAAATTTTAACCAACACAAATCCATTGGATTATCCACACCCAATCTGTTCATCCGTGCATCCATTGGATGCAAATCCGTTGAATGTTGGATTGGATGCGGATGCCAAATTTGAAATCCGTAGTGTATTGGATTGGATGCGGATGAGGTGGAAACCGGTCCATACCGGCCCATGCTCACCCCTAGTGGTACGTCCTTGGGCAAGATTTTCATGGGTTCCAATGGTACAATGGGCATCCGGCCAAGGTATTTTTATCTCGGATATGGCCTGGTCGAACCTGCTAACCTGACAAAACGACCAAGAAGGCTATCTTTCTTTGCACGTTTGCGATTTTATTTGGACTTGCCCAAAAAATTCACCTTTATCCTTGCAACCGTGTGAATATTGTTGTGTTATCACCAACCCGAACCCAGACCCGAATGACTACAATAAAATGACTTATTCCATTCTACTATAATGAAAGAGAGAAAGCAGCCGCAAGAAGAAGAGATGGTGTTATCAAGCCTCCCGGAAGAGATTCAGGTAGACATATTTCTCAAGTTACCAGTTAAATCCATCTTAGCTTGTAGATCTGTATGTAAGGTCTGGCGTTCACTAATTGGTAGCCATAACTTCATTAAGACTCACCTTGATCATGCTATCCGAAACCCTAAACTCATGCTTCAATCTGTCGGCTTCAAAAATTTTACAGGTGGTATGTTTCGTTCAATAGATCATGTTACCGGAGATATGTCGTTGACATCATCTGCCGGATATACCTGTAATGGAGCAATTCCAATCGATAATCTTATTCGTCATATGTTGAATAACTCATTAGATATTCGAATACTGGGATCTTGTAATGGTTTGATTTGCATGGCTTTAGACTTGTTCAAGGATATTTGTATTTGGAACCCATCAACCGGTGAATACAAGAAAATGCAAACTCCGTTTTGCGATCCACCGCTCTCTTTAATGCAAGACGAGTTTGGGTTTTGTTACGACTGTATTAGCGATGAATACAAGTTGGTAAGGATCTCTAATAAAGAAGGCTCCGATCAAGTTAATGTATATATGCTAGGCTCTAAGTCATGGAGAAGAATTCAAAACCCAAACCGTTACATGATTTTTACTAGTAGAATTAACACCATTCATTTCTTGAATGGAGCTCTTCATTGGATAGGATTTAACACCATCAACAAAATGTGTTCCAGAGTTATAATCTCTTTCGACGCCAGTACAGAGCTATTTGCGGATATCTTATTCCCAAAAGAAGCACAAGTAAGCTATATGTCGGGGATATGCGAGTGGGTTGGGGTATTGGAAGACCGCCTTTCTTTAGGTATTTATTATAATCAGTGCATTGATGTTTGGGTGATGCAAGATTACGGAGTGAGAGAATCTTGGAGTAAACAATTCAGATTCAGTACCGCAAACATACAGATGAGTGACTTGAAATTACTATGGTCTTTTAGAAATGGTGAGCTTTTAATCAAAAATGGCTGTGACAACCTGTTATATGACCCCAAGAATGATAAGTTTAAAGTCTTAAAATTCCAGGGAATGGATGATATTGATATGCGACGCAGCGTACTGCTGAATTATGTAGAGAGTTTTGTTTCACCTAACTCGATCAAATAAAGGTTTCATTTCCAAAATGTTCCCTAGACAAGATATGCCTTATTTACAAGATGAAACGCCAATTTATATGGTCTTCAATCCTGAATGCTGGTTCGGGTTAGCGGTAATTGATATTATGGAATGGAGCTTAGTTTCAGCAACATAATTCAAGTTGATGACAAAGAATGAGGTGAGATTTTCAACTGTTTAGCGTATGGTTCCCAATCCTAACTGTTTACATTTGTTTATAAATATGAACATCAGGTTGGTCCATCAACATTTTTCAGTACCAAGCTGTTTGAGGTGCATCAAATTTGCATTTGTGTACATTCGAGTTACATTTTATTTTCATTTATTTATTTTCATAGAAAACTATTTTATTGCCAAGATTATTTCACCTCAGAGATTATGTTCAAGCAATTTAACTATTACTTTTGCACAAGTTATAGATGCACCATAATATCTAACTAATATAAAGAAAAGAGGGATTTTCACACGTCCGACAGGAATATACCAAAACAACCATCCGTGTTTCTTTTTCTCTACATACTTTTTCGTTGTTTTAAGCCATATGAAGGGTACATGCGTAAATCGTATCCAATGGGGAACAAATTCTATCAATGTAAATCGTGGTGTTTTTCTTCCCCCAACCCAAATCCTTACTTCCAAAATCGACTACACAGGTTCCATAGAACGACACTGATTTTACAGAATGGTTTGGTAGAACCCCTTACCCATTCAATTGAAATATGCTGAACCCCAAATCCAACTCTTACAGCTTCAATTTTTTCAATAAACCCCAAATTCAACTCATACGGATTTTTGAGCTCTATATTTCAGCCATAGTTGACATCGACTTCAATTTGTAATTATGGTCACCGGATAAGATTTACAGAGCCAAGGTTGCAAGGTTGAGGTAAAGATTGTGTTCGTCAATAATATTAGTGACTTTAATAAATGAAATTTTGAATGATTTTTCATAGAACATAGCCTTTAACATTTGAATGGGTTCGGATTTAATGGTTTCCATGAAACGATGCTTCAATTGGACTGTCAATTTTGGCTGATTGTTGAATCTCAACTGTGTAAATACAACTTATTTTATATGAATTTTAGCTGTTTGACAAAATACCCCAGTGAAAACTTAGTTTGGGTGTCTCATTTAGTACCTTAATTTCACTATCAAGTTCAACAATCAGTTGATTTGAGCTCTCATTTTGTGCAACCTTCTGCTATTGCTTTGTACTTGATGTTTTGCCATCCCTCCTGAGAGAGTTTCTGATAGCATGCCATTAGTAGTCGTTTCTTTTAGTCTGTATGATTTACTCGGAATCAATTAAATCCAGGAAACTCTGTTATTGTTTTCTTCATCAAGGAAAAACATGAATCTTTGTCCGTAGTTTGATTTGCTAGCCTAGATTTATAGGAGAACTCCAATTTGATGTTTATCTGGATTTAAAAAAATAAATTTGTGAATTTTAGTTGTTTGTGTAAATTTCTAACAAGATATCACCTCTTGATCTTATTTATTTGGTTTCGCATGAACCAATTATTTTCAGATTTCCTAATTGGTTACCGCAATTATTAACCAGGTCAAGAATACCATTTCCTGGAAGTCGCATATGACTGCCTCCAGTGTCCTTATATCGCCGCACTTCCATTTACTGCCAAGGTATTGGTGTCCCTTCTTCTTCTCTTATATCATTGCTGTGTTGTGTTGAAGTAGTAGTCTTGGTAGTGTCCTGTGGCATTTTTCGGTCAGGCCTGCTTAGTTTCACAAATTTATTGTTGCATCTTCCCACTGCAAAAATCATCAATTAAGTTGAAAACACGGGTACCATGCTGTGGCCTGGAACACAATCATCCCAAACATGAGAAGTTAAGTAATAGATATCATTGGAAAAATAAGAATGGATGTGTTTGACATTTATAGAACTGAAACTTATTAAAATCGTCTTCTTGAAAGTTTTGTACTTAGAAGAGTATGCGTTAACTGGTTGGATTTTAAGGTGCAGTACCTTTGAATGAGATAATTGGTAATTAGCGACAAAAAGGACAATGAGCGTTCAGTAGCACTCTCCATCTCCACCCTCTCGGTTGAGCCAATTGAGACCGTGTTAAGGTGGGCAGTTAAACTTCCAATAAACATGTCGCATGAAGATAAGACTGATTTGAGTGTACAAGGTTATCACTTAACAACAAGATAAATTATTGGTACAAGGATGTTAAATGCATACCCATAAAAGTTACTGAACCTTAAAATCCATTCTTATTTTTCCAATTATTTTAGTTTGGTTTTTGCATGAAGCAATGTTTTTTTTTTTTTTTTTTTGGGGTGGGGTGGGGTGGGGGGGGGGGGGGTGGGGAATTCCTAATTGGTTGCCGCAATTATTAACCAGGTCAAGAATACCATTTCCCTGGAAGTCAGGCATATGATTGCCTCCAGTGTCCTTATATCGCCGCACTCCCATTTACCGTTCTTCTTCTCTTATATCATAGTTGTATTGTGTTGAAATAGTAGTGTTGGTAGTGTCCTGTGGCATTTTGAGTTCAAATTCTCTGTTGCTTTGGCGGTCACTGTGGGTTGCTAAGTTCGACATTTGGTAATTTCAGAAACACGGTACTATAAGAGGATTGTGTGGTTACTACTATAATGAGTTTCTTATACAGGTACAAACAATTGATAACATCCGAAGAACGTAATCAGACAAAAGAAAAGTCATAATACAGTTCCATCAATGGGATCCGACAACTCCCCGAGGAAGAGATCCCGCCTAAATCCGGCAAATATTGATGCTTCAGTGGAGCTCAACCCGGCCTCTAGCTCCACGGAAGCATACAAATAGAATACACATTCTTGATGTAAAAGGATATTTATGATTGAAAAATTATTAAATGAAAAATCCGAGTGTAGTTTTAATTTTCTTTTTGCTAAGTAGTATCAAATGAATTTTCACCGCCTGCTTCACAAAAATAACAAAGTACCGAAAGAACGGAACGGCAGGCGCATCGCGCGTGCGTGGTATACTAGTTTTGAGAAAGAGTTTTTAACACTACCGCACAAGAGAACGAATCATCAATGGAGGAAAGTGTTGCAGAGAATAATGTAAGTACACAATGGATATTCATTGGTGTCCCTGAGGCGTTGGAGAAAACTGAAAGCCGGTAAACAAAAATACATTAATGAGAAGCTCCAGGTAGTCCTTTCACGTGTCGATGATATACTTTTCACGTAGTCCTTCGAATGACGGCTAAGTTTTATTTTAAATGGATACTTGAAACTCTAAAAAATATATCATATTCACTCAAAATCAATTTTAACGGACGATTCATTCCAACCACAAGTTAAACAGCTCTGTCTCTCTCTCTATATATATATATATATATGCTTCTAAACATTTGGATTTCTTTGGGAGGACTGAACTTCCAACCAGCTGGTATCAGGAAGCTAACCACCAAACAATACCGTTGATTCTAGCTATCAAATGCATAATACAAAGTCATTGATACATTGAACACCAAAATCGACAAACCCTCCAAATTTTTCACTTTTATAATTGTTGGTAGAATCTTTAAGTCCGTTGACAACAGTTTTACTGTGATCCGGGTGCAATTGAGATTTGACCGGCATCTACTTTCTGTAGTCATTTCATTTTCCTTTTGTTTTCTACGGTGAAGTGCAAAGAAGCAGAATTTTACTGATTGTTGTTACACAAGCATAAAGCTGTAAAGAGATGCGCTTAAACGCTAGTATCTCAAGAAGCAGTATTTCACCAGACACTCGAGTGATATTCCTCGTTCATAAGGAATTCGGCGCGGTCATATCCAACCAACCAAAATCTTTTACAAAATGAACATCCATATTCTTTTAGCACCTACCCAATAACTTCAATCTTAGAACATTTTTTCTTGGTTCAAAAGTGATTTGGATTAATTAAAAGATTGTACTAAACCACTACAAGTGCTCTTTAAGTTGGTCGACAATACAAGTGGCAAATGTTTAATGTTTAAATACAATTGGTTCGATGGCATGGACATAAGCAAACACAGAACAGTACTATGTTTCATGTCTTTTGTATTTACATATTTTCATAGAAAAACTATTTCAAGCTTAGTACCACACAACTATATCACCTCCGATATCATTTTCATGCAATTATAGCCTGTCTAAATTGGGCCTATACCACTTAATTGGGCCTATCAAAATTTCATTCCCATACCACCAAATTACTATACGCACCCAAACTTCTAACAAATACTAATCTACCCCACATTAATTCCTAAAACTCTCTCATATAAATTCTAATCTTTTCATTTTCAGTAAATCCAAAAACTAAAAAACCTAAACCTAAAAAAAATTCTATTTCCATCATAAACTTTCCAAATTCTCAAAACCCCAAAAAAAAAAAAAATCATCTTCTTCTCAGACGATCTTCGATCCAACCAAGAAGAAGGTAAATCTCCATCAACCCATTCTATGATTCTTCTTATCTTATTGATTTACATGTTTAAATCTACGTTTTTGACAAATCAAAACTCGATTACACCTGAACCTGGTTTTTATTGACCTATCGAATAAACCGATTCTGGGTTTTGTTCTCGACCATGAAGAGCATGCACAGTAATCGGTTTACATGATGATTAACATAGCCCGATTCTGAGGTAGAAATGAAATATGAGAATTCATCACCAGAACCGGTTTATATATGTAATATGTATAATCCGATTAATATAGTCTTTTCATCTTCTTCTCCGCAAACGGGTTTTATACATGTACCACATAACCCGATTTTTATTGTCTCCCCAGAATCGGATTACTTATGTTTGTATATGTACTGATTTCTTACTTGATTTTCGTTTATCTTTTGTGTAGAATGGACTTCGGACACCTACCATTTTACAATCGAGAGTTAACCTTGGAGGATATTATGAGGAAACCACAAAGAGTTCCAGTATGAGGAGAAACATTATTTCAGCTGGTAGGAATTAATGCCCACCGAGAATTGGAAGGTATGTTTGAATAAATGGTTGAATTTATGGCCATGGATGATGCGGTTGTCGTCTTAATGATGCTGGTGCTGCAGCTGCTCCTGATGCTGGTGCTAGTGGTGCTGCAGCTGCTCCTGATGCTGGTGCTAGTGGTGTTGTAGCTGCTCCTGATGTTGGTGCTGGTGCAAATGCTCCTGATGTTGCTGCTGCTGCAAATGCTCCTGGTGCTCCTTAAATTTTCTAGTTTAACTTTTAAATACTAAAACTTAAGATTTATAAGACTTGTGGTTGTTTTAAGTCTTTTGGGATGGTTGATGTTTGTATTTTGGATGATATTTGTGTGGTTGATGTTTTTATTTTGGATAATCTTGTATTGAACTTAATGCACTTAATGTTTAAAATTTTCTAGCCTGACATGCCAACAATCGGTTTACTCGATATGGCCACATAAACCGATTGTGCAAGCCATTCTTCCTGGATGTTTTTAAGCCAAGCTAGAATCGGATCACATATGGAAATATATAACCCTATTTGTTTCGGTGAAAATCTAAAATTTAAATTATCTTTAATCAGTTTACATTGGTCGCAAGAAAGACCGATTCCTTGTGTCATGTAAATACAATCGGGTTTTACAATCCTTCTAAAAGACCGATTATTTCAAATTATTTCACGTTTTTCAAAAAAAATGGTCGTTTGGGACTTTCTCTATAAATAGAGACCTCACCCTTGGACCCCATTTGCCCCAAAATTGATCATTTTATTCCACCTCACTCCATATACTCCACAACTACTCATTTCATACATATACATACAGGAAATGGCATCATTCGACTTCGCGGAAGATTTGGCAATCACCAAAGCTTGGTATGCGAAAAAACGACTTAGACGTCAATCCTCCGAAAGGGTGGATTCCACAACCTTTTGGGCTAGGGTACACAACAAATTTTGCCAAGAGTTTGGGAATCCTAACGCAAGAAGTGTTCAACAAGTACACGCTAGGCACCTAGTAATCGAAAATGCGATACTTGCTTTTTTAGCTCTCCAACCTCGTATTTTTAACACTCACCCCTTCACCTTGTCCTTGCACAATTTGTAAGTAATTTTGTGGTTTATTTTACGTAACCCATGTTGTTTTATCTTCCAATGAAACACCACTAAAAAATGTAAGTTTGTTTTTGTGTTTTTGTTGCACGAAGTCGTGAAAGCGCGCTACTTGGAGGAAAAGGGGGAATTCGCATTCGATGCAAGCTATCACTTCTTGGCAGAAAGAATCACGGAGGATAACCCGGACTACTTGGATGTTGTATTGTCTTCGTTGGAGGAAGATTGATGGCTTTAGAAGTTTTTGTATAAGTTTTGTGGGTAGACTTCTATGTAAACCCTCACGAGACTATAACTCGTCCACTAGGGTCGCCTAGGGGTTTAAAGGCTTGATGCATGTGCTAAATGCATCCTACAATAATGAAAATGAATGAAAAAAGATTTCTTATGAAAGTAAATAATCGGTTTATATATGTCACATAAAACCCCGATTATCCTAATCGGATTTTACATATGCCAAAGTCAACCAATTTTGGAAGTCCCCTGATAATTCTCAAACACCAACCAAGAATCGGTTTTATGAGTGCATGAACGTAAACCGATTCTCTGTATCGTTCACCTAAAAAAAAATCAAAAATTTAAGTTGTTTGTTTTTTTGATGAAATCTCTAACATTAGTTAATCTCACATCCAAAACAAAATTAACTCCTAATACGATTAATCAGTACTAATTAATCAGGGGTAAAATAGGAAGTTAGGTAATTATTTTGATAAGGGTGGTGTGCAGGTGATTTCTAATGACCTTTTTTGTCATCTAGCTATAGGCCCCAATTATAAATGCACTATTTTGATAAAGCTTTTTTCACATCGCCACATACAAAAAAACGAAGTATCAGGTATATAGTGGATATAGATACTGATTTAAGTAGTTCATTTCTTGGGATGTTGGAGAAAACTGAAAGGATAAAACAGAAACCAATCGGAAATCGGTTCACTCTATTAAAATTGTGGGTAAACATCTTAAAAAAATCTTATTAGTTATAAAAGTTTGGACATAACAGTGGAAATACATTGCAGCATCTTTATCAATTTTCAAGCCTTCATCATTCTGAATACTATTGTTTTATTAATAGGTAAGATATTTGTAATCTCTTTTATAGAAAAAGAAAAATAAAGCTAAAAGGCATTATTTTGTTATTACCTACCTAATACAGAGTATATTAAATTGAATTTATAACACTTTTTCTTGGATAAAAAGTAACTCGGAATAGTTAAAAGATGTTAAACCACTATAAGTGCTCTTAAGTTGGTCGACAATACAAGTGTTGAATGTTTAATGCTAGTTAAATACAACTGGTTTAATGGCATATGACATAAGCAAACACAAATACTATGTTTATTAGAAACTTGGGTGGAATGGTGACAGGCGGCCTTTACAGTAGGCTTCATCACAGGAATCACAATTAAAATATACGATACGTTGAAATGGATTCCTAGCTGGTTTGTAGTGGTGATCTTATTGATTCTTATCATCAATTCTCTTTATAAGGATTCTTTTGGGTATAAAGATGAAGAATTCCTCTTCATCTCCACATCAAAACTTAACATGACCGCCTCCACATCAAAACATATCATGCCTACTGCTGAGACTCCTCTTGCTCCTGCAAATCCCAAGGGTAAACCAAGGTTTTTCATACTGACTTTTATTGATAGGTATTTCTTAATGTTCATTGCAATTGTAATCACTGTATCATTAGTTGTTCTAATCACATGGTTTGGTATGCATCCGTTGAGAC